>CM026214.1:4712579-5317579 GCA_014839995.1 Xenentodon cancila | reverse complement strand
GGGAAACAGTCGTGGAAGTTGTTTAATTTAGACGTTGCGGAAAAGCAGATTTAGTTAATTATTGTACACATTTCGGGCAGCACGGTGGCTTAGTGGTTAGCACTGTTGCCTCACAGCAAGTCCTGGTTCGATTCCCGGCCCGGTGGGTCTTTCTGTGTGGAGTTTGCATGTTCTCCCCGTGCTTGCGTGGGTTCTCTCCGGGTACTCCGGTTTCCTCCCACAGTCCAAAAACATGCAGGGTAGGCTAATTGATCATTCTAAATGTGAGTGTGCATGTTTGTCTGTCTTTCTATGTGGCCCTGCGATGGACTGGCGACCTGTCCAGGATGGACCCCTGCCTCTCGCCTACTATGAGTCGGGATAGGCTCCGACAGACCCCCGTGACCCGGAGACGGATTAAGCGGGTATAGATAATTGATGGATGTATACATTTCCAGAACAAGTGGCTAATTTGCCAGCTGTTGTTTTAAAAGTTCTCCGAGTAAAACTAAACATGATAAGTTAAATTGGATAATTTGAATAGACAACTGAGCACACTCTGAGACTGAAAGAAACACAGAAAGTTAATACTTTTGTAGAGTACAGTGTTGTAGTAGTACGCAGCATTTTGACATATAGCTGCTCTTTCTCTTTTTTAAAAAGAACACAAATGCCTTAATTATATTAAATGTGGCTGCATTTTAATTTATCGCTCCAGCAATTTGACATGGTACATGTTAGTTTGCTTGCAGAATTTAATGTAATCTGTCCAATATTAATTAATGCTATTAGTTTCACCTGGGCTTTACCGGTCACATGACACAGCTGCAGGGGAGCGCGATCATTAAAAAGAATTAACTAAACAAGGGCTTTAAAGAGGAACAAAAACTTAGTAAATGATACATGACTATGTCTAAATAAACAAATAAATGTATATTTACATCTGGATAACAGCAGGTCGCATATTTTAAATAGACTATTAGTTGTTATTCGCTTGGTTATTTAAGAAGCAAAAAGCTGGAAAAATAAACAAACATAAATAAAAATAAGTGGGCCACCTTAATACCGTGACTAAAAATAATACTTCTTATCCTCATCTCTTGACTGTAAAACCAAATTAGCTCCATATTTGGCAAAAACACCTCAGAATTTTAACAATAAATAAGAATTTCACATAAACGTGCACCCTTACCTTGCAGACGGCACCGACATACAGCAGTTGGAGTCTGCCCCCTAGCGAGGCTCCTTGGACGCGTGCCTCCCACTGGTTTTAAACCATCAACTAGTTTTACTCACCGTGAGCGCGAGCCCTGTGCGCGAGCCCAGCTCGTAGGTGGCCGCTAATGAGCTGCTTTGGTGCGCGTTCACGCCTCAGGTCTGCGGGTGTCTCCGCCGTCTCCGCGCTCCCGCTGGAGGAGAGAAAACTCTTCTGTCTCCTCACAGGAGTCGTTTTAAAGGACAAAATGTTTAGGTAAGTATCCTGAGCAAAAGTTTTTTTGTTTTTGTTTTTAGTTGTTTTTGTTCTTCAAAGCGAAAGTGGGGCTTCTTAACGTTTTGGTTATCCAAACAATTTTTGATTAGATAAATAGTCGACGTGGATGTGTGTTTTCATTGTTCTAATGTACAGAAGGTTTTATGAGAATTTGTTGGGGAAAAAATCAACTTGAGATGATCAGCTTCGTTTATGGTCTCATATTTAACTCTTCGTATCATTCTTAACTCTTTCCTTTACGTTTGAACCTTATATATTGTTGAATTTCTAAACTTCCTCTTTTGTTTCTCCTGTGTTCTAGTTGAGTTTAGTGCGGAGCAGCTCCACACGGGCCGCCACAGTGATAAGTTCTGAAGTGCTGATTGGTTGCTTGTAAATACCAAACATGCCTGATTAAACCACTAAAAACCAGCAAAATGACGATTTTTAGTAGGGAACTGCTGATAACAGTTAACTGATTGACATTTTTCTGTCCGGGTGTAATACTGCAGCTTAGAAAAACATTTGTGAAAAGTTCTGCACTTATAATTTATGATGCACTTCTGGAAAAGATTTAGTATCAGAAGTATTTATCAGAATGCTGTAGGTGATGCGTATTCAGCCTTTATTTTCACGCACATTATTGCCTTTGTGTGTATTGAAATTTTACAAGATGTAGTTAGAGAAGTGTTAAATTTCACTTACAACTAAGTTTAAATCCAGTTATGGCACAAAGCTAAAATACCCCAACATGCATCCCCCCCTTTAGGAGCTGGCTTCACAGGTTTTCAGACACTGCGGGCCTGTGAAAGAAAAATGAGACAGAAAAGCTCTCGGGCAGGAGAAAGCCTTGTGTGATATGGCGAGTGTAACTCGGATTTAATCAGATTAAAGAATTACAACATTCCACGGCTGAATCACACTTAATCATCCAGGGAAAAAAATGCAGGTTTAGCACGTTGTTATATTGGAGGTTTCGCCACCATGTGGTACTACTGTGCTTGTATCAGCGTCTTAAACTGCACGGCTGTTTTGTAAGTGTCGTGGGTAATGTTAGATGCATTCAGCTCCGCGTAGAGGTTTCTGTGTGCGGCAGCTTCGTCCAGACAGTTTGCACTCAGATCGGGAGTGACAGCGAGGGTTAATGAGTGACTGGACTGCTGGGCAGAGGGCAGCTCCACTGTACACCGTGAGAGCGAAGCTAAATGCCAGGGAAAATTGACTGTAGATCATCTAAAAACACGTCTGGCAGGTCTGAAAACAGATGGGAAGAAGAGGTCAGAATGTGGTTTGGTGTTTTGCACAGCTTAGACTTCAAATGTGTGTCATTTGTAAAAAGCTGCTTCTCAAAGTGAGTCTGAACCTACGATGTGGGTGTGGCTTATTTAGAAACGCACTCAACACGCCCCAGGGGTTCAACGGGGATTTTTCCTACACCAAAAATATTTCCTCAGCCGTGGTGCAGTCAGTAAGACTGTTTTCTCTTCAACAGATGAGTGGCCATCTTTAACCTGAGCTCGGACAATCATCTGATCCTGACCGGACTTGTTTCCTGTCCACCCTGTGGGGAGTCAGAGTTGCCATGGAGACGGTGGTGATCTTGGCCATTGGGGTGCTGGCGACTATTTTCCTGGCCTCCTTCATTGCCCTGGTGGTGGTGTGCAGACACCGCTACTGCCACCCTCACGACCTGCTGCACCACTTCGACTCCAAGTTAGTGAATCGGCGTAAACCCGTTAATCCAGTTTCTGTGACAGGCTAATGTGTTCTGTGCTCATCTCTTCTCACCGTATTTACTTGCATCTCTGCTGGGTGGGAATACAAAAGTGATGAGAGGAGTCAAGAAAAGGATTCAAGGTTGTGCAAATTAGGATATGAGATAAAGAGCTATTAGCAGCTGGAACAAGCACTCCCCTTCTTCAAGCCTTTAAAGGATAAAACTGGTGTAACTATCAGATTAATTAAATGTATGACTGGACCATGTACACCCATTTGGTCTTTTAAGACACTCCTCAATAAAACTATGTACAATATTCTCCCCCCATTTGCTTTAAACTTGATATAACCCCTTATTTTATTTGGCTTTTGGAGTTTCCACTATATTTTTCAAACTACAGATAGATGATTACATAAACAATTTCTATAAATTAAATTAAAACTAACATTAATTAACCTTTATAAGTGTAGTGGTTCCAGGAGAAGTGGATAAATTATTTTTCAGCTTGTCCAGTAAAGGAAAAACTGACATAAAAGACTCAGTCTGTCGGTCTATGAAGTGACACAGATCCAGTAAACAGAAGTTAAACTACTACATTATTGTGAGTTTGTCCTTTTTCTCTAGTTTTACACAAAAACACGAAGTGTACAACAGATCTCTCACCTTGAAAGTCCGTGGGCCAGTAGTGTCCTTCCTAAACCATCTCTTGAAGCAGCCTCAGCATCTTCTGCTTCATTTTTCCTGTAACTTTTGTTCATGAAATATTCAATTTTTTTTTTTTTTAGAAAACCAGCAGGTAAGGTAATTTCATGAATGCATACCCTGCTGTTCTCTGCCGTAGATTACTTTAATTGATCATCATGCCTCCTGCTTAAATCCATGCAGCCTACCTCATTAGAGCAACGCGTAGTGGTCAATTAGAAGCAGAGAACGCCGTGTCATGTCTTCCTCGTCCACAGAAGAGATTTTCACTTGCAGAGCAACACTAATAGTTATGCGCATTAGAGACGTGGAAGGAGTATGGCTAAAGGAGGTTAAATATTCAGATGTTCATCCATGTAAATAAGATAAATGTGAGGTGAATTCTAGGTCACATTAGCTGGCTATTTGCTCAAATTAATGTCAAAAATGTTTTTTCTTATTTCTTTGTGCAACGTTTGACCCACTGGAGGTCTGGCCATTGTTTCTTCGTGTGGTGGAGATGTAATTAGGCAGAGGCGTGCACTTGTCTGCAAAATAGCTTCTCTTCTTGCCAACCTTTCGGATATCCAGTCTAGTTTTCCGAGTCTGTATTCAGTCAACTGTCCTCTTCTTCCTCTGCTGCTGCTGCACAGACCCACAGTGGATCTGATTGGCGCCATGGAGACGCAGAGTGAGCCGTCGGAGCTGGAGCTGGATGACGTGGTCATCACTAACCCTCACATCGAAGCCATCCTGGAGAACGAGGACTGGATAGAGGACGCTTCGTATGTCTGTCTCCTGGAATTTCGTACTGAGAATTTGATGCTTCCTGTTTGTTTTGTTGTTAACTGTAACTTTTGTCTCCTGTAGTGGTTTGGTGTCTCACTGCATCTCTATTCTCAAGGTGACAGTACTTACTTTTTCTCGTTTAACCTTTTAGTGCACTTCTCACATGTTATCGCCCTGCTGAACTGATACTCATAAAACCCCTTCAACATGCAGATCTGCCACACTCTGACAGAAAAGTTGGTTGCCATGACGATGGGTTCAGGAGCAAAAGTCAAAGCACCAGCCAGCTTAAATGACATTATCACAGTGGCCAAGCGCATCAGCCCAAGGTAACAAAGCATACATCCAACTCAACACAGCTTCATATCATCGCACATTTGGCACAAGCTGACTGGCTTCCTCACTGTCCATCTCACAGGGTGGACGATGTGGTCCGGTCCATGTACCCTCCTCTGGATCCAATCCTCCTGGATGCCAGGTAATCATAGCTGAGTTTTACAGCTATTGAAAAGGATTGGAGTTCCAAGGACTGATTAGGAGACTGATAGGAGTTGATTTAGCTATAAATTTAGAAATATAAATACTCAGATGAGCGATGACCATTTGTCTGCAATACGAGCATGCGGCACGATGCCTAAAGACGCCAACACAAGGATACACAGAAACACAGGGGAAACAAATTAGATGTTGAATTAAAGCTAAATGCAGAACATTGCCTTGTCTTTTTAGAAATAGGTATGCTTTTGTTCACTTATACAGCAGTTATGTTGAAACCATTTATTTTATTCCTTCTCAGGGCCACTGCTCTGCTTCTTTCAGTCAGCCACCTGGTGCTGGTCACCCGCAACGCCTGTCACATGTCCGGCAGCATGGACTGGATCGACAAATCACTCCACGCAGCCGAAGATCACATGGTGGTTTTACGTGAGGCTGCTTTGGCCTCCGAACCAGAACGAAACATACCTGGAGCGGATGCTCAGAGGGAGCAGGCCATCTAAAGCAAGCAAACAAACAGCAGCTGCGAGGAAGATTTATACCTCGGCTATTTTCTTAATTCTGTACTGCACTAATATAAAATGGCTCATTTTATGTTGAAAGGTGATTTCTCCAAAACCTATCATCCAACTCGGAATAGGAGCACTTCTGAGCAATGAACAGGCTGTTCTGACATATGCAGGAGCTTGATCTAATCCCTGCTGTTCACATCTCGCATGAAAAAAAAGACATGAAGTCATACTTGCTCCAAGAGGTACAGGGAATTACTTTGCACTCACTATATTTGGAAATGCAAGGTAATCAGTTTTATTCTCTGAAGTGTTACAGCAGATATTTTCTGTGAGGAAAAAGTCTTCAGAAAGGTTTCCTAAAGTATGCCATTGCCCAGCAGTGGACCTAAATCCAGTTTAACCAGCACTGCACAGTCACATGGAGGCTTAGTCACCTAATCTACTCTGAGGAAAAATAACATCCATTAGTCAGTGAACCAAAAGGAGCTCCTACTCTGTGGACTAATGTGAGATTAGCGTGACGTTTTTTAACAGTATGAGGGGTCAGTGCGACTTCTGCATGTTGGAAAGACAGTCGTCATCTTTCCGACTCTCAGTCTGAAAATGGTTAAAATCATCGAGAGACCATGTTCAGGACTTTGGGTTTTTTTTTTTTTTTTTTCAAACTTTGGTAATAAATCGAGTTTTCACCCATCAGGTTAAATTTAAACGTCGTTTGCCTCGTGTATGCGGCCCTGCGGTGGACTGGCGACCTGTCCAGGGTGGACCCCTGCCTTTCGCCTGCTATGCGTCGGGATAGGCTCCGACAGACCCCCGTGATCCCGGAAAGGAGTAAGCGGGTGTAGATGATGGAAGGATGGAGTAATCCAAACACAGATAGAAGTATATGAACAGAAATGAACGAAACATCTATAATTTTGTCAAATTTAACTGTTTTCTTGTAGCCGAGAAATCTGAAAGTATACATTTAAATTTGCTTTGCAGGTACATTTTTCTTTGTGGGTCTGATCCATCAGGCCGGTTTTCTATCATATATTTTTACAAATAAGGAAAGTCATTTACAGCAAATAGCCTGATAATACAAATGTTTCAAAACAGATTTATTTTTGTCTCATTAAGCTTTGACACATTATTCTGACTATGTTAATGTATTATTGTGTTGTGAGGGTATTTTGAGCAGTGTGTTGATTGAGGTGAAGCAGAATTGGCTTGTTGTTTTGGGCCGGGGGGAAATGTTGTTGAAGCATGTCTACCTGTTCATTCATGCATAGCTAATAGTAAATCCCCAAAGAGCCCTAATAAGGCGTTATCAACAGACACTGCACGCTCTGGCTTCAGCTACAGTACACAAGCCACAAAGCTCTGCGAACACATGCCCGGCAGACAAATGAACACGTGCACACTGAATGACATGTAAATGTAAAATACACCGCGGTGACAATCATGAAGTAAAGAAGCCAGTTTTAGTTTAGTCAATCAAACCTTAGGCCAAACTTCAGCTCTGACCAGACACATGTTGGCATTGAAAGATATCAATCAACGAGGAAATATTTAGAAAGTGGGTGGCCTGGTTGTCTGATGACACTTTATTAGTATTGACAATTCATTTTTGTAAGAACTCCGTTTTATCATCCTTAGCCAGTGTTTTATTACTCATGTCTGTCCTTTATGCTCATGTTTCAGTGACTTGTACAGATGTTTCATAGGAAAATGTCTTTTATAATTTTTATTTATTTTTTTTTCGTCGCTTTCAAACATATGGTTGCCACAGAGAAAACCATGTCCAATAAAAAGTCCACACACTCATACTAAATTTGACATTTTGACATAAATAAATGTGCCCCCTCCCCCCTTTTATTACATCGTGGATAGTCCTTGGTGGCGCCGACATCCCTGTATGATCACTCTCTCTCACCAAAGAAGGAAGTCGCTGCTGTTGGAGCTTCAGCCTCCATTTCATCTGGATGTCTAACAAAACAGGCCTTTGCTTTTCTTCAGATCAGTTTGCTTCCAGCCGGGGAGGGAGGCATATTCATCTCTCTTCATTTCTAAAATAGTCTGAAACAGAATTGTTCAAGTGTATTTGTGAAGAGAATCGTGTAGAAGGCAGTTTATAAAGAGAATATACATTTTTACATCGTATAAATTCTGACTGAACATCCTTTAAAGATCACATTACATGAAAGCGTCTATTGTATTTAAATGTGTAAGTTCTGGTGAACACTGCAGCCTGCTGGTTGAAACACATCCCTGCACTGCTGCTTCTCCATCAGTTTACCTGGAAGTCCTGGTCAGACAGGTAGACTTCCAGATGCTGGGGGTCCACTCCCTCAGGTAAAGGGCTCCTCAGCAGCTCCTCTAGAGGGTATTGGGTCTTCATGAGCTGGGCCAGGGCGTCCTGCACCAAGGTCAGCATCACTCGCCCGGTTTCACCCTAAAAACAAAACATGAGAGAAAGAGGCATCTTTGGCTTTCAGTACAGGCTGCACTGACAAATAGTTAAGAGGTAATCGTGTTTTACTTATTAAGCTGAAAACCATCACATATACAAATTAATTGTCTTTTGATTGTGCTTATCAATTGATTTTGTGTAAAGACTGAAACATTCCACCCAAGTACTCAAACCCTTCATTTAGCACTTAAAGTACCGTCAGTAGCAATTACAGACTATCATCATCTTTGAAATGATGCGAACAACTAACCCTTTTAGCAGAATCCTTCATTTCTTGCAGAAATGAAGAACCCGAGTGTCCTGTCATTATTATTAGGTGTTTTAAAAGATGCTGTTGATGTGTTGTAGTGGTACGCTTTAGGTCATCATGCTGAAATGTAAACTTTAAATCCCATCTGAGCTCCTCTGCATTCTGGAAAAGGTTGTTAATCAAGATTGTTTTATATTTTTCAGAATCAATCATTAATTGTTTACTGTTTCCTGACAAATCCTCCATTTCCCTGTTCCAGAAATACACCTACACAGAACAGCACAGATAAAACCAAGTTTGACTTTATGGGCGTCGTCTCTGATTAATCTGTTTTACAGCCGGACTCAGAAGCCTGTTGGTGGTAGAGAATCTCTTTCATTTAAGACTAATGTGGAGACTGTTGCATGTTTGTGTACATTTGTCCAAAATTTATTAAAATAGGCAACAGTTAAGTTGAAAAGGCATCTCAAGGGCCAATAGAGCTTACAACTGTAAAGATACTTGCCAGCAAAATATCAAAAATATATCAAATATACGGTTCATCTGGTGAGGAAAAACGGCTGGTTTTAATGTAAGAGTGATCAGGAGTTTTTATCTTACTAGGTTCAAAATTAAAGACCACAAATTGTCACAGAATATCTTGTCAAATGATGTCAGTCTGTGAACTTCGAACCTTTCTAAATGGAAACACTGATGGTGTAACTGCATGTGTTTGCACCTGTGTGTGAGATCCGAGGCTCCGCTCCCAGCGGGGGAAGATGTTTGTGAAGGTGAGAGGTTCTGACCCCTCAAAGATGAGGTAGGCCTGTGGAGGCCTTCTCTGGTTCAACTCTTTAAAAGATACAGAGCAAAAGACGGAACATTGTGAAACTCAACACTTTCTTATCTTGGGGGGGACACTGTCACGAACATTTCCCCCTGACCTTTGCAGTACTGCAGCGCCGTCTGCATTGCAAACTTTCTCTCATCGTGCCAGAGGCTCCAGGCTGAAGCTGAACTCTCCGTCTGCTCAGGCTGACCTCTCTGCCACAGGTAGACCTCCAGCCGGTTGTCAAGCAGGAACAAGGCTGATGACAAAGGGAAGCAGGACCAGTTAACTGGAATTGGATTCTGGATTATTTGAAAGCTCATGTGGGGCGTTTGGAGACTTGGCACCGGGAATAAAAAGAACAAAGGACCAACAGACCAAGATGTGCTCAATGATGAATAAAAATGTGGGTTAATGTGCTGCAAATTTTCAGACTTTTACTTTTAACATGAGCAGTTCAACCTCAAGCTAAGAATTAGTTTCTTATCTAGAGGTTTCTGCATTTGAAAAAAATGGCAAAAATACGATGTACAATAAGAATATTTGCAGTGAACATGCATATAAAAACTGATTTAATGGGTTAAACATTTTATGCAATGAATATATAAGCTGGAATGCAGAAACAGGTTGTTTTTGTTTTTCTTTTAATAAAACAGACACAACAGTGAATTAAAGGAATATGAGTTGAATAAAAGTGAAAAGGAAGAATAGTTTTCCCAGTTTCCTGTGAGTTTTCACCTGGTTGTGGCACAGAGTAGAGGGTGTCCTGGAGGAAGGGCATCGCCATCACGAGCCCCGACAGCCGCGTCGGACTGCGGAGCTCCTCGGCCTGAACTCGTCCAGAGGAGGAACTCAGGTGGAAGAGGCGAGGTGTGAAGTTGTATTTTCCTGGATCTGTCAGAGGGGAGAAACTTTGCCTTTAACTATAACTTCAGTAACACTGAGGAACTGAGGAAGGGTCTGTCATGTTGCACCTTGCAGCATGCAGTCATAGGCCTTCCTGTCCATCTGTCCCAGCGCTGTCCAGAAGTCTGCAGGCTCTGAACCTTCCTCCACTAGATGCACTTTCACAGGGCTGCTTTTGCTGAGACCCAGCTCTGGTGGACACCTGACACATGCACACACACGTACACAAGATGCATAAACAGAAAACTACAAACTTACCATCTATGGGAAACAAAAAAATCTGTCTGCCTTACATTTGAGTGATTCTCTCCACTGCCCACTTGCTGACTTCTTTGGCGCTGCTTTGGGCTTTACAGCCAGTCCAGAGATACACCACCCCCTGCTGGCTGTTTAGCAGGACTACAGAGCCTCTTGACCTCAGACCTGCGCAGCAGCAGTCCACCTCTAACAGCAAACCCTCCTCTGGGAGCTCCCCTCCCACACAGAACAGGCGCCAGTCCGCTGAGAGAAAATTAAAAATTGATTAAGAAAACATGAAATAGAGAAAATGGAAACGTGCAAGCTGAGGTTAAAAGGATTTTACTGCACCTGTGTTGGTGAAGGCATCCTCTCTTTTGCCCTTGTGAATGACTAGGCCTCCCTGGAAAAGCTGCAGGAAACAGGGGGGCTCCTTTCCTTGAGGTACGACCACCTACGGACACAACACGACAAACAAAGACTGAACAAGTCTTGATGAAAGCTTAAAATCCTTTATTTTCTCAGGATGGTTTCTTTCGCAGTTGCAATCCTGTCCTATTTAAGTGTGAGAAGTAGTTTAAGTGAATCAGCAGCTCAGTTTGATTATATTTAAAAACAGCATCTTTACCAGTGTGCTATTTATGCAGATCTCCAGAGCTGCAGCATCTAACACATAATATAAATGATGCTGCTCACTTGGAAGAGTCCCATCAATGCCTGGCGTGAAATTTAATCCATATAATTACATATATAGCTGAAATGGAAGGAAAAATGCTGTTCAATTGATGGATAACCCTAACCCAACTGAATGAGTTGTTGGCACTGATGGAGCATGACTTGATCCTCTCCAACTCTTCGCTCCAACGTCATTAATCCAAGCTTCTTTAATGTGTGAAAAGGAGTTTGTCAGTAGGAAAAAGAGGTTAATAAACCGTGAAATCGAGTGTCTAAAGGTGGGATTTTTAAGCAGAAGATGTGTGGCCTCTATCTGCACCATTCAATGTGTTAAAACCAACTAACTTGTATTTTGTATTTTGTATATTGTTTTCTCAAGTCATTTTGCAGTTTAATATCTCATAACTACTAGTAAAATCTCACAAGAAGGTCTCAAAACTAAACATTTACCCCCTTCACTGTCTACACTTTTTTTCTTTCATTTATATTGCATTGATCCACGGTCCCGTCTTACCTGAGAGTCCTCATGGTTGCTCATCCCTATGGACAGGAACGCTGCCGTGTCCCGTCCACTCACTGTGGAGTGGCGGCCTCGCCACAAGAAGAAGGCGGTCTTCTGCTTTGATCCGGGAACCCTCTTGCACTCATTTAAGCTGATTTTATTATCTGAACAAAAAAACAGAAAAAGTGAACCACCAATATAAGTCAAAGGTTTACAAGAGATGCTGTTTTCCAGATCAGAAAGTCCATAGTTTCCAGATTGTAAAGTGTTAAACGTGAGGGTGTTCCCTGACCAACATCGGTGATGCTGTAGGTCCAGCGGATGACGTAGGAGTCTCCTTCATGAAGCTGCCCGGTGCTGTCCACTGGGGTTTCACTGTCGTCAAACTCCTGGACGTGCCAGGTGTCCACAGCAACTGTTTTCAGCTCCATCTGATGACCCTCCTCCAGCGTGATGACCCCGCAACCCCTCTGGATGTCTAGCCCGTCCAGCACAGTGTGGACAGAACCGTCTCCTTCCATCGAGCCAGCCGACACCATCGCTTTCGCATCACAGGGACTCAGGAGGTCAGACGGCGTGGACTCGGGCTGGGGCGGATTCAGAAAGAGTTCAAGAGTAAATTGGATTTATTATTCAAGGCCAAACTTTCCCACAAATAGTGAACTGGCTCTGAAGGTACTGGTTCAGCCATTTGAACCAGTGAACTGTGGGATTAACCTGCGTCTCGTCCCTCACGGAGCCGGCGTCCTCTGCTCCTCCAGTCCTGCATGTCCAGTCTTCAAACTTCTCCCTGAACAGAGCCGTTTCGTTGCCCTCAGAGACGACGGCGAGCAGAGCCCAGCCAGGACGGCCCTCTCCCCTCCTGAGGACAAAGTCACACCAGCAATTTAACGCAGCAATTTAAGAAAACGTCACACACGCTGGATGTGAAGCTGTAAATGGAGTCTGCCACGAGTTCGGTCGAGTTTCAGCTTTCATCTGTGGATGTGGCAGCGAACTGAGTTCGAACTGACGACAGTTTCCAGAAGCGTTCCCATGATTTCAGACGTCTGTTTCTAACACAGACTCGCATCAGAATCCGTTATAAAAAGTGTATTTTATTACAGAAAAAACACATTTTCCACTTCTCTCTTCTCTCACGGAGACTCTGGTCTATGCTGATGTTACAAACATATTTCATTTATTTAGCTTTTGAGCTTTTATCAGAAACTGCAATGTGTCTGTTTATTCATACATTTCTTATTTGACTGGGTCATTTTAACACCCTGAACTACTTTACTTTTTACTTATTCTCACATCTATGACTTGTGCATTTTTACATTTTAATCTTCAGTGTTTCCTCATGAAGAAGGAGCGCTTTTCCTCCGTTTCCATTTTGTGTTTGCGTGGAAATGTGTGTATACGTGATGCCTGTCTGCACGTCAGTTGGCTGTTGGGGTTTGCGTATATTTGCTATATAAATAAAGTGACTGATTGACCGGTGCGAGCGAGCATTTGAAAGGCCTGCCGGCCTTTTAATATTTGTACTTATTTTGTTTGCAGCAGCGTGGACGTACAGGTGAATGCTGGGGTTAGTCTGAGTGGGATCCAGCGGGTTGACCCGACAGTTGCTGTAGTCATATGCTCCGGTCCACACTTGGTGTGTCAGCTGGAGGCACACGTTCCTCCTCCTGGAGGAGACATCCCGTCCGTGCCAGAGATACACCTCACTGCCGAAATCAAACACCAAAGCCTGATGGAAGCACAAGCATCGTGTCACAAGTCTGAGACATCCAGCACGGTGAGCTGTTAAACCCCTCCTGAACCAGGACTCAGACCTCGTTGGAGCTCAGCAGGGAGGTGTTCGGGATGGAGGCCCAGGCCTGTTCATGAGGCACCAGTCGGTTCTCCACCAGCCTGTACACACAGTTGGACTCCACCACTCCCTGCTCATAGAGTTCATCCTGCTCTGGTGCACCGGCTCCTGAAGGCAGAAGCAAACAATCGAGCATCTCATTTAGTCCGTATTTACACATACTGACGGTGAGAGCAGACAAAATCACAATCACATGATATACGTTTAAAGATTTTACACCTCTGTACTGCATTTTTCCTCCCAGAAGACTCCAGAAGTCTGCAGCCACATCGCTGTCAGAGTTCTCCCCCTCCTCCAGGTAGACAACGTGGGGTGCCAGACAGCCGAGGTCCCTGTGGCTCTGGATGAACGATGCCAGCTCGGAGGCCTGAAAATCAAAAAGTTCATCATCCCACCATGAAAACAGACACGTGGTTGTTAAAACCCTGCAAATGCACAAACAAGAAGAATGTATTAAATGCACAAAAGGCTCAGTGGGGCAACAGATATTACAACTCATACTATATGAAATGATCGTAACTTCTTTTAACTTCTATTTGAACAAACATAACCTCGCATCTGGGGATAGTTTTTTCAGATTCGCTTTAATTATCTGCAGGAACGCTGCTACCTTGGCTCTCTCCTGCTCGCTGGCAAACTCCCCGCTCCACGCGACGCAGTGCTCCGCAGTGACCAGCAAGAAACAGTCCCCGCTGTTCAGCGACCTCACTGAGGGCTCGACCAGACGGACCTGGACATGCCGCCTACCTGTCATCGCAGGCACAAGTTAAAATAAACACCTCAATGCAAACAGCTACACAGCAAGCCAAATCTTTCCTGACCTTTTATGTGAATGAGCATCAAGCTGCTGAACGGGGGATGAGAAGTGATCGTCTCTGCATCAGAGGAGGAGGTGTAGTCCTCTGGGGAGACAGGATGGGGATCTGCCATGGAGGAGTTCTTACACTCTGTGGAGATGGAGCAACGCGTAAGATGAGGGGGCTGACCAAGACAAAGACAATACAATGTAGAAAAAAAAAAAAAAGAAAAGTGGATGGAGTCACTTTTCTCTGCTTGGCTCGTCTCCTCGGCGGCTGTGTTGACTCTGTCCCCCATGTAGTCCTGCCTGATGTCCTCTCTGGCCGCCAGAGCCCTCAGAGGGTTCCTGGAGCCTTGAGTCCGACGGGACGGACGCACCGCTCGCCTGTGCTCTGCGACTGCCGACGTCAGCCTGCACACAGTTTAAGTTCAGTTAAGCTTTACTTCATCCACATCTAGACTCAAATCTGATGTTTTAAACTGTATAAGATGAATTCATTAAGTAGCCAAATCAGAAGAAAGCATCATCGGAGGTGTTTTTTCTAAAATGTTTCAGAAAATGAACAGGGATTTAACTATAAATCAGTTCATCATAACAGGGATGATTTAGTACTTTACCTGCAGAGTTACTGCTCATTAAGTACACTTATAGTTTAGTTGGAATAGCCGCTTTGTGTGTCTTATGACGGCATGATGATGACAGCATCATCTCGTGGTTGGGCAACCCTCGATGGACTAATCCAAGGGTCGAGGTGTGACTAACTGCAGTCCCTGATGCTCTGCGTTGGGTGTTGGGCACAGGGTTAATCACTCTGTCGACACACCTCTCAAAGTACACCTGAGAGGCTGCTATGAGATGTTTCAGTACATGTGCATGGAGGTGGTTGGGGAACGAAGGTTCAGGTAGACATACCTGAAGTCGTTGTTTTGCAGTCTTAGAAGGTTTTGGTTTTCCTTAAACAGACCATACCTAAAGAGTGTGATGTACTATAATCACACTCACATGGGTGTGTTGCTCTGGCAGAGGACGCCCAAGTCCTGCTCGCTTTCTGTGGCAGCAGCTCCTCCACAAGTTGTGGGGACGCAGGCGGGAGGAAGTGACCGGTCGGCCCCGAAACCTCCTCCTGACGTACTGGATTCATCAGCGGGGGTCTCCTCCTTTACCTCCAGAGAACGCTCTGGGAGCGAGGCACTCTGTGGAGCTGCAGGAGAGAGCATTTCCATGATGCTTCCGTAATCGTCTGTACGAGCACCACATCTGCTGAGCAAAACGACAAGCGAGGAGCAAAGTGGCTTCACAAAAAGCTGCTCTGACCTTCGCATGTGCTTGCTGGAGTTTCAGTGGACTCAGTCTTTTCGTTAGAGAGATCACTGCTGTCTGACCCAGGAAGTCCTTCATCTGAAAGTTGTAAATATAGTTTAATAGGGAGGCAAAAAAAACCCAGCAGACTTTGGGGAAAAGCCAGAGTGAGAAAACCCACTTCTCCTGACTCTGAGCTCCGTCTCCGGCTCTTTGCCTTCATGCTGCGTTTTCTCATCTTCAGCTTCAACCATCTGAAGCTCTTGTTCAGCTCCTTTAGCCTGCAAGAACAAGAGAAAAAGACCTGCCAGGATGCAGACAGACAGACAACCTCTTTTGAAAATACAAGCTTACAAAATAAATGTCACCTTCTGTCTCCACTGAGGCTGAGTCAGGTTCCTCGAAGGGGAGGAGACTTCCTGAGCCTCGAAGGACAGGTTGGTCTGAGGATACAGAGTTAACAAAATATAGTACACGGACAGTAAGAGGTGAAGTGCAGACATGCAAGATGAGGGAGTACAGGGTGTGAAAAACTCTCTTCTCATTGCTGGTTTGCATTGGCAAGTCTTTAATTTACAGCAATCAGGTTGCACAGTTCACATATTTCTTCTTTGCAAGAAAAAACAAACCCAATCAGAAACCTGCTGCAGTGTCACTTGAAGAAGCCCAATTTAGTCACGTTAGTGTGAGTGAAACTTCACACACCTCAGCGTGTGTGATAACCAAAACCTTTCACTGCATACAAAACACTCCAAATCAAGTAAGCAGCAGCTGAGCTTCCATGCAGCGGCTCACACGGTTACCTGATTGAAACACATGATATATTGGGGCGTAACAACAGAATAGACTGAAGCAAAGACGGGCTCCTGGGAGAGAGGAGACAGGGCCGAGGCTCAAGCTGTTTAAAACAATCTATATCTTCATTGCGTGGATCAAGGAAGATCAGTGGAAAACCTCAGGAAAACCTTACCCAGCACTGAAGGCTGACACTGTCAAGATGAGGGCTTTCTGAGTCTTCCTACAGAGGTGTAAATGAGGCCACACAGAGGAGAGGAAAACAAAATCACGCGTTAAAAGTAAAATAAACAGCTGCATAAACATTGATAAAGTATGTACATGCGATGTGTATTATAACTAAGTTCTTCAGGTCATAAAAGGTTGACATTTAACCACCAAGTAATCAGCGTGTTTGCATTCCTCATCACATAAGACAGTCGGTTTCATCTCGGCATATAAACACTGACTAGTCTCAGTATGTTTCCCAGTAACCTGAGGCTCATCTCAAGACATTATGCAGATTCCACATCCAGAAAGCGGCTGAAGAGATGCTATATCTGGTGTCAATGGCACGACAAACAGCCGAATCCACACTGGTCATTTTCACATCTCGATTTAAAACTGGCCAGAGGACTGAACCCACTAACCCTCCACATGACAAGGAAAGTTGCAGAACAATCGTGCAAAAGCTCAACTCTGCATACTTTTATGAATCCACAAGGCTGGGTCCTTGCTGCGTTGCTGATTTTTATCCATCATAGCTGATGGTTACAGTCGAACTGTCTTCAGAGCAGGAACTATCAGTGTGGAGGATAATGCATCATTTTTTCGGTTGAAATGCTGAAAATGTCATAAAGAATCTGAAACAATTCTATCTGCCTCTAAATGCATCAGTTCCAACAGCTGCCAACGATTCTCTTCGCGGCTCGACGAGACGTAAGATGCAGCAACGGACTCGTAGCCGTTTGCAGCTGCGTTTTAGTTGCAGTTAATGTGGAGATGCTGCTGTAACATGCAGAGGTGTTAATGTTACTGGACCCTTTGAGCCTGGGTGTCATTGTTTCCCCTCTGAGACTCTGTCCAGAATTGACAAAGGAATCGATAAAGACTCGGATCGGTAAGCAGAATCGATAATGGCATCAGCAGCAATAATATGTTATCAATTTCCATCACACATTGTGTGATTAAAATGGATGTAGCACCGTTTCATTTTTGCTGGACAATGTCTGCCAAAGTTGCCTCGTGAACAGGTTTAAAAGCACCGAATTCTACGCGTTTAGTGATTTCAGATTATTAGGTGCAAGTAAACGTCTTTATTTTGCTGGTTTGGGCTGCTGGTGATGACGGGGAGGCTTTTTTGTACTGTACAATCCTGCCAATGTAGGACTGTTATACAAATCTGTCTGCTTTTCAGAGACATATGTCAAAAATAAAAAAAACAAACTTTAAAATGTGGCAAAACAGCTGCACATTCTGCCTTTAAGGCACCAGGACAACGCGTTTTTCTCACCACAGTTTTGCTCGCGTCGGTGGTTTCCTGCAGTTCCGGCGTGCTCTCTGCCAGGATGACCTGAACATTTCCTGAACCAAAACCATCTGTGTTTTCTTCATCTGCCTTCCTCACGCTCTCTCGCTCTTCTCCGGTCCTTTTGGACAGATTCACAGCAGCATAAAGCATATGAAAATACAATTCGCTCCTCTTAAAACTGCTAAAACTATTGATGCATATGACAAAAAAGTTTTACATTACTTACTGGACTCTTCCAGTCACAGCTACGCTGTTTCCCACAGACGAAATGCTCTGTTCCTGTGGTATCTGACAGGGGTTCCCCTCCTGAGGAGCATTCTGCTCTGATAAGGCTTTTACTGGTGTACAGGTATTAGTTTCCCTCCTATTTTGAGCCCTCTGCCTCCAAGGAGCAGCAGCCCCCGAGCCTCCCTCCACATCTGAGGCCACACGTCTCTCCCTCCGTGGAGGTGCAGAAATTTCTTGACTTTCAGTCTCCTCCGTCCTCTCAGCTTCTCCACTGCCTCCACCATTCTGCTCGCAGCAGAGCGGCGCGTCCAGCTGACCGCCCTCCGTCCTGCTCCACTCTGAGCCTGCAGAGCGGCTCTTCTTCAGGATTCCTTTCAAAGCCGGCTCAGGGTTGTAGCACTGTGAGTCCTGCTGAGAAGAAGCAGGCTGCGCGGATCTGCGTGGGCTGGCATCAGTGCTTGGCTGCAAGAGACGCACCTCGCTGGGTTTCAGGTTGACAGACGAGACCTGCTGTCTGTCAGACAGATGAGGGGACAAGCTGAAGGCGGGGAGCTGAACGGGGCCCGTCTGAAGCTGAAATGGGACGAAAGGTGATGTAAAAATATTAAATGTGCATCAGAAATGGAGTATATGTATATTAGACGTAAGCTTAGCAACCACTTAAGTCTTTTAATGTTGACCCCCCCCCCCCCCCCCACTCACCAGACCGACCTCTTCCACCGTGATGGGCTGTGTCCGGTACCGGGCCCCCTTCTGCCGTCGTCTCTCTGGGGGCCCGTCAGCGGGACTGGCCCCCTGCCTCCCAGGCAGAGACAGTTTGTTGAAGAGGGCCAGCTTCTCACTCATGCTCATCTTGCAGCTCTCATCACTGTCCTCCACTGATTCAGCCTCCACACAGTCGGCTTCCACAGCTGTAGGAGTGCTACCAATTTTTAAAAAAACAAAAAAAACACACATGATAAAACCTCTAAGAACCTCTCAGATTTAAAAATGGGCAAAGCTTCACCAAGCCGCAACATACTGCATCAAAAAACTGTGGAAGAATTTAAAGAAAATGCTCCTCAGTAAAATTGTGCGGACTTTAAAGATCCCACAATCTACAGAGTATAATGTCATGAAAAGAGTTAGAAAATCAGAAGGAATCTCTGTGTGCATGGGACAAGAATGAGGGTCATTCTTCAGGCCCACAGGTGGCACTGCATTGAAAACAGACATGAATCACTGTATGAATTCAGGAATACATCCAGAGAACAGTTCCCCGTGCAATCCACAAATGCAACTTAAAGTGAATGTGAAAGGAAGAAGCCAAATGTGAACATGATCCAGAAACGCTGCTGTCCTCTCCAGACCAAAGCTCATTTAAAATGTTTTGAGGCAAAACTTCTGTCATGAGATGACTCAAAATTAGAAATTCCTTTTTGGAAACATGGGCACCGTGTGATGCAGACGGCAGAGCAGAGGGAACGTGGGCTAATGAGCTTTGCAAATCATTGCAATTTTGTTATTATTGACATTTTATACCCACCAACTTGGTTTGAATTTGGATTGTATGATACAGACATTGATTGTTAGGTTGCACCGTGTAAAAGAGTTCAAGGTTCAGTCTCATCTCTGTAAAAGTGGCATCATGACTGTGCTTGAGTTCAGATTAGATTTTCCCCGGAGCATTAATTCCTAACAGAAAACAAGCGTAGGCAATCTTGTAATTGGAGGACACGGTTTTGGTAACGCATCTCTTCTCACCTCACTGCAACCATTCCTTCACAGGTGATTGGCTGGCTGAGAAAGCGATAGTCGTTGCCACGGTGCGTCCTGCGTTCATGACAGGTGCTGGCTGGGCGGGGCCTCAGGAGCGCGGACGCCTCGGGGGCAGAAGACTTCTCCAGCTCCTGCAGAGGAGGCGGGAAAGTCATTAATGTCATCACATCAAGCAGGAAGGCGGTCTTTGCCACGCGTGGACCGCAGCTTCCAGGCACCAGCCTCCACCTGCTGGGATAGACCAAAACAAACGCCACCTGATGCCCGCTATTTTATTTGTACGGGCAGATGGGGAGAGTGAGGGGAAGTGGAATAACGCTTCAAGCTGTGAGGTGGAGCATCTCAGATATTTGCTATGTGCCAGCCCAACGGGTCACAGCGTAACCAGAGACCCAGCAGCTTCAGTTACATCCCCGCCCGCGGCCGCAGCGCAGCGGGCTAATTATAACGCAGCTGCCGCTTGTTAATGGCACTACAGCGTCTGGTGCCTCGCCACTACAACGGTCCAGAAGCTGCTATATTCCACCTTCTGTGTGAAAGGAAAGCCCCAGAACGGTTTCAGTGTTGAACCTGTCACAGGACAGATTTGTTTTTTTGTCTTTTCTCTCTCTTTCTTTCTCTCTTTCTTTCTTTTAACCAAACTGAATCCAGGATGGCAGCTGCTTCACCACCTCCACATGCTCAGCTTCAGTTCTGCGCGATCAGCGCCGGATCACCCAACTGTAAGGTGATCAGCTGAGGTGGCTGCTGATGACGAATGAACACTTTTACTCAGCCGTTCGATACCCTTCCCAACATCTTTTTGATCAGCCTGAAACACCAGCCCTTTGACATTGAATTGTTTTGGGGGGTTTTTTTGTGCCGGGTCACACAACGTCGTGTGGAAACTGGCGGGTCGCAATGGGACTGAGGAGCCAGTTTCAGTGCAGTCACCAACACAAACTTACTTTAAACAAAGACATCTTTGCGGCCACGCTCATGTTGGATTTGTCATCCGTTTTTACATCCACTGTGAGAGAGAAAACATAAAACAACAAGCGGAAAATTAGGTGAAAAGTATAACAGTTCAGACAGCAGCAAAACCAGCTGCTGCTGTTAAAACATTTAAATTAACAACAAAGATGAGCAGAAAACATCTGTTTACTTCAGTTATTTACATTTTCTACCACTTTACGTTCCACCTGCACAATGACTAGAGTTAATATCTTTTAACACAAGTCTTCAGTTTTTCTCTTGGCTGTAATTTCTCCTTTTATAAAAGAGCACCATTTTCTTTAAACCTTCTGTTTTAGATCTCTTAAAGTTGTCTTCCCGTCTCTACCAATAGTTTAAACCACTAAGAAGTGAAATGATCCAACATTTGTTACAAAAACATAAATATTTAGTTTTTATCTGTACTTTAACTTCTTTTCTGTCACTGAAAATGGGTTTTTTGTCAAGTCTGCACATTTTAAGTGATGTAATACTGAATGTATAATTTTATTTAATTAAATGATGGATGAACAGGCTCGTTTCAGTACCACGTGGTTTAAAATGAAGACTTCAAACTGCAGTAAAGGGTGTTTTTTTCCTGCAGTTTGTCTAAAACAGTGCTGTAAACTCTGAGTTAGTAAGCCAATCTCTATATAGACTTGTAATCTTTTTATGATGGGGGTCAAATAAAAGTAGGACTGACTTCGAGTGCACGTGGTTTTGTCAGATATAAATCTGTCATCAGTGAGAAGATCCAACATTGTCAGCCTAAAAATAGAATTAGGTTTATTTCCGAGGATGGTCAATGAATTTACAGAGGCAACTTGGATGCAAACAAACAACATTTGTGTGTCTAATAAAGACAGAAACTCTTATATGAGTTTGCATCATGTTTGTTTTACGTTCACTCTTTATTTTGGATCAGATATGACGTCTAACATGCTCTTTGTTGGCCTTTTATCACACAGATGTGACGGTGAAACACGCAGAAGTGACATATAATGAGAAAACAAGCAGGAGCCAGTTTTACCTTTCTTGTTCTCCTCCACTTCTGCATCCAACAGCCTAGAAGAGATTAAGAAACAAAACTAAATGTGAGGCCAGCGGGTGACGTATGAACAGTTATTGATGTGGACTCTAATCTCGTCTCTGCACCTCTCAGATCCTGCTTCTAATTTTCAAAACCTGCCCTGTACTTTAGTTTCCAGCTCAGACAGAGAGGATATTGTGTCACATTTGCATTCTCAAAGTCATGATGGATGATAAACTCATGCAAACCAGCTATCTTTTTTTGCTCTTCTTTTTTTTTTTTTTTATGTAAAGCTGCTGTACTTTCCACAGCTCGGCTGAAGGGCTGCTGCATTTTTTATTAGTGAAAAACAAAACAAGCACAGAGTGTCATAAGTCAGGTAACTAAATTATACTTTTATCCAAGTGTTTATTGAAAGTCAAAAGCTGGATGTTGAATAATATGTACGTCTCGTCTACCGTATCCTCAGGAGTCAGCCCCTACCCGCTGCTCTCCTCCATCTCATTGGCTGTGATTGGCTGTGTCCTGAAGCGTTCGCCGGTCTTGCGACCACCACTTGAGCCACCGGGGAGATAACGCCGGGTGCGCCGCCGGCCCCCGTCTGAGCCTGTTTTCACAGACAGGTCCAGAGAGGATGTGGCCGGCCCAGCTTCAGGGCTGTTAGTACCCACAAACATGAAGTAGGAAAGGGGAAGGGAAAGAGAAGAAGATGCTGAAACAAAAGCAAATACTCTGGCACAGGTAGACAGTCTGCATCACACACATGCAGGTGACCCTACGCTTTCTCGGGCTGCGCCGCGCTCTCCGTCTGCTGCAGAAGGGCGCTTCTCAACTGGCCCACCGACACCCGAGTGTGGAGCTGCGGGGCATCGTGTCCAAGAGGGACAAGGTGCCCCTCCCTACTCGGCGTGCTGGCAGAGTCCTGGTAACCCTGCCTGGAGGGGGGGGGTGGGAATGAGGGGAAGCAGGTGAGGATGCAGGAGTGTGCAACGTGGAGTGACGAGAGCTCTCACAATCAAAGAACAGGCTTGAACGTGTCCATCAAATGATGCAGAAAAAGATGCGCTACCCCAGTGATGAAAGCTGCTACGCTGTGGCTTTGCTCTGAGATGAGAGCTGTTGCCAGTCTTCCTTCTGTGATACCAGATTGTCCAACTGGGATGGTAGGTCCAAGAGAATAATCAGAATGGCTCTGAAATTCCCTGATGGGACTTGTTGAGTTAGATGTTTGGGTTTTAACGAGCAGTAAAAGCCTCAGAGCAGCTGGCGTAGTCAAGTATCTGTCAAGGTGATACTGAGAGGTCGCTGTGAGGGGAGGAGCAGGTCTGAATGCTGCTAGTAAAACCTGCCTGGGTTCTAGATGGCTGGCTGGAGGGATTTACACTTTACATCTTAACCAATTAAAGCAACACAAGGAAACTTTTGAAACTTCTCACTCAGGGTTCCCGTGTCGCCATGGAGATTTTCAGTGGCCGTTATGACACTGAGGTTTATACTCTTGTTCTGGCTCTTGCTTGGTCACGCTGTGGTTCTCTCTTCCTCAGTTCTTACATTCGTGGGTCTGTGAGCCAGCTTCACCAGCGCTGATATGCAACATAAAGAGATACAGAGTTGCCACGAGAGACGACCAGCTGGGAGTCTGAAGTTAAAGTGGGTTCTATTTGTACTTTGAAGTTAGATTCTCAGAGAAGCTGATCAAATGTTTCGACTGAAACGCCCCCCCCGAGGTCGGAGTTACAACATGGAAAGTCAATGAAGCCTCACCTCCTCTGACTTCACAATCCAGCATGACTGCTGCTTACATCCACAAAGTTAACCTTCAGCCTTACACTGTAGTCGGCGAAGCATCAGTCACGTGACCGTATGGCGATCAAAGTTAGCTGTGGCTACCAGCTCCTTCAGCTGAGCTCTATCGAAACAGCTGCACAGCAGCTGGCAGACGTTTACAGCCGGACTAACGTTTGGTATTTAAATCTAAAACCAATCTCCAAGCCCTTTGACTGCCACTTCTCAAACGTGCACAACTATAAGATATTTTTGGAACAAGGTTAAACAGTCTTTTTTTTTCTCCTCACAGCTTTCCCGGTGGTTATTAATATGATGCTACGCTGGTGTAGTGGCCAAAATTTCCACAATCCATTCATCTATTTAGAGACAATACAGACGGCGTGTGCTGATGTCAAGGTGAAAAAGCTGGAAGCAGGAGACAAGTGTCATTGGTGTTATGCCACTGGAATATAGTTTTATCGCTGTTTGGACAATTTAGGCCCAAAGCACCTGCTCTCCAAATGATCCATGCAAGAAGACGGACACTTTCACCGACCTGCGTCGACGCTGCAGCGCCACCAAACAAAATGTGCTGGTTGACCCGGATTACTGGCCACCAACGGACTAGTATTAATCCCCCACCTGCCACCCAGTGACACACACATTGACTCACAGTCAGTGAAAAAATGACTCACCTTCTAAAATGGTTCGCTTCTGCAGGAGGGTCCACCCCCACTCCATTGGTAACTTCTTGTGTTCGCCCATTTACATTTTCTCCAAACTCGTCTGAGTTCAACGCCCCTCTGCAAGACTTGGTGACTGGTTCGTGAACCTCTTTCCCATTCCTCCTCACCCACTTGGAGGGAAGCTCCTCGGAGCCTCCGAAGCGTTCAGCCAGTTCTCGCCTCCTCTCTGCCTTGTAGCGGGCAATTCGCTCTGCTCGGGGCTCCAGGACTGGGTTCTCCATCGCATCCATGTCCATCAGAGGTATTCAGGCGTTTATCTGCTCCTCAAACAATTGCAAAGCATGAAGAAAGGACCAGCAGATGGGATGTTTGTCCTCCACTTTTCAGCTGAAACAAAACATGGATACCAGACTTTCTTGGAGTAGAATTCAGATTCCATCAGACTTGGAGACTTGTTTGCTTTTCTTTGCTTAGAGATTCCATGAATGAAGGGTTGGAAATCAATCTCCTCCTCAGCGAGATGTTACCTCTGAACAAAAGAGAAAACAAAGTAATACTAGACTGTCCCATTAATGGAGAAATGTTGGTTGGACCCTTGAGACAATCATTACTTATCTACTGATAATTGCTTAAAAGTTCAGACTGTGGACATTTGGAGGATCGCTGCACAAAAGGCATGTCTGCTGGCTTTGAGAGATATTTCATGAGCGAGCAGGCATATTTTCCTAAATTTGAATGCCATACACAATGTTCCTGCTAGGGAAAACTACAGGCAATGAAAAGGAAAACTTTCCCTTAAAAATTTCAGTGGGTAAATATTTATTTTAGAAAAACAGTACAATGTACATCTGAGAAAGGTCATGCCAGTCTTTGCACAAATAGTTGGTTATTTCTAATATAATTTCCACAACCTATTGTTGTAGATATGCCCAGTTAGTGGACAAAAACTAGAAAGAATTTTAATGATAACATTTACTAGGACTGCTCTTCCACAGCAACCCCACCAATTAAATGTGAAAAGTGCATTTTTATTTATTTATTTATTTCCTCCAAGCCCACCTCCTTTCCTTGTTCTCTGGTGGATGTAAGACGACCTGCACCAGCCTGCAGCTCCAGCCAGTAATCTCCTCTTGCACTGAAACTCAACACCACTGCTCAGCTCCACTCTGGGTACTGGCCTTGATGGCACACAGTCTGCAGGCTTGCTGGTCTTTTCCACCAAACTTAAATTAACTGAAGTTGGGAAAAGCCTTCATTTTCTTGTCCAAATACAACAGCACATAAAACAGCTTTTAGTGTTTTAATGTCAACACAGTGCATCTTATCCATCTAAAACAAAGACTTGACTCTATTGGCTATGGCATCAAATTTGTTTAAGCACAGATATGACGACCGATTTTAGAACTATAACGTTCCCAGGCAACGTAGACACACATACAACCAAGAAAAGTCCCTGTCGGCTCTGTGGTTGCTAACAACAAGAAAAACTGAAGCTGTAAACCATTTATAAATAGCACTGTTGCACAATTTACATTTACCAGAGGCAGACATGCATCGTCACATTGTGAGTGACGATGTGCACCTACAAATATGTACAAAACATAAAACGTGTGTATGCTTATGTGCCAGTGTTTTCAAAAACTGTGGACGTCAGCATTCCTGCTGCAGGAAGCACAATGGAGCCAGAACAAAGAGGCGAGAGCTGCAGACTTAGTGCACCAGATGGATCTGCTGCAGCTGCTGAATGGAGCTGTTGGCAGCAGAGTTCACAAAGTAAAAGATCCAACTCTTGATGGGTTCCACTCCAACTCTTCTGAGAAAATAAATAAATAAATAAATAAATAAATAAATAAATAAATAAATAAATAAATAAATAAATAAATAAATAAATAAATAGACCTGACAAGAGTACTACTGATGGAAGTTATTTCAAAAGAAAGGTTTAAGTCCACAAAAGGCTGATCTAATCTGACTTTGATTTTTAAGAACTTAACAGAGCTGGACTGTACAACCAGCTCATAAACTGCTATAGTCACAAACACCAGCACATGTGTTTTAAACAACAACTTTCAGCCAACCAGAACAGAGGCGCACACCTTTGTGTACATGGGGGCCAAAACATCCCCACTCTCCCTAACTCCACTCATTCCGGATATTTTTGTTGACAAAACATGGGTAAGAGTCCAGCATGGCCACACTTTGGCAAAGAAAGAAAGTCATGTGGCAAGCTGGAGGATTGTCGAGTGGAAGGAGAGAATGCCACCGAGGTTTAACGGGGATCACGGGCTTCTGATCCAACAGCAGGAGTTGACACAGGCTTGAAATACAGCCAGTGGATGAGAGCGCAGGACTCGCTGTTTTCCTCATGTCAGGGCTGTAAACTTAGATACCGATATTCAAATTCCAGTCAAATAAAACAAAAAGCCAGTATTTACTGAAACAAAGGATTAAATTCAAACGTATCAGGCCTGGCTTTTCTAAAAAAAAAAAAAAAAAACAACCTACACACACACAAAGATGTAACGATAACGGTTAGCTTTCAAGTAAACTATTATTGTTTCCCTGAATATTTAGAAATTACTGTTATAAGTGCACCTCGGTGTCCTGGACAAGCAGTGTAAACCAGATTGAAAGGCTGTCCGAGAATAAGCCTCCGACCAATTACATCTACCCCGCTGAGCCACCTGCACTAAAGCCCGCTGTTGAGCTCTGTAATTCAAGGACGAATTCCCATAGGAAGTTTTCGGATAGCACAAAGGACTTCTGTCATAATAAATCATTAATGTAAATGTATTCAAGCAGGGTTGCATGATCCAGGGTTAGAGTAACTGCTGAGCCTCTAACTAATGTCTGCTTCAGAGGCATGTGTCGGAAAGGCTGACAGGAAGAGCAGCGTTCTCTCAACCTTCTCATGCACCCCCTTAATCCACTCATCAGCTTCCAGTAGGATGGAGTACAATAACACCAGGCTAGTCTGCGTTTATACTACACATACTGTATAAATCACAAAGATATGTCCATCCGATGCCTGCGCAGAAAATGCCTCTGCTATCACTGGTGAGAAAAGGAGTTTTTGACCACTCCTACATTTCTTTAAGACACGTGATAATATACAGTGGCAGGTGAAACTGGGTTGTCAAAGTGCTTTGTTATGAGTCATTTATATTTTATTGTTGGCCATTCTTAGAGTAAAGTAACAAGATATTATGTTTTACATTAATGTGGTTGGAAAACGTTTTACTGTAACCCGATCTGAAATGAACAATCCGTGCGTAAATTGTGCGTAAAACCGCAATACCCCAAAATATGAGACAATCTATTATAGTAAATACATAATTACGCAAATAAATGATAATTGGTACTTTTTAATTCATAAGTCAAAGCAGGAGCATCACAGCTACACTGGTCTTTTCAATGCACGACATGAACTTGACCAGGTCAGACACTCCACAGGTGAATGATCGTACCAGACCACTTCAGCGGACGTGACTCATAATTCAGTCCAAGATGCCGTCTGGTTTTGACAGTGAAAGTTGTAGAAATATAGCTTGCAAAGTTAACTTGTGTGTGTACTTACGTGCGCAGTGCGCCCTGTGCCTTCCTCAGCCCGTGGGTCGGTCCCTCCCCACTGATCCTTTACGCGGAGAGCGGTCCAAATGTAGCCACAGTCGCAGCTGCGGAGGGCTCTCGGTATTAAGGGGACAGAGTATAAATAGATTTCCAAACCGTGGGACGCCCCTAACATCGAGTAGAAGTGAGCAGTGAATGCACCGGGTTCTTTCATGGGGCTGGGGTACAAATGTGCTCGTAAGTTTTTACCACCAGGGTCGTATCCAGCTTTTAAGGGTCCCTATGCAAGATTCTGTTTGGGGGACCGGTCATCTGAGCTATAAGAGCCCCATATTGGGGAGGTTTTAGTGGAAAGGGAAAAAAATGACTTTATAAAGTCATATTTGAAAGAAAATGTTATGGTTTGGGGTTTCTGGTCTTCGTTTTCTTGGGTTTTTCTTTGTTATCCTGTTTAAGCCTAACTTGGCTGGAAGTGGTTTGTTTTATGTTGATAGTCCATGTTTAATTCCCCTTTTCCCTGGATATTGAGTTTATACTCATACTTCATTAGGTGCACTTTTTATAACTAACAGCACTCACCACTTACCCCTGGGTATGTAAATGTGTGCACTCACCACTGTTTTAGGTTTAACAGGATTTGATTTTGGATTTTTGATCATCTCGCCTGACCGGGAAGCATTTTTAATCACCTGGTTTATATTAATAGTAAAGTAATTAAATTTGTCATTAGTATTACTTAACATCTAAGCAAATACAACTAAAAGTGTTGTATTTTGGGGTGAACTGAACCTTTAAAGAGAACATAAAGAGCATGAGTGTAAATTGGCCACTGCTGATGGCACTCTAAGGAGCTGCAACCTTAAAATGGCTGTTGACCATATTATGGTCGTTTGGTGTCCTGCTGGTGGAGAACTCCAACTTCCAGATGGAGCCAAGTGCAAGAGGTTATTGGCTCAGTCGGCTGAGGACTGTATCTTTGCTTTGCCTCAGGACAGACCATTGAAATGCAGACAAGACAATGGCTCATAGATTGCGTTGGAGAACATTGGTGTCCCTGTGAAAAAGGTGCAGGATGTGGCTGGAGAAAGGAAAAGTAATATCAACCAGTAATTAAAATAATTCTGGGTCGTTTGAACGGGGTTCAAGCGCTTGTAACCCACTTCTGTTGCCGTGAGGAAAAGGGAAAACAGCTCCCCCTGTCCTCCAGCGGCGGAACTGCAGGCTAATGATTGGACCGTTCACACGCACGTGCAACTTAGGGCGCATTCAAAAGCAGCCAGATGTGAAAAAGCAGTAATTTATAGAAATATTCCTTGAATGAACAATGTGACTCATGTAGAAAAATATCTTGTACAGTCTCTCAATATAAACATAAAATACTGGCATAATCTGTATTGATTACGCCAAAAACATCTCCACAAAAAAAATATATATATAAATAAAGAGTCATCAAATTAGAAGTGTTGCACATTTCCAGTACTTACAAGTCACGAACTCTTGACTGAAACAGAAACAACAAAAACGTATTAACTTAAAAGGTGCTCATAATACATAGTAGGATGTGGTAAACATGGAAAAATATTAAGACTCAACATTTATGTGAAACTTAGTAAAAACAACTATCGTTCCTTCATCCACATCAAGGCAATGAGATTCACAAAATAAAACTAAGGACATAAAACAAAATAAACGTTACCTTCTCAAAGATTTGTCTACTCAAGTTCCTTTTCCTACAAGCTTAGAAATGTTCAGAAGCCTTAAAACCTCAAATCTGAAAACAGCTTCTCATAATTCTGACATTTTCTTTTTTTAAAAACTCTCACTGCCAACTAACAAGCAAACTGTTCAGAGAATTTTTTTTGGTGCAACACTCGTCGATATTCCTGCCTGCAGAGCCTCGGAGCAGCTGCAGCTGGATTCCTCCTCTTTGTGCTCCTCGGTCATCTTCACTGCTTTACAAAGAAAGGATGAGCGAGAGCTTCAGCGGCCGAGATGCGACGACTTGGGCTGAATATCAGGCATTGCTGCAAGTAAGGAGATGTCACACATTTGAAGTTAGTAGATAGTTACTGTACGTACTCTCTGAGGACGAGGGTTTCCTACAACTTGCAAGTGTTTGCTTAATTATTTAAACTGACTCTGCCCTTACAGGACAATATAGTTAGTTAGTGTCTAACTGGTTCAAACGACTCCCCATCCAGATCATCGCGTCTTAACTCCCTTGAACCGCTTAAACGGCTCCGACCTGCGAGGTCATGAACTCCAGCAGGCTTCTCTAGTTGTACTGAGGTGTCACTCAACGTGATGGTGCCTGCAGACACCACCAGTCCTGACAGTTGACAGGTACGGCCTCTGTGCACAGTCTCACTCGCAAATGATAAATTGCAATTGAGTTTTGGAGGCGGCGTCAAGCGTGTAGGTCATACATGTGAAACTCCACAACACAACGCCTGCGGTTTTAAATATGCTCCCAATCCGTCTTAGTTTCTCAGGTGCTTAATCTTGTCCTTTTTGCCGCCTTTAAAACTTTACAGGTCTGGCAGGTAAACAGTTTTAATCACCCGGCCCATCATTGGTTTTAATGTTGACTGATAAAATATCTTAAAGTTTTGTGTGGAAATTTATTTTTATCTTTTTATCACAACAAAAAAAAAAAGAAGTGGTGTCATGAAAAGATAAGCATGGACGTGCTTACAGAAAGCAGGTTGTTCTCATCTTGGTCCAGGTTGGGCATGTGCTCGGTGCAGGATCTTCTTGGTCCCCAGCTCTCAGAGTATGAGACGGGGGTGTCCTGAGGCCAGTCCTCCTTGCTGGGCAAACCGATCACCCTGATAAACGGAAAAAAAGGTGCGACAGCGAGGACCGTTTGGTTGCGTGTTGGGGAAAAAGATACTTCCAAAGGATATCCACAATTTTTAAAGATTATTTCATTTGTTTGGATGAAAAAGACCAATAATGACAGTGTAATAAATCAGTTTCAGTTAGAATAAAAATACTCACGCAAAGATTTTCTGCAGTTGCTCCACCTCGGTGTATCCCTTAAACAACGGTCTAACGGGGTATCAAAACAAGGCTTTATCTCTATCATTGCAATAAAAGTTACATTCAAATTAAGCATTAAACTCAGTCTCTGCATATTTTTATTTCTGCTTTCTCACTTCAAGAGGAAGAGCTCAGCAAAGATGCAGCCGGCACTCCACATGTCCACGGATGAACAGTAAACAGAATTCAGCAGCACCTCAGGAGCGCGATACCAAAGCGTGACCACCTGAGTGGTGGAGATAAAAACAAAAACAGCATTTTAAAACTCATGCAAAGATCAGGCTCTAATCAGAGCTCAGGGTCAGAGATCCTCCCAGGGTTACTGCAGTAACATTTAACGCTTACACCAGGAGTCAGAGCGATGTTGAAGGTATGGATCCGTGCCAATCCAAAGTCTGCAATCTTGACTTCTCCGCGGCTGCTGACCAGGACGTTCTGTGGTTTCAAGTCACGGTGCAGCACCAGGTTTGTGTGTAAGAAGTCCAGCCCTCGCAGCAACTGCAGCATCACGTCCTGGGAGCAGCATGGCAGCAGGTATTAATGTGTGAAGAGCTGTGATGTTAAAGTAAAATCCAATCACGACTTCCCACCTTTATGCAGTCACGGCTCAGTCCTGGAGCAGGAACCTTTGAGAGGTAGGTGGACAGGTCCTGATCGATGTATTCCAGCACCAACGTGAGGTCCAGGGCTGAGCCCACCGGTATAGCAGATGCATCCAAAAGCCTGCAGAGTATCCATGGCAACAGTGTTTAAAGAAAAGATCGCACCAGTTACATGAAAATAAAGCGGGAACTACCTTTATGGCTTATTTACTTGAGAATAACTACAACCCAACAATGTAGATTAAGCAAACGCCTAAAAAGCTGCATTGCCAACCAGTCAAAGTTGAAAGCTCGTTTTCACAGAGAAAGAGGCAGGATCATTGTGTTTGTGTCATCTAGGGGTCACAGAACGAGACACCACCTCCATCATATTCACAATGGGCTCAAATGTTCCACAGATGTCTCAGTTTCAACATCTGGGAACAAAATATGAGTTTATGAGCTCTGCAACTACATTTTACTCAGCACTCATATATATGTGTGTGCGTTCTTATGCACAGAAAGAGAAAAGGTCACGTTTGTATTTAGGAAAGACAAACGAGGCGTACTTGACTATGTTGGGATGGTCGAAGAAGCCCATCTTGCGCAGCAGCGCCACCTCCCGGATCATGTAGGCGGGGATCCCGGTCTCTGCTGCGTCCCAGCGGAGGTTGAACTTCTTCACCGCCAGGAGCCGCTGCTTCTCTCCGACCTCTCTGGCTTTGTAGACTTTACCGAAGGAGCCTTCTCCCACCTCAGCCAGGAGCTCATACTTCAACTGTTTCTGGCATGCGTTCATCGTCTCCGCAGATTCACCGTCGCTTATCCTGAATTTTACAAAATATAAACCTTGTGATGACAACCAGCAGATATGATGCTTTTTTTTTTTTTTTTTAAATCTTCCTTTACCCGCGCCCTTTGCAAGCTAGCTACCGAAACTCTTTATATTTGTAAGTTAACAGGCAGGTAATTACTGACACGTCACAGAAGAGCCGCAAACCACCTGCAATGACGGTGTTTTGGTGTCGCAGGTAGCGATGCTGACGTTAGATGTTTGAACTTTACCTCGGACTGCGCGCCAGCATCAGTCACCATCCCCACGCAGCAGCAAGTGTCCGGGAAAATAAAAAAAAAAAACCCAGAAAAACTAATCACACACCCCTTTTTTATTCACCCACTAATCAGAAAGCTTAAACTCTTAATTCTAGGTAAAGGCACTCCCTCTGCACGTGCTGGGCCGCTGCGAGGGTCCAAGCGTGCGCATGCTCAGTTTCATGCACGAAAACAGATTTACAAAGTTTATTAGAGTGAGAAGTAAAACAAATAAACAAATATAGTAAACATTGTTCAGAAGGTGTGGCTGTCTTTCCAAGAATTTCCCAAACAAAGTGGAAAAAAGTCATTACTCTCACAACAAATGTTTATTATTTTTATAGTTATACAGTTGCACAAATTAGTAAACAACATTACACAATATACATGTTGCATTCCCTCAACACTTTTGTGTGAATATATGTTAAGATGAGTTTAGGAAGTCAAATAAAATATCAAAAACCTCATTAATCAGAAAAACAACATCAGGTTGCAGTTGAGAATGACTGAGAAGCAGGTAAGAGCCTTGGTGAGGGCTGGCCAGGGCACCGGCGAGGGCAGGCGAGGGCGCAGGCGAGGGCACCGGCGAGGGCAGGCGAGGGCGCAGGCGAGGGCACCGGCGAGGGCACCGGCGAGGGCACCGGTGAGAGCTGGCGAGAGCTGACGAGGGCACCGGCGAGAGCTGGCCAGGGTACCGGCGAGGGCACCGGCGAGGGCACCGGCGAGGGCACCGGCAAGGGCACCGGCAAGGGCACTGGCAAGGGCACCGGCGAGAGCTGGCGAGGGCTGGCGAGGGCACCGGCGAGAGCTGGCGAGGGTACAGGCGAGAGCAACTGGCGAGACCTGGCGAGGGCTGGCAAGGGCACTCGGTGAAACCAAACTGCTGTGAACCAAACTGCTGTACCACCTCTGTATAATATGTTTTAACCACTAGGTGACTATCCGGACCAAGACTGAGTTCATTAGATTATCATGAATAAAGACGTGAGAGAAGATTCAAAGTATAGTAGATTAAACCTCAGCAGCTGCATGCAAGTGCAGTCAAACACACATCAGGCGTCTCGATGCAGGAATGACAGCGTCTTAGTTTTCACAGTAATTTGAACACTGCAGAATAACGTAGACTAAACACTACATGAGTATCAAAACTAATCGTTGTGTGTGTTCGTCAGCAGAGCAGGGAATCGAGGACCAAATGCGAATCTGCACAAACTACTAAACGAAGGCCACAGAAAGTCTTAAAGACCTGATACGAGTCTGACCATATGAGAGGTCACAGCATCCGTCAGGGATAAGATATACACCTGACCACCGGTCCGGTCACACATTATTTTCCATCACACAGAACGGCGCCCCCTGCCTTGTCAATGATGGGGATCATGTGGTAGGTCATTTCACTGGCTCCACCCTTAGGGCCCCGTTCAGGTAGTGAGTGGCACCTTTTGGCAGGTCACCTGCAGATCAGCGACGGAGACAAAAACTGAGCAGTGTGCCAACAAATGAAACCACCAACTAAACCGAAGTGCTCCTGAGCGTACCTTCCTCTTCTTCTGCTTTCAACTTTCCCCTTTAGGGGTCACCATATTGAATCATTCTCCTCCACCTGACCCCATCTTCTACTCTCACACCACCTACCTGAATTTATTCTGCCTTGAAGGATCTAAACGCTCAGTTTTTGTCTCTGCTTCTGGGTCTTCTTCCTGCTACAACCGACTTTCATTCCTCTCCTGTCGTGCTTCCTCCACACCTCCAGGTTCTCCTCCACCTGTTCACTTCTCACCCAGATCACTGTCATCTGCAAACACCAAGAAAGAACCAAGCATTTTTTTTAAATTTTAAGTTAGACGTGACGATTCAAAAGTTTGTTACATCCAGCGTTTAAGTCTAGTCAGTAAAATGTTTTCCATTTTCCTCAAACGTTTGATCTAACCTGCAGCATGTTGTTTTATTTTGTCATTTTTGTAGACTGTCAAAAAGAAACAGGTAATACTCCTAATTTGCATGTGAGATGCCTTAACGTCTAAGGCTGTTATTACTTAATTCATTTAAATTCAGAATGTGTCGCCGGCGCACAGCGAGCAGGGAAACTGACTCCAAATTTCTCGTTAGTGTTTGCAGAGCTGGCCAATAAAACTGCGTCTGATTCTGACTCTCAATGCGAAGGCCAACAGTCCAAATCTGCAGACAGTCAAAAAAGGGCTTATCGAGCAGTCAAGGTCTACTAGACAAATATTAGCCCAACATTTATTTGTTTATGGCAGAATCTAAATAATCTGCTTGATAAAGCACACATTAGATAAGTGAGGCTGGACCATAAACTGAACAATTTCTCTTTTTATTCTTATTTTTAACTGAATGACTACATACTAACTTACATCCCAGGAAAGTAAAGTATTAGTAAAGACCAAAGTGAGCTTTAGTCTTCCATCAAAATACAACAGCTTCCATTATGTATCAGCTTTTATTAATTAGTTTAAATGTTTTATTGTTTTATTTTATATTCTGAACTTCTCTCTGCACAGAGAACGAGAGCGACAGGTCTTCATCCAGATGTCTTAAGGACACACTTCATTCTTCAGACCAGGTGAAAACATGTAACGTATTTGCAGCTTTTGAACGTCTTCAGTAGTTACTCTGAACTTTGATTTCTGGCACAGCACAATTAGAAACCCGTATAGTCAAGTGTTTTTATGTCAAAGTTCAGCTCATACTGCAACGTCCACATGGGATCTGGTATTATAACACAATAAGTGGCCTGACAGCATCTGAAATCACTCCAAATAGACTTAGAACAAATAAACGATAATCAATTAGATCCAGTCAATTACAGGATCTCACCTTGACCGGCCTCGTGTACTCGTCTATGGCTTTCTCCTCTCCAGGGAAGCGAGTCTTCCTGCTGTAGACGGTGAAGTGGCGTCGGTTTTCTGGTGGTCCCAGCACCACGTGGTCAGACGGGTTCTCCCGAGGCTCCCACAGCAGTTGTTCGTTTGTTAACTGGTCCACTATGGAGCGAAGCATGTGTGGTCCAGCATGTCACCGAGGTAGAGGTTCCTGTGGGTTATCGTGACAGCAGTTAACAGTTAACGTCATGTGGAAGTAATGTGGAAGTGTGAAAGCATAGAGAAAGACAAGGCAGGGCAAGGCAGGGCAAGGCAAGGCAGGGCAGGGCAAGGCAGGGCAAGGCAAGGCAAGGCAAGGCAAGGCAAGGCAAGGCAAGGCAGGGCAGGGCAGGGCAGGGCAAGGCAAGGCAAGGCAAGGCAAGGCAAGGCAAGGCAAGGCAGGGCAGGGCAGGGCAGGGCAGGGCAAGGCAAGGCAAGGCAAGGCAAGGCAAGGCAGGGCAAGGCAAGGCAAGGCAAGGCAAGGCAAGGCAAGGCAAGGCAAGGCAAGGCAAGGCAGGGCAGGGCAAGGCAGGGCAGGGCAGGGCGGGGCGGGGCAGGGCAAGGCAAGGCAAGGCAAGGCAAGGCAAGGCAAGGCAGGGCAAGTTTGTTTGTAGAGCACAATTCATACACAAGGTAATTGAAAGTGTTTTACATCTACATAAAAAATCCATCCATTATCTATTCCCGCTTTATCCGTTTCCGGGTCACGGGGGTCTGTCGGAGCCTATCCCGACGCATAGTAGGCGAAAGGCAGGGGTCCACCCTGGACAGGTCGCCAGTCTATCCAGGGCCACATACAAGACAAACAACCAATCACACTCACATTCACACCTAGGGAGAATTTAGGATGATCAATTAACTTAACGGCTCACAACTGAAAGTAAATTAGTAAAATCATCAATCATCACTGGAGAAGACTCGGATGTTGAAAAAAATCGACTCATCCTAACTTCCTTCATCTTACCAACACCAAACTCAAAGCCCTTCTCAGAGAAGGTGACAGCATCCTCCAGCCCGATCATGCTGCTCCAGAACCAGGACCCCAGCCCACCGATGATAATCAGGTGGATAACTGCATCCAGGTTATCTGCTACTTCACTGGCCAGGAAACCTATAGAGGGACATGAAAACAAAATGTCTTTGTTTGTAGATGAGACGCCACAAGACATAAGACGATTCCATTTGAAAGCGGATTAATCCAATTTTATATATGTTTTACGTTGACGTAGAAAGAATATATCCGTGTTTTCCAAATAGTTTTCCAAGAAAGCTGCCAACAAATGCAACAAATCCTGAGTCTTAAACTCACCTTGCTTCAGATTATTTTTCTCTTTATCATGAACCTTCTTTCTCAACGGCTCGTGAGTGTTTTTCTCGGAGGGGTTTGGCTGAAGAAGACGTATTTCAGCACACACAGAAGCAGCTCTACACAAACAATCTACCATCAAACAACTACCAATCAAACAATCAACCATCATCGGTTCACCAGTTTGTCCAGTTCTTCTGAATTTTCCCAGACCACCAAAAAACAAAACAAAACAAAAAAAAACCCCACTTTCACATCAACTGACAAGGAATGACGAAGATAAGAAAAAAGTATTTATTTTCACTGTTATACAATTTTAAAAATTGTATAATAGGCACAGTGTGAAGTAAACAACATGTGTATGTTACATTCCCTCATCAACGAATGACTCGGACACTTGTGTGAGTTTGTGTTAAAACGGGTTTATGAGGACAGATCAAAGATCAAAACCCTCATTAGTTAGACAAGCAACTTGCTGTGCTTGTTACGGTATGTTTAATCAAATATAAAACAATCTAACAAAAGGACAGTGCAGATTTGAATAAGTCAAAGCGCAAAGTGCTGATTCACGTGTGAGATGAGATTAAGCGCTTCCACTCCCACTGCAATTTTGAGCTGTTGTGTTGAAGGAAAGTTAAGCACATGTCAGCAGTTACTCTCCTTTAAGTTTGTCATTGGCAAATCTTGTTCTCTTCGCAAGGGCGATGGCATCCAGGTGGAGGTTGCGGTTGAGAATGACTGAGCCACAGGTGAGAGCCCCAGCGAGGGCGCCGGCGAAACCACACAAAAACACGTCCTGGCCTGTGACACAAGAGAACTTAGCGTGAGATAAATGCAGTCTTAAAGCTCTGGATCACATAATGATGGGTTGGTGAGTGGTGATGAGTTGGACGCACCAGTCAGATAGAGGTTCCTCAGTGGCGTCTGAGGTCTGATCGTAGCATTGAGCTCCGGGCTGAACCGGGCGAGACCATGATCTATGCCGTAGATCTCACCTTTGGGAGCTCCAATGTAGTACGTGTTAGTGAGTGGAGTGCCAGCATCAATGTACTCGATCTACACAGATAGATGAAAGAGTAATGTCTAATATGGTAAAGAAACTATTACATAACCAGGATTGGTGAATACAGTTTTACTTGATTTTAAAACTGTAAACGAAAACGATCATTGTTTCTCACAACACAGGGTGACGTAGTCGGATATGTTCAACAAGCTGTTTCATATGTTGGTCGGTTGATAATCAACTTAAGAAAAGCTGCAATTGCAGACATGAGAGGACCCGAAACAGTTGGAGCTGCACAGTAATCTTCTTAATATTTAGAAATCTGCTTGTTAGGCAGGTATTACATCATCCTTTTGTGTGTGTGAATCCACACACTCGGTCTCAGCTTGTGGCATCTCCAACGCCCACAGACATGATTAGTCTACTATGTATTTTATCATCATTTTTATTGGCACTTTTAAGATTTTTTTTAAATGGAAATTTCTGATAAATTAGTGGTAATAATTTGAGGACACAAATATGGAAATACTTTATCACGAGATCAACATTCTCAAGAGATATCAAGAGTATAAAACGCCTCCAACAATCACCCCAATTTAAATTCAAATTTTGCAGTGATGCACAAAAAGGCAAAGCCATGGGAGAAAGTTGATCAACCAATTATTTATATAATTCTATAGTACAAAGAACTTTGTTAAAACATATTTCTGGTGACTTTACATCTATAGTAGGTTATAGCTACACTAGTGTCTGTAACTTGGAGAAGTGAGGAGTAAACCTTCACCTTGTCTCTGGTGATCTCGGGGAACACGTCCATAACCACCTCCAGAGCAGAGTCAATGAACGCTTGTTTCAGCTCTTTGTAGTCACCGCCTCTGTTCGTCACTTTGTCGTCCTTCCACTCATCAAACCACGCATAGTTGGCAAAACTAACCAGACTTAAAGTAGACTTCCCTAGAGTGAAGCGGAAAAAGAGAGAGATGGTTGACAAAAGCACAAGAGGACTCCAGAAGACCGCGTGTGGCCACGCCCTGTCACATCTGTACCTGGTGACCTCTCCTGCCAGGTTGGATCTTTAGCTGATGGAGAGGCGAGAAACAGCAGAGGGATTCTTTTGCAGGACTCCTCCCTCTCTCCGTTCATATATTCCTCCACCCTTTAAAGGAAACGATTGATTCTAGTCATTTGACAAATAAAAAATTTCCTGACCAAAAGCTAAACTCCTCACATCCAGCAGCTCTAAAGTCTGCATTAAAAACCCACGAGAATCAAATAAATAAAAAGGAACACACAGTTCATCAAGGTTGTTTTCGGCAAAGATCCAGTAGTTATCTGCCTTCAGGCCCAGCTCCTCTTTGGTTCCATTCAGACCCACAAAGATGCTCAGGCCTCCTTCACCGTGCTTCACCATACGGAGCTGCTTCTGGATGGCTGCAAGGCAGGAGAGTCACAGCACAAACAACAATTTGCTGCTTTTCTGGTTTTTCTCATTGTTCAGTGTAACACCTGGGGCTTTTTTCAGAATACCGGAACATTTTCTGGACAAACAAGTTAACTTGAGTTATTATCAACAGTGATCCCCTGGTTGCAGCTAACCTGGCATAGTCTGGAGATCTTTGGGCAGCAGCTTCTCGTAGGTGTTGAAAATGCCAGCATTGGAGATGACCATTGGGGCACGGATGTGAATTTCCTCCTGACCTTTGAGCACGCTCACACCTGAAACCAAACGATCCAAATGCAGTGAACTGATCGCCTATGAGGGTGTGTGTGAATGAACGGATGAACCGAGGAAACCACACCCACCACAAGCTTCCTTTGCGTCGTTGAATAAAATGCGGTTGACTGGGGCTCGAACCAGAACGGCGCCCCCTGCCTTCTCAATGATGGGAATCATGTGGTAGGCAATTTCACTGGCTCCACCCTTAGGGTACCAGGCACCGTTCAGGTAGTGAGTGACCAGCAAACTGTGCATGGCAAAGCTGGCATCTTTTGGCATGTTACCTGCAGATCAGCGATGGAAACAAAAACTGTGAGCAGGGGCGTGCCAACAGCCAAATCCACCAACTAAACAGAGGTGCTCCTGAGCTTACCGTAGGTGCCAAAAATGTAGCTGAAGACGGCCCTGAGGTCCTTGTTGTCTGTCAGCTCATTTACGACTTCTGTCAGGCTGCGAGGGGCCATTTCGAAGAAGAAAGACAGATGTTTGGTGAGGCCAGTGTAGATCAGGAACTTGGCCAAGGGGACGGGGCAGAGTTTCAGCAACGCGAGGAGCCAAATGCCACGACCCGCTTTCTGAAAACAAACACAAGATGCAGAGCCGATGATCACAGTAAGATGACGAGGAATGTTAAAGTGTAATCAAATTTACTTTTGACCAAGTTTCAGGGAAGTTTTTCTAATATTTGTTGGGGCCCTATTCACAATTCATCATCAGGGATTTAAGAGGACAAGTGCCTTGAATAACCACCTGATCATGCTGGAGAGTTTTGTGTGCAACAAAAAAAAGAAGATGGTGATCAGTAGTTACTCTGAACTTTGATTTCTGACACACACAATCAGAAACTAACATAGTCAAGTATGTTTGTGTCAAAGTGCAGCTATTACAATCAATGTTCACACTGGATGTTGACTTAGAACTAATACATTATAATCAATTAGATACACTCAATTACAGGATCTCACCTTGGCCAGCGTCATGTACTTGTCTATGGCCTTTTCCTCTCCAGGGAAACACTTTTTCAGCTCTTCAGGAAAGCGAGTATTCCCACTGTAGATGGGATAACGGCGGCGGTTTTCTGGTGGTCCCAGCAGCACGTGGTCAAACGGGTTCTCCAGAGGCTCCCACAGCAGTTGTCCGTTAGTTAACTGGTCCACCATGCAGCGAAACGGCTTGTGGTCCAGCATGTCACCGATGTAGTGGATTCCTGTGGTTTAATATGACAACAGTTGTTTATATGTATGTAACTATGTATGTATATAAACTTGTATGTGCATGCTCAAATGTATGTATGTGCATATATATATATATATATATATATATATATATATATATATATATATATATAATTTTTTTTTTCTCTTTTCCTCTCTTCCCACATTTAATATGTAAATGTACTAGTTGACTGCATGTATACGACTTTATAGTGGTATACTTTGATATGTACGAGCCATTAAAGATACTTCTATGTATTTTGTGTATATGTCTTTTATACATATCAATACTGCCTGTCTGTCCTTTTCTGCTTGTGAATACCTGGTTGTCCAATATCTACTTTTATTCTAACGTAACATGTTATACTCTCATTTATACACACTACAACACATCACACAGACACCAAACTGCACCCATCACTGTCTTGTCTTTCCTTTCCTGGTCTTTCACGTACCACACACAGTGATTTTTATTTTTATTTTTCTCTAGGGATTAATAAAACATGGTTAGACTGTCATGGGGGCTGGTGAAGGGAACACTTTTACACACACCTATGCGCACTTAAAAAAACCCTCTGTTGCAAGATTATAATGCATATATATGGCTCTTTAGGTTCTACTAAACTTGGTATTAACCATTAATATATGTGCAAACAAAGAGAAAACTAATAATAATAATATAATGTGACAACAGTTTGCCAAGAATTAGCCTCGGATTACTGACGCTCGTGTTTTTGATTTTATATTTGCCCTTCATCTTACCAACATCAAACTCAAAGCCCTTCTCAGTGAACGTGTGACAGCATCCTCCAGCCCGATCATGCTGCTCCAGAACCAGGACTTTCTTTCCAGTTTTAGCCAGCAGCACAGCCAGCCCCAGCCCACCGATCCCACTGCCGATGATGACTGCATCCAGGTTGTCTGGGACTTTACTGGCCAGGAAACCTACAGAGGAGACGAGGAACACAAAAATCAGATTTTTGTAGACAAGACACCACAAAAAATAAACTGATTACATAGGAATAGTACCATATCCTTACAGTGTCTTTAGTAATTCAATTTTACAATGTAAAATTTTAATAAGCGGGTTATTAATTCAGCTCTACACATATTTTATGTCAGCATATAAATAAAATATCTGTGTTTCCCTGAGGTTGAAATTTGTCCTTGTGGAATTTCCAGGAAAATAATATAATATCATTAGACACTGACAAAACAATAAATTGTTTTGCATTCATGTCCCTGAATACCAGTTTATGTCTACAGTTTGCATTCCTGTCTAAGACGATGTCTGATAACACAAACTTAATGGTCTGCAAATATCTAACATTTCACATCTTTTAACGGCGTTTTCCAGCAGGGTAATCCAATTTTTCCTCACAGGCATAATTCAACATGTTTCCAAATGAAATCTGTCACTCGGCTTTTGCAGGAAAACTGCAAAAGCAACACTTTTTTGCGACCAAACTCACCTTGCTTAAGCACTTTATTTTTCTCTTTCTTGTCGTAAACCCTCGCTTTCAACGGTTCACGTGTGTCCTTCTCAAACGGATTGGGCCCGGAGCTGAAAAAGACATATTTCAATATATATATGAACAGCGCTACAGTGATAATCGATATAACTATCATGGTTTTATCGATCTGTCCAGATGTGAAACGACGATCCCGTCTGCGCTGACATTTGTTTCCTTGTTAGGTTCGTCAAAGAACCGCCCCCATAACGTTGACATGACAGGAGTAGCCAATCAAGGCCTTCTGTTGAATCATACGTCATACTGGGTTCACTAATAAACGACAAGTTTAATGTGGGAGTGAAGACAAATGTTTCCGCAGTTTCATAACCATTAACCTCTGTGTTAGTAACAAATAACTGGGGAAACCACACTATTTCACACTTATGCGCGTTAATGCAGAATAATAGTATGAAATTATATTAATGCTTTAAATTATTTTTAGAGTAAATCTAAAGTAATTCTTTAAAAAAAAACCCACTTGCTCTTGCAAATCTACTCGACTGTCCTCTCTGATCCTCTTTAATATTATTAGTGCACATCCATGCAGTCCAAATTACATTCCAGTGTCATTCCAGTATATCCTGGTGACGTGTCAGTGAGTTGATGCTTTGCTGGGTCTCTGCATCCCTGCAGACGACTGCCTCCACTTCAGAACCGGTGTCCATAACCACGCTTTCGGTTATCTAAGAGGGTTTAGACCAACAACAGTGAAGGAAAAAAAATAAGTCTTTACTTGAAATGTTTAAGTGTTTTAATCTTAGTTTCCTCGTGTAGAGCACAAGTTAAATGTGATCTATACATTTAGGCTTTACACTAGCTCATCACAAAATTAAATTATTGAAAATGTCTTAAACTTAATTATTGTAGATTCACTGAAACAAAAAAAAAGGCGTTTTACAAACTATGTACTGAGGGAGACCAAAATGTGGTTTGTAGCCATTTAACCTTTATTTGTGATTTCTTTCAGTTGTCAGTTTCCCTGCATTTTCGCAAGTTGGTAGCGTGATTTGAAAATAGTCTTAAAATAGTCCTACTTGTCGTCCGTCCTTCAACAAAACCTGAATAAAAACCTCACAGCAACTATATTTTATCTTGCTAAAAAAGAAAAACTAAACAAAAACCCTGCATCTTCCACATTAATTCCCTGCATCCTGCTGTAACACCATGAAAACCATTTGTTTTCAATCCATTTGCAAACAGAATCAACATTGTACTTAAGAAACACTTTAATGGGGGCATTTCTCCACTCATACACCCTGCACATTTTGCAATTCCAGACTATTACCCAAGTTCAAACATCCACAATAGCAATCTTTCCCTCAACTTGACACCATCATGCAGACTGAGGTGAAATATTTCAGGCCGAATAGATTTCTTGTAAGTCGGTACCCACTTAGAAACATTTTTAGAGGTGATATTTGTGCTCAGTGTAATGCTCGAGGTGCATGGAAACGATTTGTTTTCTATTAAATAAATACAATTTCACTCATTCTGAGGCATTCCCTTCTGTTTAGTTCGCATCATGAGATCACACAGGCTTCAAAAGTGCACTGAGGTACTTTGAGGTTTCCTTCATTGCAAGTCTCAACGCTGATGATCAGACGTCAGACTGCTGTGAACTTCTCTGGGGAAGCCAACATGATCAATGACTGATGTTTATGTCTCCAACCAAGCCAATCCAATACTCAAGGTTTATTTTCTCAGTGAGGTAAGCTGATGAAAGTTAAGGGAGCACAAATGGAAACTCTGGTTTCAGATTGAAGCAGTACTGAAGCACCTCCATGACCGTTAGAACCGAGTGATGAGCAAAATAAAACAAGACGCTGGGTGAAGCATGACAAGAAAACTCTTCATAAGCCCTTTTCTTATGTCCACTTTTGGCATTTATTACCTCATCTTTGAGCCTCTCCGTCTTTAAAATTTTTTTTTTTTTTCCTCATTTTGATTTTTTTTAAATGTCTAAAATTTAAGAATGACAGACTTGTTTTAATTGCAAAAAACACTTCCAACATTAAGGAATAAAATAAAACAGGATGTTCTAGCCTTTGTGTGTTTAGAGCATGATCTGGAGTTACGTCTGACTTTATTTACATGTATCATTGGTTTTGTAGATATGCCAACAGTGAGTGTTTTGGTTGCCAGAAATCTGTGCAAACTGTTCTTGTGTGTATGCGTGTTTGGTACAATCAAGACAGCTTTCAGATGTACTACAGATGCTTGGGATGGTAACTACAATGGCTTAAGGTCCATGTGATCGAGGGAGGGGGGAGAGCCAAAAGCTCTCTGGGCCCCACCCCCGCCTGGCAGCGGTAGTGCAGGTCAAAGTTCAAAAAGGTCAGAAAGTAAAAATGGGCGGTGGGTTTCCTTTCCTAAAGCAGGAAGTCATCAGTCCACGGTGTCCTCTGGCTTATGGCATAAAAAGACGTCACTGCAGAACCAACCCGACCTGGGAAAGAAGTGTAGATTTGTCAGGAAAACAAACTTTCATTCAGGGACTTTTTTGCAGGGTTCATCATTTTACTCGAACAGTTTTACAGAAATCTGTGAGATTACCAAATAATCTGACATTGTCTTACAGATAATAAATAGTGCTAATAAAATGTGTCTACATATGGTTTAATTTATAATTGTAAATCTACCGGACTGATCAATTATCAGTTGATATGGGAGGAAAACTACGTAATTTTACCGGTCCGATAAATAAATGAAACCTGATATATGGCGTGAAACTGATCGGTGGCAGGAAGAGCACTCACGTCATCTGCCGTGTCTCACTGGCAGGTCCTGAGCCAGCGTGTTTTGTAAACTAAAGCGCTAAAGGTTAAATAGACGGATTTCTTTGTTATTCATAAGTAACCTAAATATGACTTTTGTTTTGTGCAGATAAACCAGCTGAACTTCTGTTCATTTCTTAAGTAATGCACTTTTGTAAAAATAAACAGTAGTGGACCAAAATTTTACTGGGTGTACACGCAACTCTGTTTGATATGAGGCATCGCACGTTTATCTAAAAGCTGTTATAAAGTATTGTGGGTTCTTAGTCACAAAAAAAAAAAAAGAGGATTTGAAGATCAATGACTGTTTGCTCTCATAGTTTGACCTGAGCAAATGTAATTTTACTGCTGCATCTCAGATATTTTTATTCTCCTGGGTGCACAAACTGCAGTAGATACAAAAATAATATCAAACATGAAATCTAAAATAAATAAATGAACTACGGAATTGAATTACCTGCAGACACCTGCAGGACCATCAGATGCCCTCATAACACGCCATAAAGAAGTACTCTGAGAAAACATACCTTTTCAGCCCCCATGCTGGGACACTTCCAGTTGTACAGATAATACTGTAGATTCCCATCACCGATGCCAAACTTCAGCTTCTCCAAGAAGGTCTTGTTTTCCATTAGATCCAGTGCATTAAAGACATCAAAGCCTTTCTGTATGGACCCGGAGAGAAAAGAAAAAAAAAAAAATAAATAAATAAATAAATCAGTTGCCTCTCTGTGAACCCGTCAAAGTGCAAGCATACATTTTAAAAAGGGGGAAAAACACACCGATTTGGCTAAGATGAGAGCATCAGACATTAGGTCAAGCAGAGGGGTGGTGGTGTGCACGTTGTAGAAGGAGTACGCTGCCTTTAAACTACGGTGCACAGGATGATTCATTATAGTAGAGGGCAGTGTGTAGAAACTCAGGAAATCTGTCACTTTGCCATCGTTCTGTTAGAAAACACAGTCATTACCAATGTGCTTCAATACAACGTTCATAATTTGTGCTTAAGTTTTCTCAGAAAGCCCATTTACCTCAACCAGGAAGGTGTCGATAATGTTCTCCCGCGGTAACAACCAGTGTGCCACCTCCTCCTGGTTCATGACAGGCACAAGGTTGAACTGGCTCAAGTACTCACGAAGGAGGCGATGCACCACCGGCACGTCCTTCTTCGTCATCGGCCGCAGACCTGTAGTCTTCGGAGCCTGATGGAGAAAACGAGGAGCTGGTTTAAGACATGAAGAAAGACAAAGAAGTCATTTCTTAAACGGACCATCTCCTCCAACCTCAGGCAAGCGGTACAACTTCATCGTGCGCTGCATAGTCATGTTCCTGCTCAGGTGGGAGAACTTCACTTCGATTAATTTTCGTGGGTTCAAAGAGCGATGCCAGTACCTGCGCAAATGAGGTGAGGTGACGTAAAATCCCGTAAAACAACAACAACAAAAAAGAAGACAGTCTCTTTATTAGACAAACCTGCATGTGCCCACAGGTTTGGGCAGCACCACCCCGGCGGTGTACACCGCCTGGAAGATGCCCTGAAGGTTGACCCGTCTGGTGATCTCTCTGATCAGAACCGGGGCGACTCGTTTAGAGCGAAGCTTCTTGTGGACACACAGGAAATTGATCTCAACCATTTTCTTTTCTCTAGGGCACAAAAAGAAAAACAAGCTGGAATAAAGTACATTTAAAAAAAAACAAAAAACAGACGACACGTTTGTTACACTGAACATAAACTACTTTACAAACATCACTGCTGCCTGAGTGAATAAGAGGATAATCATTCACAGCCACGTTTCACCACATTCAATTTAAACTCGACAGCCGACACTGCACAACTGGATTTATTTACATGTCATAGATGCGGATGGAGGCTGGAATGGCACTGATGAACCCGACCAGCTTCTGGTTAGAGTTTACCCTCACGCCACAATGCCACTGAGGCAGCCAGCCTGGAGGCCGCAGCGCCCTGAGAGACAGAAGGTGATCAGTCTGATGTAACATCCTTTTACTACCAACACTTGTACTTAATAAATACGCTCTAATTATATGACTCTGCAACCTAAAAGAAATATCAAGCCAAAAAGTTGTACATCATCACCAGGTTTAAAACCAAAAAGTTGAAGTTCTGAGAAATTACCAGAGCAGGAACTCAGGAGAATAGTCGAATCTGAACATGTTGTCATCATCTTCCACGTAGTTTTCATTAAGGAGAGTGTAAAGCTCCTTCAGCTGGTTTTAAAGACAAGAGTAATGAAACCACAACATAAAAAGCTGTTTTAAAAATGTTTAACGCCTTCTAAACAATAACACAAAGCAACTCTGCTCAACTAATCTTGAAATTGTGCAAAATGTTTGTTTTTTCTTAACTATATTGTATGCATTTTTTTCTCTCTCCAATTTCAATCAATACACAGCAATGACAGATGAGAAGGTACAGACATAATGTTAACCCTTTGCAACCAAAGGCTTCACATAAAAACCTAGTAAAGTTGAGTTTTATCGAGAGCTTAAAGTAAAAAGCACAAATATATTGTATTGTGGTCATTAGTGGATGACAAAAACAAAGCAAAGCGCCTGAAAGTCCCGGCGCTCGTCAATGAAAGGTTTAATTCTCATTTAAATGCTGTTTTTTTTACAAGCAGCTGCGAACGAACACTTTCTTACCACAGCAGGATTCCCCAGGTCCAGTGTGTCCCAGCTGAAGCCCTGCGGGAGGCTGTATGGCTCCTCACGAATAGTGTCCTTGTCAGGTTCAATGGAGCCATGTGATGTCACAGTCTCCCCTGAAGCAAGAAGGGGGGAAAGAAAAATTAGATTAAGGACATAGCTACGGATCATGACAGCAGGCTGTGTGTTTTTGTATTAGAGAGGAAATGGTGAAAACCGTGACATTAATCATACCAAGCTTGGGCACTGGTTGCGTGTCCCAGAACTGGTAACTCCTCCGACTCGCCTCCTCCATGGTTTTGGCTGGACCTTGGCCAACAGAAAACAGTTCAATAGCCTTTTGGATTTCCTGAAGCTTATCAGCTGGCAATGAATTCACCTGTATGGAAGGTTGAGAGGAAATAAACTTTAAAAGAACTGAGGTCAATATTTTCACATCCATATATTACAGGTTTTATTTCCAACAAACAACCTGGTTCCTCAATCTGCAGTAGTTATAATGATGGTATATTTAGTGAATTACACATACATATGCAAGTGAAGTGATCTGACCTTTTTATGATAAATGTATCATTTCAGAAATGAAATAATTCATGCCTTGGCAAGTGGGTCCTGAGCTGGTTCTGTGGCACCAGACTTCTTCTTCTTTTTCTGTTTCTTTTTCTTCTTCTTGGCACCAGTGTCGTCACCAAGACCCCGGTCGCTGCCAAACGACAAAATCAGTTTTTAAACTTTCATCCAGGAGAAAAACTAAGTCATGGTCAAAGACGTATTTCTAGTTTCTGCAGCGGTTTTTATCTAAATACAGATTATTATAGGTGTGCTGGACAGACATTTTGTGTTTAAAAAAAAACAACAAAAACCACAAAAAACAACCTATTGCAACTGGCCTCAAGATGAGTAATAATATATTTTAATTATAATTATAAAGCCACACTCAGAAGAAGAGAAACTCTGTTTTGTTCAATTCACTGATCACACATGTGGAGGTGCAACTAAAAAATATTTTCTGTCTAGATTGAGCGTCTCCAAATCTATGATGCTGCCTTTCTAGGTTTTGTTGTTTAAAAAATGCAAAGATTTATCATTTGAAATAAGGCAAGTAAATGATTGTCATTTCTACCAACAAAACCACACACACAAATTAAAAGTACATCTTTGAAATGAATCATCAACTTTCTGTCCACAGTCTAATCATGCAGATTAACACTAACACTTATTTGTTTAAATAGACAGCAACAGGTGCAACTACAGGGCCATTGACGTAATACCTACATTTGTCTAGAACCTTAAAAGAAACCAACAAAGCCATACCAAACTGGTAGGACACACACAAATGCTGTGACCTAGAAACATGTGGTCAGTGTCCATCTTCATAAACGGTGTCAGCTGTTTACTGACAGCAAGTAAGAGGATGCAAAAGCATTCAAGACTGAATGGATTCAACAACCCCTTCTCACAGTCTCAGGTTGATAAACCCTTATTGTGGTAGGTGATCAACCCCAAAAAGTCACAAATCTCCACCCTTTCATCTTGACAATGACAGCATACTTACAGAAGATAATCTCATTAGTGTCCAAGAGAGGAGAGAGGCCATGCATTGGCCTGCATTTGTAACACCAGTGCAGATGGTGAATCACATGACCTCTGGAAGAAGAGTACACGGTATGTACACGTGTACATATGCATGTACAAGAGGCCAGTGAGTTGCTGGTACAATAGGCAACAAAACATTCAATAGTTTGTTCTCCAGGCTTCCATTTCAACAGAGTAAAGTGACGAACAGCCAGAACCATTCATTGTTCCTGTGATGGGCAAAGTGGAACTGCATGTGTAGTTACCAGGGGGAAAAAAAAAGGAAAAAAGGTGATTTACCTTACTGTAATTGACTCGGTAATGACATTTATTAAAACGGTGGCTGCATCAGACTGTATTACATTAAAACCTGTCATATTTACTGTTTCGGGGCTCTATAAATACCTCAGATCAAACATTTATGAACAAGTCAATGTTCTCTTGTAAAAGAAAAATGAAGAGTGATGTTGGCCTGACTGAAACTGAAGGAGGTTGGGAAGCATTACTGAAGCCTTTTCTCTTTCCAGCTTGTCCTATTAACAGAAAACCATAGACTGCATTTAAAAAAATGCACTCTCTAAACACAGTAACCAATACAAGGACGTTTGGGGTTTCTTTCACGTTAGTCTCCAAATCACAAGAAAGGCAGGATTTTCACAAAAGCCCAGGTTCAGCAAGACCTCCACAGAGCTGGGCTGGTACTGGATCTAGCACATTTCTAGGATTTTACATGAGAAACTGAAAGTTACTCACATATGCAATATGTATGTTGCATAATGCAACATTTTTGGCCCCCGTGTCCACTTTAGTGACGCTCTACTCTCGATTTGGCCCCGTGTCCACTTTAGTGACGCCCTACTCTCGATTTGGCCCCGTGTCCACTTTAGTGACGCCCTACTCTCGATTTGGCCCCGCGTCCACTTTAGTGACGCCCTACTCTCGATTTGGCCCCGCGTCCACTTTAGTGACGCTCTACTCTCGATTTGGCCCCGCGTCCACTTTAGTGACGCCCTACTCTCGATTTGGCCCCGCGTCCACTTTAGTGACGCTCTACTCTCGATTTGGCCCCGCGTCCACTTTAGTGACGCTCTACTCTCGATTTGGCCCCGCGTCCACTTTAGTGACGCTCTACTCTCGATTTGGCCCCGCGTCCACTTTAGTGACGCTCTACTCTCGATTTGGCCCCGCGTCCACTTTAGTGACGCTCTACTCTCGATTTGGCCCCGCGTCCACTTTAGTGACGCTCTACTCTCGATTTGGCCCCGCGTCCACTTTAGTGACGCTCTACTCTCGATTTGGCCCCGTGTCCACTGTCGTAATGCTCTACTCTCGATTTGGCCCCGTGTCCACTGTTGACGCTCTACTCTTGATTTGACCTCGTGTCCACTGTTGTGACGCTCTACTCTTGATTTGGCCCCGTGTCCACTGTTGTGACGCTCTACTCTTGATTTGGCCCCGTGTCCACTGTTGTGACGCTCTACTCTTGATTTCGCCCCGTGTCCACTGTTGTGACGCTCTACTCTTGATTTGGCCCCGTGTCCACTGTTGTGACGCTCTACTCTTGATTTGGCCCCGTGTCCACTTTAGTGACGCTCTACTCTTGATTTGGCCCCGTGTCCACTTTAGTGACGCTCTACTCTTGATTTGGCCCCGTGTCCACTTTAGTGACGCCCTACTCTCGATTTGGCCCCGTGTCCACTTTAGTGACGCTCTACTCTCGATTTGGCCCCGTGTCCACTGTTGTGACGCTCTACTCTCGATTTGGCCCCGTGTCCACTTTAGTGACGCTCTACTCTCGATTTGGCCCCGTGTCCACTTTAGTGACGCCCTACTCTCGATTTGGCCCCGTGTCCACTTTAGTGACGCTCTACTCTCGATTTGGCCCCGTGTCCACTTTAGTGACGCTCTACTCTTGATTTGGCCCCGTGTCCACTTTAGTGACGCTCTACTCTTGATTTGGCCCCGTGTCCACTTTAGTGACGCTCTACTCTTGATTTGGCCCCGTGTCCACTTTAGTGACGCTCTACTCTCGATTTGGCCCCGTGTCCACTTTAGTGACGCTCTACTCTCGATTTGGCCCCGTGTCCACTTTAGTGACGCTCTACTCTCGATTTGGCCCCGTGTCCACTTTAGTGACGCTCTACTCTTGATTTGGCCCCGTGTCCACTTTAGTGACGCTCTACTCTTGATTTGGCCCCGTGTCCACTTTAGTGACGCTCTACTCTTGATTTGGCCCCGTGTCCACTTTAGTGACGCTCTACTCTTGATTTGGCCCAGTGTCCACGCGCAGACAAAAGGTTTGACAGCTACGTTAGCAGCAGGCTAACCTGCTAACAGTGCACTTGGTCAGTTACTGGACAGCGGCATGCCAATGAACGATACAACGGGTAACATCATTATATGAACGTTTTTATTCTCCAGGCTGCAGAGGTGTTGGGAAATGCCCTTTTTTGTTTTAAAACGGAGCTGCTCTGAAACGCACTTTGGCTTTTTCTTCTACCCTCCACACACTACGCCTTGCTAACATAGCTGAAGGGATACACCACTAAATCCCGCCTACTTGGGAATAAAAAACATTCTAGACCAATCAAATCAAAGAACTGACGAAGTGACACCATTTCTGGCCAACTGCGAAACACCAAGTGGGAGGTACGACGAATAACGAAAGCTGTCCATCTTCGAGGCTTTGCTTAGCCTTCGCTAAGGTAAAGCAACGTGGCTCGTTTTTACACCAAAGCACGACCAAGCTCGTTCTCTCACCCGTCGTCAAAGTGATGCTCTTCATTCTCACAGTCGCTGCAGTGCCCGTGGTCCTCTACATCGTCTTTCTCCGGCTTCGGTGCTGTCTCATTCTCATCCGCCATCTTCAACCAGGAAGTGAAGAAGAAGCCGCCGCGTGCACTGACGCCTTTAAAGCTGCCTCGATGCCATTGGCTGAGACGCGGCCGCGTGCCAGTGTCGCTACTGTCGCGTCGAGATGTTCAAGATCACCCACGAGCGCATGCACGCAAAGGGACGCGCGGGTTCACGTAGCAGCTGAGTTTATAGGTGAACATGTTTCCCACCGCACATCTGAGGACCACGTGGTCTGGGAGCCACAAAGTACAGCTCACATGATTTGATTGACTGGAGGCATGTGGGAGATTTAATTATGTACGTCAAAATGCAAAATAAGAGGGTTTAGGTTAATTCTGAAAATAGTTCTGATGAAAAGCAACTGAATGAGCGCGTTGAAGTATTTGGTATTGATGACAAGTTAGAGACACAAAGCAATCAGAATGAGGCATAAATAAATACCAAAAAGATCAAAACGTGATTAAAAATGTGAAATGCGAAACAGAGAAAATTACAAATGTATCAGGTATATACTTACACCAGTGGCCAGGTTTGTTTAGGTGGGGATACAACCTGGACAGGTCTCAGAAGCCACATGTAAACCTTTGTGGTGTGAGGCACCAGTAGTAACCACCAAACCAGCCTTTATGGAAAGTAAAAAGCAAACAAGCAAACAAAAAAGTAGGCTCCCAGTTGCTCTGATTTCAATTTTCTTTTTTTTTGTTTAATTTGTGACCCATTTTTAAAAGATGAGATCACATCATATACGCTGTAACAGCAGCAGCTGAAAACACTGAAACAGGAAAAACATGGTCAGTGTTATCCTTCTCACATTGCAGATTAATCACTGACTAATTCACATGCGTATCAGCAGAGCTGGTAGCTCGTTGAATGGTGAATAACACATGAGCACTGATTAATTAATGGAATACTGACTTTTAATATAACATTAATGCATCAGTTGTATTTGATATTTAAGTTCAGCGTGATCAATTACAAAATGATCATTGTAAAGAAAAAGTAAGACGACATGACATAATGACATGATATATATATATATGATATACAGCATGTTTAAGTTCTTCATTGACAGTTAATAAAGCTGTTCCTATAGTTCCAATAGCCTCCTATAATATTTATAGATTGAGCATCAAGCAAGTCCTGGGTCATCTGCAGTGTTTAACTATTTGTGGTTTAACGAGCTCTTAAAACACAAACCAAGCATTGATAAACTTCTTTGTCAGCCTGTTACATTCATCCACACTCCAGTTCTCTTGATAACATATGTTAAAGAAACAAACAAAACAGAAGAAAGAAAATACAGGTCTTACATGATAGTCGTATTAATGCATTATAAAAACAAAAAAACAAAAACCACTTTTCTCTTGTGTACATAATTCCAACTCACATTCAAAAATATAGAAAATAAGCCAGGGCACTGCTTATTATCTATTTTAGAAATGACTCAAAACCACTTCATGCTTTTAAACTTTAATTACAGCAAACTCTGCACATCACCTTTCATTACTGAAGTTTTTTATTATCTGTAAATTGTTTGCGGCAGCCTGCAGTAATCAGTGATTGCAGGGGATTGTTGCTATTAATGTTAAACCATCATATTTCCACAGGAGCCCACAATGACACAGAATTCAGTGAGCGTACACGTGGCAAAACGTCTCTTTAGGTCACATGTGAGCTGATGCTAAGTTTAAGTAGAAAATCTTAACTATAGATTTATCTTTGAAACAAAAATAAAGTTTTTTTCCTTCCAGAGAGGAATTAAAAGTGCCTAAGTACATGGAGTATCAAGTAAGACTGACTGAATAAACTCTTTTGACACTAGTTCAAGGTAAATACAGATTCTTGAAACATTATTAAATCTGTATTACGTCACAGTACTAAAATAATAAATCTATGAAATAACAATATATGCAACGCAGCTAGTTATGTACGCTTTCCTTGTCATAGCACCTAGTCTCAGTTATTTAAGTGCTAATTGTTATCTACACTCATTATTGTGTGTTAAAACCTAAATACTTAAATATAAAACCTGCTAAAGTATTTAACATCTTCAGTTGATATTGAAATGTCTACGATTTAGCATTAAAATGTAACAGTATGTTATATGTGTGTTTTAGGATCTTTGTTCTCCAGACACGTGTTTCCACAGCTCTGAATGGGTCAGATACCGAGCTAACGCGTCGCTTCATGTCAGATTCACACCATCAGGCGTCAGGAAGTGGCTAAGTAGCGACTGGACCACTTGGAAGAGGGTCCTCACATTCAAAGCATCTTCTCCTAAAGAGCAATATTTGAAATAAAATTCAATTTTTCATCCAGTTCAGGCGTGTTTCACTGTTTGCTTTTGGCAATGGCCACGCGCTCGGACACACTTTTGACTGGAACTCCTCTGCGGTTCACTTTCACATGGATGAAGAGCGTAGCCGGGGACAGGCTGGACCCATTTGCCTTCAGGAGATGAACGTGCCGATAACCTGAGAGGAAAGAGCGTATCCACACAGGTTACAAACAACACGCCACAGCGAAAATTGACACATGAGTCGCCTGCAGGATGATTCTTCATGAGCACCTGTGCGGAGGCTTGTGAAGGGCAAAGTGAACTGTGCCACAAAGTCGTTTTTGGCCGTGTGATCGTGGTCCTCCACCACGAAGCGGATGAGGGCCAGCTCAGGTACCTGCAACTGGAAGCTCAGGGTGCAGTCCCAGCGTGGGTTGAAACCTGTAGAGGGCGACAAAGAGCTGTTAATGGATCATCCAGTGTGTTACATGGTGTTGGACAGGAAGGGAAACTACAAAGATATGCATGCACTGCATAAAAACAGGTGTCGAAATTATTAGTTGCGTCCTTTCTTTGCAAATGTAAGTGAATAAAGTTCACAAGAGCATGACATTATTTTGCAGCAATAATTACATTGAAAATTCATCTATAAGTCACTGTCATGCAGCTAAAAAAACAAGGATTAATGCTTTTTTTGTGATTAAAGAAAATTTTGAATTACCATTGTTGTCAATGCGGTGGGTTTTCTCTCTTCTATTATCTATAGCCACCCCGTGAATTTCCACCCACACTTGTGGATCCACAATGGAGCTTGCTTTCTCTGTGTTGATTTTTGGCAGCTGCTGTGCAGATATAATCTGAAAAGAAAAGCTGATCAGTTTGTGAATGAAATTCTGATTAGAAATGTGTCAAAGTTCTATTAAAGTCCAATCTTTTTGAAAAGCCAAACATAAAAACAAATAGTCCAAACGGGGCTTTAAATTTAAAAAAAAGCACAAAATATCTTTACTCTACTAAGTCTACTCTACTCTCTATTAAGAAAATAAAAACTACCTGAGTAGGAATGCAGGTACATTTTTTATAATTTACAATTAGGAAAACATATTCTCTTCACTATACTAGGTTAAAAAAAAAAGAAGTAAAAATGCTAAGTATTCTCTTTGTTAATCTCAGTACTTTTCCCTGGTGATTACAGTTCTTTAGAAAAGTTAAACAACAGGTTCCAGCTCACTCGTATAGTCAGCTGGGTGGGGATGTGACCAGGACCGCCGCCCGTGTTCTCTGGGTTAAAGTTGGACGTGGGGCTGCACAAGAAGCTGGGTTTAAGGACATATCCGCAGCGACCGTTGGTGAGGAAGCGACCCTGGTTGAGGTCCATCTGCTCCCCGGGTGTCTGGAAGTTCAAAGCCACTGGACAGGACACAGAGGAGAGTTACGTCAGTCAGACAGTGAGGAGTTGTGATCACAAACAGACTGAAAATAGTTCATCATGAGGACACAGAGAGTCATCGCCAGTGAGGCAGTGCAAACCCCTGATATCAACGTGTCACGAGGAGGCAAGAACTCACAGAAATGAGAGGGAGTGTAATTTTTTAAGTGCTCACAGACCACCTTTTTCTTTTTAAACAAATTAAATGTACTGGCTTCGATCTGAACAGCATCCTAACTTCAAGTGTCGAGTACCGACCCATCTGGCAGCCGCCGTTCCACATTTCCTGAGGATCATAGTTAGATGATTGCAGGCGCTGGCCAGCGGGGTAGATCCGGCTCAGCTGCCTGCTGTTGTGTCTTACAAAAAGCTTCCCTGCAAATGAAAAGAGAGAAAACAGCATTCAGTGGTGCCCTGAAGGTTAATTATGTATTCTGCAGATCCATCTGCAGAATAGACTTGAAATGCGAAATCTTTAGTCTTTCTTTAATTTATTTTAAGATGCAATCATTTCCCTTTTTGTACCAGAGTCTTTGATGAGCCTGAGAGCATCGCTTTCACAGAAAGAAGACATTTCATTTGGTGATATATCAGATGTGTTTTCAAACCCTTGGAATGGGACGCTCCTGCAGTACACCACTAACTCAGACAGCTCGGGGCTCAGTTTAGAGTGGACCTGGGAAAGGAAATGTTGAAAGTATTAACCTCAACGTTTGCATTAGATGCTTCTCTGAGTTAAAAACTGAACAGACCTTTGCAGGATCCTTCTTGGGTGTGCTCTTGTTGCCGCTGACTAGTTCGTCTTCGGAGCTTGAAGAGAAGCTGGCAGAACTTCCATTCTTGCTCAGCTGACCCAGGTGAGGAATAAGCTTCTTTCCCTTTATTAGAATATGCCCCTTAAGCTCCTACAAAGAAGAACATTGAAAAAAATGTCTAAATGACAAAAACAGACAACCAGATGGCTCTGAAAGAAAGTCCAGCTGTGTGTATAAGTGTGTGTGTGTACCTCAGGAGAAGGCAGCTCTTTCGGAGGCAGGCCACTGAGAGGTTTACTGAGCAGTTTCCTACCCAGGATAGTGCGGAGGTGTTTGGCCATGACGGCCTGCTGCTCCACTGAACAGTGGTTCTCCAAGGACAGAATCAGAGGGTATGGGGACGCCTGCAGGGAAAAAACCCAGAGCAACTTTTACGGTAAGCCTTTAACATGCAATAAGTCCTGACAAAGGAGATGCAGAAGCCAGTAATGTCTCAAAAACAAAAGCTTTTCACCATATGACGATACGGCTGGTTTAAGAAGACGTCAGCAAAGACCATTTTTTCACAGGCAAAACAGCAAGCAAGGTGCAGTGGCTTATACCTTGAAGGCATACTGGGCAATGGTTTCAATGACTTCCTTGAAGGTAACTTTGGAGGTGAGGGTGTGGCCGTGGTAAATGACAGGTTCGCCTTTATCTCCATCCCAGCTGTCCAGCTCCACACAGCGACAGCCTTGATTCAGAGCCCTGACAGCAGCACACATATTTCGACTTTAAAAAATCTCCCTGCAGGTTCATGTCTGGACAGACTGTTGACACCAGTGAGCACGCAATAACTCTGTTGGTCAGTCAAAGCGTTACCTGATGTATGGCTCAGTGCTGCTGGCGCTGGTGACCTGGTCCTTGGTGAGGTATGTGTTGTGCGACGAGGAGATGAAGTAGTGGGCCATGGGCTGGCTCATGTCCTGGTAGACCTTGGCATGGTCGGGGTTAAAGACATCATTCTCCCAAGACAGCATGTACATGGTGAAACCGTTCTGTGTCATGAGCAGGTTCTTCTTGGCTGCAATAAACAGAAACACTCCATCAAACTGCCATCTTCTAGTCAGTTTGCTAGTCATTATTTTACTTATTTAATGTTACTTTTTCAATTTCATCCTGTGCAATCTAATCCACTCCTTTGAGAGTTAGTACTACTTTAAGCCAGGAGTAAAAGTGCACTATTATTTGTGCAGGAGGACTTTTTTAATTAACATGTCTATAGTGATAAACTAAATCACTATTTTGTCATCAGAACACGGCATCAAAAGACGCATTCACCACGTGTTTATATAAAAACAGAGTTCCCTCCTCCTTCGGTGTCTCCAATAACTGCTCTTGGGCACCTACCCCAGTCATTGAGCTCATATGTAAGTATAAGAGTCTGGGCATGAGTCAGCGAGGCGTCTTCTCCTTGATCTCCCAAGAAGTCACGCAGCTCTGCAGTGGAGAGCGTAAAGCCGTTACTCGAATAGTGTCTAAACACGGCGTCCAGCTCGGGGCGGCGCAGCAGCTCCCTGCAGAACTCCTCGATCTCCGTGTGATCCAGACGGCCATCACCGGATCGGTCGCACCGCTGGGATTCAAAGGAAAGTTAACAAATAAAAGAGGCTGAGCAACAACGTAGGCAAATATGAGGCACAGTAGGGTTTTGTTATTAGGAGTGTTTCAAATTCACTGTGGGGAAAATATCTCTTTGATAACTCAGCTCAGCTGTGCACACTGTAGAAACACGGCTCTGCGAGGGGGCCAGAGTTTCATGGGCATATAGGGAGTATAAAACCAACAATTCAGCTGTAACACAGAGCTGAGGGACAAAGCGGGCAGTAATCCCCCCTCAATAAAGAAAGAAATGACTCTTTGCGTGTTGTGGGGAAGATAAGAGGAAGGGGATAAAGATGTGGAGGGGAGCTGGTGGTTGGCTTGCCACTGCATCAGTAATTGAATACAGACTTTGGACTCCGTGGTGTCGGAGAAAAACAACCTGACTCTAATGACATTTAAAAAACCCTGCGCCCTCTTTTCTTACACTCTCACAGAAATGAGCTGATATCAGTTGTTTCTGCAGCCGCGGGATACAGATCCTGAAGTGTCACGTGACCCTGACCTTGAACAGAGAGCGGGCATACTGCTCACTCAGGTCAATGTTGATCATCTGCAGCAGCCGTTTGACCTCGTCGTAGCTCATCTTGCCGTCCTGGTTCTGATCCGCCTGCTTCAGGTAGCCACGAATCCAATTGTAGGGAGTTAAGAAACTGAACCCTGAGTGAAATGTGAAGTCAAACAGCCAAAAGCAGACTGTGGACTCGTGTACTTAGATGGATTATGTTTCCTGATGTGAGCGCGTTGCGTAAGTCTGCACTTTTTATTGGCTAATAAACCACTTCTTACTGACTGTTTACAGTCTTTTGCCATAATTCTCTCTAAATTTGTTTCTTTTTTCTTCTTTCCTGCTCATTACAGAGATTTATGAAGTCTGTTTTATCACAGTTTTTGGTCATATGTATCATGCGAGGGTTACTGGGGACTTTAATCACTTCTCCTCTCCAGTCTGAAAGAATTTATTGCTGTCAGAGATAAAAGAGAAATAAACTGAGCAGCAGCGAAGCTTTAACACCTCATACTATCTGTTTTCTATGACGGTTGTAATTAACAGGATGACTTGGGCTATGTTTAGACAGAGCGTTTTTATTCAGTCATTACTTCTTACTTAAGAAATGTTCAGGATGTGGGATGACACATGTGACAGCACAGCCAGTCGCCATAGCAATGTAGCCTCAGTGGCTTTATATTAGTCCTAGCACACTGGAAATTCATTACAGCAGGATATTGGTCCAGTTTTTCCTTCTGTGTCATGTTGGCAACACGCTCCTTCAGAAAGCGGAGCCCTCGGACCCAGCGCTGGGCTTCGTCTGTAGAGGTGCACAGCAGGTCCAGGCTCTTTCTGGCTCCTCTGAAGATCACCGTGAAGCACTGGTTCTCTGGGATGGACCCGGACAGCCGCCTAAGCGCTTCCGACTGGCAGCCCTCACGCACGCACTCCACCTCTGTCACTGCAACTGGGAGGGAAATAAACGAAGAGTTCAGCTTCAGCTAAAGGTCAAGTGTGAGGTGTCATTTATATGAATGCATTAAGATGAGACCTTGACATACTTCTAAACTGAATCATGTGATCGCAGAAAATGAACCGTAAATGCACCTTCCGTCTCCATAACGGCCACAAATCTTGCCCTCCCTCATAACTGACCTTCATTAAGGCAACAAAGACATCTCAAGCACTTATCTAAGAGGAAAATATCACGACTTGAGAAGAGCCCACAAGCTCTTAATGAGATTTAAATCAGGTAAGGAAGAAGTCATTTTTGAGGCCTTTATTGATGAGTGAAGCAGTGGAGAAGTTGGAGAACGCAGAAAAGTACTGTCCTGCATAACGGTAATGACCTTAATAAATGCAAAAGAAAATATCTCCCAGAAACTGGCAGCAGGTCTGATCTTGAGTTCACCAAGTTCACCACCAAAAGGTCCAACCAGATAACCGTAACATTACCAGCCCAGACCAGGACTCCTCCACCACCGTCCCTGGAAGCGGCGGTCTGTGTCCAGAAGAGATTCCCATTATTCTACCAGATCAACGTATCTTTAAGCCTTTCTGAGGAAATCTCAACACTTTATTCTTTTTTTTTGTTGCCTATCTTGATCTGAACACTTCATGTCTTTTATTTCAGGATCCTTTTTAGTGGTGCAAGAAGACTGTGTGCTCCAAGCAGCTTTGGGCTTCGTTTTTCTCAAAACCTTGGCAGTAATCTGATCTTCTTCACGTGTTTGCAACCCTGTTGACGGGTTGTGACAAAAGTTTGATTGTGCATTGTTCAAGCTGCCCCCACCTGTCCTGTGATTCTTAAACCTCACAGCAGTTAAATCTTTTATGGATCCTTTTATCTGAAGTAATCAATCTCCTCATAAATCATGCACACATTAAAAAAATAAGTTTATCACTTTTGGTCATGCATTCCCACCTAACAAGAATACATACTGCCTGGAAACGATTAGAGCCTCTGTGTATCTTTTAATTAGTCTTAGGTCTTATTGTGGGTGTTGGGGGGGATAAAAAGGTTCAGTTATACAGCTGTAGTTGATGTATAAATCTCATATTTGCAGAGCTCTGGTGAGACTAAGGAAAACAGCTGGACAGTGCAACATATTTACTGAGCACAGGAGCTCCTCTATTCCTGCACTGAGAAGCCTTCAGATCCCTCAGCTGGGCAGTAAACAGTGTCCGTCCCGACAACAGCCTCATTCTCTGGGTAGAGGTCACAAAAGCCTCTTCTCTCCACCTCTTCAAAGTTACTCCACATTCCTTTTTTGTGCTTATCCCAGAGACGTGGCAAAAGTGACATGCATGTGGAGTGGATCGGAACAGCAGAAGTTCAAAGTTGCGCATCTTATGCCAAGTGCTTTTGAGCGCAAGACACAACATTGCACAACTGCTGGCGTCGGATACAACTGGACCTGGAGAGGTGCCTGGAGATCGGAAAAGTAGAACCAAGACAAGCCTTCATGCGCGCAGAGTTTTGTTCCCCAGCAGCTTACCAGTGCAGTGTTATAATATCTGCCTGCCTGCCTGCACTCACGCAAACGCAGTTGTCATAATTGCTGGGAAGGTTACACCTTGGCCACTGGGTGTCTATTTCTGGCTGCGCCACAATCAAGACTGCCCACAACACCAGCTGACTCACAAACCTGCCCGTCTCCCTGCTCGCCACACCTCGCAGATTTACCACCAAACTGCATTCCAGCATCAGTGCAAAAAGAGCAGAGGTGGAAGAGCCAGAGCAACACTAACTAATTTCCCTCAACATGGCAAGTGATCATTCATAAGGGCTTTTTCTAGTTGTTGTTGTTTCTAGTAATTTTGAACATGTTTTTGATGATTTGTTAGTCAGCCATGGAGGACCGTGACATAAACTCAAGATAAAACAACTCTGAACCCAAAATCTCTCAAACCCCAGTTTGTACTGGACTTGCTTCAACTCTGGCTCCTGTTGATGAGTCTGCTGAGACTGGCCGGAGCGATCCTGAAAATAGACCCTGCTTCTCACACAAACTTACATGTCTGCTGGGATTTGGCTTTGCGGGAGCTCTTGGTGGACTCGCACCACACGGTCAGTCCGTCCTCCAGCAGCCTCAGATTTCGGCTCTTCTGCCACCTTGAAGAGCGAACCTTCACCATGTTGGTGCCCTGCATCATCACCCGGATGTCCTCATTGTCCAGCAGCCCTGGAGAACACACACAAGCAGCGCAAAATAGAAATACTAGAGTATTAATGCCTCAGCACGGCGGGCACGCACAAAGTAAAGGCTCACGTTGCACAGGTCCCATGTTCATGCAGTCCGATAATCACCGACACCTTTTATAAGAATTTTTATAAAAGTGTTTTTCACTGTCAGTGGCAACAATTATTAAGATAAAGACAGAACATCTTAGAAATATTGACACAAAAACGCAAGCCTTTCTATTAAAATGAGCCATATATCCTCTCAAACGTTTTCCAGAGCGGCTGTTAAAAATAACTCAATAACCTACAAAATTAGTCTCAACCTTTGTCTGTTTATACCGCAAACCTCCGATTTTGTTTTCTATACAAACCCTGGAGGAAATGCACTTCAGGCAAACGCAGAGTGAACTGAGTGACATAAAAGTGACTTAAGATGTCAGTTTTCTCAGTAACTCACTGTTTTTCCGAGAATAACTCATTCCAGAGCTTCAAATAATCCACAGACGGCTCAGAGTGTAGTCCAACACAGGGGAGAAGACACTTTTTCTGGTTTGTGGTTTGTAGAGTCTCGTTCATTCAGTTTTACGTTTGTATTCAGATGTAAATAACATACGTTCTTTTGTGCTAATGATTGAACATCTAGTGAGGAATCTGGTTCCTGGAGGTCGTTTTGCAGAGCAAACGTTTATGGACCTTCAGCCATGCCTCATTATTTCTTCTGGGATGAAGACAGAGCTCTCAGAGCTTTTCTCTCCTTCAGTGCTTTTCAAAGAAGCAGCTCAAACGTGCTCTCACTCATCAAATGATTCAGGGTTTTAGGGTTTAGTCTTTTCTGCTCACCTTTAAAGGTTTGTCCAGACACAGTTGGCATACTTTTATTCGCTTCTCCCTTAAATCACAGCCCTCTCTGTCAGCGCCAAACGGATAAACAGAGGTCTTCGTGGGGCCCCTGAAGCTACAGCATACAGAAACTGCTCCCAGCTCCCTCCCTGCTCACCCCATCAAGGCAGAACACAAAGAAATCCCCCTACCAGACTCACAACCATAACACGTCTGTTTTTCCAAGCTGTTGCCTCATGCAAGGCATTCCCACAAGCAGGACAAGGACCTGATTAACTGCAAGTCATTGACCAGTCTAAGCTGCCCAAACAGCCTTAACTGGCTCCGACTCGACTCACTGCTAACCAACTAACCTTTTACTGCCTATCTAGTTGCAAACATGTTCCCACTTTTCTTTCCTGCATCATTTTAATATCAGCCAACAACAGAACAAGTGAAAACAAGTCTGCAGGAGTGGACATGCACCCTGTCAACGCACAGTTCTTTTAAACAGAAGCACAGTCGTCTTTTTACTGGCTCTGAAAGCCTCTTCGTAAGTGTACAATGGATTGCTGGGGAGGATTCTTCAGGCCACGGAGCTGAATAGTGTTTGTTTGGTTAGCAACCATACTGATGTGTTTTAATGAAGGGGTTTTGGAGTCATCCCGACATGCTCTCTGGGTCCTACGTTCCCCGGTTCTGCATGTTTTCTCTCATATTCCCAGAAGTGGCGCTTAATGAAAACCTGACAAACATGTTCCTCGGCTCTGCAGTTGCTTAAATAACGACTACTGAGGGAACTCAAAGGCTATTACTGAAAGTAAAGTGTAAAAAAAAGAGGGTGTACATTTTACCTTAAAATGCCAGATGTATCATATTTGATATTTGATCTGGAGATCACTTTGGCACAAATAAAATCACTATTAAAGCTAAATTGAAGTTAGGTATATAATAAACACTTTAAATAAAATGAACAGAATTTCCTGTGTATTATTTCATAACCAGGCGTTAAGACCTGTGAACCTGATTTTGATTTGATTTGAGAAAATGTAAATTAGCTGGAGTTACTGTCATACAGGAACGTGAAACCCAGGATGACTTTATATTATTATAGTAGTGAGTCATACAAGGTTAAAATGTGTATACTTTTAAAATTAATTCTACAATGTCAGATGTACGACATTTGAGTCCTCGGTCCCACCAACACGATCAAAAAAACAGTTTTTATACAATAGTTAAATTTTTTTTTAATTAATTAAAAAGATAAATGGAAATGCATTCATAATGATATAAAAAATATTATTTAGAAAGTGTCAAAGCCAAAATTAGGTGTATTTTTAATTTCAATATATAAAAAACAACAAGTATTCTCTCATATTTCAGGCATCAAGCTGTGAATGTCTGAGAGCCGACACCAGAATACTTACAAAATACTTATAAAAATATATATTACAGTGCTCTACTGTGTGGTGCATTGCATAAATCTGCGTACATAAAAGACGGATAATTCTTTGTTTGGTAAAAACAGACAAAACAAAAAAACTACAGTTTTTATATGAAGAAAGATGGTTTTCTAATAATTTTATACTTATATCAATAAGTTAGAGTTGGCTATATTCTCTGAATGTTTGACTAGATGTAAAAAAAAAAAAAAAACCTACATGAAAAATATGTTCAATTTGTTAGTTTGCTTTTAACCATTGACCAATCATAAAATTAATTGATTCATATGTTGAAATTCTTTGAAAGGATTTTAAGATAGATAGATAGATAGATAGATAGATAGATAGATAGATAGATAGATAGATAGATAGATAGATAGATAGATAGATAGATAGATAGATAGATAGATAGATAGATAGATAGATAGATAGATAGATAGATAGATAGATAGATAGATAGATAGATAGATAGATAGATAGATAGATAGATAGATAGATAGATAGATAGATAGATAGATAGATAGATAGATAGATAGATAGATAGATAGATAGATAGATAGATAGATAGATAGATAGATGTTTTATTTATACTGCATGATAAATAATAGTAAAATAGATTAGATGAGTCTAATATTAAGATCCATAGTTGCAATCAATCCTTCAAAATGACAGTTTCTGTCAACTGTAAAAGCATAAATTACACCATATGGTAAAGAGGAAAGGCCATTAAACTAAGTAGGATCCATCAAGTACTTGTTAATACACTTCTGTCCTCAGTAAAGTGGTGGAGGATTAGAAATGTTAATAACTAAGTAAATAACGAAGAGCTCCATGTAAGAAGAAGTGATGACAAGTGAAAAAGAGACAGTCACATGTAAGATCAGCACTTAAACGAATACCAAGCGGCACACTTTTCCAGCAGCGGTGGACCTTCCCCTGAGAGAAGGATAAAGAAAAAACAAAACAAATAAAGATATCGGGTGGTCAGATTGTCCCTGCACGAGTCCTCCTCACTTATGGCCACATACCAGCTCCTTCTGGGACACGGTTCATGTTTCTCACAGCACAACAGTCACAACTGCCAGCAAGCATAAATTCTTCGCTTGCATATAGACAGACAATTTAGGCCGTTGTGGATATGATACCAGAAGGCCTACTGGGCCAGTTAAAGGCTCCCAGTTTTGTCCAACAGCTGTCCCCCAGGAGGGATCAGGAGGTGAGTAGGGACGTTCAGTCTGCTCTTCATACAAGCTTCAGCTCTTCACAAGAACCACAATCAGAGATCATTTGTTGAAACCCGATTGAAAAAATTATCTTTGAAGTTGAAACCATCTGCAGCATTTGTTGATTTGGTAAAAGATTCCTAAAAAATAAAAAAATAAAAAGAATTCGAGCCAAACTGAGTGTTATTGGGAAATGCAGAATTCTTGCCAATGTTTTCTTGGACACCACAGAGCCGAGCATGAAAGCCATGCGCTCTCTTTGCTTTCAGTTGCAACTAAGCAGCTTTCAGATAAATATTCTTTTTATCTTCCATAACGAACGAAACATCGTTCATTTACTCATTAATAAACAAGTTGGGGCCACACAAGGAGAGGCAGTTACTGTGTACAGCCACAGTACACAGCTCCTGTCCGAGCAGATCACAAAATGTGGATTACAGTGAAATATTCAAGTAATTTTCCTCCTAAATTGTTATTATGGTATGGGCATCAGGTATGAAAAAGAAAAGACACAGCTAAAAGACAATACTATAATCCTGAAATCATTCCTTACAGGCTACATTTGAGCTCAGTTAGGTCCCACAGAGATTAAACCTCTCACTCACAAACGCTGAGGATTTAAACTCCAACACCGTGATGATAAAAAATGTGGACACATTTGACAACTGAGACATGGTGCTGCAGAAAAATGGTAACACCCGACACGGATGGAGTCGTGTGAAAACACTGAAACGGGACTTTTTTCAGCTTACGTGACCAAGAGAACGGCCGATTGTCTTTGGAGAAGCGTTGTTTAAAAATGATGACAAAGGTGACGGACACAAAGAAAGGAACTATCAATTAAATGAAATAGATGCGACTGTACATTTAACATGAGGTTATAATGATTAGAACTGGGATGAGTGACAGCAGGACACTGTCGTGCAAAAACCTCTGAAGTCAGGACAACTGAAGAGAGTCGTCGAGTGCTCAGAGAAGAGGCTGATGATGCTCTTTTGTCTGGCTAGAGATTTCAATGTGAAAAGCATCAGAAGTAACAGGTAAAAAAAAAGAAAAGAAAAGCATTCACGCGAACAACTTAATTGCAAAATTGCAAACTGTGAATGGCGCAACTACTGATGCCGGTCAGCAGGACAGATTATTTTGAAGTATTACTCCCTGAGGCAACTCAAGGAACATGTGCCAACATCTGTTAAAGCCCTACAAGCAACAGTATAACGAACACGAAACAAAAAAGGCCCACAGAAGTGGAACTCTGCTGGTGTCACGTTGTCTGCATCTAAATTTATAAAATAGGATAAACTTGGACAAAAGCCTTTGGTGTCCAGAGACATCATAAGAGTAAAACTAGATTCTTTGCCAAAATTAGGACAAGGACCAAGTGTTTCGGAACAACGTGCTCCAGAGTTTGGTGACAGCAGTATCGACGTGTTTCGAGCAGACCAGCGGGGTTATATTTTTAATGTTTCTGGTTCCGGGTTGCTTTCCTTCTGATATTGGACAGTTTGCTATTTATTCTGCGTTAAATCATGAAATGCTTGAAGGTAATGTGATTCAAGCTGTCTGAAAGTCCAAGTTTAACAAAAACCATCTTCCCCACTCTAGCAGATCCACAGAATAATGGCTCAGGTGCAAACGGGATCAAAAGGACCAAGTCAAAGTCTGGATCTCACTGAATTAGTTCAGGATCTGAAACTAAAACTCCCCACAACTGGCAGGTGGTTGTGTAAGAGTGGTTAAATCTTTAGCAAAGATCTAAAGAGACAACCAGGGAACCCTGATGCGTCTTACCAGAGGTAAATAAAACATAAACAACCCGTTTAGTTTTAATATTCCACACCATGTTGCTCAGTAAAGTGTGTTTTAATGTGTCCCAAAACCCACCTTTGACTTTAAACTAAGTCATTTGAATTGTTTCATACATTTCTACTTTAAACTTTTGAAGTTTGTGCACCAGAAGATAACATAGTTAATGTTACGTTAATGTGTTAAGCCTCATTTATTACACTGAACAGTCTGATTCTGCTCACTGGCAGACCCAAATCTAGTACAATAGGTTTAACTAACTCAAAAACACTGAAAAGACAGACACGGTTCCTGTTGTGGACGCTGTATTTATAACTGTTAACATGGAAGGGAACCACACTTCGCTTTGCTGGTCCTTGAAGATATTTCACGTCTCGTCGTGAAGTGAGTTACTACAGTTACACGAGTCGCTGTTCCAGCCAACAACCTCGAGGTTCGTTAGGACAGAAAAAAGGTGTCGTTACTTTTTCAAAAGTACAAACTCTAATATGTTGGTATATTTAGAAAGAAAATAATTCTTGCACAAACTTTCTTTGTGGTTTTGTTCCAGTGTAACACTTTTATCCACCGTGTAAGCCACAGGTAGTTGAAAAATCAAACAAAATTCATACGTGAAGTGAATTTCACATGAAAAAATATCAGTAGTACACTTTGTGAAGTAGTAAAATAATTTTATAGTCACAGATGTTGTTTGTCCCCGCTGTGAAACTGACTGGTCTGTCTTATAGTTCACAACACAACCCACAAACCCCACCCTTTGTGACAAATAAATCTGACTCAAACACATATTATCTCAAAACTAGTAAATCTCTGCCTCAAATCCATTATTTTGCCTGCAAGAAAAAGGATTACAGTAACTGAGAAATCCTTGCACAAGGACGTCAGAGCAGTCTTGTGACAAAACCTTTGAACGCAGTATATATGCGGATTATGAAACTATGAAACAAAACTATGAGCTGTTTACTAATTGATGTAAGAATTAAAAAAGAAGCGGTGAGCTGAAAGACAGCTGACTTATTTACGATGACACATGGCGGTAAAGCAGTCAGCTGGAGGGATGACCTCACTGGCCCCGTCATTTAGCATTACGGGAAGATTCAAATATAGCGTTAACAGCTGCATGTCATGTTTTGGGCAGATGTATAGTTTCACAGCTCCAACATCAGCAGCGCTCCAACAGGTGTCCTTCTGCAGGGTCAGTGCAGACGTCTGGGCTCCTATCTGCGTGAATGCAGCAAAAACATGAAAAATCAGACGTTCTGTTCCCACAAACTCTGTCAGAGCAGGATTTTACGTTATCTGGCGAATTTGGAATTTTGACACACAGTTTTGGGGAGTAATTACTACAATAACTAGGTCAAATGGTGCAAGCTGACTCAACTCTGCTCCATATTTGCAGATATCCAGTGTCTTGTCAGAGATTTGGGAAGGAGCTCTGTGGTTGCTCAGCAGGTGTCTATTTTGGGGAGAGGTGTGACCCTTATTTACTTCAGAGGGTCTGCTGAGGGCCAGCAGCAGCCTGGGAGTGAGGATGAGGAATCATAGCAGAGGCAGGTGAGCTGTGCAGCTCCTGGTGAACACATGACTGCTGAAACTACACCCATGTCTGCTTGACATGTCAATGACCCGCCGTTATCTCCTGATCATCACCGAACTCTTATTTTCCATAAAAGCAGATTTATTTACTCAGATCAACTCCATTTCTCGATTGTTGATCGTCAGTTTAAGTGGAGAAAATAATGTAGGTCATGGGCAAGTGAGTGAGGCACTTGTCTGCAATGAAATATAAGCCATCTCGCTATTTTAAGTATGTACTCAAAGTGTTAAACTAATAAAAAGTAAGTAATTTGGAATAGGAAAACCGTTTGAATCTGGCGTATCATATATATCATATATAAAGGCATATCAGAAAATCACGACTGGGTCCTGCATTTCGCGCACCTTTGTGCCGACAGCAGAGGCTGAGAGTTCCGATTGTCTTACCGAGCCTCCTGATGGGGTCGGCGCTCTTCTCCGCCGCCTTCCTGCCCTGCTCCCTGGGACCGGCGCTCCTCTCGCTGCCTAACATGATCACAACTTCTCTGCTCGGGTTTTGCGCATGAAATCTGTTTATGAGGATGTGGGTGTCTTTCCACTCAGCTGCTGAGGACTGAGTAAGAGTTTTCAATTCTTTTCCCACATGTGACAAAGTCCCTCCCCGGCGCTCCTCTCATGTCTGGGCGGAACATGACTCCAAACAAGGTTTGGACTCCCTCTCCTCCTCCTGTTGCCCCAACAAACACAGGTACCCGGTTTATAAGATGCAGGGCCGGTCTAGGAGCCCTACTGACTTTTTAATGATAAATGAGCACAGACACAACTTATGTTTTCTAGCTATTCAAAAGCCAATTTTATTGACGGAATATATGTGTTAAGACACAAAAATATAACACATTTTGATAAAAGTGTAATAAATCTTTTTTTTTATGTGTACTTACTCGTCGTGAGAGGAGTAAATGAAGTAAATCGTTTCATCCAGATGGGGTACCAAACGGTACTTTAGGTCCTTACTGTTTTATAGAACTTTGGAAAAACATACATTTTTAGATACAGATCGATATATTTCGTTAAATGAAGGTTCCAAAGAGCAAGATACTTCAAGAAAAATAAAAATCAACCAGTTACATCAGGGAGTGGGGTAGCAGCACCCTCTGCTGGACGTTTTAATTAACTACTAGTTTAAAAAAAACAATCACTTCTGTAATGACATTCATTCCTGGTGTGCATGCTGTCTACACAGATTTTGAAGGTGGTGTGCTCTATGAAAGGAAATAAAATCTAGACGTCTGCACACAGAAGTGGCTAAAATACTTATTTTAGTCCTAGTACAGGAGCTGAAACACACAGAGAGAGATGGGGCTTAGATGGGTGGTCTGGAGAGCCGGTCCTGCCCTGAAACAACATAAAGGTGATCCTCCTTGATCCTCAGCTATCCAAGAACACAAACACACACAAAGGCAGCTTTGGTAGAGAGAGGTTATGGTGATATATTTCTTTAACTTGATCACTTAATACAGTTAATGAATCTAGTGATTGTTTCTGTCACTACACCATCCAGCTGTGCTTTTTGTGTCTCCATGAAATCACCCTGTGCTCGGTTCGTACTGAACAAAGCATTAGTCTATTGGAGTTCATATCTTTCATCTCATCTCAATAGCACCAACAACCATGTTAGAAAGGGTAAGAGATTAAGTCATGCCTGCTAATCCTCCCAGGCTGTGATCTATGCAGGAGCAGCTTTGGCTCTGTAGCTGCACTGCTCCATGGTTTGAAAATATGGGAACCCTGGCATGATTCCCCAGCCTTACCTGAGGTTTCATATTAACTGTACTTATCACCTCTTCCCTGTTTACCGGAGCTGAAAGTCTGCTTACTTCTATCAGTAGAAACAGGGGGCCTGTGTTGTTTGCAGCCTTTAGATTCCTAATGTTTTCAGGCGGTGTTTGGGGAAACCAGTCAGTTGCAACAAGAGATCAGACTGCATAATGACACATTTTCTTCTTTCATAGAAGCAAAACGTTTAATGGAAACTGCTGAGAAACCATATATGTGTGCAGATGAAATACAGACGCCAGTAAGACACTTAAGTCTGTCTCTGTGTATGAAAAGTATGTTTAGAGACAACATTACACTATTAACATAAAACCGACAAGGTTTCCTTTATTCCACGGAGATCATTGTACTTGTGAACAAGCCAGCAATGGCCTCTAAAAGGCGTTGGACGATGCTCGAGAAAACCGCCAGTTTAACGATTTACACCAAACTAACGTAAAGCTCCAGGGCTGCCTTGAAAGATCAGGCACCGTCTACCTCCTGAAACTATGACAGTTAATCGAAGATCTTGTATAACAGATTCACATAAACACGTAATGTTATCAATCTGCTTTTATGTGTTACCGGCTCCAAATCGTCGTCTTCTGACATGGCATAATAAGACTGAAATTTGTAACAACAAACGTTATATCACGAGACACCAGTTATGGAAATATTAATAGTCCAGGAATTACGCGGACCCAATAACACGTTGGCCTAGTTAGCACAACGCTAACTATGAGTTTCTGTCGCTCATGGTATTGTACCATTTATTACGTTTGCGCTACAAGTTCATACGTGTAATAAGGATTTATTTTTATTATTATTATCATTTAGAACTCGCCAAGCACATCTGTTTTATTAACTTATATTCCGGCAAGGAAGTACCGTCGCGGAAGCTAGTTAGCTTCAGCTAGCCTATCTTTATGAGTGACGTTTCCCGTCAAAATAGGCCTCATTATTGGAACCATTTCCTGTGAAAGGCGACCGTGCCCAGCCTTGAGGCCGACCTCTTTTGATTTAGGAGTATGCCTCCACATTTCATGAAGATTATGTAGTGTTTATAGTTTGCGGGCGACTCATCGTAGCGCTCAGTCGCTAACTAACGTCAACGCTCAGCTAACGTCAGCTAGCTGCCGCATCCGTAGCTGTTAGCACGAAACAACCATGTAAACGCTGCGTTTTGGGTTTGCGAAGAAGGACCCAGATCTGATCTACACCACTCCGTCCACTTGTATCAGTATTATTGAGCAAGTGTGAGATCGCCTGACCCACCCTTGGACAACGAGGGACTCGAGGATGTGATCGCAGCGGAAGCCTCACTATAAATGTCGTTTGTTTACGCTGATTCCAGAGTTACACCGACAGCTCGTCGCGCCGCGTATTACTCCGCACGGCCAATAATATTAAACGGAAAGATTTAACCACGTAAATCGTGCACGAATACCAATTTTTTTGTACACTCAGACACAAAATATGATTTGATTTATAGATTGAACAGTATTTGGGTATTTTCTTATTTGAACATCGAAAAAGGACTAGATTCCGTGCGAGGATTGCTTCATTTTCGTTCAAACACAGGACGTGCACATTTTATTTTAAAAATCTTTTTAGTCTTTGTGGTCGCAAGATGAATACAAACTATATATCTTTAAAGGGGAGCCATAGTAGTGTGCTACCACAAAAATGTAACATTATTTGGAAGTATTGAAATACACTTTAATATCGTAATGTGTAACTGCACTCCCTTCAGTTGTGAATAGTAGCGTCCACAAAAAATACCCGGGACTGCTTTTTCTGTGCGTTTCACGCGCTTATGAGTGACTACTTGGTTGTCCAATCAGAAAATAAATTAAGCTTAGCAACAACAAAATTGTCCTCTGAGCCAATCAACAAATCCAAAGGTGGGGCTTTAGTTTCCTACGATCCTAGTATTTGATAGGTTAAAAAGCAAATCAGTTATGATAGACTTGTGGACCGTGTAGTTCTATGTGGAGGTCCACGCTCCAGCTTCACTGCAGTCTGAACTACATTAACCACAATCCATCTGCCGTTACAAGCAGTAGCATGCGCACGGCCAGAGGCGGAGCTGATATATAAAGAAGAGCTCCCTCTGCTTTGGTAGCACACTGGACACTGTTGTGACGGCGAAACGTAGTCTCCGAGTGCGCGTGAACTGTTACAGTATCGAAACAGTTAATGGTAGTTAGCGACAGTTGCTCTGACAAACCCTTGGAGGAGTAACAAGTGCTCACTATTCGGAAGTTCACTTTTACTTTGCGAAGGATTATTTTTTCCGACGTAAAAACTTTTATTTTTGTAATTCCATATATTCTCGAAATCGTCATTATTTTAATTTTTGAGAAGAAATTAAGTTCATCGCCTTTCAACGAACTTTGAAGATCTCTTTTTTTCTGAGACCATGAAAGTTGTCTAGAATGCGTTAAAGCGGAGCCGTTAGAAGGGATTATCAGCATGACGGAGCCCGTGGAGCAGACCCATCACCTGGAAACTTTGGGCAGCCCATCAGGTGGGGACGCCTTGGAGCATCTCCCTCCCATCAACCATGGTGGACCGGAGAACGGCGACAGGGGGCGCCAGAGAGACCAGAAGCAGGAGCGGGCGGAGAACTGTGTGGATATCAACACGGGCAAGTTGTGGCAAATGAAAGGCGCACAGAGGGAGGTGTGTCCTGTCTCTGCAGCCGGAAACGAGCTTTCGAGTTGCCACAACGCTCCTCAGATTCACGAGACCCCTGATGGCAACTACGATCCACGCAGAAAAAAACGGCGAGGACAGAACGCTGAAGGAGACTTTGAACCGCGTGGAAGTGGAGAGTCTGGTCATCGACTCCGACACTGGCTTAGACTCGCGTCTAGGCAGGAAGCGGCACAGGCGCAGGACCTCTCGAAAGAAGCGCAACTGGAAACCTTACAACAAACTTTCGTGGGAGGAAAAGAAAGCGCTGGAGGAAAGGGAGACTGCCCGGGCTTCGCGGATGAGGGAGGAGATGTTTGCCAAAGGGCTGCCAGTCGCGCCTTATAACACCACCCAGTTCCTGATGGATGAGCACGACCGAGAGGAGCCCGACCTGAACACCGAGACCGGGGCCAGGCGCTGCTTAGGGGTCGGAGGTCGCATGGAGGACACCGGCAGCGAGGAGGACCTCTTTGACAACGAGGAAGAGGACGACGACGATGGCAGCGGCGGGGGCAGCGACGGCATCGGGAGGCCCGGGAATGCAGGTGGAGAGTTTCTCCAGAAGGACTTCTCCGAGACCTACGAGATGTATCACGTCGAGAGCCTGCAGAACATGACCAAGCAGGAACTGGTGCAGGAGTACCTGGAGCTGGAGAAGTGCATGTCCCGGCTGGAGGAGGAGAACAACAGGCTGAGGCGCGCCGTGGAGCCCGGAGCCGCCCCGGAGGGCTCCCAGGTCCGGCTGCGAGAGATGGAGCAGGAGCTGGAGAGACTGAGAGCCGAGAACACGCTGCTGCTGCAGAGCCAGCTCAGCAGGGACAGGGGGCAGGTCGCTACCAACTAAATACGGAAGAAAAAATATTATGAAAAGGTAAAACATGGAACTGTATTCTTTTCTTTTATAAAACTGTCACCCGTTTTCTGTAATCAGTTGTCATTTGGACAAAGTCATTGCACTGCGATGCAACCGCCTACTTGACGTTTCTTTTTTCTATCTAGACTGTAAGCTGTCCTGTTCAGTTTTCTTCAAGAGGAAGTGTAAATATTTCAAAATTAAGATGACTCTTTTCCGTTTTATAAAGGAGTTTAACTATGCCAAACCGTTTTGTTTTTCCAGGCCAACTTTGTAGGTATATCTACTGAAATAAGTTCCATGTTCAATTTTTAAAAGTTGTATGTTGCATTTAATCTCCAGATAATTCAAGAAGAATTTGCATCTAATCTGGCCAACATGCAAACACATTTTTCAGTATTAAACTCCAGAGTGAACATTTTAACAGTTGTGTGTTAACATTAGTTCAAATAAAAAAAAAAAAAAAAAACACAATACAAAACTGAAGCCATGATCAAAGTTGTCATGTGTTGTGAAGCCTGATTAAAAAAAACAAAACACAGGAAGCCGTCAATAAAAGCCGCAGTGAAGAACTGCTATCCATGGCCTTTGTCAGATTATAAATGATCACGTGTTTGTGTTTTTTGGTTTTCAATTTTTTTTTTTTTTTTATGTCAGGTTCCCAAAATGGGCCAAACAAACGACATGAGTGGGCTCTGAATGGAGGACTGTACCGCCGCTGTGGAGAGGGGGATGGGATATGTAGATGGGCTTAATGAAGGATCACTCATAGTTAAATCTATTAAGGACTTTATGCGGGAAGAAGTGGATGCATTTTTTTCTTTTTTTTTACGTAGCTGGAAACTCATTACAATAGTCCCGTGAGTTTTGAGGACAGTTGCATCGAGTATATTCGAAGTGTTATAGCAAACAATGCATGGTTAAGCACTCAAATAAGTTACAGGAATGGAGTTTCATTAGTTCAGTTTCTCTCGTGTAAAATCTGTGCCAGCAGGCCTTCAGAGACCTTCTTCACCCGCAGCCTCTAGAGGGCGACACCGAGCTCCTATTTTAGGAACCCTGCAAAGTGAGACTTTCAGAAATCATACGCAGAGAGCGACTCTTAAACATACTTCTGTTTATTTACATCATGTAACCTTGCTTTAGCGCAAACAGCCATTAAGAAATTATTTCAGGCAGACAACTATTTTTTTTTTAGTCCAGTCATTATCATATTAGTTATACTTGAAAGCAATTCCAAATGTACACAATACAATATGTTACATATTAAGGTAGTATGTACAAGAAAAATTCAAATACAACAATAAGACATCGGGTAAATCCACATTTCATACAACACCAACTGATGAGGTTTCCTTTGATAAATTCATGGTCTGTTCATTAAAAAGGAAAAAATAAAAGGAAAGTTATCTGGCATGACCTAATGTTGGCTTTAAGGTCGGGCTTTTTAGGTGTACCGTAGTCACTCGCTGTGGTTTATTGAAGAGTGATGATCTCAGTTTAGGTAAAAGCAGCTGAGAATACTATGCGTCTTCCCTCTTAGCAGCATCAGTATCAGCTGTTTACGCCTCCTTCAAAGGCGAAGAGAGTGCATAGATGTGTCCTTGGCTTGGAGTGTGCTCTTCTTTCCTACGGCCTCTAGCTCAGTCCACTCGTAGTTAATGTAGATGTCTTTGGGTCAGTTGCCTAAGCTACACCATCACAGTAGAGGAGCGGGGGGGGCAAGAGTTAACAGGGAAACGGGAAAGACAAGAACCGTGCATGGCACCGCAGAACAAAAAACACATTCCAGAAATCAGGCACTTGTAGAAGAATCTTGAGGTAAGACGAGACTAGAACTTGTGTGTTATCATTTTTCATTTGGGTTTTTTGGTGAGTTTTGTGCCTCCCTCTTTGTGGTACTTTGCAATGGCTCAAAAGTCAACACAAGACAAACAATAGAAGTTCACGCTCTGCTTTCAATTCCTCCATTGTACCATTTCCTCCTGTCAGGGAGGATTTATTATAACCTGACAGGAAATGTCCCGGTCACGTATCCCTACGGTAATAAAGTTGCCGACAGAAGAACCCTCGGTGGAGATGCGCAAAAACCGCAAAGATCCCAAACAAGAGGCGAAAGTGAAGTGCTAAAAGTGGGAAACACTTTTAACTTAAGCTCGGTAAACATGAGCAGATCTGAAGAGGAAAAAGCTCAGTAATCCCAGACATGGAAAACAAAAGGATGAGCTCAGCCGCCGGCACGCCGAGCTGCCCGAAAACTATCCCTGTGTGATTTACCTGTGATTACTTGCTACATGTATGTCCTGGACATTTTTATGTACTTGTTGATCCATCTAAAAGCAGAGTCACAGGCTCGTTTTATTATAAGATGAGATCTTATAAGATAAAGGTTTTCTGCACAGTGCTGTGAATCCAAGAGAAAGGCCATCTAAGAGGAAATAAGGAACAGGTTGTGTCATGTTTATTTCATCTCCTGTGAACAGATACGCCCAGGAGGTTAAATCACAATAAAAGTACTTTTTTTAACTTTAATATAAAATATATATATATATGTATATATATAATATATTGAATATAAACAAAAAATAATATATTAAGGGAAGCATTTCAAGTAAAATTTTAAAAGAAATGACTGTGCACTTGTACGCACATTTTGTAAACCATTTAAAAAAAAACTTTAAAAAAAGTAAAAACAAACAAATTTATATTTACAAGGTTAACTTAACAAGGCTTTGTACAAATGTTACAAAACTGTTCAACACAAACACTTGCACGCTCAGACAGGATCACGAATATTGTTTCTCAAACACATAAACATTATTAACAAGCAGTGAGAGACGACTGTAACTGTAATCGATTACATCCTCCGGAGGGTCAGAGGGCGTTTACAGTGTCTGGGGTCAGAGGAGGAACGCGTGAGGAAGACTCAAACAAAAATATCTATTCATTCTCTGTTTTAAAATGACAGTTTTCCCTAGCTGGAAGTGTGTGTCTGTTTCCATTTAAGTGGTTGAACTAGTTAATTTTATTGGTAACAGTTATGGTTAAATCCCACTTTTGACTATAAAAGCACCATTCTTTCAAGAACCAGCGCAAAGCTGCATTTCAGCATCCGCTGCTAGAGCTTGAGAAGATTAAACCTTACATCGATGTCACCTGTGAACTAGGCAGGAAGAAGGAGAAGGACAGGAAGATGCTCGTTTTGTTATCTGAACGTGAATTCTTGGCTGCAACGGTGATCGTGAAGAGGACTGCTTCTGTCTGGTCTGTTTCTATAAAATCACACGTATGAGAAAAAAAAAGAGAACAAAAGCTTTGGCAACACTGCAATGCCCCTTGCCATGCAAACAGAGCGTTGTGAAAATAAGCGGTATGCATTTGACCAGTCCACCCTGTTGCAGCTGGCAGGTGACCGTCTGCAGGGGATCGGATCAGCAGCAGGGCTCACAAGTACTCGTGGAACCTAGAGGCGGGGGCTTGACGCGTGACGTGTCCTGTGCTGATGCTCTCTGCACCCCGAGGCAGCCCTGGTGTTTTGACCTCGTTTTGACTGATATGAGACAGGGGGACCTCGTTGGCTTTCAGCGGGGGTCTCTTATCAGATGTCTCAGTTGGAGAAGCCACCACCGTGTGTCTGCGCCACGCTCGTCTCTTCCTGCGCGTCTCAGGCGACAGCGGTTTTCTCAGCCCAACGCTGCGCAAATCGTCAGCTGAGCCCAGCAGTCGAGCACGGACCTGCTCAGCCAGAGACCTGCAGCCCGGGCCTGTCGGGGTGAAAGAGGCGGCCTCGCTGGGCGCCAGGGCAGGTTTAGGACGGGACAGACGCAGGCTCTCTTGGCTGCTGCCTGACGAAGGGTTGGCTTTGGAGGACTCTTTCCTTGGTCTGGGTGCAACCTCCGCTCCGGAGCCTGTCCCTTCTTCCTGAGCCTCCAACAAGTCCATGGAGCGAACCTTGGCCTTCTCCGACTTCAGCTTCTTCCTGGCCAGAGTGTCACACTGGATCAGCTTGTGGGAGTTGAAGGAAGGCCGCGAGTGTAGTCTGTGTGTGGTAGAGGAGGAGGAGGAAGAGGGCGTGTTGGAGCGCTGCCCTCCATCACTCCTGTCTGCACTTTCAGGAGCGTGTGAGAGGAGAGTGGGTGGAGCAAGGATGTTTGTTGGTGAGAGGGCGGGGGGCTTGCTGTGTGAGTAGAGGAAGCTACGGGGGACGGCTGGCGGCTGTGTGTTCACAGGCGTGGTTGGGTGTTTATCAGGTCTCTCCTGGGTAAGAGAGCGCGATGCAAAGCCACTCTCATTGTCCGTCTCGCTCACCAGCTCACTGTGCTCATCATCAGCATCGTCACCCCTGCCTTCTGACCCCAAGCTCCGCCCTAATGTGGAGAGGGTAGAGTAGCCAGACACGATTGAACGTGCATCCTCTGGGGCTCGCCATGGCTGCCCCTTCACTTCTACCTGCGCCTCCTCCTCCTGTAACAACACAGCTGCTTTACTTCCTCCCACCTCCTCCTCTTCTTCACAGCGTGGTCGACTGGGAATGACCGCTACCACCTCCTCTTCAACCTCCTCTTTCACTCCGCTTCCTACGACTTCCTCATCATCCTCCTCTTCTTCTTCTTCTTCATCCTCCTCTCCCTCTGCTCTGGGAGCAGTGTCTCCCACTGGAGACTCCGCCTCCTCTTCCTCCTCCGCCCTTAGATGTTCAGCTTTGACCGGCTCGTGCTCAGAGTCGTCGTCGGTGCTACTGCCCACGCGGCGGGCATTGTGGCGTTTCCTGCGTTTGCGGCCCGTTACAGCAGACATGATGGACAGAGTCAGGAAGTCCTTGGCTGTGAGGTCCTTCTTTGATCCCCATGACCCCTGGAAAAAGAGCAAATGTATTATAATACTGTTATTTTTTCCATGTTGTATTGTGTTGACAAACATTTACAAATGCAGTATCGTCATAAAAATAATCTGACTGTAGTATTAGGGAAGGAAAACATTTTTCACACTGGCATTACTTATTTAGCAAAAATAAAGCCAAAAAGAAGAAGAAGAAAAAAAAAACACATGGGCAACACTAAGTATCCCCTTACGGCTTTCAAAGGATGTAAGAGGGCTGCAGCCAGATGCTGTTAATAATCAGCCGTCGATGAATGGATCATCAGCTGTTATACAGAAATGTATAAAATTAAACATTTTGATTCTTTTCCTCTCCTTACCTGTGTGTTAACACAATGCCAAGAGGGAACGAGTGAAGCAATGGTCTTAAAGAAGCCATGGTCACTACTTGCCAATCTTAAAGGGGTTATAAAACAATTTCCAAATAATCTGGAGTTTAACCTCCTACAGTAAGAATGATCATTCATAAGTGGAAAGCATTCGAGACATGTACCAATCTTCTCAGGAGTGGACAGCCAAGCAAAATAACCTCAAGGTCACACTTGAGGGCTAGAAGAGTACTTGAAGAGCTTAATGTTCAGAGAGAGAGAAACAAATGCAGCTTTTCAGCAGAAACACCTCATAGTTATTATCAAGCATGGTGGTGGGGAGGTGATGATTTTGGGATGCTTTTCTGCCACAGGACCTGGATGCACAGCAGTCACTGAGTTGGCAGTAATACCCTCTGTATTCAAGAATATTCTAGAGGCAAATGTGAGGACGTGTCCAGGTGCTAAAGCTTGGCTGAAACGGGGACATGCAGCAGTACAATGATCTGGAGCACACTAACAAATCTGCGTAAGAATGTCTGAAAAAATAAAATAATCAAGGTTTTGGAACGGCCTAGTCAAAGTCCAGACCTCGACCCAGCTGAAATGATGTGATGGGACCTCAGGAAGCCGTGTATCAGATAAAAACATTAATGTAGTGACGTAATGCTGTAATAAAGAAGAATGCACCAGAATTCCTCTACAGCAGCGCACGAGACTGATCGTCATCCACGAAAAGAGTCATTGCTTATTGCTGCTAAAGGTGGATCTACAAGCTATTGGAGATACTTAGTATTGCCTGTAATTACGCCACCTCACACTAGATGGCAGTCTGGCTTCTTTTCATGCATTTTTTACACCCCTCTAATCCTATACAGGGTAAGGAGGTCTGCTGTAGCCCATCCTAGATTATTACAGGCAAAAGTCAGAGGTGCAGCCTTGACATGGTGGGGCCACGTATAGACAAACAACCATATCGACTTACACTCAGTTTAGAACGAATCAACCTAACATACGAGCCAGAGAAAACCCACACAAGCATGAGGACAGCAAGCGAACTCAGGGAAACTCAGTTGAACCAGGAACCGTCTTGTTGTGAGGCAAAAGGCAGAACTACTGCACCACTGTGCCGGGAGTCTTTCTTCAACCAGGTCATTTCTTTTATGTTTTTACAACGAAAACAAAACATTTGCTCATGACTTTATACAAGTGTGTGTATGCGTGTGAGACATTACCTTCGATTTAGCCGAGTCACTGTTGGTTGAGTCTGTGGAAAAAGAAAATAAAGACCTCAGCAGGTGAGAAAAGCTTACAATGTTCACAAATAACAGACCAGTCATGGTGGAGGACACAGAGGCAGGTTTTTTTCTCCCTCTAAAGACGAATCTACAAAAACCCTGCATCTGTTCCTGCGCTGCTCCCTATCGACTGTAGACACTGCCAACAGTGTTCATCAGCTCCAGCTTTGCTCTTTGATAGGAGTTTCAGCATTTTTGATCTTGCTGTGGCTCGTTCTGTCGCAACAGCTGGCGTTTTCTTTCTGACAGAAGAAAAAATAAATCCATTCTGCAGGAGCTGGTCTTCCTCTGTGCCCTCTCACCATGTCACATACTCATTCACACATCAGAGCATGTAGAGGGAAACACAATGATTCGGAGAAGCACCGGTTGGTTTTTGATGAGAAACTGCGTTGGGAAACCACAGCACACACCGATGACATCGCCAAAAAGGCCGATGACATCAATCAGTGACAAAAACGGAAATAATCAGGAAAGGAAATGAAAAACATTCCCTCCAAAACACAAACACACAAATGCAGGAGAAAAGCGCTGGTTCACATATCAAACACGAGCAAATCTCTTGAGAAACCCTGCCGGACTGTGAGGGATCTCTGGGTGGAGCTGTGTCCCGTGTACAAGTAACATGGCTTTCTTTTGTGCAGAGCTTCGAGAGAGTGGCTGTCATTGTCTGTCTTTGCATCGCAGATGCACCATGAAGAGCCCAGCAAAGCTTAGGTACTAAACCTGGCAGCTCCTTTAGAGAAAATCACTATCAGCTGCTGTGTCTATAGACAGGCCTGAATTTGAAAACAGTTCCTTTAAACAACTCAAACTCAATCTTAACATGCGTCGAACATGACTACAGTTTTTCATGGGAGTTCTGAGATGACAAAAGACTTCTTTGTTTTCTTCTTTGTCAAAAAACCCAAAATCAAATATGTACAGGTTCAGTATTTGATTTCAGGTGTTTAGGTTCACATCCTGCACACCGCTGCAGCGACCGGCAACACTCCTGTTTTAAACCCTCCTCCCACGTGCTCTGCTGGCGTTTTTAAAGCTACAGGTAAAACATTTTATTTGACGCAATATCAGTAAAACACACACCGGCAAGTTAACAGAATTTCAGAAAATGACAAACATGAAATAAATAAAACACTTGCTTACAGCTGAAATATTGTAAAAATAAACATTTTAAGCTTTATTCATCTACTAATATGTCTTTTGATTTATTGTAACATTATTATGACATTACAAGTATAAAATGTTATCTTGAAGTGCAAAATCAAGACATTCACTTCATTAAATAATTTAGATGCACATTATGTCTTTAAAAATAGCCGCCTTTAAGTTCTGAGGCTACATGGAGTTTACAGACATGGACTGAGGATGAGGCGGCGCTACAGGAGCACACACCGTACTCCTAGTCCGACGCTGCGCGAAAGGCCACTTCTCTGTGAACCAGATTTGCTGTTACCTCTGTGCTCAGCTCAGCTGCAAGGAGGAGACTCTGGGCCTCAGCTGCCATCTGGAAGCTTCACACAAAACCATTTCTAATGGAAGGAAATTATCATTGAAATCAGTGAGGGTTTTAAAAAGTACATCGGAAACAGCAGCAGCTAGAGTCCCATTTGAAGCCAGAGGTGGGGTTAGGAGCCTGATTGTGGGCTGGAATGACCTAACGGTCCACAGGATGAGTGGCTGCAGTGCTTAACAGACGGACAGAGTTGTCCTTCAGTGACAGTGTGCACTTCAGTGTCAGATACAGCAGCTTTAACAGAGACCCAGTCATCCATGAATTTATTAGTCAGACTGGGGCGACACTGAAGTGACAGGATTATAAAGAGGCCTCAGTCTGACACTGACAGGAAGGCACTGACTTTCAGGAGGGTAATGGAGACCATGAAGACACAAGCCGTCACCGCCACTAACACTCTCTCCCACACGACCATTATTTCACCGTATGAGGTACCGATGAGGTAGCAAACACGCACGCGCACACACACACACACACACAAATTGCCAGGGGAGTTCCCATCCTACCGCAGTGGCTGCTCCACAGGCTCAGCTAGGAGAAGGAAACGCAGAAACGTACAGAGAAAGTGAAAGATGAGCAACATTGAGGGAAAGAAAAATAGGTCAGCAGAAAGGGAAGAAGTGTGGGCAGGCTATCGAACACACAAACACTGCAAGTGCTAACGGATCTAAGGCTTCACTGCTCATGCTGCTTTCCAGTTCTGTTGGAAAGTAGGGAATTCTGGTCGTGAACTGGGACACATGTCCAAGGAGTCTGGATTAAGCAACAACTGACTTCCTGTCTGGGATTACTTTTAGCATATGTTATGAATACATTTTCAACTTTCCAATCTACAGAATCAACACTCTTTTACACGTTGATAAATTGGAATTGCTCTGTAGTTTTGAGACAAGTAGGATTCAGTTAACAAGCAGGGAATTTCCAACTTCCAGCTATAAATGAAAAGCAGCATTAAATTTGTGTTTCTCAGAAAGGAAGTTGTGGAAGGTGTGTTCACCTGAAGCCTCTCCGAGCAGAGCGGTCCTGCCGATGTTGGACAGCAGGTGGTCGATGTTGGGAGCCGGCTGCACGTCCTCCGTGTCCACCGGCGTCTGAAAGGACAAACGCAAAGCGTCACCACCCGCGGTTACGTGTTATGACTTTAACCAGCTACCATTCAAAATATATCGTCTATAAACTAAACCAAAGCACTGAAGATGGAACAAAGCTGCTGTGTTTGGGACATGTTTGGTGTTGAAAGAAGACTGAATGTTAAGAAAGTGAAACAAAGACGTCGTATCTGTATCCATGGGCATAACCATAAAGCAAAAACAAAGTGACCATATGCCTTTTACCGAACAACATTATTTGATAAAAAGGGTTTAATAATTCAAAAACTAGATTTGATACTGATAGACATTTCATTTTTATTTTTTAACAACACTGGAAGTAATCAGCATGCTGGATGATGTAATCTACTTCTAGTTTGGCTTACAACATAAGGGCTTGTCAAGACAAACACAATCTATTTTTTCATTTCTTTGCAGAACATCCTGAGGGATAAATTATAGTTTAGGCTGTAAAAAATGTGTGAACCTTTGTGCAAATAACGTCTCCAAAAGACACTTGAAGTCAGGTGCTGTAACTACAGACGTGTCAGATGTTGAGGTGACAATAACTATAAATAAAAAGTCTGGTTGCAGATGCTTCACTCAGAGAGTTGGGGTTGTGTAAATCACGCGTTATTAAATATATTACAGCATATTTAAAGTTTACAGTTTAGATGCGATACAGTGCTTCTGGTACAACTCAAAACCTCATCCCAACTGTGAGGCACGGAGGCGTTAGAATCATAGTTTGGTGTGGCTGCATGGGCATGCACGCTTTCCAGTCAATGAGGGACAAATAAATTATAATTTTGATCAAGTAATTTTACAGAATAATGTCAGGACAGCAGATCAAACTTTCACTCCGTCATTCCCACCCGTTTAGAGCATCACGGACCAACAGGGGCGGGTCTTAAGTGAACAGCCCGTTCACTTCAGAAGGTTGCATGAACCAAATCAGCTTGGAAGTTTAGTTTTTTTAATGTTATTTCATCTTTAGCTTTGTTCAAGTAACATAACAACAAAGACAGGCAAATCCCACTTCTGGTCAAAATAACAGAATTATGCTACAATCAAATATAGAAAATGACACCTAATTATACAAAATCAAATTGCTGCTGCACATAAAACTAGTCACATCTGAGGGTTTGTTCACATAAAACCAAATTACTTTTATTTTGGAGTATGCAACATTAACGTCTGTGCTGGCATGTTTTATGTTATTGTGACTTGTTACAGCTGTCGTGAGGAATCTTCTGCATCACGTGGATCTCATTCATTTTCTAAAGCGAGGAGGCGTGGCCAAAGCTCTCGCATATCGAGGCATAATAATCGCATAAATAATCATAGAAACAAACCTTCTCATCCTTATCAAGCTCTTCTGTGAAAAACCACACACACTACAAGAGAGAGAGAAATATTCAGCATCAGTAAGACGACATCAAATGTGTAAATGCAGTGTATGTGCATGCTTCATGTGTCTCACATGCTGGATGAGCGTTTCTACTATCTTGTAGCGGTCGGGCATGTGCGTGACCATGTCTTTCATGTTGTCCTCGGACGTCCGGACCAGCGTCGGCCCAAACACCAGAGCCAAGTTTCGCGGCTCCATCTAAACGCATCAACAGAAGAGAAGCGGCATCAACGACCGTACGGCGATGCGATGCCACATTCTATGCTCACAGGTCTTTCACCCACCTTATTTTTATCAGAATGGTCGGCGACGGTTTTCAAGTGACCAACCAGGAACTTCAGAGTGTGATAATAATGATCGGGAAGGTCTCGGATCTGTGACGAAGAAAAACAGATTAAACCTTTTGAACCCGTCAGAGTCTGCACACGAATTAACCAAATGCTGCAGGTAAAGAATCACATTTAAAGTTATTCAGTTACAATCACATACCAGTTTCTTCATTGTCTTCAGTCTCTCTGATGCATTTTCCATCCGATTGGCATCAATGAAATCGTTATACTTGTCTGTTAGGATATTAGAAGGATTAAAACATGTTGACTCGTGTTGACTGTATGGTTCATTTGTTGGAACATGTCTAGATTTACCGTTGGTGAAGAGAGGCTCTGGAAGCTTCCTGAAGAAAGATTTGAGTAAACTACTGACGACGTTGAGGTCCTGCCACTTCTGGTAACGACAGAAGACACAGAAAAGAGTTATAATTTATCTACTGCACCTCAGGGTTTTGTTAGATTAAAGCCAGCAGCACTTTTTCTTTTTTAAATTCTCCCTTCTTCTGTTTGTCTTTGTGCGTTTATGTCATCACCTCCTCTGCAGGGTTGATGTCTACACCCTTGTTGAGCTGGTCCTGAAGCAGTGACACCATGGCGTTATTCCCTGGGACTCGGTAGATCCCGGTGTATTCCAGACCCATCTCTTCCACCAGACCACAGCAGATCTCAACAATCATCGGGACGAACTGACAGAAACACGGAGAATCAAATCACGAACATGAAGAGGAAAACCACACATTCAGAAGGAGAAGTGGGTAGTCGTCTCTCACCTTGTTATTCACACCAGGCTGACACTCCTCCAACCTCACGCCGAAGGCTTTGGGTCCGGCTTTCTTTGCCTTCTTCATGATGTTAATTCCCCACGGAGCCTTGGGAGGACTGCTCTCATCTGAGGACACACCAGAGGGTGATAAGATGCTTACCTCTACATTCACAACTCAAAATTGGTCCCAATTAGTTTGTTTTGTTTTGCAGTCTTTGACTGATGAGACTGATGAATTCATCAGTCCGTTAACATTACAGCAGTCAGTCAGACACTGGTCACAATGATGTTAGTGTTCGTCGCAGCTTCGTTCAGACAAGCCTGTAAAAGGCCTCTTAAAAATTCATATCAGCACACAGATCATGGATGTTTCTGTGTTGAACATCAGACTGGTGAATGAAGCTCAAAATATCACTTCTCTACACGTTTCTCTACAGGTTTCTTACAACGACATGCCTTTTGAACATAAAAAAAGATTTTTCTGATTACTTTTCCAACTAAGTATGTTGGGAAAGTAATCAGACAGCAAGCAGAAGGTCCAGTGACACGTTACAGACACTTTTAACCCAAACGAGAAGAAAGAACAAAGCTGCTGCTGCTAATTATTAAAAAGGAAACTATATAGGGGGAAATGTTTCGGAAACATTGTCTTTTAATGATTTATTAATGCAATGATCTGTGTAATTCTTCTGAACAGCTGATTCCAGATGTTTCCTTTTCCATTAATGTGAGTGCAGCAGCTCAAACTCAGTTAAAAGTATTTATACTGGGGTCAACATAGTTAGACTGCAGTTGTGAGATGTTACAAAAAAGCACCAGGTCATTCAAACACCCAAACACCCATCAGATTAGTGGGAAGCAGGGTAATGCATATCACAAATGAGCTTTAGCTGCAGATGTAACACTTCTTTCTCTGACGCTGACCTTTGCTCTCTGGTTTCGGTGAACGCGGCGCTCCTGCTGCGTTCTCCGTCTTGTTGAGCAGCTTCATTCGGGGCATTCGGGGAGATGAGTCGGGCTTGCCGGATGTTGGACTGCAGAGGGAGACAGAGAGACGGGCGTGAGTCCAGTTTCTGTGCTTCTCATCTGCAGGGGTCCAGGTGGTGGGTGGATTCAGTCCTGCACAGGTCTGTGAGTATATTTTATCTTGAGGAGGCTCACCTTTGTTTTCTGTAGTCGTTGAGTTTCTTGTTGATGAGAGCCTGTCTGGAAAAGCCAAGTTCCTGCACAAAACAAATAAATGATGATTCTTAGAGATCTTCAACTCCAGTTTCAGGAAAAAGCTCAATACAGAATCAAGGAAATCCGTCAGGTAAAGGGGAATTTACTGACCTCGCTGTCTGTCTTGCTGCTCTCCCTGATGACCTCTATCCAGTTCAGCATGTCCTCCCGGTCCTCTGCTTGGAGCAGGTACTCGCAGAAGTCCTGAGTGGTCAGTCGGAGCGCGTGCTTACGCTTGGTCTCACTGTATGCGATGTCCACCAGGCAGCCCTGGATGATGATTGGCTGCTCGTCCTCAGCCGTGCTTCCGATGGTGGCCCCACGGAGCAACGCTTCCCTCTTGTCCTTGTAGAGGAACAGCGAATGGACGCGAAGGACTGAAAAGACCCGCTTCCATGGACGAATGCTGCTGCCCACCTTCTAAGAAGTGAAGAGGAGAAGAGGTGAAGAGGAGATGTGGTGTGAGCGAATTCCGCTCTTCTGGCTTCAGCATCTTTCAGTCACGCTCGAGGTGCCCACCTTGCCCTTCTCCGTGTGGATTTGTTTGAAGTGCAGCCATCCTTGTCGCCGTACGTCACTGTAGGTGATGTTTCCCAGCTCTGAGGTGGAGTGACGTTTGGAGCGGACTTCCTCTGCTCTCTCGATATTGTCCAGAGACTGAAACACGCACATTAAAGCGGTCAAAACAGAAAAATCCAGCGCATTCTTCTTGTAACCGTTTTTAACTTCATCAAAGCGTTTAGCATTTATTCTGATATCTGGTTTCTTTTTTTTTTAATGACTAGGAAGTTTAAAAAGTCTAAAATCGTCTAAGTTTAATACTGATAACAATATAACTGGTAAGACTTAAATGTATTTGTTTCCCACCAAACAGCAACAGAAAGCTCGTTCTGTGTTTGCAGATCAAACTTACCCCATCTGTAAAGAAACTCTTGACTCTTTTTGGAAGCCTCCTGTAAATAAAGATAAATAAAAACAATAATAATAAAAATAACAATAAAAAAACGATATCCAGAATCATCCATTAGCGTCAGCATTTATTAGCGTTTACTCCACAGTACTCACAACGCTCGTCCTTCCTCTCTGAATGCGTTGAGTCCTTCGTCACATGACTTGGAGCGTTCGGTGGTGATGGCTAGAAGATAGGAGGAACGACGACTGGATTTAATACTGCCTGCTCGGTGGAAGGATGAGTGAGCGGAGAGATAGAGATGAAGAAAAAGAGAAAGGAAAAGACAGAGAGAGAGACAGCATGTTGATGTGACACCAATCACCCGGGAGATCGGTGTTGGATCGGGAGACGAGGACATTTACGGACGAAGGTGGAGGAGGCTGGAGGGGGTTTTAAGTGGTTTTAAGGGAGTGAATGAGTGACATGGAGGGATGGACGGTGGGGACATGAACTAGAGCAGTGGGACAAACGTCGGTTTCTCTGGACGCTCACCACTGGCATGCAGGTGAAACAGACTTACATGCATTTGTGCAGCTTGTTTACAAGACTCCTGAGATAGTTGGGTTTAAACTCCATTACATAAAACCACTTTGGACTCATGCACAACTGAAATATTAACCAAAACCATCCATGTATCATGCAATTAACAAATCCAACATACAAACATTTTACTGCTTAAACTCCTTCTTATCAAGAATACTTGATCTCTGATTGAGGCCTAAAAACTATGTTTTCACGTTTAGTGACATTTCTTTGCTTCTGATAAAAATGAACTTCAGAATTATCTCAAAGTGAGTGGCAGCAATTTGGAAATAAAACTTTAATTTAAGGCAAATTACTGCAAACAAACAGGTATAAAATGGTCAGATTTTTAAACTTGCTTTGAGAAAAAAATAGTTTTAAGACTAAATGATGGACAAAAAAAAGCTTGATAAGATGGAAATTACAGCAGTGAAGCTGTGGCTCTAAAACTGTCTTTAAAATCTAAAAAAAAAAAGAAAGAAAAAAACAAAAGTGTTGCAACAACAATGCAGGCTTTTACATTCTCATGCTTCACAAATCCGCGTCTGAAATCAGAGGAGACATTTAAGAGGTAACACGCCCAGATCTGCTGCATGCAGTGGCGAGAAACGGCTCGAGAACGGGGCGAGGAGGGGTGGGGAGGGGGCACTCACTGCAGTCGTGTGAGAAGAGCCTAGTGAGGGGGAAGGTGAAGGTGGGGGGAGGCGGGGCTGTGGCCCACAGCCGGCGCTGAACTCAAGCTGCTGGACACCACGGAGGACGCCGGCACGTGGCGGGCGCGCAAATCGGCGCCGGGGCTGGTCGGCTCATCTGTGGGAGGGTCGAGGCGAGGATGGAGGGTTGAAGAAGAGGGAGGCGAAGGATAAAAGGATGGCGTTAGGTTTTCCCCCCAAAAAAAAAAGTCAGATGGGAAGGAGAAGAACGGAGAAGCAGGGGTTAGATCAGGAAACGGTCAGGAGAGGAGAGGTTTTAAACACCCAGAAGGACACGCACGGTTATCAGCAGATACTGAACAGGAGAACCATTTCCTAGTTTACATTTCTTCCCCTTTTAACAGCAAAAGCTTGCTGTGAACATAAAGCAGCTCTTCATTTCACCACACAAAAGGGACACGGCGTAAAAAACGAGTCTGAGGAAGCCAAACTGACTAAGATCTGTGATTCTCCTTCAGGAAACAATAAACACACCTGAAACTGACAAAAGTGACAAAGAGATGCACAGAATCACGGTTAAATATGTGTATAATACAGTACCTGTGTCGTCTGCTGCCATAAGAAAAGCTACTCTGAAGCTGACAGGCTGGGTTTGTGACTAAATGGCTGCAGGTTTCAGTTCTTTGTAAAAAGTACACAAGTGTATGGTTCAAGATGTGCAGGAGAAAATGTTACGGTCCGAAACAGAAATATAACAATGGCGGTAAATTAATGTGAATATTCTGCATGATTTTTTTAAAAAAGGCTTGAATGAAATGTCTGCACTCATGAAGACAAAAAAAACATATATCAGTTTTAAAGGTCACACAAGGCAAAAGTGTTGAACAGTTTCAGCTGGTGTGGAGGGATATGAAACAGTTTCATACACACACACACACACACACACACACACACACACACACACACACACACACACACACACACACACACACACACACACACACACACACACACACACACACACACACACACACACACACACACACACACACTTCCTGACTGGCAGAAGGGATCAGATACCAGCTGGAGATTTGCTTAAAGTCAGTAGAGGCTGGTGACATTTTAAACAGTCAGGAGCGAGTTTGTGGCAGCCGCTGCAACAGCAGAGGGCAGCACAGACTTGGACAGCAACTCGCACCCAACACCACCCTCTTCTTTTATCTTATTTAAATCTATGGCTTCCCGTTCAGCAGCTCCCACCTTTGCTCAGCTCTCTGCACCATCATCAGTCTGATCATCCATCATTTCGTCCCCTTTTCTCATTCTTCTCTTGCCGCCTCTCACCCTTGCCTTTTCTGTCCTGCACTTCTTAGATTATTAAGAGTACAACACAAGGCGGAAAACATTCTCAATCTGGGAAGTGGAATCAGCCCGTTTGCGGTGCAGCCCAGAAATAGCCGGGGCTGTGGGTTTAACAAAGGCTGTCATTAACACACGGCCACAGACTGAGCTCAGAGCAACGAGACTGAGATGGACCAGCAGGGGGGAGCAACGTCCTGCAGCACCTCATCATCTAACCACAGTAGGGCCTACAACCTGCGTGGACCTCTGCATCGGGAGATTAGGGCTGGGAAGAAAGGGGGAAGAGATTTAACTAAGAATTACTTTAGGGCTCTTTTTAGTTAAGTCCCTCAAAATTCACTGAACTGATGCCAAAAACATAGTTACTTACAAACCACTGATTAATTTTTAGTTCACTGGTTAGTATTAAGGGTTTTGAAAAAAATGAAGAGAATAACTTAATTTATGTCCTTCTATGTTTGCATGATATACAGCTAAAAACAGCCTAAACGTGGCATAAATAACTGGTGAAATCAATTATTTGTGCAGATTATTTTCATACTTCTTCAGTCATTTAATCTACAAAATACAGATCTCATACCCCTTAAAGGGCTCAAAGATTACTTCAGATAATTAAATAAATTTTTTTGGCAAAAACTATTCAAATTATTGTAACAGCTGAAATTAGAGTTGCAATCATTCTTGACGTTTTGTAGCCTGTTGTAGGTCACAATGGTCGGTTTAGAGTACAAACGTTTGACAGTTTACTACATTAATTGTAAGTTTTTATTGGCAGCGGATTAAAAAAAGAAAAATGACAAAAATGAGCTAAATGGTCACATAAAAAAAAAACACATATATATATATATATATTATTGATTCCTGTATTTTATTTTGTGTATATATTGTGTGTTTAGTTTAAAAGCATTACTACAAAAAGTATAAATAAGTCCGGATCAAAAAACACGATGAAGATAAAAAGGAAAAGGTGATTTAAAAATGAGGGAAAAGAGGAATAACTATGAACTATGTTTTGAAAGTGATAAAAACAAAGTAAAAAGAGAGCTGATGCTTGTTTGAAGATGTTGAGTATAAACAGCTCCAAGTTTTGGTCCTGTTGTGTCTACATGTAGAGAAAAGGACCGAACCCATTCCTGCGTCTACCAGAGCAGGACAATGGCAGCATTCACGGTAAAGTCTTTGGTACAGCCAGAAAAATCTTCTGGTAACTACGCTCTAAATTCAAGCTTATAGACTCGACAGCTGTGGACTTAACGTCCATTTTCACTCTGTATGAAGCTAGAAAAACAGTTAAATAATCCGTTCTTGATCAAAGCGTCGGTGTCTTAAATCATAAAAACATACAGCCTGTCTTTGTTCTCGCTGTCTCGCAAACATTCATGCGTTTTGAGGACAACAAAAAAAAACCCAGCAGCGAATGAAGTAGCCGGCTCCCCAAAACAGACCCAGATCATATCAGCATCTGTGTCAGCAAGATGAAGAGATGAGGACACAAAGAAAAGCTACATCTTTTCTGTGGGGAGAAACTAGCCCAGTTTCAGTTTATGGCTATTAAACATGCCCCGGCCTGCAGCTCTGAATGCTTGGTTTCGTTTAATTTGGATGAAAGTACGAGGCAAGAATGTACTCGGATAGACGGACTGAGAGAGAGGCGGAGACGGAGTCTCTCTCCGAAGACCATTTCATGAGGCAGAAAGCGCAGCTCGGTTCAACCGTCTTTCCAACATGCCTCACGGATAGCTGATTTGAATCTATTCAGCATTTGAGGAAGCAGCGACTGCTTTCCCCGGGCTGGGACGGGCCGGTAGAGACGAGGCTGAGCTCACTGAGCAAACTTCATTTGCCTGTGGTTTGTCTTTAATGGCTGCTGTTCACATCAAGTGGTAGAAAACAATCTGAGGCCAACAGGGCGCCTTCAATTTGAGTCTTTTCGAGACAAAATGCAAGCTAAGACACAATCAGAGCCACCTCCCACTGCCAGGAACATATGTAGGTCATAGCTGCACATATTTATGGTAAAATGCTGACATGGAGGGAAAAAAAACAAACAAACTGTAAGCTGTTGTCATTATTTCTCCAGCTCACGCTCAAACAGAGACTCGTCAGAAAGTCAACAAGTCCACTTCATTTCCTCTAGTGGAAAGGTGACCTTACAAGCCGCTGATGGACAACAGTATCGGTGAACAGTTTTAGTCACTGCAAATTTCCTCAAACACACACAAACACACACACGTATACACACACGGACAGCAGCTCAGAGAGAGAATAAAAAAGGGTCCTGAATACAAAGACAAGAAAGACATTAAGGAAACACAAATTCATAATTTCACCTATATTATAAATTCATGTTTCCTCTCAGTTAAGCTTTCACCAACAGAGAAAGGTGCTCCTACCTATGAAGGGGATGGAGGCCAGAGAGTCATCCTCGATGGAGAGTGGGGTAAGGCTGCCATTTGGTTTGCGTGCCGCTGCATCTCCAGTGGAACCAGCGGCTGGTACCGGGTCTTTGGGTTCAGAAGAAAACAAAGAGGATTCCAGCCCATCCACGGGTAGGGCGTAGTGGGGATGCCGTATTTGCCTCCGGCCTATGGGAGGCTTCTGCCTCATCACCACTTCTTGGGTTTGCGCCTTAATCTCTGCCTGGCCCTCCACCGTCCCTCGTTCCCTCTCATGGTTTGTTGGCCTGTACGCTCTGTCTTGTGATTCCGGCGTGGCGGATGCGGCGGGGGATGCGGTAGAGGCGGTGAGAGGTGGCGATGATCCCTCTGGGGGGCTGGTTTTAGGGGCTGGGTTCCAGTTTAAGTGGGGGCCAGAATACGACGGGTCCCTGAATGAGTGAGCCTGCTGCATGATGCGGCCAGTCTTGCGGTAAAAAGAGGGGCTGTAGCTGCGGTAGCCCACCTGCTGCTCGTCTATGCTCTGCCCATGAGGAAGTCGCCGACTCTGAGGAGCAGCCTGTCGGGGCTGCGAATGCGCTTGGTGTTTAGACTGCGACTGCGAGTGTCTAGGCACTGACGGGCCTTGAGTTCCACTGAAATGGCCCCCCTGCCTTTGGTAGGCGTCAGTCCTGGGGGGTGGCTGGGGCCATGAGGGCCTCTCAGATCGAGGCGAGACCAGTCCTGCTGATGCTCGATCCAACATCTCTAATGAGCGGCCATGGCGCTCATACTGGGCCAGCAAATTTTCAGAGCGCGTTCGAGTGTAGTTGGACGCTGGGTGGCCCCTCCCCGATGCTGCCTCCCAGTCTCCATGAGACCAGTAGGGTTCACCATGGGGTCCCTGTCCCGATTGCTGTAGTAAGAACAGGGTGTCCTGCGAGGCGCTGTGTGGCCAGCCACCTGAGCGCTGCTGCTGCCTCCTTCTCTCGCTGAGCCGGTCTTGCGAGTAGCTGCGGTGACGCATTTGCATGCTGCGTCCTGAACGCTCTGGCAGCTGGCTGTAGTACCAGTCAGAGAGAGCCTGCTGGCAGCGCTCGTTGCGGCTGTGGCTCACCTTGGGCAGGGGTGGACTTGTCCAGACTGAGCCGGACATCCGTGGCTGAGCCTGCGAAGAGCCGGCACTGAGGTGGTTGGGGTAGTGGACTTGCATCGGGCTGGACAGAGGACCTCCTGATGAGGAAGAAGAAGAGTAGGAGCGTCCCCTGATTTGACCCTGAGGCTGCTGGCTGGTCATACCATACTGGATCTCCTCTGTGCGGTGGGGTGGACTGCTGTGACCCACACCACCGGGGTCACCCGATCGCCCCTCCTGCCAGCTGGCGGGGCTGCCCACAGCAGAGCGGTTGTCCAGGGGGGACGAGGGGCTGGAAGAGCCTGGCCAGCGACTCCAGTTATCCAGCTGGTTTTGGCCCATGGGGGCAGACAGGGGTGCTGCCGCAAGAGCCGTGGTCTTGGTGCACGGGTAGCAGAGGGGAGGTGGTGGCGGGAGGTTCTCAGCTCCCCCAGCGTAGGGTTCATTGCCTGTCAGGTAGGCATCCTGGGAGTACGCCTGAAAGAGGGAGGGAAGTGGAGGAGAAGTTGCAAAACATTTGACAAGAAGTTAAAAAAAAAAAAGACACATATATGCAACTGTAATGAGTTTAAGTAAAAAAAATAACATGCTCCTTCCTTACACAGGTTTAACAACATCACACTGAGATTTAAAAGATTTAAAACTGGAAGGACCTCTCAGTTTGTCTCCAGGGCATCAGCTCTTAACACAAACACACGCCAGCTAACAAAATGCTTTAACTCCCCAGAGGAGAAGCCGCAACACTAATGACACAGCAGCCAGCTGCAAATACACGTCTCTAACATGTAGAAAAGCACACGGCTTCAAGAGTATCCAATACAAACGACAAGCTTAGACCCCGAGCACGTCATCAATAAACCACACTGCCACACACTGCTTTGACGCTTAACAGACCAAAAACAAAACTACTTGGAATCATTTCTCACTCTCAGGGTACAAAATCACTCAAATGTGGGTTTACCTAATTGATTAGTCTGCCCGACAGAAGGCGAAGCCTCTCCACAGCTTGTGTTGAGCATGTCGGAAACACCAAAATACTCAGAGCAGGAAGAGCAGAAGACAACACTTATCCTCACCAAAGCTCCTGATGAAGGAATCTTGCTGCTAAAACATGCTGTCCTTCAAATCAAAGAATCTCCACCAAAAAGTCCTGGTTCTTTCCCTTTATTTTTCTTTTCTGTTCGCAGATCAACTTGTTTTTTCTCCTCTCTGAGATCCTCCCAAACTCCCTCTCCTCCTCCAACTTGTTCTGTTCTGTGGGAGTGGGAAGGGAGGTGCAGCACTGCTGATGTCATGCCAGGAATGCAACAGATACAAGCGCAGCAGCGAGGGGAGAAGCATGATGACAGAGGCTTTATAACGTTAACAACACTTAAATGGAAAACATGTTGTGGTTTCTGCAGCAGAAAACTTAAATATTTCTAAGAGTGTGAGCGGAATCTATTTATTTCGGTTTCAAAGTGAATCGCTGCTCCTGGTTAGTAGGATGGGCAACGGTTGGATGCATGTTGGATCATGTGAACGAGTATGGAGCAACCTGTGGAGCGACAAAAATGCATTGTACAGCAGTCGGGTGTGTAAATGAGCACAGGAGTTGTTTTTTTCCAAACGTAAGCCTCAACAGTCAAAATGCGCGTGGCTTTTAATGGGTGTTGTAATTTAAAGACACGGCCTGTGACTCACTCTGCAGTCATTCTAACAAAATATCTGTATTCTTCAACGGTGACTGACTGAATCCCAGACCAGCAAAACAGGAATGTGCCCTAAATTCACATCTGAAAGAAAACATGTCATATATGAGTGTATTGTTTTCATCTATTTTATTTGTTTGCTCGTTGGGAAAACCCCAGGATCAGACTTACCAGCTGAAGCACATCTTCATCTTTTGGCATGATGGCGAGCTCCAACACACTCTCACTGTGAGACACACGCAGGGGGAGGAAAAAGGGAGGACAGAAATAAGAATAAATAAAAGATCATATTTAAAAATAAACTGGGAAACAGAGAAAATTACCCTTTCCAATACAAAGTAATGAGTTCACTTCCTGAATTTGTACATATCGCTTGCAGTACATAATGTTCCCTCCTGGAAATCAGAGTCCAGAAGAATCAGACTAGTTCTATGCATCGAGGAGGAACTGAACCAGGCAGGCTATTGAATAGTGATCGTAATGGTGAAATGTAGCATTTACAATACACCGAAGTCAGTCAGTGTCTTTGTCTTTACTGCCACAATTACCCCCTGGTCTCAAATTTACTTTACGCAAAACACAAAAAGGATGTTCCAGTGATTCCCACTCGGTGTGGTATGCAGATTTGAAATTTGGGGATTTGAATAGTTTAGCTGTGCCTGACACCGTACCACACCATCATTTTTTTAATCCAACAGGAGTCTAGATGGGATAAAAACTTTTAAATATTTTTATAGACTAAAACGTCTTGCAGAGTCATGCACATTATTAAGGGATCGTCTCACACAACATCCCACTTCTAATAATTCTGGATTTGAATTTCATCTCCTGAACAACAACAAATATCTAAAGGTGAGGTCATGCTGCGCTGCGTAGAAGCAGCTCAGACTGATACCACTGACTAACAGTGAGGCATCTCTGTGATAGGATGAACAGTTTTAAGCAAACAGATTCACTAAAAATCAACACTCCGAATGTTTCCAGAGAGCTAACGGGAAGGAGGGCTCACCTGTTTTGAATGAGGGCGATCACCTGTGAATACGTCTTTCCTAGAATACTTTCTCCGTTCACTTTCACCAGCCGGTCCCCTGAACAACACAAAACATATCGTCACATTCCAAACAGTACCTTCGGGATTTTAAATTAAAATTTATTTTAAATCTGGTAGAAAAACGTTGTTATCTGAAAGAAAACATTCAATATAGCCACTGATCAGGGACTAATGTCCCTGTGAGATCCAGGCAGGTTTCAAAACAGGAAATACAGAAGTTGAAAAAAAAAAAAAAGAAGCTGTATGTTCTGTATTTAATTTCAACAAAAGCAAAACGATTGGTTGGCAAAACATGAAGTGCACTGTATTATCTCCATTTATCCCGGAAGGACAAGGCACAAACAGGACAAAGCACCTCAGCTTCACCAAGTGCATATTCAATTTCATCATCCCTCTCTTTCTAACAAAAGCAATGCATATTCTTGAAAAATATACACATAAATCCAATTAAAAAAGAATTATCACTAATCATGTCTGCAAGGTTGTGCTGTCTAACAACATAAAAAGCAGGCATGTCATGTGAAGTGAGGCTGCAGGAAAGCTGTTGGATAACTATGCATTCATGGTTTGTGGTCTCATTGTGCAAGTTGAAACTCATACGATGTGTTCAGTGTGTGTGTGTGTGTGTGTGTGTGTGTGGGTGTGTGTGTGTGTGTGCATAAGTTCAAACCAACCATGGACTTTCTGGATGTGATAGCTACTGTAGTGCTGGTTTGGTTTGAACTGCAGAGTCAACTTTTGCTCAAGACGCAACAAGAATATGTCAACGGTTCTGTCACATTCATGCGGAGCTGAGAAGGTGAGTTGTCAAACTGGTGTGTGAATTATACTGTCAGCCTTAAAAAAAAAAAAAAAAAAAAAAAAAAAATATATATAAAATCATCTTCTAGAGAAATGAATCTTTGAGTTTTGGTTAACCTGTAGTCTTTGCATCCTTCGTATCGCTGCGACTGTGACTGCTCCATCCTACATGAACAGCCACTCTCCCCAGCATATTTCCAATGCAAATTTTGTGTTGTTCATTCTCCTTCATTATTCTTTTTCTTTACCTGTGCACAAACCCGCTTGATGGGCCGGGCCTTTTTCTCTCACATTCTTCACAAATATGGTGTCCATCGGCTCCAGTTGACCTTTTTCATACCCTGCATGTTAAAAGACAAAGTACAAAAACATGCAAACATCAGGGTTTGGACATGCTGAACTGTGTCTCATGTATCTGACATTTAATGTGTCTCGTGTCCTGATGGAATTTAACTTTTCAGCACATGTGCAAATAAACATGTAGGCAAACGAGCCGCAAAGATAGTAGATCAACTAATCCAAAATCTCAAATTATCAGCGGCATGAATAATATATTTTGATAAAAATTCCAATAATATGTGTAATAAATTCAATGAGAAGCAAATACATTAGATGACTGATATGTGACAGAGTTGAAGGGGCTCTGGACATACAGGATGGACGCTCTGTGCTCCATCACAGTAGTTATGTTTTTTAAGAATATTTTGCCCTGCTACTTATGCAAAGGATGCAAGTTAAGTAGATCTCTTGTCAAAGAAACCCAGGAACACATTGTCATACAGGATGATAAAATAATGCATCCAGGGGTCGTGTGAGTTCATCTTGGGTGCATTCACATCGGTACTCAGAAGTGAGCACTTCTTCCCTCAATGCCAGGTGTCGACAAGTACAGGCCTATGTGATTAGTGCTGGTGCAGTGTTGCCTAGTGTCCTGCAGGTGGTGCAGAGAAGCTGTGGAGCAGAGGTGACTGCTGGAGGGATGGAGGGAGTACAGGAGGTCCCAGCTCATTACATCATCATTATCCTCCTGTAGTACGTTTCATTGTTGCTCTGATGACAGAGGGATAAATAAAGAGATGACTTACCCTTCCCATTACCGTTCTCCTCATCCTGCAGAGGACAAAAAGAGACAGAATACAAATTAAGTCATCTAAAGGAAGGAAACTGGCAACAGCACATGTCAAATATTTGGAGCAATAATAAACACCTCAGTTACTTTTTATTTTTAAACCTATTCAGTGTTTTAAGTTTGGAACCAAGTTTTTGACTGCTTTCACGAGTGGGAATTTACCAAGCAATGATTACTAATGGTTTACATCATGCAGGAAAAGGTGTCAGGTAAAAGTTGGCACTACCACAGAAGCCATGACCTCTGAATCATTAGTATTCCCACCAGTGAGAGATACACATGTGACTTTCCTGGCACCTGCAAGAAACCCTCTCGAGATAAACCTGTTTCTCTCTGAAACCTGTTAACGTTGCAGCACAGCGCCGACACAATCACTGACCTCCAGGTAAAAAAGTTTGCAGGTAAATATGACATACATCGCACAAAAAAAAAAAAAAAAAAAAAAAAAAAAAAGAAACAAAAGGTGAGATGTGATAGCTGCAACTCCTCTGATCACCTAGAAACATGCACACTAAGCTGAGTGGGCAGTTTGGGGTCAGGAACACGGTGGGCTGACTGCTGGCTGGCTTTGTGCTGCGCTGAGTGGGCTCATTCCAGGCTCTGCAGACAATGGTGGAGGGTTTAGAGACAGAGAAAGGGTAGCTGCCCACCCCAGAATAGAACTTGGGGCTGGGGACACACACTGACTGGCCAGTCCCAATCTCACCACATCCGCAATCAAGGAGGCAGTGAGATGTGGTGGGGAGTGTATATACCACCTCATTTCTGCAAATCCCCTTAAAGCTCGTTATCCAATAAAAAAAGGAGCTGCCATGGTTAACATGAAATCAGCTCTCTCTTAATTGCAACACAAAATCTAAAATTGCTACACTTTTTTTTAGGACATCACACTTTAAAACAATTCAACTGTTGAAAAAAACAAGGAAAAAGTTGTATGCATTTCATTATGCAAGGTTAAGTGGAGTGTAGTTTGCAAACTACTTTTTAAGTAAGCCTCTAAGGACTGATATGGAGTATGCATATATATGCATAAAATATACTTCAGCTAAGATTCAATCCATTTTGCAGAAGCATGACATAGTTTTACAAAAATACTTGTTTTCTGAATGTTTCTGATGAGAACAGTTTAAATATTACCTTTAGACAACATAACTGAAGATCCTTACAGACATTCAGGATCTAGAGACGATAAAAACATTCAGAGCCCAGCTGGGTCATGAACCCAGAAAGCCTTTTTGGTAATTGGACTCTATTTGGGTAATTTGGGAGGCTTCCACTCAAATCTTGAGATAAGAACGGAAGGCTCTGTGAGTCCGATTGTCCAAAAACACCACATGACCCCCCACTTTTCTGAAGCAGAGGACACAAGGACAGAACCGGGGGCCAAAGGCCAGCAGTGGGCCTATTGTCTGGGGCTGGCCTGGTACGGCCTGACTGCCAGCGAGTGGTACCAGGCTAAGACAACAGATCCCATTCAATCAGCGCTCCTATATCTGCAGCTGCTGGATGGTGGGGTGGTCGAAAAAATAATAGAGGTCTTGTTCCAGCTGGCTCACCCCGCCCCAGCCTCCAGATCCCTCAATTTCACATCTGGAGACGTTTGCCCCCACACCTCAAAGAACTAAACAACTACTCGTTCAGAAACAGGCTCTTTCCACAAAAACACCGGAGTGAGCTTCAAATCAGAGGACAAAGATGAAAAATGCTAGGAATAAACAGGAGCCAAAGTCTTTAGTCAAATGTGTCAGAATATGTTATTTTTCTATATTTCAAATGGTAAAAGAAAACATGGCAGCATGTCTTCACGTTTGGTTAGCAGGCCTCGTCTCTTCCTTTAATAACCTCCTTATCCTTGCTGCCTTTAATCAGTTAAGCTTGTTTTCCCTTTTTGTTTCTGCCTTCATTTTACTAAGCTCGACCTCGCTGACCCTTGGCTGCAGTATGATTGGCTTTATCTCCGGGAACAAATTGGTTCTGTACCGAGTTTGGTTTGAGGATTTGGAAAACGTCAGCTAGGGTGTAACAGATACTAGGTTCAAAATTGTGTGTATTTATTCATTTAGCACGTTGAATCTCGGTTTAGGGCAAATCCAGGAATGGATCATCTGCAGATCGCACCTTGAGGTTGGTGTGCAGCGCGGACTCTGGAGGGTAGACGATGAAGTGGCGCAGCGTGAAGCCAAATCCCTGGGAGTTCTTATGGAGGACCAGCGTCCGGGGACCCTTCCAGCCCATGCCGACCCCCTCCCTTCCCGGCCGGGTCGCCATCGGCGGCCGAGGGTTGTCACCAGGTGAGGAGATACCATCCCTCCGCCCCTTAGCCTGTAAACACACAGCAGAGCGATTCAGCTGAAGAAGAAACAGAGAATACATGAAGAATAGATTGGAGTCTTTTTGTGCATCGTCACATCTGAGCTCTTGAGTTAAGAGCATCACATTTCCAGATATTGAAACTGTAATAACATCTGTTCAGAACATACACACGAGAACAAGCAAATCAGTCAATATATTCCTATTATTAGTGCCAACACTGGACAAACATTCCAGTTTTCCAGATGCAACCCATGTTGTGATTTCCCAGAGAAGCACCAGGCAGCTGTAGCCCATGACATTCCCCGTCGACTGCTGATTGTACATTAGCAGCTTCCTTATGAGTCCAGCGAGTTTCAGAGTCAGGTCAGTCCCACATGCCAACCAGCCTCAAAACAATAGTTCATAAACACACATGGGGGTTTCTGCAATCAGGAAGGCCCCCGTGTCTAGACAGGGCCGAGGAGGGGAATATCTCCGGCCTCACCCCATGTCAGACCGCAGCGACCGTGGACTGATGAAAGGAAGAGAAGGTCCAAACTCCCCTGAGCCCAGAATGGAGAGTAAAGGCAGATTTCCACCCACCCTCGAAATATCTCAGTGCTGCTGCCAAGTAAATAAGCCCAGTGAGCTCAGATGACAGACACATGTGAGAACTATCACCCTGCTGTAGCCCCGTCGACCCACGACGGTCAGTCAAACACAATCACCTGACCAAACACACAGGAGAGGGGAGGAGGAGGAGGAGAAAGAGGGCTGTCGGAGTTTGCTGTTGTTGCCTGGTTCCTAACAAACTTAAAATTTTAACTTATTTAAAATAATTCAGGAGACAGTTTGGCGGGGTGCATTCGTTCTTTCAATCACCGTACCATGCTTAAACTTCACAGTATCCATTTAAGTTAAATCTGCCACTGTCTGCATCTTGCACACAAATTACACTGAGGCTGGAGAAATTGTAGCATGCAGTCATGCTGGGAAAGTAAGGTTGAGTGGGTGGCATGTTGGTGAAGTGGTTAGCACTGTCGCCTCGCAGCAAGAAGGATCCTGGTTTGACCTTTCGACTGAGGCTTTTCTGTGTGGAGTTGTGGAGTCCGTGTTCACCTTGTATCTGTGCTGGTTTTCTCTGGGTTCTTATGACAACCAAGTTCTAGACGACTTTGCAAAAACGTCTGGAAAAAATAAATAAATAAAAAATGATGGTCCTCAACTTCTGCCCAGTCAGTCAGGACAGAGTCCAGCTGCTTGGCAGCCTCGCCAGAGAAATTAGAGTAAAGCTATTGGCCTGCTGGTCGTTCAAATGAACTGATGATCTACAGATGCACAACAGAAACCAACAAGGGCTTTTTTCAGACTTCAAACTGGGTTTCCATCCAAATGTACCATAAATGTTACAGTAAACTGGATATAATGCTGTGAACTTTTTATTTTATTTTTACACAATTGATAAAGGTTGGTTCATCAAAAGAAGTGTCCACAAATGTAACTTCACGCAAATAGACCGAAACCATGAGTAAATTAAGATGATGGAAATATTGGTAATACAGTTTGAGACTTAATAGTACAACTATTGTCTCTAGAGAGAATTCACGAGATTTCTGTAAACCATCATTTATTAACGTATCTATTTCCATTGTTTCCATTTACCTTCGATATATAATACATTGCAAATTTGAAATTGAGTCCAACAATGCATGCAAGTCACATGAAAAACTATCTGCATTTGATAAGAGCCCGAGTTGATTGGCTTTTATTAAACTAATTTATGGCCTCACAATAAACAAATCAACAGCTGCCAATGTGAGTCACACAGCCTCTCAGATCCCTCCGCACATCTGTCATCATCTCCGGGGATAAAACGTAGGTTGCTGTATGTTCAAACGATACAGCTGATAATTTCAGTGTTTTCGTTCCTAGATACAAATCAGCAAACAAAAGGGCACCTCAGTCCACAGACATCTACGATGACCTCATTCGAGAAGACGGTTGATGTCCCTGCTGCTGTAAAAGGCATGTTTTTGTCCTTCATGCAGCTAAATTAAATTATAACAGGTCCAGGGTTTACAGTTATCAATAAGAGCAAGTACACAAATAGCTCATCATAGCACACTGCTAGAGAGTTTATGAAAAGCACTTTAACACCATAGTTTTGTGTTCAACATGAGGGGGTCTGTGTTTCATGGAAGGAGGCCAAAGGCCGAGACGTCTAGACATCAGCCCTGCGTCCACATCCCAACCGAAAACCCACATTTCACTTCCTGTCACCCCTCTGCACCCAAAGACCCACTGGTTCACAGAAACTGTATGTTCATGCACAAACGAAGCAGCTCCACGCACAAACGAAGCAGCTCCACGCACAGTCACACAACAACAGGAAGTGGCAGGCTTGAAGCAGGAAGTGGGGTAACACTCTGGGGCGGGATAACCAGCTGCTCCTAAAAATATAGTCTTCATCATGGAGGCAGTTCCCATTCCTTCACTCCTCTTTTCTTTCCTTTCCGTTCTCCTTCATTCACCTCTCCTCCCTTCCACCTCCTCTTCCTCTCTTTGGACGCATTCAGTCAAATTCCAGCTGTACTGACTTTTATCAAACACTTTCTTTTTTATTTCATTGACAAAACAAGTCTTTAAGAGACAGAACTGTGAGTACATGAAGTCTAGACTTTGCAGACTGACGTGCATAAATCTTTGTGCTATTAGAAGCCTGATCTTTATCCTGACAGTCTAAACAATGTGAAGTAACCCCTGCTATTTTCCGTAAGAGGAATGCAACAAGGGCTTATTATGTGGCATGAAAGAGTCACGAAGAAATGTGTGAGGAAGGAGTGTTTAGTGTTGAATTAAAATGACAGAAAAAAAACTAAACAGAAAGGTAAAGACACAAAAGAAAGAGGAAATGACAGAGCACGAGGGTGAAAGGAGGAAGAGAGAACTCCTCAGAGCGAGTGGTTTGGTTTGGACAAGTTGAAACACACACTGGCCTGGGATGGGAGGGAGCAAAGAGAGAGTGAATGAGAGGAGAAGGATGAGGAAGATGGAGCAGAGGAGGAGTTTCGGGCCCCAGCGAAGGACAGGCTCCAGCATGCCGGTTTCGACCACATGGCCCCTCCCGGCACTGGGAATACCAAACCCTGTGATTACCCAAAACACTCAGGGTCTTACTGGATCTCAGAGCCAGGACTGAATCCCACTCAGCTCCTCTGGACCACGAGGGCTGTGTGTTTCTGTTTCGACTAATCCGCCAAATCGACAGTCAAACTTTTCACCCTCAGGCCAGATAAACACCTCCCATGTAACCTCTCACCCTCCAGTTTATCTGCTCCCCCATAAAAAAAAATAAAATAAAATGTTTTAACTTGCTGACATGTTCTGGCCACTCCAGAACAGAACACTATGTTTAAGCAATGAGGCACTTGGAAATATCTTCTGTGGTTTTCAGACTTCCTAAGAAGGCTTGAAACAGAGTCCAGGGAAACCTCATTTTTGCTGAGAGAAGATATTTCTTTCTCTTTTAGTCGAAATATCAACTGTTTAAGACAGTTTTCGTCATAAACGTGCAAAAGTTACTGCCTGCTGCAGTCAGTTACTCGCTTACAAATAACATCTGAATGTCCTCTAATACGCATCCCTGAGGGATCCCATTAACACCTGGTGATCGCATCATTAAAGCTTCGCTGGAAACATTTAAATATGCTCATGATGCCACACCACAGCTTCCTGTTTTGAGTGGGTGGTTCGTGGTGATGGTACACACTAAGCAGCAGCAGCAGCAGCAGCAGCAACAAGATCTTCCCTACGGTTATTTCCTTTCCTGATTTCAATTAGGAAGCATATAATTACAAATCATGACTGAGGAGAGAAGTGGGCGAGAACTCAGCATGTCGTGTTTCAAACTTCCTGTAATGGCACATCTAGTCACCGCAAAATGTTGGATATTCCTGTTTCAGTGCCAAAATTTAAAGCTTAGCTGTTTTTGGAAATAAAAAAAAAAAAACACTGAAAATAATCAGATTCATGATAATCTTTTTTCCTCAAATCCAGCAATAAAGGATTTTCTGCTTGTAAGGAGCTTTTTGGGAACATGATAATATTGTGTAGTGTCGGAACAGGGTACGTGTTGGATAGGACACACACACACACACACACACACACACACACACACACACACACACACACACACACACACACACACACACACACACACACACACACACACTTCTCCTCACTTCATCCAGAGGTAAAGCAGCGTAGAGGAATGCACTGGCAGTCGGGGAGCCTGGTTCCTGCTAAAACCCCGGCAAGGCAGAACAATAATGCTCTTTTAAACAGCTGAGAGCTGCAACCTGTTTGAAAAGTGGAGCTTTACGGCTGTTGCAAATGCTGACAAGCCTTTAATCCTGACAGCCACGGCTGTCTGCGCCCGCAGCCCTGCGTTGCGCTGCCAACAGGGAACGGGAGAGGCACAGTGAAAATCCAAACTATCTCATCCTGATTATTCCTGGACACACCGACCACACCGAAGGAGCGTTCCTCCGCCTCTGCACGTCCAAATGCATCCTACGTGTTGAGAAGGAAATGCTTAGCTGAATATACTTCTGCGCTCTAAACACCCCCCCCCCCCAAAAAAAAGGAAAAAAACAAACACCTTTAACACACACGGCTATTCAAACTAAAAATAAAAAAAGTTCTCAAATAATGGCACCAACTCTGTAATTTACATAGGCACTTTTGTGATCCACACACGTGGATCTGTGTGTGTGCACATCTGTATCAATATGAAAATAAGTGTGCTAAAAAAACAACAACCCTTTGTTCAGTTCAACCTGGTCTACAGGTGATGATGCAACGCCAGTTAAACAGGGTTTTCTACTTGAACGGCACAACTTTCCTGTTGTCCTAACTGAAAAACTGCCTCGCTGCCAGTCTATTTTGATTCAGTCCTGGACCCAGCATCGTTTCCAGGAGGAGCTGCTGTTTTAGAATAACTTTTACAGCGTGACTTGGTGGCAAAGCGGGCAGAGGCGGGCACTTGGTGTATGACGTCCATTTGAATCTGACCGGGGACTTTTTATCTTTGTCTACAGTTGGGGGGGGGGGGGGGCTGCTGCAGAAGCTTGAGGGAAAAAAATAAAAAAATAAGTATTACGTTGGCCCAAAATGTTCAGTTTTTTTGTTTTTGTTTTACATTTATCACCTTCTTGCTTGAACAAAACTAATCTTTCTGGTATCAAAGGAGGGATCAGTAGTATGGAATTCTTATCACTTTGACTTTGAGTCAAGCGGTGCAGGTATTTTCTGCTTGTGAAGGCGACCTTCACACACGAGGGAGCTCTTAACAATATAATAACAAACAAAAATTTCAGCGTTATGATCTGGTGCAGTGATACAGAAACTGCAGGATACTACATCAGCAGCAGCAGATGGCGACAGCTAAGTGGAACTGCTTTTCCTCCACGTTTGCAGCTAAATCTTAACTGACACCTCTCCACTAAAGAGTAAACAGTGTACAGTGTGTGTTTGTTGCAGCTGTGTCCGCACAACCACGTCTCCTCCTCCCCCAAACCCACATTCCTGATTGTGGTATTTCTTAACAGTGTCAATGACTCAGGGAGGAGGGGAATGATGACAACTAGAAAAACGGGGGAAAAGAAGTCATATAAAAAAAAATGCACATGTGAAAATGAGATATAATGACACAACTTTGCCCTTAATGCCCTCAACTCTGGGGCATTTCTGGGGATGGGGGATGCACAGTCGCACTTTTCCAACACTTGTCTATAAGTTGCTTTTGTCTTCAGCCACTAATTAGGAATCTATTAGTAGAAAGAAAGAGCCAACACAGTTGACGTTCACAGACTGGGCCAGATGTGGCCCAAATTTCATCAGCTGGTTTTCACACGGGATACGGCAAATGTTGTGAGGGCCAAGTGTGGCCAACAGCCCAAAGAAAATGAAGCACTGACCCACGTTTGTTGGATATGTGGCCGAGTTAAGGCAGCCACATTTACCTAGAGACAATACCATCAGTCAAAGCCAAATGTGGGACAAAGAAAGCTGCAGATATGAGCCAAGTTTGGGTGAAACATTCTTCTGGGTAGTGGATGATGGTTGCAGAACATGATCGTCAGTGGTTGATTCACTGTATATATCAGTGGTAGTCCAACTCTATTTCTGGAGTTATCCTCTAAAGAAATAAAGTTCAGGCCAGAAGAACAAAACATATTTGGATCGAAGTTGAATGAGTAGGATATTTAGCCAACCACAAGTCATAGTTATTCATCTCCCACGACAAATATTTGTCCCGGTCATCCCCACATCGGCTGCTTTCGGAGCCACTGGAGCTACAGAAACAACGGTTAAACAAATATCGGAACCACACATTCTTAAGAAATAAAAGTTGTAGCTTTTTTTTTTTTTTTTTTTAAACTTGAGAATCACCGATCATTTGATTGTCTCTGTCTGACTGAATGAAGCCAGTAGATGCCATTCAGAAACGTCACGAAATTGCGCCCATCACCAAGACAGCGGAGCACTGGCTCAAAGAAAATCTGCTGTATAAACACTAATTCCAGACAAATTTAAAGCATCACTTAAAACAGTGAAACAACTCTCTGCAGACCACATGCTACTTTAAGAAAAGGTCATAGTAATGAAATTTTAATAATTCAGTACAAACGGTCTCAAATGTCCACAGAAACCAGTCAGAGCCTGAGGAAAGAGCCCAAGCGCACAGCTATCTACTATCTTCTGGGAAATACTGACAGGTTAACGACTCCCTCAGCTGTTAAGAGGTTAATAGACACCAAATGATGCGTAGGTTCACAGAAACACCACTGACGTGCATACCTGACAAATTACACACAGGGGTTTCCAGGGAAATTTCTATCGCTGTCATTTTGTGCAACTGGAACAAAACAAGTTGGCATATTTGGCACTTTGTTTTTAAAATGCAAAATAACTTCACTGCCTGTGTCAAACAGATTTTGTCAGCAGGGGTAACACAGTTTTAGAAACAATTAACATAATAATAATAATGAACTGATTTTTTTTTTTATTACCTGGAATTAAATATGAAATTGTCGTCAGTTTCTCTGAAAACTGTCACCGGATCATTAGTAAACACTCAAACTCACACCTTTCATTTCAAATCAGAAAGAATGAATGAACCTATCGTTAAATTGCAGCCACCGACGATGCCTTAAGACTTCAAGACCTCCACTTACCCCGAGCTGGTGAGAGCTCTGGCGGTGCCCAGCCGCCATGGCGGCTGACGGAGTGGATGGCATTGGGCCCGTGCTTCCACGGAGAACCGCCAGCCAAATGCAGCGTGGCTCGGGGGAGCTGCAGTCCACCCCCACCGGATCCTGGAAACTCCAGTCAGACCCGGCTGGCGCAGGGCACGGGAGCATAGCAGCAGGCATCGGGGCACGAAGTTCAGTCACATTTGCATTGCTCACCACCACCATGAGCCGCACACACGCAATGAATCAACACAGAGTCATGGACAGCATCCAGACGCAGAAATACAAATCAACCCAAATTTTCCTCTGGGATCCCTCAGTCATTAGTTCAAGAGCCTCAGCTTCTTGTCTCCTGGCTCCAATCCATTGCTGTCACACCACTGTGCCTTCGGAAAGCTTAATCCCACATTTTCCACATCGCAGGCTGTCATTTGTGACCCCCATGGATCAACTCTGCGAGAGTCTCACACACACTATCAGAGGGCGTTTGGTCCGCAGGAAGCAGAAGGCAGACTCCTGGGAAGCAGATGGAGGTGTGTGTGGTGCAGGGATCAGAGGTAGGTCTGGTTTCACTACAGACACACACACACAGAACAACTGACAGCGTCCCTCTGGTTGCAGCCCAGTGATGTTCTGCATACAAAGCCACTCTGTCCACCCCCAAAAAACACACTACTGTCCCAGAGGGCTGGATCTTGTGTCTCTCCTCCCTCCCACTGTCCTCCCTTCTCTCTCTTTTCCTTTACCCTCCCTCTATACCTCTAAAGCCAAACAAATCTCTTCATCTCACTCTGATGTCAATCCCAAATTCTTGCCATTATCTCAGCGAGCATCAGCTATTTTGTCCTGCACTCCGTCTTTTCCTCTCTCTTTTGCTATCTCTTTCTCTTTCCTTTGTTTTTTCTTCCTCAGTCTTTATCCAAGCAATCACTCAAACATTCCACATGAGCAGGTCCAACTGTCATCTATAGACAAACAACTGTGCGGTGCAGCCAGGTGAAACTCTACAGGATAATCCTGAAAGGCGTCAAAGAGGCCAGGCGTCAAGTATGAAGTCCGTAGATGAAGATATCAGCTATTGGTCTTTTGCTGATAGGCTAAATCCTCCGACGATCCCTATCCTGCAGCATGAAGAGAAAACCCAGTGCCCGCACATGTTCTGCATGTGTCTGAGGTTGCACAAACACAGTGACAAAGCTGTGATGCCGGCACTAAACTTCACAAAAGCCGGCCCTGCCTCCACCGCCTCTCTCCACTAAGAGCAGAGACAAAAAAAAATAAATAACGAGAGAGAGAGAAAAGAGAAAGAGGCCAATTTTCAGGACAAAGAGAAAAGAAAACATTTGCTTCAACATTCAGAGTTCCACTCCCCTCTTCTTTTGGTTAAGAGGGGAAAATACAGAGGAAATTGTGAGAAAACATGGAAAAAAGCCGGAGCAGACAGAGAAGAGCGACAAGTGTTGCTCTTCTCGTAAAAGCCCAGACAATAAAACTACTGGATGTCAACATGACCTCTTAATCAAGTCTAAACTCCCCTTCTTATATTCCTGCTCAAATAATCTAGCCCCTACCATCCCACCGACGCAGCAAACTGCTGTGAGTTTAGGACACAAGCGAGCGCAGCAGACAGGTGACCATGTCGCCCAGACGGCTCTCCCTTCCAACACTCATCACTGTTTACATGCCGCATATCCGTTACCACTGAGGTCAGACAGGTTTCACCTGCCGCACAGCAGGGCAAGTATCAACACGACCGGAGACGGCAGTCAACTGTAAAAAAAAAACAAAAAACTGTACCCTCTGGATATGCTGCATCCCACCAGCAGATTTGAGCAGTTTGGGCGCAGTGGTAGGGTGGCAAATTAAAGAGAAGAGAAATGAAAGCTAAGAAACATCAAGAATTAAAATGTAAACCTCAACAATGATGAGCTTTTTTTTTTTGTTGTTTTTCCAGTAACTACTCTTTTGAACCGGCATCTTTCTCTCAGTGTGTCCTAAGAATAAAACAGAATGCGAAACCAAAATTAGAAAATATATATATTGCAACTCGAACCACAGTGAACGTTCCTCTTTCCAGAGCCACAGCCAATAAAAAACACAATGCAGAAACACAATATTCTGTTAGGGGAATGAATATAGATGAAATCCAGACTAAAGGAGTACATAAGTGGCCATATCAGATGCCCATCATGTTGGATGCTGGCTGAGTTCCACCTGGTGGACAGTTCTACTCCTCAGGAAACGGCATTATAAATGTCTTTGGAGGTTTTTTCTTCATAAATACATCTCTCAGAAAATATCAATGCAGGTTACTCCTAAAACAAACGTTGTATTTATGGTAAATCTTTTGCAAAGTGGCAAGTTTTAGTCCATTATTCATACACAACAAGTCAGTCATGGCACTCATTTAAAAAACTCAATAAAATGTGTAAATGTACGTCATTTTACTTTTCGGTGGATTGTCTTGCGACAAACTGGAACTCGCTGGTTGACAACTAGCAATTGTTGTTGTTAGCCAAGTGATATGTTTAATTTTATAAATCTGTGTGATTTAACCACAGTCCAGACTAATGAAACTGTAATTTAACAGCGTCTTACTGTGACATTTAATCCAATTGATTCCCATTGGGTGGGATTAAACCGTGGATTTTGATTGTGGCCAAGTCAGCGTCATGCACGTAGCAACGAAGGCTAACGAGCAAAAACAATCCTGATCAGAGGAACAGCACAAACAAGCTTTGAACAACTTTTTATCAACAAAGCAATACACTTATTATGTTTTTACCATATTAAGTAGCACAAAACTAAATGAAAATATCATTAAAAAAAAAGATTTGAAAAATTAATAATATCTCCACAACGTTGTGGGATCCAGTTATCTTTTCTTAGTAGAAAAGTCAACAATGCTAAACTGCATATTTTATCTGTTACTGGTTATACTGGACTAAGCTTATCTGCACAGACAAAATCCTATTTTTAAAAATCTACGTAAAAAAAAAAATCATTAGTGGGAGGGAGACTGTGGTATTTTGTCTTTAAAAGTTTCTCACATTAAAGCCACTTTTTCTTAAAACCAACAGACATATTTTAAGTGGATCCACCTCATATGAGCTAAAATAGCTTATTTAGTCAGCTATTAATAATTATTACACTGAAACATGCGCACATCATTTAGACGTGAACACAAAGGCTGCCATGCATGCACATTCACACAAACACATGCCACATGTCCCACTGAGTCACAGCTGAGTATAAATACACAAGGCTGTGTAATTATGGTTCCTCTTAAAGTCAGAAGCCTGTGGATGGGGAGAGGGGGGTTCTCTTCTCTCTGTGGTTCAGACCAGATCTCTGGGTTTGACCCACCGCCAGGTGGAACCGCCCTACTGGATACCCGTCCAAGTGGTGCAAGAGAAAGTCCAATTCTTCCCCTGAGGGACCGAGAGGAAATCACAGATGGCTGCTGTTACACTGAACAGTGGGATCAGCGTGGGTCTCTGAAGGAAAGCCATACACGGGTTTAATAGGAAAAAAAAAAAAAAAAAAGCAAACTCGCTGAAGGGGAATTTCATACCACATTTTTTGAAATAACAGTTTCAGCAAGGAGGGCGCAGTGCCTAATTTGGAAAAAAGGTCCCGGTCTGCTCAGCCTCATGAACCACAGGGGAGATTTACGGAAAAGGAGAATGAGTGCAAGGAGGAGAAAAAAAAAAACAACAAAAAACTGACAAAACAGCATTGAGTTACACTGTACATAACAGATACAGTCACGAGTCAAGTGATGTGACAAATGCACACCTTTCATTGGTGACAAACAGCATCTAGTCTTTGGCTGAAACATGCCAGGGCAGGCCAGCCGCTGAACGAGAGGCTCATCTCCATCATCAGAACATACCTTTCTTATCTGACCTGTAACAATCTGACATCCTGGAGACAGTGTCATATTAGCTGATTTTATCATAACCCCCGAAAAAAAGAAAACACCTGGAATCAGGGACTCAAAGGCCGACATGTGCCACAAATGTCAGAAATGAGACACTTGCTATATCCTACCTGGCTCCCAGCGCTCTATCAACAAAAACATCTGGAAAGTAAAGATTAGGAGGGAGGCATCGTACGGCGATGCGCTGCATGGTTACCTGTGTTAATCCCTTTCATACTCAGAACATGACCGTTGGCCAGCAGATTAAAACACAGCGGGCTTTGCCTCTTTTCTCATGCAGCTTCCCCGCAAGACAAAACAAAGCTTTCGTCCTCACCAACGCTGTGAGAAAAAAGCCAAGGCATGACAGAAAGGGAAGAGTGAAAAGTTTCAGGGTGGCGAGTGAGCTTTGGGTTGGGGCGTCACAAACAAACCAAGCTGCAGACACAACGAGGTGGTGTTTTTTCTGAAAACAAGCTGTGGCAATTTAACCGCAGGGGGACAGTCTGGGTTTGATACTCGCAATGAAAAACTGGCTGAACAAAACCCAGACAGAGATAATAGCTTATACTTGTAATGGAATCTGAAACTCTTCAGCAAAACTACCCTGGGCTCAGTGTGAATCCTGTCCCCTACTGGCAGGACACATTCCCGACTCAACATGTGCCCTGGGACACTGACGCAGCAGACATGAGTTTTATAAGTCATCACGCTGCTGCAATAAATCAAAAACAGGCACATGAAGCATAGCAGCGGCTACAAAAACACCAAATGATCATGAACGGATATGAAACTACACACGTATGTTTCATATTTCTCTACAAAATACACAGAACTTTTCTTTACAATGAATGCATTCAACAAAGAAAATTAAATGTTGATTGAAAACATTTTTTCTAAGATTAAGAGATAAAAATCAGAGTTCATTACTGACAGTGGTTAAAATCTTCATTTGAGCTTTAAAATGCTTCTTTTTCCTTTTTTCTTTGCAGAACCAAAAATCTGTTTTATAAAAACAATAAAAAAAAGCCAAAGTGCAAACAGTGCAGAAGTTTCAACACTCAAGTTAATAGACACATTTTGGTCAAATCTCAAAAGCTTTTGAGTCTCAGTAACTAATCTTAATTCAGAGATAAGGTTCTGTTTCTTTGTCTTAACAGGCATTATGAGTAATCTGTCAAAGTGGATTCTACAAAAGCAAGCTGTTGGGTGAAAAAAAGGATGTACCTGTTTTAAGCAAGTTAATTTTAACTTTAATCTCCTGTAAATCCCCATGGCACAGAAGCTGAAGTGGTTTGAAAGCATTTAAGGTGTAGTTACCAGCCTCCAGACACTAGAGGGCAGCTAAAATCCAAGCTCTAACAGCAGATGGGTGGGGAGAAGCTCAGAGGGGCGCACTGAGGCAAAAGGGACAGACCGCGGGGTGAGGCATCTTGTAGTTCTGCTACAATTGAATAAAAGTGAGCATCCAGGATGATTAGGCCCAAGATGACAACCTGCAAGCATTTACCTATGACCTAAGGTTGCATGCAAGCTATAATGAACATGCTCAAGGTGGAAGGCAGCATCTGGTGATCAGAAAGGTCACACCTGTTGTGGACTTGGGGGTGCAAACAGCCGCTGGAGGACCCGGCTTGATGTCCCGTCAACCCACAGCTGAGGAGAGCTGGGTGGTCCACGACCTCTTCCTGCCTTCCAGACCCACTGACCAGAGGACTGATGCGACAACAGTGCACAAGAGTACCGAAGCAGCCCACCTGACCACGCGCTCCGGGGCAGGAAGCCAACGCGTTATACATGCATTCTTCACATGTGCCGACTAACTTGTGCATGGAAACATGTTTCTGTGTGGAAAAATATTTCTGTAATAACTTTCTTGCACTTCATTTCACCCACTTGCTCAAACAAGACTTGATGCAGTGACATTCATGCAGCAACACATTCCTAATCAAAGTCAGCGGGCATTAACATTATCACCTATAAACAAGCTAAAGCTCAGGAATGTGACTGACAGTGGTGAGCGCGTTGTGGCATTCGATAGTCTAAATGACAAATACGTTTAACAGGAAGAGCTGATGAAAATGTGTTGCAGATCTTCGTGTCCTCCAGACCAAAACAACAAACAGACTAGTTGTAGAAGTACATCATGCCTCATCTTCCACGGGAGAACGTGACATTCATGATTCAGCCAAGGAGGCTTCGACACAGACAAAAAAAAAAAAAGAGAAACTGAGAGCTGCAAGGAGAACATGCTGGAGGTGGGGTGTCGACAGATGTTGGAGCACATGGGAAGCATATTCACTGAAGTAAAAAAAAAAAAAAATAGGGCAGAAAAACGAAGCCGGAGAGAGCAGATGGAGAGGAAACGGAGAGGGGTTCATACAGAAGTGACACATCTACTAACAGAGACACACTAATTACATCCCACACACCTTCCCTCTATTGCATAATTTCCAGAAGGGACTCTTGAGTGACTTTACCGCAACAGACTGAGGAAGCTTCAGGCTGCATGACTGATGTAGAACACACACACACACACACACACACACACACACACACACACACACACACACACACACACACACAGACACACACACACACACACACACACACGTTCTCTAGTGAGCTAAGTGGAGATGGTGCACCACTCTAAACTAATCAGCGGGGAGTGGCTCCTCTCCTCGAGCACATGTGTATGTTCAGGTCTTTACTGGATGTGTTTTACAGAACCTTTTCACCTGAAAATTGTCTTTTCACTTTACGTGTCAGAATTTTAGCATAATTAAGAGAAATTAGATAGAATTTTACCTCTAATGGGTAAAATATATTTGACGTATCACGTTTAAAAAAAGCTAAATAGATACATAACTTTTCAAAAATGACCCAATCATAGCTTTCACGGGGATCCAGGATGTCCAAATGGCTGCACAACACTAGTAACTCAATAAGCATTTTTCAGATGAAGTCATTCTGCGGTCACTTCCTTTTGAGTGTGTCATGTTTCCATCGGATCGGGCTTGATTCCCGTCACCCCCGCGTTGACAGTTGCCATGAGTACCAACAAGTGGCCTCTGTTCAAGCATGATGTAAAAAAAGAATTTACACTCACGGCAGATTTAAAACTGGTTTTCACAGCTGAAAGTGCGAACGCTCAGGATTTCACTGCAAGCCACCATTAAAGACGCGGGCGTTCCTGTCACAGCTTTGATGTGGAAGCCTGCAAAGCTGCGGAGATTCCAAAATGTTTGCGTGAACTTTTGTTTTGAAAGAGTCGCAACTGGTCGCCAAAACAGCATGAATTAAAAAACAAAACAAAACCTTATCTGTTGCAGCTAAGTGTGTTAAATCACAGTGTGTGTGTGAAGTGGAGCTGCGCCCTCTGCACACTCAGGCAGACCAGCAAACTATTTCCAGGTGCAACATCCTGCGTTTTTGGACAGTAACCGTGAGTGTTGTCAGGCATATTGTCAGCTGCACCACTGAGTAAATGCATTTGTCTCCTGCTACGTTTATACCTCCTGAACAACTTCAAGACTGATGACGACATTTGGCAAAGAGCTACTGCTCCCCTCCTGCTGCAGACCCCCCCTTCTCGTTCTCTTTGCTGACCACAACCGCTGGGAGTAATCAGAGCGTCACGTTTGAGCTCCACTGCAATAAGAGCCCCCCACACCTCTTCTTTTTCCCTTTTTCTTCTCTCTCTTTCCTGCCTGTTTTTCTGAAACAGACTTCAGAAGCAGAAAACCACAGGGCTCCAGCAGCAGGCCGTTTGAGTTCCTCCACCCACCCCCTCGCCTGAGTTTTTGAGAAGAACAGCCAATCTGAGCCCCCTCTTCCCTGCCGTTTCCCTGCCCCCTCCGCATGCCCTGATGTATATATTTAGCTCATCTCTGCTTCTGTGTAATTAGCATGAAAATTATAATGTTGGGGCTCAGAGATGACGTTGCCGTTCTCCTCGACTGAAGCTAGACCCCAGCTTGCATCTTGAGCTTGAAACCAGGCCGCAGTCCAGCTTCTGGGGCGTGGTGGATTGTAGGCCAGGTTGGGAAACTACGGAGGCCAAGCCGTTAAAAGAGAAAGAGAAAAAAAACGAGTCTGAGTGTTTATTAGAGCAAACGAGAAGGTCTGCTCACCGCCTCCATCAGCCCTGGAGTTTCCATTTGAGGTCATCTGGCTTTCACATTCCTGCCATGCACCACCTCTCACACCACACTGAGGAAGTCCTCCATCTCCCTTCTCGCTCAGGATTGTACAGTCCAGCAGTTCTCAAAGTGGAGTGCAACGGCAGCCATTTAGGGAGCTTTAGGAGAAGTGAGGAAGGGTTTAATTGAATCAGAAATACTCCTAAATGTGGGCCTCATGGTTGGAATCTGATGGACGATGTCTGAGTATTTGTGGGTGTGAAAATATGTGTTACTCAGGAGAAGCAGCTCTTCACCCAGTAGATAAAACTCTGAACTTCACGGGGTAAAAAGACTCAACAGTTTGGTTTAAATCAAAAACACATCGTTTCAGAAACATACCAATGAAACAGCAACAAAACCATCTTCTTTTCTTAAATAGAACCATTTTCTGCTGTTTTGAAGTCATCTTTTCCTGATTAGTCTGTGATTTTACCTAAAAAAAAATAATGATATACTGTTTATTGAAATTCGTTTTGTGGGTCACAGCAGTTACCGAAGCACAAAGATCTCTCAAAGCACTTCACAGATGAAGATACCCACGCGTTATAATCGATTACTTTGAATTCTGGAGATGGAGAAATCAATTAATCACTCTTGTAAAATCACATTTTCTCTGGTCTGGTAAATCTTCAAGTCCACGGCAGAGCTGATCTCATGTCACGCAAAAGCCGAGCAAGGCACCACACTGTCTGGACCCTGAGATTAAACCCCGAAAAGGTGCATGGTTCCTCACAAAGATGCAAATACGGCAGCATTGTTCAGCACTGTCCTTTTTATCTGTTCCTTCCCCCTGACACGCAGCAGACTGCAAAACCAGCTGATCCCGGGGGCCGCCGCCCTACAGCACGATGGGATCCATTAACCAGGCTGATGACCATGTCGTCCGTCTTTGGCCTCTGTCGCTCTGCGTTAGCAGCTCATTCTCAGACACCGCATTTGTTCACCCTGCAGAAATAAGCTGACCTCTGTGGCTTGATGACTGGCTTCACCCCAGAAAAGAAGGCCTCATGGGGAAGATGGGTCTTCTTGTTTTGGAACGACGGCTAAGGGCTACGACACAAGAGTCACACGCTCACATATGGTTTCACTTTGTTATTCAGATGAAAGACTCGCTGGCCCTGCTTGGAGCGAAGAACAGAGGTAACAGAAACAGACTGTACTTCGTTTTCATTCTGTAAACTGAGGACGTGAAGGTGGGGGAGGTGGACGTCAGAGGATCAGACTGAAAAAAACAGGAACCTTTCATGGCACACATGAATACCTTATGCTTTTCAGGATGAACGGTTAGCTCAGGGAGGGTGCGTGTTCAGACAGCACTGGAGAAATGAAAGCAACAACAGTGGAGCATCCTGAGAGCAGATGACCAAAGAAGGTAGCGGAGAGTGGATCAAAGCCCAGAGTAATTGCTAAAAGTCACGGGGAAATGAGAAAAGATGGAAATGTGAGGCCTCATTAAAAATAAAACCTTCCCTGTTACGGAACAATGACACACAGATTTAAGAAAAAAAACACAAACTTCAGGGACAAGGAAGAGGTTGTACGAGATGTAAGTGAGAACAGAGCTCAGAGTGAAGTTACTACATCCGCATGTGCGTAGGTTTCTGGTTAAGTTGGTATTTGTGAACACTCATCTTCACTCCAAGCAAACCTGCAAGTGTTGTTTCCTGAACTGTGGCAATTATTAAATCTAATACAGAAGCCAAAAAGTAAAGTGAGCTTTAATTATGTTTTGACAACTTTAGCTCCGTTCACCCTGCCAGTTTATCTGCCAGTGTAGTGATGTGGTTCTGCCCTGCTGCGGTGCCCTGTGTGACTCGTAGGGACGGCGGGACGTCGGGATGCCTCTGCTCCACCTTGACAGGTAGTAAGAGGAGCTAAATGAGTGCCATGGGAATTGGCAGAGCGGAAAGGCCTAGCAGAGGCATGAAGATGACTGCAAATCAGTGTGTCAGAGGCCCGGACGGGACCGTCTGACAACCGCCGTCAGGATTGCTACCAGAACTAAGTGACAAGCAGGCTTAAGATGAAAAATACAGCAGTGGATTTTCAGCCACGGCGGTCAGAGAGGCAGGGACAGCCTGGGCTGACTGTAATACAAACTCAGTCGCTCGATTTGAGGCCCTAAGTACTCAGGAAAGTACAACCTGCATGACCCTTCTCCAGCTGAAGGACCACACGTAGAAAACATACCATCTTCAGAGTGCAGAACGGCGTACCGCTTATATATATAATACATACAATAATCTTTCACACCTTTAAGGGAGTTTGTGCTGCTTAAATCTGAAGTCACACCGTGTATATTTGTTTGTAGAGCAACATTTTGAAGTACTGCTTCCTGAAGGTTATCGCCAGTAAACAGCCCTATCTCAGTCTGTGTGGTCTTCACCCGTCTCGTTCACGTTTATATAAAGTTGTAAGGCGTTTCACCTGGCTGCAGGGGAAATGTAATGTCAAGCTGGAAGCCGTGTTTCTCCTTTAACGGGCTTGTGGTCACCTGGGGGCTTCGTCTCAGCAGACAGAGTGGGAGTTAATGAACTCAATGGCCCAAAGTCACCGAATGCCTCTATTTCAAGCCTTTTAACTAAGGTCAGTGTTTTCCAGCTAATACTTTAGTGTCAGGGTACAAACACAAGCTAAAGAGGCATCAAACTTTCCTTTTCAACTGGAAAGCCTGAAGGGACAACAATCCTGCGTGTCTCCGTCAACATGCAAACAGAGACGTTGTTGTGCTCAAGCTGCTGGCATCAGGAGAAGCACAACACTCCACATCGTCCCAGCTTTCCTCGTGATTGTGCCGAGCTGACAAAATTACCTCCCTCTTCCCTGTGAGTCTGCTCACACAGACGAAGACAGACTGTTCCCACAGTTGCTCTTGCACATGCATTCGTTCTGCAGCGCCGTGTTGTGAAAGCAAAGATAGAGGTCAGTGAGTCAGCGCAGTAACCCCGCCGAAGCGTCACTGCGTGTGACCTCCTGTTTACAGTTCATTAACGCCGGATAAATGGATGCTGGCACGTTTACAGTTATACCATAAACAACGAAGCATCTTTACCGATTCGAGAGCAGGAGCGCAGACTCATGTTAGACAAGCGTGTGTTTGGTGTGGAAGTTTTTAAAGTTAGGAAACCCAGAAATAAAAAAACAACAGCAGGAAAGTCCGTCAAAGTAATACATAAAGAAATAAATGATTTCTAAGCCATGACATTGCCAAAGTCAAAATGCTGTCATATAAAGCAGCATGTGCTAAACGGACATTAAAGAGGACAATAAATGGCATTACAAGGAATTAGAGAAAATAGACTGCAGCAGAGTCTGGTCATCATGAGAAATCATATAATCTTCTTATATTCAGTCGTTTTCCCTGTCTGGGAATTTAACATTGCAATGTTTTGTTAAATGTGCAGTTTTGGGCTGTTTTCATTGATAAAACCTAAAATCAGCGTTCTCACTGTTTACAGACCGTTTGCCTGCCAGATAAGCTGCACATGTGCAACTGAGTCCTGCAGGAATAATCATCTCTACGGCCAAAACACTGGCGTAAGTGAACATTAAAACTGTGATAAGAGCTCCTTGTTGAGGAGGTAACATGCAGCGTTTCCCTGCACAGACGTGTTGCAAACACTTGAACAGGCCGTTGTCTGACAGCAGCAGATCTGATGTCACTCTGCCTGTTTGTGTTTTACAATTAATCAATTAAGTTTTTTAATGAAATGTAAAATAGTTATTATATGATCAATTAAAGTATGTAATCTGTTTGCAGAACAGAGACTCTGCAGAGTCAAAATGTTAACTGGCCAATAATTCATATCCTCGTGGAAAGCGTGATAAATTTAATTTAACAGAAGATCAAATTAGTTTCACTTACTCAGACTTTTTTTTAATGTTGAAAACTGCTGCACTTTAAAATGTCTGCTACTATCTGGAGCGCTTTTATACTTTTCTGTGTGCAAACATCTTTAGTCTTTGACAGAGAATTTATTGATTTCATAGCTGCAGTTTTGGATAAGATGGTATTTATTTAAGCCAATGTTTTATTTTGAATAAACTTTTAATCGACTGTTTGCATCACGAGTTTCAATTTGAGGGCAAATCTATATCAGCATGTGAAGGAGACAAAACAAGATCCAGAATCAGATCATCTGAATGCAAGTCAGGCAAATGTCAGGCCCCGTTTAACCCTGGTGGCCCCTGCCGCCCACGGTGACAGGAGTCCCCTCCTGCCTGTTTAGCCTCTTTACTGAAGGCCAAGTGTGAGGCAGGCAGGGGTGGGGGGTAACCCCTGAACCTTGACCCCGATTCCAGCCATGCCTGGCTGCCTTCAGGCCGATCCCACAAACAGATTCAAGTCTGCGTTTCTGAACAAGACCCGACTCGCTATCCGTTCCCAATGTATGTGGAGCATCATAAACTGTACAGAAGTAATGCACCGAGGCATTTATAGCATCTCTGCAGGCACAAACACAAAGAGGCCCTGAGACCTGGCAGACCATCAACGGGCTGAATCTAATTAGCTCTCATTTGTTTCTGAGGGAGGCTTTGTTTCACATCAAACCTCCCAGCGGCTGCAAGTCAGACGCCGCACGAAAATCACCAGCTGGGACAAGAGAGGACAAACGCAGAGTAATGAAAATAATAAATGCATATATAATTCCTCAGAGTACGGCACTTTCAGAGTAAACCGAGTAAAGGGAGATCAATAAAAAGCCATTAGGCTTTGCTGGGCTGCACGGCAAGCAGCCACTCCTTTTCCCACAGTAAAAAAGGTCAGTGATGACTGATGTCCTTCACCCACCAAAAAACTGGCTTCCTCGTGTTTGTACAGCATCAAGGACTTTCCTGGTGTAAACACAAGAGGCGAAGGCCAAAAAGTACGATTCTCCACCGAGCTTATGTGTGTGAGACTGTCTTCTTATGCACCCGAGCCAAGGTTATGAGCCAAAAGCTCTGACACTTCAAAAGTGACATCAGCATGTTTAAGCATGCTAGAGTGTCAGTATGCCCGTGTGTGTGTGTGTGTTTTTAGTTTGTCAACAAGCACAAATACACACACAGTCACTTAGTTAATCATTGTGGCTGCAAAGTGGTGCAGCTGTTGTTTCTGGAGCGGAGGAATGCAGCAGGGGTGACGGTGTCATAGTGGTAGGGTTGGGAGGGTGGAGGTGCGAAGGTGTGCACGAGGTTACGATGGTGTTAACGGAGCAGGGCGCGATGCTCTGCATTACACACGTGCACTGAGCTGCCCACCGAAGCCTGCGTCCGCGAGTCGGTTTACATCTGAACCCTTCAGAGTTGAGGACGAGTGAAAATGAAAAAGGTGACTTTGGTGAACGTGGCCTGAATAATAGCTCACTGTCGGGCTTAGAAATAATGTTAATTAACATGTGATGGCTGCTGAGATTGTACACGAGCGTTGCAGGCGTATTAACTGCATCTAAGCTGCAAACAACATCTTCTGTCACAGAGCCAGCTGACTGTTATCAAAAAGAGCTGGATTCAGAAATAAAATGATACTAATAACTGATGATAAATAAGAAAATAAACTTCGGGCATCACTTCTCCAGAGCACAAGAAATATAAGAGGAAAAGAAGTAAAAATCTCCCATGTCCCAACTTTGAGATCACCTCAAGGAAGATCTACTCCTGCTGGACTCGTGTTCTGGCATGGTGAAGACATCAGTGACATGATTGATTATCTGTTTCCAACTTCACATAAAGTTATTTGATGGTTGTCTAGTTACTGAACACTTAAAATATTATAATAATTCACATTATAATCATTCTTTTTTTTAATTATTTTATTTAGATTATCTTGGCCATATAATATTATATAAGAACCAGATTATGTTAATTTTTTTAACCTAATTAATCTATTATTTAGGGTGTGTGAAAAAAATATACACATTAATCTTAAAATGAATTTGTACTGATTCACAGGTTTAAGAATGAAATTGTTTTAAATGTTCTTTTTTCTAAAAGGTAAGTAGTCGTGTGTCTCTGAGCTTCCACACTGGTGACGTTTCCTGCTGCTGATGAAGCACCAGGGTGCAACTTTACCATCTCATACCGCTTGTAGAAAAGGGCACATTGCAGTGAATCACGGCTGTCATACAGATGAGCACAATCACATTTCCATAAATAAGCAGAAAAACTGCCGGAGTTGTCAGAGACTGTTCAGCAGAAGCTTGTTGCGGGGTCTGTTTGTGTACAGAGGATTTCAGAGCCTTTATCGATACGGATCTACACGAGGTTCAGCAGGAGTCAACCAGTCCCCTTTCTAAAATCTAAAAAAAAAAGAAAAACAGATGTAACGCAATCAGTTGAAACGTTTGCCAAGTGAAAGTAAAGCACTTCGGGAACACTGCAAACGTTCACGTCAGCTGCCGTCAACCAGAGCGGAAAGCAGTTAAACAGGTTTAACATCCAGCTGCCAACCGAAGCTCCAGCGCATCCTGAAAGAGCAGGAAAAAAAACAACAACACCCATGACCTCTTTGTTTGTAAAACTAAACACCTGAAAAGTGGAGTCGGCAGTAAAGGATTAAAGTATGTGATTCCTCTCCATCATTATTAAGTACCTTCCTCAGGCGTATGAAGATAGAAAAGCTCAAAGCTAAAGTTAAAAGAGTCAACTTTAATTTGTACAGATGAAAGCTGAACATCCAGATATGCGAGATGCTGCTGGATTGAGGATTCTCACACACGTTTAAGACAGAAGTGATACACGTGTGTGCAGGCCTCAGACACCACATGTATCACTGTCAGGTTTATCATTTAGTTCGGTATACCGGTGCATGCTTTAATCACACAGTATAAACATTGTACTTATCAAGGAATACCACAGATTTGAGATCGTTTGTAATAAAGAATCGGTTAAACCTTTTTATATGCTTTATAAACTTATATTACAACAAACACACCATATATTGCTTACAGGTTTACCTCTGGTTCGTTTGAACACGGTAAACTTTAATCAATACTGAAATTCTTGTAATAAATCAAGACTGATTTTTGATCGATTTGAAATCGAGAAAAAGCTCAAGAATCAAAATCAGGGAATCAGACTTTTTTCATTTGAATAAATTAACTTAAGTGCATCCTCTTTCAGATGAAATTGTGATTCTAGACAAAAAGAAATTTTAAAAAAATCCCCACACAGACTCATCTAATCCACTACATGAAACCTGACCCACTGATTAAAGATGGAAGGAAATAACCAGCTCCTTATATCACATCTCTGAATCTCAGCGCTGGCCTGAGGAGAAGACATCTGCTAATGATCACTGAAGTGTTTCCCTCTGCAGCATCTTACAGCCGTTTCCATTAAAAAGTTCTTATCTTGATCAAGACCCGACTCTGGACCTGATGACTGCTCCGTCGCTGGTGATCAGCTGACATCAGGAAACATCCCGACTGGTCCCAAACACAGTTTGTTAACGTCTGAAAAGCTGCTCTCACATCAGTAGGAAGAGAAGACAATATGATGGGTGTCGGAAAATGAAACAACGTGCCATTAAGAGCATGTAATCAGGGAGGAGGCTGCAGGATGATGCTGCAGTAGTTGGCGGTCTGAGGGACAGAATAAGGGTCTTTAAACATCGACCAGCTTCATGCAAGATATTCATAAAAGCACTCTCATGTTTCCCATCATCAATATACTCCGACATCACGTGGCTGGATGCAGCAGTGGACATCAGGCGCAGTGCTCACCCGTCCCTCAGCCTCTATTGATCTCACCCACAAACCCTGCGCTGCTACATTAGAGCAGCCCCACAACACTCCCACCGGACTTCACCACTACTGTTCTCATCAAACACACATTTTCCTTGCCTCCACTCCTGGATTGAGGGCAGAACCATCACACACATTACACATAAGGTCCAAATAACACAATCGCACAGTAAATGCAGGTCAGGGACTCAGCTGAGCAGAACTGAAGGATATCACACACCTAGGATGTAAGTTCCTCTGGATGATAACAACAGTGTTGGGGTTTGTTTACGACAAAAGCGTTTCATCCCAATACTCATTTACAGGCCAGATGAAAGTAAATCCAATGTGTCTGAATGAATAATTTGCCGCTCTGTTATAGCGACAAGCAACCACAGAGGCTCAATGAAAGTGCTGCCACAGAAGAAGAAAGCTGATTCTTTGCTGTAGGGGTTAAACTCCACAACAGATAAATGGAGACTGAAAAGGGAGAGCAAAAACAGACAGATCCCTAATTACAGCGAGACTGAGCACACAGAGACGATGGTAAACACAAACTCAAAACCCTATCACACACATACAGAGCACAAGATGACAAATGGTGTCAGCTATCTCTGCATCTGCCCTACACATTCACCGTACAGCAGAGACAAAAACTTCAGAGGTTGCATTTAAACAGTCCCAGACCAGGATACCAAACCATATGTCTCCATCAAGCAGATCAAAGCCCAGGCTGACATATCTTACCTCGTGACTTTACTATGACACATAAATATTTCTATAAACATTCTTTTAGTCAAACCAGCAGGTACTGTGTATACTGCAGTGTTCAGCTAAACAAACACCAGAAACTAAGCAGTCTCAAATGACAGATGCGTTCAAAGGACGGGGGAATAAATATCCTCTTTATATGGATAAATAGTAGATAGGTGCATCTAAGGAGGAACAGAGGGGCGGAATAAGAAATGAAGCGTCTGCGGAGTCTTGTGATGTTCACTCCTCGGGTCATACCTTCCCAATCTTCCCATATGCTGCAATCTCACGGCTTTTTGACGAGCTGAAAGCCTGTCTAAAACGTGCAAGATCATGATTAATTTATGTTAGAGAAGAGCACCCGTAGTCCCTGTATGGGACGTCCCGACGAAGACCCAACCCTGGCGTACATGCAACTATCAGTTTTCTGAACTCTGTCGGCTGATTACCAATTAGACAACTTTGGAAAAAGCTTTCGAAACGCGTTAAAGCAAATACTTCCTATACAGCGCGTCGACGAGGGCGTTCACAAAGTGGCTGCGTAAACCAGAGTTTCGCTAAGCCTCTTAGGAAATCACGCTCTCTGACCAGCCGCGCCGCGCCGCGCCGCGCGTCTCTATCCAAACGTCCAGGCATCGCGTTAAAGGTGCCAGCTCCGTGCACTTACTTGGCTCTCCGAGTAAGGTGGTATTCCAACAAGGCAAAAAGCAACTCCATTCATTGGACAGCAGAAACTGTTTGTCCGCAACAAGGAGAGGCAGGTTTGTTGCTGTACAAGCGGCCAGAGAGGCAGACGGGGAGCTCTCAAGAGTAACAATGCCCCGCTCAAACGCGCATTTATGTGTTCACACTTTTCCAGCTTCCTTCCTTCTCTAAAAGGAAAAAAAACTGTCCTCGTTGTTTCGGGACGTCCAGTGCGCTGGCCCCCCGCCGCCTCCTCCTCTTCTTCCGCCAGTCCGCATCAGTTGAGCATTTCTAAATCCTGGCGAGCTCGGCCCGTCTGGAAAACGGCTGCAGAGGCGTGAAAACGCGCAGCGCCGCAGGAAACGAGGAGACCCGCCCTTCAAAGTAAAGTCCACGAAAGGAATGCGTCGTCATGTCAACAAAAGCGGCGGAAATACATGTTGAACGTTTTCTGGAAACCGCGGTTGACTTCTTGAAAGTGTCTGAAAGTGCCTATTTTTAGTTTACTAAACAAACAAAACGAACACGGTGGTCCGAGTCAAAGAAATCTACACAATTTCATAATGAAAAGAGACCCAATCGCAAGATTTAATGTGAAACATGTGTTTCTAGTCTCTCTTGGTCCCCACCTAAAGCTTTCGTGTCTTTTCTCCACCGGAAGTAACAAATATTATAATGTTTAACTTGACGTTTCTGGGTGGCAGCGAGTCCAGCTGGACGACGGTGCGTTTGATAAACGCGTGCGCTCCGCCCTGCAGACACGCAGCGTGCGGGCTCCCTCTGGCTGCACCCGAACATTTTTAACCACATGGACGTGATGCCACCGGCTCACCCAGCTGGAGAAAGAAGAAGAAACGGACAGACTAGGTATACACCGGACATTTAGATACAAGACGGGTTATAACACACGAACAAGCAGTCGTGAACCCGCTTCATAAACTAATCAATGCTTCAAAAGTACCCAGAACTCTTTCTCTCCAGCCACCAAGGGATGACCCCAACGTCTTCGTGTTCCCAGGCCAGCCAAGAAATCTAAGATCTCCAGCATGTCCTGTCTCCGACTTGTGGTTTTTTCCCAGTTGGACATATCTGAAACACCTCCCCAGGAGGAAACAACCTTGAGAATGATCGAGGCCCCACCTTGGAGCCAGACTTACGGGAGGGGCCGGTTGGCAAAGGCGTGGTGGCAGGATCTTTACCCAAGTCCAGCTGGGTACATCCTGAACAAGCCACATGGGTTCACCCTTCTGTGGGCTCACCACCTGCAGGAGGAGCCATATGTTTGTGCCGGTGACTAAAATGAGATTTAGAAAACATTTTGAAATGGTGGAAACTGAAAATTATTGAAAGATTATTTGCTCATGTTGAATCTGATGCCACCTAAAAGTTTTAGAAAAGTTAAGTCAGGATCAACAGGAGACTGGAAAACTTCTGCAAAGCTACAAAAACCCAGAATGAAGCTACCGGATATGAAAAGAGCATCTCAGAGGGCACTTCTCTTTAAATCAGGACGAAGACGAGTCCATCACATGTTGGAGAACTCTGTGAGCAGAGTTCAACAGTTTAAGAATAATAGCCTAACATTTTGTTCTTTCGTTACACCTTTGGTAGTAACAGGGACAAAACACAGGTGAAACGAGAGCTGTGTGATTTGTTATTGCTGAAAAGCAAAACAGCGGTGGAAGGATGACTGCAAAGTACACGGAGGATGATGTCAGTCTGTCACGGAGATGGTGAGAAGCAGTCCAGCAGGCTTTCTGACGGTGACTTTCAGACCTGCTGTCTAAGCAACAAGAAAGCTGGAAATGCAATAGGGAAAAAAGAAGGAAAGAAAATAGCACCAGGTTAGATACCTCCTCACAGAGATGAAATGAGTGCTGTGTAAGTTGTCAGTGTGGAAGGACATATCAGGGCTGCGAGTTTGGGTGCGAAAGCTGCACATAAGATGAAAACAGTCTGCTATGTGGTGACAGAGATGCTCAGAGGTGCATATATATATTTATATTCGTGGAAGAAAGACCTGTCCCATGATGCTTTGTGAAAGCAGAGACCGGGGAGCCAATGTTGCATCTTCGCGGGATCACTGTGGATGCACATCTGGCGAGTGGAGGCTGAATGAAGAGGGGATCTGAAGTCCTTCCTTATGCCATAATGTCTGCGTGAAAGTGGCCACTGAATTTACTCCTCCTTTTTTTCCAAGTATTTGAGAAAATATGAATTTTCCAAATTCTTTAAAAGACATGAAGTTGTTGATAAATATTCCTTAATTCAAAAGAATTTTTTGTTCTGCGTAAACAACTTCAAAACAAAAAAAAAAAATTCAAACATAATTAGACAACCAGTCCTTTTCTGTCTCTTAAAACAAATACATACAATAATACAATATTTCATCCTGAACCATGGTTCAATCATTTTATATTAAAATACTTCATAATTTTGAAACGCTGCAAAGGAAACCACAGAGTAATGAAATGGGGCATTTCAGATCCAGCGACAGATCTACAAATCATCTCAGAGGCTGCCCATAAACTGTGTGACTCACACTTGACAGCAAAGGGCTGAACAGTGACTGAAACAACGGTTCAATGAGAAAAGCCCAAATTATTTCTGAACAGACAGAACAGAAAAGAATTCATACCTTCCCGTAAAAGTGATGACAGACTTGTATTTTTAGCTGCAGATAAATAATGTCAATGTGAATCAATAGACGACATAGTCAGGGGGAAACTTAGTCATCCACAAAACAGGAACTTCAGGCTGCTGCCAAGAAGTTACACTGCATTAAACACTATATATATAATCTCCACGGCTGATATGCCGTCATATGAAGTGGGTGTAAATGTGAACTTGAAGCAAGAGAAAAGGAAAAGATAAAACTGTGGAGATATGCCCCTGGTTTTATCTGCTGTGATGGCTCAAAGCTCGAGGCCCATGTGGCTACTATTACTCTGAGAGGTATCTGAAAGCCACTTCAAAAGCCTGCCTATGGAGAAACAGACTGCCGTCAAAGGGGGGAAAAAAGGAGCTTAAGGGAGTCTTCCCACGCCAAGAGCTGCAGCTGCCAACTCAGCCTTCATCTCAACATGTCTCCTGTGTCTGCTCACTCTCTCCTCACGGCCTCCAACCTCTGCTTCTGTCCTCCTCCGAGATCCCTGACTTACAGGGGGGACTTTGTGTGAAAGTCCGAGGTGCAACCCTCAATTATCTCTCATTTGATACAGACAGTTCCCATGTGCGTCCTAAATCCCCCTTCAGGTTACACAGATAGTGTGGCCAAAGTAGGCTCTGTGAATCCCAGATCATCTGGAAATCCACCGTGGCCGAGCGAGAATCTGGAGAGACTTAGCAGGAGTTTCCTGTTGTTAAAGTGGGAGAAGAGGGGCAGATGGTCTCTGCAAATAAGAAGAGCGGCGATGCAGACGATGATGCTTACGGGACTTGCTTTCTCTGGCAGGGGGAGGTCAAAGTCTGTGAGGGATGCTGCAGCTGGACATTTTATATCCTCTCTGACCTGGATCTAAGTCTGCAGTCTCTCTGGCTCTTTCTTCAGTCAGTGCGTTTTCTATCCAGCAGACGGAGGGATAAATCAGTCCGTGCCCTGGCGCTTTTCTGTGGGAAGAATGATCTTGTGTTTTAATGCATCCCTCCCGCATTGGGGTTTGTCAACATCTCCTACTAAATTGCCTGCAGATACGGACTCACGCTAGACATCAATTTGTCTGTCAGGCAAGCAAAATAGTTCTTCTATTATTGATGGGTGCTGGCCGGTGGAAAGGGAGAGGTGCAGAGAGAAGATTTGTAAGCACATGAGGGAGGTAACAGTTTAAAATGCTTGTTTATCCACCCAAAAGACTGGTTCTTTTGCCTTCCTTTATGCCATAAACGCCGGTTGATCACTCTGCAGTATCTCTAGTCAGGCTCACACTTTGACACACAGCCTGAGGCGTTGGGTATGTCCCCATGACTGGCTGAGGAAGGCCCCGATCTGAGGTTGATGTGAAACGACGCGCTGCAATCTCTTTTCCCTTGAGGGGCAGCTGGGGATGAGCAGGAAGCATCCCACAAAAAGGCCTTCCCTCGGTCATTACATAATCACACACGCAGCCTGGCACCGCGTAGGACAGACCCATAAACAAGCATTTACTCGCTGCATGACGCCCCCAAGCCTCCCACCTCCCGCAGCTGACCTGTGGTCTGGTTGCTCTGCTGCTGAGGGTTCATGGACCAGGCTCAGTGGGCATCCCTCATACCCTTCTAGGCCACTTCACAGAGCCCGTGCGCTGGTAAGCTTGTATTAATTTTGGTCACTCCATTTATTCCAACTTAGACTTCTCCCTTAGGCCTCTGCCTCCTCATTCTTTCATATCTCCTCTGTTTCACTCCATTTCCCCCAAGTTATTGAGACGGTCCTTTCACTGGATGTCGGTCATCCCCCTCTGCACACACACACTTATAGTCCGAGGAGTGTAGCTGCCACATCTTTTCAACATCATTCACTTTAAGTCTCTACAGAGTTGGTAACAACTCCTCTTTCTGTTAGACTGGCCACACTATCCCTCCACTTGATACGGCTGCATTAAATGAAGGTGTTTGAGAGGTTTTCTTACTGCAAGGACCAAAAAAGGACACGATGTGAAAATTCTGCCAAGCTACAGTATCACCTTCTCTCTCTCTCTTGGATCTGATATAAAGAACAGCCTTGTTTCTGTCTTACTCTGAAATTAAATAAGAAGCTGATTAGTTGTCTCTCTCTCTCTCTCTCTCTTTCTCTCGCCATAATGAGAAACTTGTCCTGTAAAAGCTGTAAACAGTCAGTAAGAGTCAGGAGTAGGAGAAATGTGACTACAAGTTCACAGGAATATGTTCACAAATGCTCGAGTTTAAGAAACAATGCTCAGCTGCCTTTTTATACGCTTGTATGAGCACGTACATGATGCATGCGAGCGCGACTGGGACACGGATGTCACAGATGTGAGAGGAGAAGGTTTGGATATTTACGTGATCAGATGAAGACATGTGAGTGGTTCTGTTGTGGGGTTTTTTTTGTCTCCGACTGCCTGTTGACACGAAGGCTTCTGTGGCACTCCTTTGAGGGGAGGGGGGAGGAGGTTGTAGGACAATTTGAGGGGGAGAGCAGAGTGGCGACCCCGGGTCTTGTGTGGATTCCAGTCGGAGCTGTAAATTCCCCCCTCCCTCCGTGACAGACAGAGGGGCCCTCTTTGTCTGGCCAGACAACTGGCACAAGAGGAGGAAACAGCTGAGCAGCCAGCACAGAAGAGAAGAAAGGCATCATAACTGTACTGCACAGACATGCAGAAACCACACCGAAAGGTTTACACGATCACATTTTGAGCCTTCGGTTATAGCAGTTCTCCCTGTTTGATCCCATTCGCTGCTTCAACTGATTTTTATATTTTTAGAGGAGGCTTTAAATGTTATTCCTCAGGTGATGCCGAAAGGAGCAGATTTACAACGTCTTCCAGGAAGGCGTTGAAAACTATATTTCAAAAAGGTTTGAAGAGCAATCTTTTCTGCTTGGCTTTGATGGAGATCTATGGAAGTCTCCATTTCACAGTGCAAAATTCAAGGACGGCATCATTTAAACGAATCCTGGAGGAACAATTTGATTAAAGTCTGCATGTGCAATCCACTGCTGGTTGCGTCAGTATTTACAGCTGAAAATCTAATTAATGCAACTCAGTTCAATTTAATTTAATTCAATAATACTTTATTAATCCCCAAAGGGAAAAGATATAATATTTTAAAAAAGCACATTGCTTGATGTTGCTGTGAAAGTTGCAGAAAGGGGGATGCACATCGTTACTTCACTCAACTGTGTGAAGGAAGCAACTCTTGGTTCCTGTAAATTAATTGTAATGCCAGAATATGTTAATATAACACTGTGACTACAAAGCCACTTTATTCCTTGGTGACTGGGAAAATCTGAAATGACCAGATAAAAATGAACCAGCACTTTAGTTTTTGCTTTCTACAACAGTCTTAAAGTGTCTAATCTCAAGCAGAGAAATAACAACATCAAATTAAAAATAGAGAATGGAAAGAGAATAACAAAAGGTTAACGTGGTTAAAAGAGCTGAAGGCAGGCTCAAAGATGCAACTCTCAACATCCGTGGTTTGATTCTTCTGTTTTTGGAGCCGTTTCCCTGTTTTTGTAAACTGCCAGCGGCCAGAAACTAATTTAAAACTCATTGATTTAATACTGAAGGAAAAGCAGAAGACACAAACAGTCTAACACAACTGGATTGCAAAAGATGATATAAAAACACAAGATGACAAGCGTTGTGCAAGTGTCCGCTTGTTCATGCGTGACCTCACTTGAAACCCCATCAGTCTAGAAAATGATTAAATAGCAAAAGGTTTACAAACTAACTATTAATATAAACTAAAATATTCATACATGGCTGCTGCCAGAAAATAAAAAAAAGTTAAAAAAGTTAATTGTCCTAGTAAACATAGTCACGACGCAGCTTCTGTCTTGTTGGACCTGACAGGATGAACCACAGTGGAGCTTTTCTGCTCTTCACTCACCATCTTTGTCCACAGTGTCCATGATGACCTTCTGACCCGCCTCAGCTCACTGCCTCACCCATCACTACGTTTCACTATAATCTCCTCTCCGCCTCACTCATCACTCTCAATCACTACAATCACGCACACTGAACCTTTTAAAACGTGGACAGTTTGGAGCTGCAGCTCTGCCTGTTGAGGAGGACATTAGGCTGGGTAGGATGTTGAAGAAAGTAACTTATTTGGTTAAAACACATCCTACGGTGCATGATTCAATTTTTACCTCGGAAACAACCGTTCATATCCACTCAAAGATGGATTTTAAACTGCATTCATGGGTTTTGATAAAAGCCGCTGCACAGCAGTTTAAGTCCTACCTTTCAGTAGAAGCTGATGCTCTATCTCAGCCCCAAATTGAACTCCCGAGCCTCGTGTCCGAGCAGTTTTCCTTCTGGCACACATCCAGGCCTTAACGTGAACAAAACTGATTAAAGCAGCCATGTGGGACTGCTTTAGATAAAGCAACAAAGAGAAGGAAATGCCTCGAGATTAACAAGGAGAATAATGGATATTCAGGTGCCACAGTTTGCACAAAAACCGCTGAATGAGAACGCGAAAAGATCTCCAGGTTGTCAAAACTAATGTACACCTCAAAGCGCCAGACAAACACAGAGTTGACAGCAACAAGTGAATCACATTCAGGGAATTCCAGCGTTTCTATAAATGTTTGCTGTTACTATAAATGCTCGGCACAGATTCTTCAAAGGACACCCCCCAGCAGCCACCTTTTCTTTTCCCTGAAATGTCTTCTAAGAGAGACGGAGAGAGAAAATAAACACCGTCTCATGGTTCCAGTAGCAACTCAGTGGGTTTCCTTCCTGCGGGCCGCCACTTCACAGGACGGCCTCTTTACCTTTCACAGCTCCACTTCCCAAAGTGGCCAGACAATGGAAATAAGCTCCAAGAATGAGATGTGTCTTCAAAACACATTTGGGAAATGGTTCATCTGATATAAGCAACAATATTTACATCACCTTTCTTTTCTGGTCACTGATTAGTCATGAGCATCCTTAAATAAATCCCATAAAACCAGATTGGCTATAATAAGATTAGGCGTGCTTCCTTGATACGGACACACACACAAAAATGGACAAAATTTCCTTCTGTTTTCTTTTCAGAAAAGTCTTTTAACCTGATGTGATTGGACAAAGAAAGATTTGACTATTTTAGGTCATTTCTAGTTGGCTGCTGTATTTCTTTGTCTTGGTAGTTCTGAGAGGAGTCTTCAGTTTAAAAACAGTTTAATAAAATGTATTTTGCTCTCTAGCCAAATAGTTTATTCATTTTTCAGCCCTGGAATGTCAATGTGTGGTTAAATAAGATGTTAACATACAATGCGATGATCAAAACAGACAGCAGTTACAGGTGTGTAATTTCATAATTCAGATCTCAGTCTTCGTTTTCACATTAATGTGACCCTGTCCTTGTAGCAAGAAAAATAAATCTTCTTCAGATTTAAATGCTCGATTCTGTGTCTTTTGAGCATTTGCGGTAGGACAGAAACTTCAAGCCACACCTCTGAGAGTGTATATGGTAAACTAAATAATCCTGTTCGCTCGAGCGGGATCATATCCTAATCCCAGCGTTTCTCTGGTCTTAAAACTCAGAGATAAGTTTGTCTAGACATGGCCTTAAAGCGGGGTGTTCTCCATTTAGAGAACTGCAGACCGCAGGAGAGCAAAACTTTGACAGTTGCCAAAAAACATATGGGTTTATAAATCTTACATACTTCTGTAAATCTCATGGAATTATAATTCTGTTATAGATAAACCTAAAATTAAATTATAGAGATAGCGACTGCTCTCTTTTAAAACCAGACTGTGTATAGAAAAACAGCTGAATCCCAAAGGAATTTCAACAGTCAACATAACAAGGTTTCAAGAAACAGAAATGCTAATTTCATATGATTTGTTACTACAGAAATGTGTAAAAAAAACATGGAATCACTGCATATTTCATCTGTGCTTGTGAGAAACAAGCAAGCCTGAGAGGTTTATTCATTTTTTTCCATGTGATATTTCTAAATATGCACCATCATCGGGGTTAAAAGCAACATAAGCAAATATTTTGTTGTTGTAAGCCGAATTCTGTTAAAAAAGACAACCATCTGTTCCTTTGCGGCTCTCTGCACAGATTTCCCTAAACAGATAATCCTCCTGAAAAAAAGAAAAAAAAAAAAAGACAGAAACTGAGCCACAGTTGCGTCTGGATGCCACTAGGGGGCTCAGTGTGTGAAAGAAAAGGCGGGAATGGAGCATTAACTTGTGCTCAGATGTGGCTCAGATGAGAGCAGCTCGCTGAGTTTTTCATTGTCTTCAAATCTCTGGGATTTAACAGGATTTATGTTGAGCCAGCCATGTGATATGAGCATGAAATATGACAAAAATGCGCCAGAGAAGCGTTGAAAGGAACAGCATTGACATATACTTGGAAATAGGATCTGACACGCAAGCTGGGCCACTGCAGGGAGATTGAATGACAGGAAAAAAGATGGGATGGAATGATGCGATGATGCTCACATCGTGGATAACTGTGAAATATGTTTCACCAGCAGCAGTTTGGAAAATAGGCCAAGAGGTCAGTGGCACATGCAGCCCAGTTCATTACAGACATGCAGCTGTGATGCCCACAGGCAGCTGTTCATTTCAAACCTACATCCTCACACAGCATCTGGATGTGCAAGTCAGCTGCCTCGACGCTCACAGAAGACCCAGGATAGACGCCGACCGACGCAATCGTGGGTTTCAGTGAAAAAACATGTCGAACAGATGACTGCGTGCGCCTAACTAACCCATATAGTGTAAATTGGGCTGAGCAGTAAAAATGCTCCTAATTAGATGTCCACCTCCCACTACTGATAAAGCTCATCCCACTGTTTTGCTCTGTTTATCCCACCTCATCCTGTGTCATCACTGACACGGTTCTGACTAATGCAAAGTGCAGCTGACAGGAGGGTCTTTAACCGCACGGGCTGACCTCTGAGCCCCGCAGGAGAACGCCCCCTTCAGCCCCGCCATCTGCAGCCACGTTTTGAAGTCCAGTGCAGTTGTACTAAGATGTTTACCTCCAGGAGATGGGTGTGCTGGTTTCTTTCACAGGATAATGGTTTCACTGTTGCCCTGCAGGCATCTACCAGTCAGTAAATAGTTAAGGCTGGTGTAATTCTTCACATACATCTCAGCATCTTCATATGAGAAATCACGCAATGCATCAATGCATCAGTCATGACCATCTCTCACTGTCGTGCAAAGAAGAAGCAGAAAAACAGAAGTAGGAAACATATTTTTTTTGGAAATGCAAAGCAGATAAAGACAGCAGATGAATGCTGCTGCAATCACGTATTAAAAGTACCACTCTGAGGCACATGTCGTACTTAAGCCTGAGCCTCCCGCCTTTATCTCAATGTAATCGTAGTGAGTGATGTTTTTGTTGCACAGCAGAGCAGCCTGCATGCGTCATCTATTGCCGAGACATTTTAACGGTGCCCAGGGTCAATCACAGAGTCCCAGAGCTTCATGTCTCACATGTTTCCCCAGAGACCTCTGAGTGTTTCCCCCTCACCACAGCTTAGAAACCTTATTCTATAGCGTGGTTAATTTTCTTTGCAATTCCCTTTTTCTCTCCGCTGCAAAACTAACAATTAGTTTAGAGAAGCTCCTGCGGCTGTCGGGCCTCAAAATTCATGTATGTTTCAATATGCACACTGAATTCCAATTAATGTGCCCACCGCTCTGGACAATAGGGTACGAAATTTCTACCAGCGCAGAAGTTTGGAGGGCCAAAGGAAGGGGCCTCAGGGTGTCATGGGTGGGGCATCAGATTAGACCACCTGTTCCACACTCATTCTTTCTCCTTTATCCATTCCTCTCACACACTTGCCGTCTTTCACACTCCCTTTCCCTATCTCAGCTGTAACTTAATAAGACCTTTTCTTTTCTAACACACAGGCACGCATATTTTCACTCTCATAAAACATCCCTCTGCATGGTTGTTTCGCTCTGAGCTAATTCTGACTGCATTCCATTTCAGTCACATCTATGGGAAACAGACAAAACAATTTGCAAGATAACTCTGGCTGAGAGCCACAGAGGCTCACACACACACACACGCACATGCAAACTCTAACACACACACGTGAAAGTCAGACTTTGTGGCTTTGTTTTGCAATAACTGGACCTTTGGGGAGTTTTGTCCAGACAGCAGCATAAACACGACAGCGTCACGTTGTTCAGTGCAGCTCATCCAGAAGGGTTTCAGGGAATCCCTCCGCTGCTGTGACACACTTTAAATGTGGCTGCGTGCAGCAACACACACAAGGACAATAAAAGAGAAGTTCACAGGCAACAATATCCACAAAAGTCACTTTCCTCTAGCTTTTATAAATTCCAGGCTTTTAGAGGAGGCAATTCAATTTGCTGATAGATTCGGTCATGTATTTCTACGTCCAAACCTCAGCGCCTGACCGCTGCTCTGCTCTCGTCTGCCTTAATGACTATTGATCACAAAGCACTATTGACCCCGGTTGGCACTCCAATCCTCTTCACGCACGTGTTCTGTTGCGGAAACTGTTATAAACCTGTAAAACCAGACACATCCAGTGAGGGTGACTTAAAGCCCTGTGCAGAGCGTGGAGCAGGTCATTACTACAATTGAGAGGAATGCATCTCTGAGAGTAAGAGTTTTTTCCTCCGATGCACTGGATTCGCTCGCACTGACACTTTAGATGATGAATTGTTGCCCTCCTTATCCTTGTGAACGTACACTCATGTGAGTCTGTCCTTGCCCAGGCAGCTACATGACACCGAAAATGAAGCACAAAGAGCAGTTCAGACAGTTAAGTTGAACTTTCCACGAGTGTAGTAAACACCGCATGCCTGTGTTTACATTCATGAGTGCGTGTTTGGACTTCCATCTGACAGCAGATCCTTGGATGTTTCTCGTTCACATACTGTAAGAGCGTAAACACAGTCCCAGCAGGAAACACAGAGGCAGATAAAACCTAACAGCCGCATCGCCAGATGACAATAATACGCTGTCACATGATGAACAGGAAGTGCTATAATCATATTACGTCACAGCGCGCTCCATCTATTAACATGACACTGACCCAGCCTCAGCAGTGTGCCAAGGCCACACCGTGTTTGTGAAGTGCTGCGAGACACTGTCATATAAATGTTGTTTTTTTTCCTGTGGGAGATACTGCAACATAAGCTATTATTCTTCTTTCTGGTGCAGAATATTAACGGATTCTTTTTGTGCATTTCCTTGTGCGTGATATTAATGTCACAACCCAGATAAAACGTGTGGCAACTGTGGAAATGCAGTTCTGGGTTGTCTCATTTGGCGAAATTAAGTGAAGGTATAAATAAAACACTCAAAACTGAGCCAAATTTTAAATCTGTCTTCACCCATACACACACACACACACACACGCACGCACGCACGCACGCACGCACGCACACACTTACACACACACACACACACACACACACACACACACACACACACACACACACACACACACACTCACACACACACAGTCTGCCCAAGAGTAGTGATGACATCATCGCTGTAGTGAGCAGGGTGACACCCCAGACCTGATCAGCCGGACACATACAGGAGAAGATGTCCCCCCACGGACCACATGCATAATTCACCCAAACAGAAGGGCTGGGTCGGGGTGTTTCACCCATACACCCCCCCTCATTCCTAATCTGTGCTCCTGCTCATCATAGACCTGATGCTCACTTCCACCTCAGGAGACAAGATGACACGGAGCAACAGAGGAGAAGGAGGGAGGGAGGGTAGGATGAGGTAATCAATGAGCAGGACACAAGCTAGACGTGCAATGAGGACATGAAGGGGGGACGTGAGGAGGAGGAAGATGCTCCCCACCTCTAAAACATCCATCATTTCAACCACCAGCAGCTGACTGCCTCCAGCCTGGACCAGTCTGCACGCTGACACCTCACAAACGGCCTGCAAAACACAACAGATATTTTAAAACAGCACCAAACACTGCTCAGGGGGAAGTTCAGGCGATAACATCTTCGCTGTCACAGTGCTGCTGTTTGAGTAAACAAGAGGAGAAGGTGATGACACTCTCTGCATAGGATGTGACATGAGTACACAGTATTACAAAGCAGTCAACACACCCTGTGAATGAGCGCAGACCTCTGGATGTGAACATCTGATCTCTTGCTTCAGTCCTGACTGAGGATGCCAGTGGCTTCACGACAACCACACCCCTACTTTTATGCTTTTCATCCACCTTTCTCCCAAATGTTGGGCAGCAGTGATAAAGCGCTGATGTTTTGGTCGGTGTCATCTCTCCAGAGGCCTGGTACTTACGTTTGGTATCATCTATGCTGCCCTCCCCCCTCCCTCCTCCTTCCCAGGAGGAAGCGTAAAAAACATTGCAGGATAAGCAGCATGCTGTGCTGTTTGTTTTTGCCTTGAGGGAATGGAAAGGAGGATGATGGATGCTTTGAATAGAGAGCAGGAGGTGCTGCTGCTGCTGCTGCTGGGTGTGTTTTGTGTCAGCAAAGAGAGAATACATGCAGCACAGAATAGGTGGTGGTCCCCTTCACTTCCCCTTCAACTGCTTCCCTCCCGCCCTACATCCCTCCCATCCTCACCTGGTCCATGATTTCAGCGAGCCTCCTCCTTCCTCCTGCTCCCAGTCATGGCATGAGATCACCGGCTGCGTCTCTTCTCACTTTTCTGTGTCCTTGTTCAGTATTCCCAACAGAAATCCCGTCCTTCTGTCCTCACACAGGCGAGGCAGCCAAGCAGCCAACAGCCGCTGCTGCGCCTCTCCACAGAGGCATGATTCTGTCTCTCCTCGTCTCTCTCGGGGTGACAGTTTGAACCATCCACCTAAACATGCATCTCTTGTCCTTTTTTCTTCCGCTCTTGCTGTTCTGGGTGGCTGTTGGGGTGGAAACAGGGCATCCGGGGGTTCCTCACCTATTTTTCCTTGATTACCATTCAGAGGGAAGAGACTCCCGCTCTCCGTTTTCGTTCTCAAGCTCTTTCACTCGTTCCCTGTGTAAGTTGGCCCCTTGCCTCGCCTACCCTCCCTCCCTCCCTTTCTGTCACCACTTCCCTCCTCTCTTTCCATCTCCCCTCCTCCCCCCAACGGAGCTGAAGAGAGCCAGAATGAGCAAATGAGAGACAAGGAACAAGGCAGGGAGGAGGGAGGAGGGTTGAGATTGGCTGCCAGGAAACCATGTGACCGCTGGCAGGGGACTGAGGAACCCTCTACCAGCTGTCCAGCTCATGCTTCCCTGCAAACCTCTGTTGCCATTGACAACAGCTGCCGTGCAACGCACCAACCACAGATCCTCACACAAAGCCATTGGCTGGCAGGATTTATGGTGCCCGCCTCCTATTGTGTTGAGTGCATGTTGGGACGTGTAGTCCAATCTGTGCCGAGAGCAGAAATCCATGTTTCCCTGAGAGGAATGTGTAACCCTGCATTCACCGTACTACAGAGATACTCGCGCATCAGCTACGCCGCCCAAGAACCAGTTAAATGTTCACATCATGAACAACAGAAAAACTATGGTATGAATGTAAAAACCTCACACATGAGAGGAGGAAAGACCTCAAGGCCCCGGGCATTCTTGGTCAGCCAGGAAAAAGACATCCTCTGGCGTTTCCCTCTCGGCCATACAGAGGGAAACTCCCACCCCACAACAACAGGAACTCCACAGCTGAAGGCCATGGCAGAGCATAGAGGTAACCCCCTCCCTCCCACTCTCCTTTTTTCTTTATCTGCTCTGTCTCTATCCCCACCGCCCCCTCCCTCCCCTCTTTCTCCAGCTATTGTGTTAGTACATTTAATTCCCGGCTGCTCTGCACTCTCCAGCTCCCCATAAACTCGCTGGAGGTTACAGGTGGTGCTGAAGGGACACGTTATAATAAACTCACAGAGTTTGCTGTGTGGTTTTTACATTGTGCAGCATCACATTTAGGGGAAAATCCACACAAAGATAATCTTTCAGGCCAATACATCATTTGTCATGTTGGCTACATTCCAGGGGGATATATTGTGATGAAATGTTGGACTTTATGAGCCTGGTTTGCTCACATTTGTTAAAACATTTTCCAGTCTTGCTGCAGAGACTGATTACTTATGTTTCCTATTAAAACTCCTTAACCGCTTTACTCAGCTGTGCAAAGAAATGTTGCAGAAAGATAAACATTATAGACGATGAAGAGAAAAAGAAAAAGTCACATCCCAACTGTAAAAACCCTGATAATTATTAAAGCTTTGGATCTGGGACATTGCTGGATATCACGATGTGAGCTTTTCATCAGATTTTTTTCAAACTTTTAAGAAAAGCATAGAAGGAAATGCGAGGAATGCTGGCAGCAGCTATAAAGAAGCCTGGCAGCTCCATGGGTGGATTTCTTTTCCTTTTAAAGTAATTATAAACATAAAAATGTCATACATCACTAAACAATGTTTAAAAATATGACTCCCGTGGAAAATCAAGGGTTTGGCAGCAAAAAGACAAAAGAACACCTGCTCTGCTCTTTTGTTATTCACTGGACAAACAATATAACTATGACATGATCTGATACGGGGCGAGCAGGAGTGTGACAGGCCGCTGAGTGGGGGCTTGGGGGCCACAAGCCCACAATAAAGCCGTGTTACACCCAGAAAAGTCCTTTTTGCCCCCACCCACCCCACGATGATTCGCTCTCTTTCATATAGACATGGATAACCTCTCTGCAGCCTCAGCTCGCTGCAGTGTCATTTGACCCGCTTGGGCTGAAGATGCAGTTTGAAGTTGGATGACCGCACATGTGTGTGTGAGTGTGTGAGCGTGTGTGTGTGTGTGAGTGTGTGTGTGTGTGTGTGAGTGCCGCTGGAGGGAACAGTGGTTGCTTTGTAATGGTCAGAGCGGTAGATTATACTATCGGCAGAGGAATTCTGATTATTTTTCCCAGAGTTGCTCCATGTGCACACATGTGGAAGAAGCTAAGTGGTGGTGGTGGTGGTGGTGGTGGTGGTGGGGGGGGTGTGTTTAGGCAAACATGGCCCACCTGATTATAAAACACATTTTCTGTGCGTAAGCTGGTTGTAACTTTCACAAGAACTATATAAATGTGAAAAGGACATCAGTCTTTTCAGGTTAGTGTCATATTGGAGTTTCTTTATGAAATCTAATTGGATTAAATAACTTTAAAGTAAATATGTAATGATAGAAAGTAGAAACCGTTTTAGCGTTACTTTAAGTGTGATGTGCACACTTTTATGTGCAACAGTAATGGTTAATTGAAATGGTTAATTGTCCACCATGTGGTGCTCCTCACGCTTTAATCATTAATAGTTTCTAAATGAAAGATATTTTAAAAATGATGCCACACATTTATGAATTTATATTACGTGGCGTCAATTCAACTCTGTAAATGTTGAATAGATTTTTCATCAGTTTTGTGTCAAAACACCAAAAGTAGTCAGCTAAATAAGTTTCCTGCAAAAGGTGTTTGGATAAGTTGTGTGTAACATGTCGCATGTGTAACCTTGGGAATGGGAATAATGTTTTTTTTCCTCACAGACCAGTGGAAATGATCATTTCCTTCAAAGGACATCTGTAGCAACAATATAATAACATGTTTGCAGATTGTCCACTAATATTTCAAACATTAAATATCCGTTTGCTAAATCTTGTCACTGACATGAACTCTTTCATGGTCAGCAGACATGCCAAACATACTTTGAGTCACTAGTTTATTGAAAAGTATAAAGCATTTACTGTAAGTGAGCTGTCATTTATACTGCTACGGTAAATGTAGGAATGTGAAAGCTTCTCGTCTGTCTGAGGACTTTAAAAAGGGTACGAAAATTAAGTATCAGAAGAAAAACAGGCCAAAAGTACCTAAAGGGTTATACGATTCACTCTGACTCATTTTATGTCATTCTTATTTGACTAAAGTGGAAAATGTGTTATTTAAGTGCAATAGTTGATCAAATAAACTGCAAACACGGGAGACCAAGTCTTTCTCCCTTTTGCACCTTTACAAGCCTAAACAGAAGTAGCCTTCATCATCTAAGACTGAAAACCTGAACTGATCCGAGATCAGAACTGATCTCATCCCACCTCTTGGTGGGTCCAGTGCTCCCAGTTCAGTCTCTACGGGCTATGATGGCTCAACGGCGCCACCTGCAGGACCACAAGTCGCATGAACGTCGTGATTGAGACCATGTCAGCGCTGAAATGCACAGAGTGAAAGGAACAATTATATTTTTAGTTGTCAAATGTAAAATTCACTTAATATATAAAATAAATAAATAAATTAAAACGATGGGAGCTTCAGCAGGACAAAACGCATTTCTGTACTGTAATCATCTTTATTTATTTAATAAATAATTTGAAAAACATTTCAGCAACTTTCCATTGCACAGGTAAACATAATGTCAATAAAATAAATAATATAAAGGAGGTTTGATGCTTGAGCTGAGCACCACATGTGCATTTCTGAACCATCCCTACACGGAGGTTATTTTATGACAAATATAACAAACAAAACACTAGAACCTGCAAATTATAATACATCTGGACCACTTTTAGTGTTATTGTCTGTAACCTAAGTTCTTGTGCTAACATGTTACTATTTAAAAGGTAGAATATGTTGGGAAAACATAACAACACGGAATTATAACAAGGTAAGAGAAAATCTCCAAGAGCTGATTGCACTTGGAATAATGCCAGATAGACAATTGCACGTCAAAACAGTGCTATTAAAATAAATAAATAAAAATAAGGCAAATTCTACATTTTTAGTACACAACAGTTAAAACCACCACTCATCCACACACGCTGGATATCCTGGACCTAACAGGCAGTTGTACTGCTCCTGCTCTCAAGAGAAACAGCGATAGAAAGCTGAAAATATCGGATTGGTTGCAGAAGAGTTGCTGTGGGCATTTTAGGGGATTTAATAAACCAAGGGGATGAAGGAGGGAGAGGATTGATGACAGGTGAGATAGTGGGGGAAGTTGGCTTCCATGTGCTTTCCTCTGGGCTCTTCGCGTCCCACCTGAGAGCTGGAAGGGGGAAGCATCCTGGCCTGTGGCTCTTCAATCTGAAATAGATGAAGCATTTACAAATAAAGCAACCAGACTGACGCAGTAAACAAAAAACGGGCCCTAATACAAAACTACATGTACAACAACACGGTCTTTGTTAGGGATGTGCCACTTATTCCGTAATAATTTTTGATTTGCAATGCATGCAAAACGTCAGGTCTATTCTTACAAACAGCCTTACCCATGTCCATCATGGAAGCTGTGGATGCAGGAGAGTTGCAATACGCATCCTCTGTGCACCGAGGAGCCAGACGCCTCGACATCACAGCATGTAGATGATGTAGGAGAGGAAGACGAGGCCCATGATGGCGAAAAACATCAGCACCAGTATGTCCACCATGATGGAAGCGCCGACGGGGACGAGAAGGTGCAGATGCGAGGACGACACGCAGCACAAACAGGAGCTTCACCGTTTGTCAGAGAGATCGGACGAGATCGGACGAGATCGGAAGATTTCGCAGGGAGTTCGGCTACAGACCACGCCCATCGGCTCCAATAGAGGAAACGAAGGGGAACGTAAAGTGTTTTTGTTACGCTTATAATGTTCAAACCTCGAAAATGACATCAAAACATCTGAACCACAAAGAAGCATCGCTGATAAAAGCGACATTTATTTATTTGAAAAAAGACAGATGACCTCAGAGGCTTGATTTTAGATAACAATAGCCAGTATCTTTTACACCAGGCCCATGGCAACCTGGAAAACGAAAGAAAGAAAGAAGTGAAAATTATACAAACCTGCACTACAATGGCAGGAAGAAAGAAATATGTTGTAGGCTTCGAACCAGATGTTCAAATTCAACATCTGTAAAACACATGGAGCAGTGCAGACTAATGACAAAGTGTTGATGTGACAGAAGCAGCTGGGATTTTCTTCCTGAAGCACAAAAGGAAAAATATCTGATCAGATTTAGATAAACTCTGCAAAACTGACTGAACAGCATTTCACAGCGTCACTTGACCGTAAGCCAACACATCCAACCAAGGGTGAATTTGAAAGTAAAGTAAAGTAAGTAAATTCTTCTACATATTAGTATTTTTGTTTTATTTATAAACTAAAAGAAGAAAGACCCAGAAACAAACGAATGAAGGTTTAATAAAGGCCAAGCAAAGCCTCACAAAGCAGGCATTTTTTCTTCAGTGCTGTCCATAAGGTTAAATCATTTACATACGCAGAAGAAAATGTTTGAACTCTTCCTTTAAAGAAAGAAAAACCAACAATGGTGACTGAAAAAACTGGGGACTGTTTTAGCAATAACAATTCTCTGAATGTTGACTCATAAAAATCATTACTTTTGAATTTGTGGTTCAAATGAACCATAAAAAATAAATAAATGAAAGTGATCTTGACAAATTAGTTGGTACCCCATAGAAAAGATTGAAAATAAATTGACCACAGTGACGTTAAACTTAGGCGCGACCTTGTAGTCAGCACCACAGATGTCTGCAACCTTGCATCATAGTATGTGGAGGATTCCAGCTCCTTTGTACAAACGCCAGTTTCATTCACTTTTGTTTTTTTAACCCGTCCAAGGCGCTAAGGTTCAGGTCAAAATGACCCGAACCAGAGCCAAGGCCCTCAGCTCCCTCAGAGGGGTTTTCCTACCTATTAACCAACAAGGTTTAAATGATTCTGTTTAACCATAGTCCAAAGGCAATGTCTCACTTTATTCAAATGTTTAGCTGAACATTTTGGTCAGTTTCAAGTTATTTCAGTGACTATTGAAGGTTCTTCTCTCTTTAAGGATACAAACGAATCCTAAGTTCATGTCAAGAGCTAATCTAAGCTCTTGCTTTAATAAGCACATAAATAGCTGCATAATTAAAACCATACATTTGTACTTTAAGCTTTTTTTTCGTTGCGGGTTAGGTAATGTAAAAGAATATGTACTAGTTAACGGCATATATACGAGTTTATATTGAAATATTTGGATATGCATGAGCATTTAAAACACACACACACACAAAACTTTTTAATTATTCTGCCCCCCCCCCCCCCCCCCCCCCCCCCCCCCAACACTCAGATATGCTCACAGTTAAAACAATTGTAAATAGAAAGCTCCTCCCCCTTTTCTGTCCTCTCTTTGCTTGTAACACCCGATAGTCATGTGTCCACCTTTACTCTTTAAACACGTTATAGACTCATTTAAACAGACATTACAACACAGACACCAGACTGCACCCACCACTGTCTCGTCTTTCTTGCCCTTTCATGACCCACCTTTTTCTGGTCCTTCACATACCACACCCGGTTGTTATATTATGCCTGGAGAATACACATCGCGTCCGTCCTGACAGGTTTACCCTCCTGTAGTTTTACATTTTTACCAGTTAGAAATAAAGACAAAGTAAGTGCAAAACACAGTCTGAGAAAAAAATGACACTTTATTGAATCTGCAGAATCATAAGTACAATTTGAAGTGCTGTAACAGGGTAACAGGAAATGATATCAGGTCCTTAATCTGAGTATGTATTCTGAGATTTGAATACACGTGTATGACAATATGAATATGATATCTTTATTTTCTTTATTTAAAAAATAACCAAAAAAAAATATCAAAAACAAAACAATTTAAGATGGAATGCACAAAACTGGTCTGAATGCTCAACCTGCAATAGTGCGTGTATGGTTTCACTCTGCAAAGTCTACCATATATAACCAGTATCATAGAAGCAGGGAATGATTGGTCAGAAGTGCAGGAGCCTACGATGAAGACTGAAGAAGAGAGGGGCTGCAGAGGACGGGCGGGTGGACAGGATACTAGATGGAAACTGGAGGGAAGAGGGGGTTATGATGCGATGTTACAGTTCAATCGTGATGCCAGAGCAGAGGAGCGGCATTTGGTGCAAAGAGGTCAACTCCAGACTAATATCCAGGTCAGACAAACAACAAACCCTGCCTCACACACGGGAGGGGGAGGAGAGCATTTGCCCTCCATCGCCCCGAGCCTCCTCGGCACACTTAAGTCAATCTTCACATGGTTTATTGATCCATCCTGAGCTCTACTTGAACAACACTGGCCATCTCTGACTATTCTTCCTATCAAAGCTGGAAAAACCAACCACCCTCGCGATAAAAGAAAGGTGACTCGGATGCGGTTGGCAGAGTGCGGAGGCTGCCGGTGTGAGTAGCTGTTAAATTAAATCCGAGCAATCATCATAAGTTTAGAATCATTTCACTCTTAGCCAAATCACTAAGTATTCAGTTTACTCAAAAAGAAACACACCCGTGAGCTTCAAAAAAGCTTTCCAATCTACAACCTATTTTTTAAATTGATTTTAAATATGCTTCTGTCAAAGAGTCGCTAAAACAAAACAGGCACAAATGCTGTTCTGCTGAGTGTGAGTGGAAACTCAGAAACAAGCTGGAGATGTGTTTTTCTCTCCTGATTCACTGCTCAGTTTTTATCAGAAATGCTGCAATTCATCACAGTTACAGTCTATAAGTCAACAAGTGACGACTCGCACCAAACTGCACTTTTCCATGATTCAACTTTAAAAGAAAATGACATTACTTTCCTCACCTTCAGAAAAAAATGCGAACCTTTCACTTTCACCTGCAGGCAAGCCACCTCCCAGAGCACCATGACCTGTAGAAACCTTCTCTCCACCCCACATGTTCGATGCATATACAATTATACAATGTGATTTAGCTACACGGCGGGAGCATCGGTTCATATCATAAAGCTGAACATTTCTGACCCCCCTGCCCCACCTAAAACTTGATTGATGTCTCTGTGACGATGCATCACGGCAAAATGAGACGGCATGAAAAATGTAAAAGGTGTGTGTGGTCAGGAGCCGGTGACGTTATTTACACTATACAGGGATGAACCGATGTCGTCTGGTAACGTCTTCAGAGGGGAAACTCGGTGCTGATGAACCAACCGTCTTTGACTTTAACTTGAAAACGCTGCTCATATCGGTCAGTGGAGGTTTACCAATTAGTTTACAAGCTGAACATCAGAAATAGCCGACGATGTTGGGAATTCACCTGCCAAGCTGGACTTCCAAAAAAAAACAAAAAACAGCCAATGTTATAGAGCATCTTTAAACACGATTCTATAACATAACCGTCTCTGAAGCTGCAGAATGAACATAAAAAGAGATCCACTGATTAGAAACAGGTTTTAACTGGTGTCATAAACACTTTTCTGACCTAAAATTGCAATTGATTAATCCCTTAATTGATCCCATCACTGTGACAGCAGGTTTTTTTTTTTACATAAATTCTGCTTTCTTGGTCCTGAAAATAGATTTCATTGCTTTATTTAAGTAGTACACTGACAGTTGTTTTTTTTGTTGTTGTTGAAAATAATCATCTTATAATAAGGAAAGTAAAGAAAGAACAGCATGAGATAAACAACATTTACCACAGCAACAATTCAACAAGTTGTCTCACATTAAATGGAAGAAAAGACTGGAATGTTCCGACGCAAATACAGGGGAATTAATTTAAAATAAGACTCACAATTAAGAGTTGTGCTTGGCCTTCACTTTCACAACCAAGTTTTTTTGTCACTTTTTTTTTTCCTTTTAAGTAAAGAGGAAGAACTTCATTGGGTCCGCTCTCCCTCTTCCCTAAAAGCTTAATCTAGATCGCCATATCTCTGTGATTCTCTCCGGACCGAAGGCATTCAGGCTGCAAAAACATAAATACGGGTGTATACACAGTACAAGCACACGGACTGCAGCGGTGTAATCAATGTGGCTCCACGGGATAGACTGATCATGTCCCTAACTTGTCCCTGATCCCTCCTGTATCCAAGAGGCCTGGATGAGGCAATGACAGGAGGTGCTCTTCAGTTAGGCTACAATTCCAGTTTCACAACAATACCCACAATGCAGTGCTGAACACGAGTGTGCCTACTTGTGCAGACAATTGTGAGATTGAGATTCAGCACCGTTTCCAGTCTGGCCAAGATCAAGATGCAAAATTAAAGAAAGAAACAGAACAGCGTCTGCTATTTACTTTAGGGGATTTTCTGAGTTTTTCCTTCTTTATTCCTGCATGATGATGAACATGATTATTAAGTGCTGTAGCTAGGACAGAGCTGAGTGACAGCATGACCCTGAATTACTGTCATGAGCTGCAAGTTTTTCATTTTTAAGACCTTTAGTTTCCAATCACATGAGAGTGGAGCCAGGATGGCTGACAGACAGACAGACAGACAGAAGAAACGGAGACATCGACACTGACGGATGTATGGTGAAGCAAGACAGATAAAGGGAGTGGTTGGTGAACCGTGAGAGCAGAGCAGGGATGCAGGCGGGGACAGGATTTGGGGTCTCACAGGACAGATCAGGGGAAAAAAAGAGAAAAATTAAGAGAAGCGGCATTAAGATGAGATGGCACTGGGCTTTTCTTTTCCTTCTTTCCCTCCCTTTCGCTTTAACTCTTCCATCTTTTCCTTCCCACCAGCTCAGATGGCCTCCACGTAGTTAGCGGGCAGCATGCCCTGCTGGCCGGTGCGCTCCACGCGGCCGTACATCCAACCCTCGTCAATCTGCTGCACGTCTACGATCACGTCTCCATCCATGAAGGACACCTCATCCTCATCAGCGGCAGAGTAGTCATACACAGCCCTGTATCGCTTCTGCCGACAGAGGGGAACACGTTTTGTTATTTCCCACAAGCTTTATTATCCGAGGAGAACAGATCAGCTACATCAGAGGTCATCTTCCTAAAAACCTGTTTTTTGATCACAGTTTTGCAAATCGCTGTAACAAACTAACAACAGAGATAAAAGGCATCTAAAAATCTCACTTTCCTCCGGATTATGAAGTTACCATTAATCATACAATGTTCCTGACAATATATTCAGCGTCTCACCTCATGATTGTTGTCAATACTTATGATGCTTTTGCATAATCAGTTAAAACGGAGCTGAATTTTTCAGCGCTTACCCCAGCACTCTGAGGTGGAGCAGCAGCTGCCTGGCGCACCGGTTCAGGAGCAGGATCATAGTGATAGTTCTGGGAGGCTGCAGGCTGCTGGTAAGCTCCTGATGAACGGAGGGAGAGGGAGCAGTTAATGAGCTGAAAACATTTTCTTGTAAGTCCGATTGGAGACAAGGGACTTACTGCCGACGATAAAAGGACTTTAATGCAGTGGCATAAAACCATAAATCTGCCTCATTTCATTTTAAGCACATACACCTAATTCCTAATATATTCATGCCCTAATGTATGGTGACTCACAATCAATGCCTTTTTCAGAGAGGAGACAAGTAATGTAAATGACTTAATCAATTTGTTGAAGCTACAGCGTTCAGTCATTCAGGTCCTAAACATTTTTGCACAAATCCTCATGACATCTGAATTTAGGAGAGAATCAAGGTCCAAATGTGATCGCCCGTTTGTCACGTGCACAAGATTGGATAATACATGAAGATAAGTCCTCATATCGTCAGTTTTCTTAATGAAAAAGTCAAATTGTTATAACAATTCATGCCACATGCATTCTGGGTGAGACAAGAACCCAGTCATATTGAAATCACAATTTCTTCCTAAAGACATGTTTTGCTATAAAAATAATGACCATGGTGATTCCTGCTGTATCGTGTCAGGACAGTCATGGATGTGAGCAGTTGATAATATCAATTAATTAATCGGAGAATAGAAGATGAATCTGCAGCTAAACCCTCTCTCTCAGACACTGTCAACAAAACAACAGAGCAGCTAATCATTGGGGGTAAAACCACGATGAGTCCAGTTTTGACAGCGCCGTAATCTAGTTTGTTTCATAAAGCGATCTGTTGGCCATCTCTGAAAAGTTAATCATCTGACAAGTTAAACCACTACTGCCTGTTATGCAAGTAACGTGTGTCAATTTATTTATTTATATTTTAAAAGACTGGTTTTTCAAATGTTACGGAAAAGCACCAGGAAAGCCTTTAAACCGCCAGCATTTGACCTTGAGCACAGAATTGTCTGACTAGACTATTAACACATATATAAAATAATCGCAGCCACAAGTGTGATATAACATTATTTCAGCTGCGATGCAGTCATTTACAGCTGAGACGGAGGGTGGGGGTGAACAAGTTACAACCAAATCCTTGAAAGGTGTGACCAGGCTCATACAGCCATGTGCCTCTAAGGGAATCCAGTACAGACAAGGGAAGCAACTTATTTTCCTCTGATTTAACACATACTGTTTCTGTCTTTTTATCAGCATAACTGTTTAATCAGCCAGTTGGTCAGTCAACTGCATGTCATTCAAGTTTCTTTTGTGTATGTGGGGTTAAATACCTTGGTTGGGGATGCTGGGCTGATTTGGAGCATCTCCTCCCATCTTCCTCTTCTCAAACTCCTCATGGTACTTAATCTGGAGAAGAAGAAAAAAGAAAGTCAAAGCAATTAAAGATGAAGAGTCCACCTTGTGTTAAAATCTGCCCATGGCATTTTCTTTTAAGGAAATTCCCCTTTTTTGTAGTTCTTTTTCTGTCCACCAGGCGTCTCCCATTTGCTCTCCTGTATCCTCGTGTTTGTGCTGATAGGTGGGGTGGTTATGTGCAGCCAAGGCCCAGGAAGTAGCTTGATGTTGAGAGGAAATGACATCTCGGCAGCGGGAAGTATTGTGAGGTCAGAGTATCATAGCAACACATGAGGAGGAGGAGGAGGAGGGGGGTAGACAGGTGAAGAAGAAAAAAAAAAGAAAAAAAAAAGGAACTCGACAGAAGCTTCAGCATTCACATTGAAAATGAGTCAGCACGATTCAACAGGAAATGAAAAGAATGGGAGTAACGATTAAAAACAACTCAATTGTGACAGAAAATGGTCAAGAGTTTTGGGAGACTTTTTTAACTCCCCAAGTCTGTTACTGGGAAAAGCTTAGACACAGACTTCATCATCCTACAACCGCAGCAGGCTGTGAAACACAAAGACAGCTTCAGTTCAAGATCAAATGGGCCACGCTAATGAACCTGAAACTGAGCGACTGCATTATGACTGCGTTTAGGAGCCCACCCCCCTTTTTACCCGGCTGATAACAGACTCTCTCACAGTGGCTTGGTCAAGATTTACTATCCTGATTCTGCCCCCACTTCCGCCCAGGCTCAAAGAGCCCACTGTGCTGGAGCAGTTAGTGGGGAGCGTGTTCACAGCCTGGATGGGATGACAGAGTGTTTGTGCAAGGACAGCGAATGAAGTGACTGAGAGAACATGGCTGTTCTCAAGTGCAATATGCTAAGTGAGAGCATGTAAGGAAGATTATTTTAGTTTGTTTTGAGGGAGCACGCTAAGAAGGCATGTTTGTGTTTGGCTCTACGGGAAGTGCCCTGGTCACTGCTGAACTCAAACCCTTCAAAAACGTCTCAATCTTTGCTGCATGAGAAGCAGGTTGGAGAAAATGGAGAGGAACAAAAGGGGAGAAGGAGGTCACAAGAATGGCAGAGTGGAAAAGTTCTGACTCGTTTACGTCTTAATATCCAGAGAAGAGATCAAAATGAGATAAGAATTAACATTTGTCTCTACTGACTGGCTGTAAAGGACGCCCGACTGCACACAGCTGCCTTGTTTATCAGTTGAAACTATAAAATGTCCAAGCCTACCCAACTGTAGAGCCCTTCTAAGATGTGGTCTGTGTGTGCATCCATAAATAAATACATGAAATATATGTTTCCATTGCCGCCTTAAACATTTCATTGATCTAAGACATGCAAAATGTCTCATTGCATGAAAGCAGTAATTATCTATCACCCACCACACTAATTATGCCATTAGTGAGGCCGGTGCAGAGCAGCTCATGTATAATAACATGTTGTGTGTGCACGAGTGTGTTTTACAAAAGCAAAAAAATAAAGGCCTTCACTGCTGAGCCGACCAGACTGAGGACACAAGAAAATGTAGATTTCTATTAAGTGATTGAAACAGAGCTCTGAGCATAAAATAAAATACCCAAATAGACATGACCTGACTAAGGGTTAGTTTAAAGCTAGTGGTGCACCAGTGTACATTTCCAAACAAACCGTCATAGTGCTCACAAAACTTTTGCCAGCTGAGAGGAACCAATTAGAGCAATGTCGTAACCTTCTTACTCATGGTGGTCAAAGCTAAAACCTATGTAATTTTACACACTGTCACTTGCCACTATGTTTTATTTTATATGATAATTATAACACACGACTGTGAGGAAGAAAAAAAACAAAACAAAAAACCCCTGAAAACATCTGATTAAGAAAAAAAAGAAAAGAAAAACAAGAAAACTAAAGAAGAAAACTGAAGTTGAGGATGTACACAAAGAACCTGTGACAAAGAGAGGGGCTGCATCTAGACATTGGAGATCATTTTAAATATCCAACTAACAATATACTAAAAAGTACGTTTTCAGAACCAGTGTTTTTTGCTGCGGATAAAAACGACCAATTTCCTTTTCCACCTCAGCAGATATTGTACACTGGAATATCAGAATAGCACGCAACTCTGGTGGCTGGACACGAGGCAGAAGTGACACAATCAAAACGTCGGACCTCCACCGAGTGGACTTTCTTTCAGGGCACCGCTTGTGAAAAGAAAAGGAAGTGAAGCAATATCAGTAAAGCTGTGACATTTCACTTATCCAAGAACACGATCCTGCTGAAAACCACTGACAAGAGGGTTTTTGGGCATTGCTATAAAACAGAGAACTTGAGGTGCTTTTGGAAGAATATTTCAACCACCTGTTGTACCGGAGCTGTATGAAGGCTACAGAAACCATTTGGAAGTAGAACTATGCTCAGTTGAGTATTTTTCCACCACAACGGACCCATGGTCCAGTCAACTGTTGCAACACAGTGAGTGTTTGCAGTGCACTTCATAAATGAAGACCGGGAGTTGCACTATCATTGTTTGCACAGGTTTTGAAATGACTACACCAGAGAACTAATAACGCAGTGCGAGATGTCCATGATTCGGGTGGCTCTGACCACACACGGCGGAGTTTTACCTGTTAAGAGTTAAAGAAATCAACACGCAGATCAAACTGACTGGTAAAAGCTTTGAAGAGTGCAGCAGACACTTACATTGCTGATTTGGTCCTGTGTTTTCTTAATTCTCTGCATCTCTGGCGTGTCTGCAACCACGCTGAAACCTTTTCCTTTATTCTTCTCAAAATCCTCCCTGTAGAGAACCTGTGTAACAGAAACAGATTAGAAAACAGGTGGTTAAAATGTGCAACATTAAAACACATTTATATGTAAAATCAAGTACAGCTGACACAAAACCCATAACACATGTAATGTAAATCGTCATCTATAAATGCTTTGACCTAAATTCTTTAAATTAAAAAAATTCACAAAAAAAAAAACCTGAAGAGTATTGATCTTCAGGTCTTCACTGGGGGAGACCGTGTCTAACACTATAAATGCTAAAGAAAAACAAAAAACAAAAAACACCAGCCCTGGCTTTTTATTGAACCCATGAAATATTTTTTATAAGAAAGCAGGAAAATGGTTTTACTGTTGGCTTTATTTCAGTTTGAAATGTTTGTCTAAAAAGCAACAGTTTGATAGTAAAATAAACTTGATTGTGGAAATCTTACACACCTAAACCAGTTAAGTTGCACCCCCGTAATACATTTTATGTGACTAAGCTGTGTGTATTTTATGTGTGCAAACAGAATTAGGTAGACCTTGGATATATTGCTTAGTCTTTTGTGGTGACGTTAACTTCCTGTTTGCTCAGGAGTGAAGGCCTTGCATACAGGACGTGCTAGCAACCATATATGGTCAAATGAGAGGTGGTGAGTGGCAAACAGCATGTGTGTGCGCTTTTTTTTTTTTTTTTTTTTTTAAAGCCTTTCCACCCTGTTCTGAGTCTCAGGGCAGAAGAGAAAATCTCCAGCCCAAACAAGACATTAAAAACTAGAAATTAGAAAATAAGGAGCGCTCCTTCACTTCTTCCCTGCGGCTGATCTCTAGCACTCCAATCCACAACCTCGTATATCACGTTACAAACCTGAAACCGGAAAGGTAAGAGTTATTTTTTTAACTAAAGAGGCCGCAACACGTCCTGTCTCTTCTCCATCTGATCTTGATGCATGCAAACACATTTCAATCCACCTCCCCACAACAAAGCCTTGTTCCTGCCTCCATGGTGACTGCACCAGTTTTCTGCACTGCTCCAAGAATGGGGTCTGGTTGAACAGTCCATTACCAGGAAACAAAGCTCCATCCCCACATCCTCTCCTCCAGACATCTAAATAACATCTGACCTGGCTCAACCCTGCTTAGTGCTAACCAATCCTCCTCTCATCTCCTGACATCTCATAAGGAGGTGTGATTGTGATTTACAGCTAAAGTGTACAAGCCATGCACTGTGATAAGCCCGTATCTGTCACCCATGGTGTGACATCCACTAAGAAAGAAAACTGTATTGTTCTTATTCTATGGAAAAAGTCAGCCCACAATTATAAGTCATGAAGATAAATGCGGCTTCAACTCATCTTTGCCCTTCATTCTTGCTCTACTCAGTCATCAAATGACACTCCCACTTGTTTCATTTCTTAAGCTCATCTCCTTTGACCTTCGACCAAGTGCGCTACTCCTTTCTTCTTCAGCCACAATCCTTCCTCCTAAAGCTCCTTTTTCATTCATTCATATTTTACTGCTCAACAGAAACAGTCACTCATCCTATGGAGCTAAAGCTTTTTCTTATTATGATCTTCCACTCTGCCTCTATTTGCATTCCTCTAGCTTGCCCCCTTTTGGGATTTTACTTTTATCTCTTACTCATTCACCCTGCACTTCTCTCTCTCTCTCTCTGTATTGGTGCCTCCCTTTCTCATCCTTTTCTCACCCCCACTTCTTCCATGTTCGCTTCATTGCTTTCCTTCTCCTCCTCCTCAATTCGCCCTCTCCAGTTTCTTTATTTCCTACTTTCTGTGTCTTGTATCTGTTTTCCCTGCAAAGTCTTGTAATGAGGTGTGACAAACCTCTAACCTGCTGCCATGGCAATAAGGTTCCTGTAGCAACGCAGCGCCACTGATGGCGGTGGTGAGAGGTTACAGTCAGTTTTCTGTAAGGGCTTTCAACTGTCTTAAGGCAACACACAGGCACTTTTAATATATATAGGCTATATTTTGAAAAACAAAAACAAACTAACCAACAAAAAACTGCATGTTCTGTTATTGAAAGTGACATTTTTCATAATTATTATTTTAAAAGAGTACTTCAGTTGCATGGTTTGGAGGTTCTGATTTGTAAAATTAATTTCTGTTTTACTGAAATTAATAAAGAGAAGAGGCTCTTTATTCATGATCACATGTCACCATGACACAGAAAACACATTTATTGTCTTAAAACTAAGTGAGTAAGACAACCCATAAACCATTATAATAATGAGCATCTTTTCATGGAGGGGGGAGGCTGTTTAGATGTGCGAGTAGAAAAACACCATCTGCTCCTCAATCCTTCAGTTATCCCCCTCCCTATATGACCGCCATCCTCTCACATATATGAGTCATCTCATCTGTGGTGTTTGCCAATGAAATTTGTTTTGATGAGCCCTGCATCTTTCTGCACATTACCCTCTACTCTCACTACATGCTTTAAAAAAAAAAGAAAAGATTAAAAAGCACCTTCCTGAGCGTGTGCCTGTTGATTCTCTCTTACCGTCTGTTGTTATAGCAGTGGCTTTTTTGTGCATAATTATAAAGGCTGGAAATAAAGAAATGAGTTGAATATTGCAGTTTGTTTTAATAGTTATGGTGGTGACCACATTTTAAGCAAAGATGAGTAAAAAGGCAAGAGCTCAAGCACACAACCACACAGGATTAAGAGAAGTGAAACATCAAGTGATAACCTAAGTTTTGTCAAATGTCAAAAGGTTTTTCCACCATAAATGGACATCAGTTTGTCATTCTTTATTTAACTAAAGCCAGTCAAAGTGGAAAAACATTGTTACACGTCTTCCTGAGCAGTAACCACCCCCACTGTCTATTAGGATCTTTATGAAGCAATAACACATGACCTAGTTCAGGAGGATATTTCTGTCATTGAGGGTTTTTTTCTCTTAAAACTTGGTACATATTTGGGTCTTCATAATTTTAGCTTTAGCAGAATGTGTGTAGTAGTATTCTTTGTGGTTACAAATGAGTTTTCTGTAATTTCTGGACAGAGGATTGGAACAAACAGGGGACCTCGAAGAATTTTGTATTATTTCAGAGGTCATCTGTGCTCGTAATCCCATGCAAATCTGCCATGCCCATAATTTGGGCATTAAAAATCCAGAGGCAAATTAAATGCAATATTTTTTTCATTTTTCCCCTCACATACATCTCCACAACGTTCCTCTGCTTCTTTCCCATTTAAGACTAGTGGAGGCTTTTAATTACAGATTATAGTTTGAGCAGCATTCATAGTCATTCACAGTAAGTGTCAGTTCAAGTCCATTAAAAGGGAAATTTTGAAGGTCATGAGATGGATTTCATGCATGGAAGTGCATAGTAAAGAACAATTTGCTCTTAACAGGTGTGTGGAAGCCTAATAGTAACGTCAGGTTTATATCTAGAGATAAATACACTTCACTTCATTTTTCTATACATAGATCTCTCACATTTATATGATAATGCAAATAAATGCTAGTAAAACACATACTTTGCTTATCATCTGCGCATGCTAGACCAAAAAAAACACACCTGGGATGACAATATCTAAATCACATGACAGTTACAGATAATACTACACATGAAGCAGGGAATATTGTGGAAAATTGCAGACAGTTAAGCAAGGTGCATCCAACTATTAGCCAAGCTAGACACCACAGCAAAATGCAAATAAGGAAAGACGAGAGTGACACAAGCAGCAGTGGGACGCAGCTTTACTGTCAACATACCACGGCATAAAAACGACTCAACTTGTTGGGACAAAATCTGCTAAATAAGCTGGGTTCAGACTGTTAGAACTAGTTCAGTAAAACAATGAACTAATATTCTAGCTCTGCAATAGTCGTTTTCATTTTGGGTAAACATTGTTTGGAAAACACTGTCACTCCATGCTCATCGCTTTCCTAACCAGTAGTTTTGCTTGCGTGTCTGCTGGGAATCAATTCTACGCCCGACTTCTCTGGCTCAAAGCCATGAGCACGTTTAAATACAAAGAGGCTGATGAGATTGATTGAAAGTGGGCTGAGAGGCCATTTTTGGTCCAAACTGATAATTAGAGTTGAGCATTTTCAAACAGAGTACGTCTATTTACTGAGTTATTATTGAAAAGTGTTAAACTCCAACAGTGAAACACAGTTTAACAAATGATACTCAGCATGGCCGACGGAAATCTGTTACCTGGCTCTGCATCTTGCTCTGCTGTTTCAGGCGGAGATTCTCTGGAGTGTCAGCCACACAGGTGAAGTTTGTCTTGGGATAGTGTCTGGAAATTAAGCACAAAGAAAATAAGTACAGTAAACGCAAACAGTGATGCCAGCTTTAATTCAAGACTCTCACTGTGGCTCAAGTCTAGCGCATAAGAGGAAAAAACAAAAAGCAAAACAGTATAAAACCAAGCAGCGTGCAGTCTAGGGCACCACTGTGGAGGCATTTCACATTCAACGTGGTCCTCACGTCGAGTTAGGACACCCTGTAGATAAAAAGCATGTTAGTACAACAAATAATAGTCTGTCAGTTAGGGGCCAAAGCAGTCTGAAAAAGGGAATGTGAGCCAGAGCTGTGTGTGTGTGTGTGTGTGTGTGTGTTGGGGGGGGGGGCTCAAGGTTCAAGAGTTTGGAGATGAGCCATAGCAGGTGTGGAAAAAAAGCTTTCCGAGCTTACAAAAGAAATGCATGTACTCTGTTGATAGTAGGAACTGTGTTATGTGGACAAGAGGAAGAGGAACAGCATGCAGCAGACACAGCAGTGGGGTCACAGATGCAGAAAGTGTGAATGATGTCATGGGCTGCCCCTTTCAGCAGAACATGATGATAAGTCTTTTTCTGAATAGGTTCTGGAATTTTTTTTGACAGTCTCAGATGCATTATCACCCAACTTTCTATCTGTAACAAATATAAACATGGTTGAAAAAGCATAAACCTGCAGTTTCTATTCAGACATACAGCTCGCCAAGCCATTCACCACAGACTTCTTTATTGATTGCTATCAGCTGCCTCATGATTAGTGGTTAGTATGTGTGGCACAAGTCTGTTTTATTATACACTAGAGGCTTCAGAGCAAACGCAGCCTCAAGTCTGTGAGCAACAGTGCCTGCCAATTCAGTGAGGTCCTTAAGGCATTAAAGACAAGTCCAGAGGGAGATGAAGAGCCTAACTGCATTTCAAACTGCTCATATGGATTGTAATTCTCAGCGTGCCTCAGGGTGCTGACTGTCCTCAAAAATCTTCAAGTGTATCCATGCCTCTTGGTAACCCACTTAGGCAATATGTTTACAGTTTCCTTGACAACACGGTCAACAAACTTAATGAGCATTTCTACTGATGTGATTAAATGATGCAAAAAAATAAAGGACAGGGGCTGATGAATTGTGCATAAAAACAACATAAAAAAACATGAACTACTTTGAGAAAAATCTTCAAGTGGGAAATGAGGTTCTGAGGTTTTAAAGTTCTCCAATATAACAAAAACTTAAACATTTGATCTTTCACTGCATCCAACCATGAAGTCAGTGATGTTTTCCTACTGGCCTTTTTAAAACTGAACCTTCTCATTTAACTGAAAAAGCTACAGAACTACCATCTACAACATTCAGATTTAGTGGTTTGCCAAGTTTGCAGATCAGGTTGGGCAAGCAAATCAAACAATGCAAATGAAAGCACGCTCATTGTTGTGACATATCTTATTACAGAAGCGAAGGACATTTTCCTAAGTGTAGTACATAAAAAAGAACACTTTCTTGACTATCAGTCACATGTTAAAAAAAAGGTTAGTCATTAACTGAATACTCATCTAGAGATATGAGGACCCACTTTTTAGTAACATTACAACTCATTATTCATAACAGGCACATATTGAATTTTTGCAGATATTGAAGATTATAGATGCATCTGATAAACAACTTCATAGTATTCCATGGTAGGCAGTTGTGGGATGAACAAATCCTCCAACTTGACTTTCAGATAATTGATCTCCAGCCCTTGCACGAGTCAAACTGTCTTTGGATGAGACAAACCCCTGCACTGCCACTGGCATGCTTCCTGGTATGTGACTGTAGCGACGGCTGACTACAGTAAATAAGCAAGTTAAAAATGAATGCCCTGTGACTGTGTGAAGTATGAAAAGAACAAGGCTGCTTTTTCTGAAACCTAAATCAGGCTGACAGGTGCTACAGACCATGTGCACCTGAATGCTGATAATCCTGTGTAAGCATCACCAGAAAAAGTATAATCCCATCTGTCCATCTGAACAGAACAGTGAAATTAATATTTGCTCACTTCTTTTTCCTCTGGAGTTGGGTGTGTCTGGTTTGTGCTGAAAAACACATTTCATGGGGCATCTGTGCTCATGTCATCATGAGCTCATGTCTTCTTTTGCATTTGTAAGTCTATAAATACAATATAAATACACATGGAACACAGAAGTAAACTTTGTGACCAAGTTAGATCTCATCGCATGCCTCTTCTTGTGCACTGTGCTTTGGTTTTTCATGACCACATGAATGAGTAACAAGAACACTCACTACCAGTGTGCATACAGGAATAAGTCACACACAGGTGAAGTTGGAACATGCACAAATTCTTAAGAGGTTGTGATCAAAATAACGTGGAAGTATGACTTGGGGCTGGTGGGCCCACTCTTGTATTCAGATATACACACAATCAGCCTACTGTGCAGGAGGAGAGGCCTGTTTTTACCCTGGAAGCAGGAGATGTTGTGGCCTGTTTGACTCTGTGGGACCAGGAAAGGTTGTAATGCATCATTCAAGAGCAACATCCCATCTGCATGTACACACCATTCTCCTCAACAAGTTACAAGGCCATCTGTGGAGAAGCAAGCTGCTGTAAATGACAAGCAGAATGTGATGTTTACTGAAGAATAAAGCAGCCCATATGATATGTATAGAGCTAGACGTCTCAGATTCCACAGAAGCTGAAGGGAGAAAAAAAACAAAAAAAAAACCTGACCAATTCTGCATCAAAAACTGGGAAATAACCAGCACCTGTCGCACTAAAAAAAAAAAAAATTTTTAATTACGAAATGTGCTACACGTTTTCATACCATCAAGCGCATGTCCAAATACAAATTTGACTTGCAGTCATTAAGACAATGTCACACCACTGGCTCTCACAGTCTCCAGGGTAAAGTTTGAGTTCTTCCGTGTGGTTATCTGCTCTCCTTACTCTCCCACAACCTCTAATGACCATCTCGGTATGAGACTCTCAGGGAAGGGAGGGGAGTACAGTAAAAACAAACAATGCCTATGTCAATTATCAAGGTCAAGAATAGTAAGACTCATGATAAAGCAGCTACCCCACATAATAAAAGCACAGTTCATTGCTTCCATTCCTCATAAAGGATGAGGCTTTTCTACTGATGTTTACTCTGTTTGTTCCATTTTAAACAACTAGAAATAGGTATAATAAACACACACTGAAGGGCTTTGCTCCCATGCAGAAGGAACATAGGAAACAGGAAAGGGAAAAGATGAAAGCCCTTTCTTTTACATTTTATAAAGTTTATATGAGGCACCTGGTCATGGTCAACACCTAAATATAAATGTGATTCAAAGTACGGGCAAGGTCACATTCAGAGATCCGTTCAGAAACACAAATCTTTATTAATAATACAGGGTGAAATGAAATATTATCAATGTATATATTATATAAATATAAACCAAGGAGAGTCAGAGGTGTGGATTAGCTAGAATCTGACACCATCTATAAAAGTGTGAGATAGGTCTAGTGCTTTAATTACCATGTATATGGCAAACGGTGCACACACACAATAAAAGCACCAATTCAAATGATGCAAGACATTTTAAGCCTCCATTTGCCTCCACTTTCTCATTGATAAAAATAATGACCTCGAGAAAAAGATGAACGCATGTGTTTAACTTAGAAATCATTTACATTTAGGTTTTTTATTTTTTCTTAATGGATCTTGAAGTCTTAGTCTTCTCAGGCTAAAAAGCAGCTCTTGATGGAGTTATAAATGTTCAAGCTTAATGAGCACAATTTTCTTGAGAAGTGTGACTCATCTTCATAAACATGACGTAAAAGGTAACAAGCAGTTTTTATGTATGAATTGATTACATCAATTTGCACATATCTGTATTCCACGATGCTGGAAGTTTATTAACTAGTTACAACTACTGCAAACAAGCAGCTAAAACAATTAAGCAACTGAATTTGGATCTAAACAGTGATTAAGCGTTGATTGGTCTACGCTTTGTTACTCTGATAAGACTTAAAAATAGGTGTTTGATTCAGATGTGGACTATGATCACTTACCCGCAGATCATTTTTCCTTGTGCTGTATGAACAAAACAAAACAGAACAAAAACATAATATTTCTAACTAACCCCTAATACTGATCACAAGAGGAACAAATTCTACAGCAAACAACTGAGCAGAAGCTAAATTGTGGTCAGCTTGGTTCCCCACTGACGCTGAAATTGATAATACTAGAACAACTTAATTTATTTGTCATCCAGCAACACGGCAGTTTAGGAAACAAGCTTGTCAGAACATGAAGCAATGACTGCTCTCGACAGAGCATGCACTCACTCTCTCCAGCTCTGACGAATGCACTCGGAGGAGACGGGAATCAATTTGAGTAATGAAAGGGGGATTCCATAGATTCCTGATGAGCCTTCAGTGTGTGAGCACGTACTGAAGCATGAGTGGACATGCTAGTTTTCAGAATGTCCACTTTTGTCACTGTAGAGGAACTTCAGGAATTTCCTTTGTTGATACCCCTTTCCCCACTGAGAAGTAGAAGGGAGGGAGGCACTTTCCCACACCACCCACAGGCTTTTACTGTGGGGAGGCTGAAGTGGTCACAGATAAACAGCCGAAAAGGAAGAGAGGGGCCGTAGTTGGGTTGCAACATGCACACTCGCACAAACATTTAGAGACTCCCATTTCATGCTGTGGATAGATTAAATATTGCCGTCGGTGTCGAAGGGGCGCAGACAGAACCCCCTGAAAATAAAACATGAGACACACTGACTGATTTACACACAAAGATGACTTAGGGATGACTTACGCATTGCAGTATGGTCTCTTCTCAAAGCCTTTGTAATTCTTCATGTTTAGAGTCATTTTGCAGACCTCGCAGCTGAAGCATCCTTTATGCCAGTACTGTCAGAAAGAGAGAATAGCAAATAGGTTAACTTCACTCGGTCAAAGGGAGAGGCAGTTGCTTAAACACCATCATGGACAGAAAAGCGAACTGAATGATTGCAGTCGTGACAACTTTATTCCATAAAGATTTATGAACAAGAGCGTGTTCGGTCTGTGTAAAATAAGAGTGGAGCATGTGTTATGCTGGCACTCAACAGTTACAAAAACACAGCTTCTCCTCAGATGGCAAATTGAATGGTTACTATTTATAAGTACATTGGGTGGGTTTCTGTGGTACAAGAAACAAGTCAACTTTATAGTTTTTTGGTTTTCACATGTGCTATATAAATAACGTTTGTAACTGATAAGTATGCATCTTTCTTTCCGTCATCTAATCGTGTGGTTGGGATATTTTAGATCTTTATCATTAATAGACGAGTTCAGATGCCATTTGATAGACATATACTACTATTGGCCATCTCCGTATTTTTCCAAAGCTTTTCTATCCAACAGTCATAAGACCCTGGCCAGCTCTCTGGCCACCCTCTTTTGATTCATGCCCCTTTTCACTTTCCTGGCACCGGCTGATCTGTGGCCTTAGGGTTCAGTGAGAGCCTGAAAATGAGAGATTTGGACAAGCCCAGGAGGAGTGAACAAACATAAAAGTAAAGATGTGGAGAAAGCTGGAGGAAGCTCGAGGAAGGCAGCAAGCAGTGAAGGGTGGGTAAGAGAAGCAAAAAACAGAATGAAGAACTGATCTGGCTTTTCCTGCTATTGTCAAGGGAAAGAAGGGAGGAGCGCACGACGCACAGAGAAAATGGGAGGGAAAGAAAGAAAGTCCCTCGAATTTTTCACCATCAATTTCAATTACCCACCCATCCACCCACAGAATACTGTTCTTCCACATACAGGCACAAAAAGATGATTCAAAGAACAGCAGAAAAATGCAAATACAACACCACTTTTTATACATTTTTCTCAAAATCAAACATGCATCTAACTGTCAGACCATAGCTTCTTCTCAGGTTAAAAGACAGACAGTGTCAGGAAAATCCATAATTTCCTTGCATGCAGCGATACAATTAGGTAATGCAGCATGTGTTACAGCTTTGGTAAACTTCTGGGAATAAATCATTATGATGCTGAGGTTTAGTGTCTATGAAAAGCAGATGATGTAAACACTGTTATGAAAGCGCTATGTATGGAATCACAAATCCACTTTGCAAGGAGCAGTTCACTTCAGAGATTATCAAACAATCTAAAATGTGACTGGAGGGTGGATTTAACTACACTTTTGTTTGTCCTATCTGGTTTTATGGACCACCCAGGATGGTTTGCACAGACAAAAAGCAAGTGTATGTATGAATTTGTAGCTGCAGGCGAGCAATATTGCACGGAGGCATACAAAGAAGAAGGTTCTCAGTGAAAATGGGGCCTCGGCTGTGATCTACACCCGAACACACAGGGGCAAGTCTTCAAATGCAATCCTTATCCCACTACAACCCAGTCAGGGCCTGAGGGAGTTGCAGATGGACACATCCTGTTACTTTTCCTTGCTCTCCTTCTGCATTATTCTGGCAAGTTCTGCAATAGCAAATCATTTATAAACAACAGCAGACTACAGATACTATTTCATTCAGCTTCAGCTGATTCGCAGCTGTGGTCATTACCATTTCTGCACTGGTGCCGTCTAGTTCATGTAATTATAAAGCAGCAGAGGGCATTTCATTCTCACATTTCCTCAAATTTGCAATTGCAACCAAAAGTAAACTTTCATTGAAAAATCTAAACGGATAAATATTAGTACAAATGTTTAAAACTCAGTTGAGTCTATGAACCAAGCACACTCTTTAAGATTCTTATTTTTCTGAGTAAATATTGATCTTGGGTCGACTCTTAGGAACAAGTCAAGTGTTTAGAAAACTCTCTCTATACCTTGCCCATACAGTTAACCTCCATGTCACCGGGACGTCTCTTGTCAACCCCCATGCTTACATGGACAACATAACCCTCGCAGGTGACAGGTAACAGATGCCTTGCAGAAAGTGCTGAAACCAAATTTCCTCCTGGGAGGAACAACTCACAAATGGGCAGATCTAAACGTAGGTGCTTAAAGTCACAAAGGACAGTAAATACATAGCCAATCAAGCAATATTTGGAGGTGGTCAGGTGCCATCATTGGTGGTCAGGTGCTGTTATTGTCACTACTTCAAACATTGAAAGGACCATATATTATACGTGCATTCAACTAGGAATTTTCTTAAACTGCATGGCTGAGCACATGTTACGGGACTGCTGCAAACAATGCTAAAGCTGCATATTCTAGAAAGTAACTGATGTTACATCACTAATTCACAAGTTTAGGAGTTTTTTAACTGGGTGCCACATTTCAGTACATTTTTGCATGTTTATTTTGCCCTCAGTCTGCACAGAAGTTGGGAGTTTTCTCTCTTTAGCTGCAGTTTGTGAAAAATGTAATTTTCATTCCATAATTTTGATTTAATCAAGGAACTATAAGGTTCCTCCATATTGTTTGCTGTCTGCATTTTACCTGCAAACAAGAGACACCTCAATCAAGTCATATTGGTCTGCTTTCTGAAAAGTGGAGTTTCCACAAACTGCTTTCTGTGACAGAACTGCGCGCCTGTGTGACGTTCGGGGCTGAGCAACAACGCAAAACACAGAAATGAAACCACAGGGGACTAAAGGCTGGCCGTGTGGTCATTCCCCAGAAAGTTGAACAGGGGGGACAGTATATAAAGGTGCATCAAAATAAAACAGCTATGAAACAAGAATATGTTCTTATTCACTACTTTGTCATTACAACCACTGTCTCTCTATAAATACTTAGTCCCACCCGACCTCCACATCAATTACATGCAGGGAACGTGTGGTCATAATCTCCATCTAAAATGTTAGTCTGACCTGCTGAGTAAATCAGTTTTGTAGCACTCAGAGCATTGAACATACAGAGTACTTTTTCTTTATTTTGAAACGCTAGATTGAGTCTTCATTAATATAAACCATTTCAGTATATGTTGCTTAAAAACAAACAAAAAAAACAAGAAGCTGGTGGTGGCCAAGCAATAGCTGCAAAAAAAAAAAAAAAAAAAAAAAAAAAAAAAAAAAAAAGCCAATGGGAGCAGCAACCGCAGCTTACAACTTCCTCTCTGGGTGATCATTTTACATGCAAATTGAAATGCAGTCATTGTTTCTAACAGACATGGATTCATCAACTGGGTTTTAGTCATAGAGGAATGAGAGCGTGAGCTTAGTTGAGTACTGGATGGATAAGGTCACAGACACCGAATATCCCTGTAATATATTACTACCAAGGGTCGTACAACCTCTATGATATACTTGCTTTTCAACTAGTCCTGTTTTTGCAGAGATTTCAGTTTCCCACAGATAAAATCAAATATAGGCCTCGTAGTGAAATATAATGTTTTAAGATCTTTGTAGCCTCCAAGGAACAAACACATTTTAATTGAGCATAGGCATTCCGAATACAGTATTGTACAAGAGTATATTCAGTTTGATACCTGCTGTATATCAATAGAAAGGAGGGGCAAAACAGATGTTGGGATGAGGCACAACCCAAACTATATGTCAGAGAGGTGATCCAGCTGTTAGTTTTATCCATTTCCAACTAAACTGGACTTTTGGATGCTATAGTAGAATCTGACAGTCAGCTTAAACATGTGGGCAGTGCAGCGAGGGAGTCTTAGAAATACAGCCATAGAACAGCCGTTGTAAAACAGATCTGTATCCTTGCATCAGTGCAGCTCAAGGGCACATCTGTGTGCATGTTTACGTGATCCTTGTGTATGAAGAGCTGTATGTCAGTTATTTCTCTGTGTGAATACTCTATGGATGCCAGTAAGGATCCATGGCTTCAGTCATTCTCTCTCACTCATTGTCTGTGAGATTTTTTTTTTTTTGTTTTTTAATTCAAATAATAAGATGTCCCATACAAGAGCTTTTGCACATCTATAGGATGCTGAACAAACACCATGCGTGCACCAAATTTACCAAAAGAAGCTGTCAGAGTCGTCCAACTTAAAACGGATGTGACATACCAATTTCACTATGTACCATGTTTTTAATCTTATAAACACCCTTTGTGTCTGCTTATCTGTGTTGTTGTCAAATGCAAAAAGACAGAAAATCTCAGCTGTATGTGCGGAAGTTCCTTCCTTATTTAACACCACTTGTACGACTCACAATTTAGACTTCTATTAACAGCCGCCCCATTATATTTAAAAACCTACAGACTTTTTTCTTTATTATCCATCTATCGGCATTGAAAGCTCTGGTTTGGCCCAACACTCTCACACAGTCCTGTCACATTGGCCTCATCACACATACCAGATCAGTACACGATCATGCACAGGAGGAATGTTTGTTGGCTTTTAAGTGCCACATAGATTTAGAAACATTCAAGCTTTCTTTCCAGAACATTTAAGCAATGATTAAAAAAAAAAAAAAAAAAAAAAAAAAAAAAAAAAAAAAAAAAAAAAAAAAAAATGTATATATATCTCAATTTCCACACATTTTAAATTACCTTCTGTGTCAGTCCTTCTTGCTACCCATCTCCACTTTAAAGACAGAGGGAAGACTTTAAAACTGTGGCAAGTTCCAAGTCTTAGTGGTAGCTCAGTTGACCAAGTGTACATCAGACTGGCTGTCTGTTTAGTGAGCACAACAGTGGCGATTGTAATGTAAACAGGGGGGAAAAAAAAACAAAAAACTATCTAATTTCTATCTAATCTATTATTTCTAACAGAAATAATAAGAACTTAAAACTATGAATATAGGGCAAAATAGACTTAGACTTCAAAATTAACTTTTCAAAACTAGTCCAGATGATGATTTGCACTGATAAGAACGAAAGGCAGAAATAAACACAAACGAGGAAACAAGGAGACAAGAGGAACACATGAGTTGAAATGTCAACGCTTCTGCTTTGTTATACTGTCAATCCTGTGGATATTTAAAAGAAACATATGCACCGTCTAGTTTTTACAATCATACAGATCATGAAAATGTACCTGGCCCCTCACCGTTGACTCATGACGTCTGATGAGTCTGAGTGTAATGCGTTTGTGACTGTGACTCAACAAAGGGAGGTAACTGGTCACGGCTACAAAGATTCCCCACCTCTTGTGGCATTTGGACAACATGACTCAGCTCTCAGAATAACCTGACTAAATAGACTCAAATATGGTAGACAAATTCTCCCAAAACTGAGATCAGGTGTGACATGATAAGACTGAACAGTGCTGCACAACTTCATATGGCGTGACCTTTTAGGCCCTCTTTCTAACTATTTCCTTGGTTTGAGCAGAAGCTACGTGGTTGGTGATCACATTCCAACCTGAAATCCTGCACAACAGCCACATTTTTAAGAGACCAAATTCTTGGGTAACATTAAAAATTGGCATTGGTCGCAGAGAGGTGTAAAAAATATGGGAGCAAAATTACTTAGTGTATCAGATACATCATCAAATATAAGAACAACTATACGCGCCACCAGATTTGATTTTAAGGAACATACCAGAAGTGAATAAACCCCTACATCAACAATGAGATGGATAGGAGCGTAAACCTGTCAAAAAAAAAAAAAAAAAAAAAAAATTTAAGTGAAGCAGTTTTGAGTTAGAATGGAATATGGTTTTAAAGTGAAATGGCAATTAATTCAACTCAGTTCAACTAAGCTTTATTTATTTAGCACCAAATCAGCACAAATGTCATTTCAAGGGACTTCAAGAATACAATTCAACTCATTCCAAATTAGTCCAAGTAACACAAAGGCAATTTAAAAAAATTGCCTATCTATAGAAATCAACAGATTGCAGAAACCCTTTTCTTTGATAAAAATCCCAAGACCTGAGCAAGCACAAGGCGACTGCAGAAAAACTATCTGGCAGGACCCAGGCGTAGGAAGGGCAGCCATCCACCTTAACTGGCAATTAATGTTAGAATAAAATACTATTCTAAGCCTCTGATAAGACTTAAAATTGACATTCCATTTTAGTCAGGACTCCTCAGTCCAGATCCTCAAAGGCCACTGCTTGTCATCAAAGTCTGCAAGAGTCTGCTACTGACCCATTTATTTGAATTAGGTGTGTGGGAGCAGGTAAGCATCTAAAGGCCCTTTTACACTGGCAGATACCCCAAGTTTAACACCTGAATCTAGCATGTTGCCTGTTCTTTTTACATGAACTGACATGGGGTGGCGTGTCAAACTGGCGCCGCCAATAACGTGCCTCTGAGGGTACACTGAATTGCGGGTCAGGCCTAATGTAAATAGAACTGACGTGGGGTGGCGGGTCGTGGGTGGGATTTGGTAATGACAAGACGAGGATTACTGCAAGCTTCTCATCCTCAGAGCTGTGCATATTACAGAACCGTAATCTGCAGCTGGCTGCTAAAATGACAGACTGCATTTTGACAGAAACAAAACTTGGGTCATTAAACTGATGAGCCTTAGAAACAAGTTTGTTGCGGTCAACAACTAAGACAGCAGGAGGGAGACTGCTGGTTTATATTTCTACAACACTATTTGGGGAAGTAGCTATGCGCAAATCCCGCTGCTATTCACAGATCCACCACCTGCACCATATCCTGCATCGAGCCAGCACTTTGATTTTGGTGAAGCCAGAAAGGCGAACCAGACAGAAAGTGGGCTGTCATGTTACTCAATAACGCCTCCAGAGTCATCTTCCCTCCCCTCAGCTCAGCTTCCGGCACAGGGGAAGTAATAACACACCTTGCATTTAAATTGACCAGCAGTCCTTCATCCAGGGAAAATAACGGGGTCTAATCTAAAAACGCTTTAGGACAGCAACCCTTGAGGACCAGGGGTCCCATGGTGACCATATTGGATGACTAATGCAAATGAAAGTGAGATCCTTAAAATATCCCACAACTGTGTCTGAACATACACACTCAAATACAATTTGCAGCAAAGTACTGGTTCCCTAAAAATGTCGTTTTGAAATAAAACTAACATGTCACTAAAGGTTTGGTTGGTACAAGTTGATGTGACTTAGCAATGTATGGATAATGTTCTTTAGTGAATGTAAAGGCTACTTTCCGAGTTTTATAACGAGTTGCCTGCAGGTGCTGCAGGATTCCAATAAGTTTCTCCAATGATGGAGGTTGGTCTCTCCTATTGCAACACTCCGCTTTGCAGCGACTATTATTTTTGTTTTTTGTTTTTTAAAATCTCCATGTTGATTTTCATGTTGGCACAACTTGTCTGTATTTCTGTGGCGGAGAGGTATCAGATTATGCTGTTTCAAGGATTAAATATAAGCTCACACTGCTTACACTATTCCACTTCTGAAAGTAGTGATGATGGAAACATCCCCTGCATGTTGTAGGATGCAGGACATGAACATATTTCACAATCTGAATAATTATTTGTAAGCCAACGGAAATGAGGAGAGCCACTGTTTGTACCAACACCTTCAGTTATGGTGACGATTTTTAAAACACAAACATGAAAGAAAGAAAAAGATCCACTAACGCTAAACATAAACATTCACCAACCCGCAAGAACACAATAAACCTACAGCTCTTTATAAAACACAACACAAAGCAAGGATCACAACACCCATAATACAATGCGGTCAACACGACCGCAGCACGCTACAGTTGTTTTCTTTTTACGGCTTAAATCGGAGGAAATGCCACCAAATAAGTTATTTTTCCTGGCCTCAACTTCTGACAGAAGTGTTTCGAGCTGTTTTTTTTCCCACTGTTTTTACTTGCCTTTGCAATTTTCCTTGTTTAAAAAAAAAAAAAAAAAAAAAAAAGTGCTTTTCATGGATATTTATACTCATTATCATATTCAAATTGATCTACTTGAGAGAGGAAACGGGGAGGAGTGTCGAAACGTGCCTGGATTTGGCTGTACGTACAGTTTTGAACACCTGAATGTTTTAATTTCATTGGCAAGATTTCTGCGCAAGGATTTACGACAAAATCTATGCACTTTTTGTACATGAGGGCCCTGGACTGAATGACTCCTATACACTGCACGATTTCTGCAGTCATATAAGATAATTACATATCACACTGTAGAACCCGGATCCACTTAATCTTGGTTTACACATCAAGAGTAGAACGACAATGAGTCCTGATGCAGACAAACATAGTATCATGCACTAATGGGAAACAAAACATGAGAATGAGCTGATCCCAAGGCTTCACAAGTTTTTTTTGTTTTATTACATGATGGTTTTATCATGTAGCATATGTTATTGTTTTTACTGTTGTAAAAATTGTTGGAATAAATCGTAGTTTTATAGTCATTTGCTACTATGTATAGTTGTGATTTAGATAACCTGTTATACATTTTGCCACTTTAATTTGCCGCTCTTTAATCCAGCACTACTACTCATGCTTTTAGATATAGCCCTGCACATATTGTCCACTTGACTGACACTTTCTACCCATAGCTTTAATTCTGTTATTACATACAGTGTATTCTTCACTACTATTTTGCACCTCTGGTCTGAGGCTAACTGCATTTAGCTGCCTTGTACAAACCTAATCTAACAGGCGGCTATAGGCATGGACTTTATAACTTGCCTTTCAATCAATAACTGTGACCAGAGAGTACTGCATTTCCCCTCAAGGCTGCTGAAGCCTCTCTAAAGTGCCCCTAACAGTGTGGTTTGAGCAGTTCATATATTTTTTGTACCACGTAAGATGAATATAAAGCATTGCATTTATTTCTAAATTGGTTAGTAGATTATAGTTTCAGCTGGCAGTATGTAGCCTACTCACCCAACATCAGCTAAACGCATTTATAGTATGTAGAAATCTCTAGGTTAATAGAAAAATTGTAAAATATGACTATAATGAGTGATCCAGCATTGCATAATATGCCCATATTAAACAAGTAACCTTGCAGTTGTCTTTTGGCCATCAGTATTTCCACAAAACAACTGCTTGAGGGAAAGATTTACATATCAAATGAGATCTTAAGTGGGAAATAACCAGTTGCATAAAAACAGTCATATATGAGAATGTGTGTCATTTCTGAGAAATAAAAATCCTAAACTTCATAATGGCATCACTAGAACACTAGTGTTTGAGGTATTGGAGCAACTGTGTTTCTCTTTTGTACTTATTTAAAGATAAATTGTCAGAGTACACGTCAGTCATCTGTTGACATTTTAACTCCAAGAACCTGGGTAAACTACCTAATATCACCTACAACGAATGACACATATACCTAAGCCAAATATTAACAAATCTTCTGAAAACTGCAAGACAGCGTCCCTTCACCTGCAGGCAGGAATAAGTTATGTAATTCAGTCAAACAAGAAAGCAGGCAGCATGTAGGAAAAGCAAGCACACACTTCAGATAAGTGTTTCAGTGAGAGATGAACTTTAAGCTCTACTCGACGTAAACTCTGAAGTCTCCTTGAAAACACACTTGTTCTTCTCAAGTTCTGAAAACAGCCATCAATCTTTAAGAGTCATACACGAATGTAGTTTAAATTATGTAAAACACTTCCTTGTTATAAGTTTCAGTTGCTACGTCTCAACCGCTGTCCACAAGCAAAGCCACAAAAAAAAAAGAATCTCTGATAGATACAACTCAACAAAACACGAGTTAAATATTTCTTTCACAACCCTTCATCAAGAGTTAGTACTTTGTCCAAAAGGGAAGCAAAATGAGAAGGCAGGTCGTTAGCAACGACAGCCTGAACCAAAATTCACTTCCTGTCTTCATGTGTGCTCGTCTACCCGCTCCTCCCGCTCGGCCCAGCCCTGTATACACGTACTGGAGGGAAGCAGGCAGAGAAACAATCCAGGTTTTCCAGTTTTTACAGCTGTAGGTCTGTCAAGAGAAGGTACCAGTCTTGGAATACAACGCAGTGGTAGAACAGTCAGCTTGAGGAATAAACTGCTCAACAAATGCAGCCTTGCCTGATTTAAACAAACTAATATGGCACATGTGTGCCACAGATGAAAAGGGGTGCCTGTTCTGGCATCTCTAAAGGGGAAAGCACTGATGCAGGATGGTAGCAAAGGTACACGGCAAGCTACCTCTCGTTGCTTGGTTCAGCAGAGAGAGATGGCACAGCAGCCCTCTGACAGAGCACGTTTCATGGGAGTGTCTGTTTGCTGGAATGCACCCTGCTCCGGGGCAGATTCCAGAGCACATTCTGGCCGCACTTGTGGCAATTAGATTTATAACAACTCCAGCCTGAAATTACACCAACACTACATCTGCAGAGATGTCTAATGGACACTCATAATATCTGGGTGATTGTGGACAACGAATATGGGTTTTAAGGTCAATTAATTCCAACTTATAGCACAATGGCAGAATAGCCACATCTGTGTTGTAGAGATGTGATGCATCTAGTCAGGATCTGATGTTACTTTAAATAAAATGCTTTGTGAGCACCTTGTCCAACTGCCTCCTCTGTCAATCAAGACAGATACAGGCATCAACATCTCAACAAGGATTGGTTTTCAATAGTCATTAAGACGTCTATTAACCAAATTATATACCTGCCCAAAGCTTTGGTATAAAAGAAAGAGAAAAGAAAATAGCACAGTCTTTGTTATTCATATGCAAAGCAAAAAAGACCCCACCCAGGTAAGCACATTAGATGTGCAGACTGCATGCCCCATCTTAAAAAAAAAAAAAAAAAGTAACAATCCAAATGACATGGCAGTTTTACGTAGATTAAATTATTAAAACTTTATAGTGACATTTGCCTTTCAAAGTTTCCGATGGCTCTGGATACAGGACGTGCAGCACTTTTGTTACCTTTATTTGCAACTCTCCTGTGAGAATGACTGACCTCGGTAGATTAAATACGGGTAAATTTGATGAGATTATCATCTTGACTCAGATTAGGCTGTGTTTTTTGGGTGAAACTAAAACGAGCCTGCTAAACTAATCATCCCCTGACTTGGATTAGTCAGTCATTTGGACATGTTACATCAGTACATGATACGTTGAGGGGTTTGGGGCACCCAAAAAAAAGGGGGTAGATCCCGTTTAAAAGCCATATTTAGGAATAATATGGAAAAATGCTTCATCTTGATGTAAAACGTCTCTAATAGAGGTTAGAAATGATTTCAATCCGTCCTTGTAAAAGCACTCAGGCCCAAACCAGGATCGGGTGTCGGAAGCAGTCTGAAACATCGCTTTAGGGCGACTCGACACCACAAGACCCAAGTGTGTCCAAACGAACACGAAAATTGGCACAATACTGATACATATTCCGTGATTAAGCAGACACGTACTCCGGATCAATTCCCATTTTGGCGTTAGGTCACGTTGCCGGGGCCATCGCCTTTCCAGACGTTAGCTAGCCGTTAGCTCGCGGAGCTAGCGAAATACCTGTTCCGTTGGTTTGATCGATTCATTCACAAAAACACGTGAAAAGGTTGGCTTTTAAGCGCCCACGGATAAGTTCGGCTGCCACAGAAACGAACCAGAGCTCCTTCCCGCCGCTCTCTAACACACAACAACGCACGACACGGTCCTTTGGCGTTCTTACCTTGTCCAGACAATTCACTTTTTCCGTGGGGTAAACGACTAGATTACATCTGCTACACAACGGATTCATGTTGAAACGCTCTTCGGGCTGGTTCGCGCAGGAATCGCCGGTGATGCTGGCCGTTGCCGAATGCCGTCGAGTATTTGGTTTGGAAACCAGCAACGCCGTGCGACTGTGATCAATAGCAGACCAACGCCAATCTAATTGTCTGAAGCAAATCCAGGAGATTGTTGTTGTAGCCGCACAGCTGGCTGTCAGTCCACTAACCAGACGCGGAAAGCGCGCTCCCCTGCCCCACTCTCTGCGCGCTCCCGGGCAGAGTGGAAAGAGGTAGTGTGGGAGGTTCGTGTCTTTTACTTTAATTTTTTTGCATGTGTGTGTGTGTGTGTGTGTGTGTGTAGAAGTGGAAAGATAGACAGCCAACTCGGAATACTTAACAAATTGTAGAGCATTTATGGGTTTTATCCCAGAAAACTGTACAAAATGTGAAACTGTGACTAAATCCAAGTCGAGCGCTGCGTACGTTTATCTCCAAGTTAACTGCCCTTTCTCCAACTGTGCTTGCATAGCAAACTCATGCGATCATTCCTGCAGGTTTTTGGAGGTTTACCAATCCAGCGCTCTCAAATCACATTTTTTACACATCTGCCACGTTCACTGCATGTCCTACTTGACATGCAGTCCCTGTGATAGGTTTGGTTAGGGCGACACTTGCTGACCAAAGGTTGTAACATATCTCCCATAGAATTAAAAATGTATGTCAAGTGCTATGTGCTGTAAGATTAACCCCAGAATCACAAACCGCAATAACCACGCATGGTACTTTAATAAGATTTGCTGTGTTTTATGTGATTCTCCACATATTTATTGCAATTCATGGTGTGAGTGTGTGAATCATTTTTTAATAATTATACAGTTTTTAATTTTAATCAATGAGAAACATAACATTTTCATTGTGTGCCACATGCAATAAAAGAGTTCAATTCAATAAATAAAAAAAGACAAGAGATTTGTCATTTATTTGCACCTCTTGGCTACTTTAACCACAAACTCGGCTGTAACCTTAGTGACTCTCACAATCTTATTGTCTTCAGAAACTGGTATGTACGCGTGTGAAGCAAAACTAAAAAAGAAACAACAAAAGGATAAAAGGCAGCAGGAACTGTAACTCTATCACATCCACATTTTTATTTGTTTGATATAAAAGAGCACACCTCATGTATTTTCCTAATATTGTCAGAAGAGATATACGATAATCAAAAAGATTGTTAGCCCTACCTGTAAAAATAAAAAGGTTCAACATCATAAAACACTTTTCATCAATGTCATATATTTTAAAATTACATTACAAACAGTTTAACTTAAATCTAGCAAAGCAAAACTTAATTTTAGAGCGTTTTCTTATTGATATTATATGTTAGACTACTAATTTATTGATTTCAGCATGGCCCAGCTTCAACAATGCTGTATTTTTCGTGCCCATCTCCCTCCACTTCCGTGTAACCAGGCTGCTGCTTTTGAAACTTCAAGGTGGGCCAGTAGCTCTTACGTCTCTGCAGGGCATCAAACAGTGAAATAAATGACATGGACATGTCATATCTGAGCATCAAACTGACAGCGTCAGAGGTGCAGACATTATTTGGAGCTAACCTGGATGAGGAAAAGTGGTGATGGAGCAGTGGGGTGGCATTGGATGTAAAGAGCAACAAGTGTCAGTGCCAAAAGTAAGACCAGAACAGCTGCCACACCTGCTATCACTCCTGGGTTCGAGAATCTTTCACTTTTGGCTGAAGAATCTGTTTTCACATATAAATACATGGTTAAAATATATTTACCCAAAGCTTAAGAATACCAACTTCTTTAAGCAGGACAGTGTCTCAACAATATTCAATATCTCAATATTGAATGTATGGTGTTAAGTGTCATCTAATAGAAATTACGAGTTTTTTACCTCTTTATTTCTAGTCCACAATATAACCTATTTCTATTAAGCAGGTATATTAAAATATTGGATAAAAAAAATCACAGCACCTATTACCTGTATTGCCACTTTCACAGCCTTTTTGTTGAGGAGTCAAAAACATCATGTCCTCTGTTTCAGGTGTAACAGGAGACTCAAAGATGCTGTCATTCTTGAAGTAATCTTCACAGGTTGCATAATTGCTCTGCCCATACAAAGCACCATAAAATATGAAATTATATTAAAACACAAGAACGGTTAGGTAATAACTTAGTAATTGTCTACTTATACCTCTCCTGAACAGCCATAATCCAGCCATTCTTGTCTGTGTCGATCCATGCCATCAGAGCATCTGAAACATAACATTTATGTAAAAATGGGGTTAAAATTAGAAAGTACTGGCACGTGGGGTTGCAGAATGTCCCACTCACCTCTGGAGAACATTACACCAACTGCAACCAGAGGTTTGGTTGGATGAGAGGCAAAGCTCACAGCTGTCATGCTGAAGGCAAGCTGAACAGAGGAAGACAAGAAACGCTTTGTAGATATATGTTAAATGGTTTATATGATGTCTTGAAACGTTACAGATTTAAAACATTCACTTACTAGCCAGTGGTGTGAACTCAATGGCAGAATAACTGGTGATCTTTGTCATGTTTACCTCAACTCGATGGTATTCATAGATTGTTTTCTGATCCTCATCTGAAGGACAGATATATGATTTACACACAATACTGATTCAAGGTTGATCATGATTTTTGACGGCAGCACTATATACCAGAGGACAAACATGAGTGTATTGAGTGACCTGGTGATTGAGAAGAAGGTGACATGACAAGAAAGGCATCAGACAAACCAGCCTTCACTGGATGTTCAGCTGATCCAATCGCATCTAATGACAGCGGTATCTGATGAACAGAAAAAAAGAGAATTCACCTAAACTTTGTCTACCAAATTAAAAACAACGTTGTGAAATTTCAGAATTTTGCTAAAAGCACAGAGGAAATATGCGTCTCACATCACGGTAGCTGAAAGTGATGGTCCCCGTTTTATAAAGTGCAGCCTGAAATGTGAACGCGCCCTCTGATTCCTTGCCGAGCAGTCTGACCCGCTCCCACTGGACCACAAACACTTCTCCTGAAAGTAGTTTAAGTCAAACCAAAATCAAATAAAATGTAAGAAAATATGAGTAACAATTACATGTTAAAATGTCATATGACATAATACCGTTATCCAGGTATTGTACAGTGGAGTCTTTAGAGTGGCTGGGGTCAAAGTTAGCCATCAGAGGGGCAATGTACTGCGTCGTGGTCAGCATACGGTGAGTGATGTCCCCTGTGAAAATAAATCCTGAAAATGGCCAGAAGGCAGAATGTTAGCCTTCATTTGTTACATTGAAGGAAAAAAAAAACAATAAAGTCTCATGTAAACTGAATATATGAAGGAAAGATCACTTGAGCATCTGTTAGATAATAAAAAGAAATACCTCCTGTTGCTATGGTAATCTGCCTCAGGTAATGCCCGTAGAAGGGAAAGTCAAAAGACAGGGCAACCTTCTGCAAAGACATAAGATCCAACATCCAGAAGAAGGCAAGTTTAAACACAGATTTACTGTGACATTTTCGTAAAAATTAAATGCACAGTTTCCAGTTGGCAGTTAGAGCTGTCTTTTTTGCAAAGAATAGCTCAGTAAGAGACATGAATACTTACAGATCATTTACAATAAATCCTTGTGCCTCTTGTTTGGATAAACATGCTGTGAAATTGAAAAAGGTTTAAGCGATCCATCAAGTGAGATGCTTTTAGACTACCACATGCAGTAATCCAGACTCCAGATTATTTATTAAAAAAGAAATAAAGAGGTCATCTTTTGCAAAAGTCCCTTTAATAAGTACTAATTATAAATGCTAGGGTGTCTGATTGCAGAATAAAAGGGTCCAAGTTAAGATCAGGACAAGCGCTGCCTGTGTGAACATAGTACATTTAATTTCATTATTAGTTTGTGATATCTAGCAAGAAAAATTCAATTTCTGGGCAACTTTTATGATATGCAAAATATCAGGAATTGTTCTAACTACAGATCATAATGAAAATCAGAATGTGTTGCTCATGCGTATTCTGTTGTGAATATTGGAGTTTTCAAAGCTTGTGCATATTGTTGTTTCATGAAGGGTGTTAAAAAAATGTCCAAGGAATCATCATCCTTCTGTCATTGGGTGAAAGGTAGTGTAGGCTTTGAAACATGTTACCAGTCCTGACCAGATTACAATATTCAAAATAATAAGAACCATAATCAAAATTTGAGGTACCATATATTAGTCGTTCATCTACTGTATCTGTTTAAGAAAGTGAGCATACAGCTCAGCATAGATGCCCAATATGGCGGAGTGAAGCTCAGTGGTAGAGCATTTGACAGCAGATCAAAAGGTCCTCAGTGCAACTCTGGGTGCCAACTATTTATAGAACTTGGCTTTCATTAAATAAAACTGTAGTATGTCTAAGATGGTCAATAAACCCCATTGTGGCAGAATTGATCATTATCAAAATTGAAGAAGTCTGTAAAGGAGTGAAAAGATTCAGCTGAAAATTTTATGAAAACAGAGGGGGTATAGCTCAGTGGTAGAGCATTTGACTGCAGATCAAGAGGTCCCCAGTTCAACTCTGGGTGCCCCCTCTTTATAGAACTTGGCTTTCATTACATAAAACTTTAGCTTGTCCAAGATGGACAATAACCCCATTGTGGCAGAATTGATCATTATCAAAATTGAAAAGTCTGTAAAGAAGTAAAAAATTCAGGTGAAAATTTTATGAAAACAGAGGCGGTATAGCTCAGTGGTAGAGCATTTGACTGCAGATCAAGAGGTCCCCAGTTCAACTCTGGGTGCCCCCTCTTTATAGAACTTGGCTTTAATTACATAAAACTTTAGCTAGTCCAAGATGGACAATAAACCCCATTGTGGCAGAATTGATCATTATCAAAATTGAAAAAGTCTGTAAAACAGTGCAAAAATTCAGGTAAAAATATTATGAAAACAGAGGGGGTATAGCTCAGTGGTAGAGCATTTGACTGCAGATCAAGAGGTCCCCAGTTCAACTCTGGGTGCCCCCTATTTATAGAACTTGGCTTTAATTAAATAAAACTTTAGCTAGTCCAAGATGGACAATAAACCCCATTGTGGCAGAATTGATCATTATCAAAATTGAAAAAGTCTGTAAAGAAGTAAAAAATTCAGGTGAAAATTTTATGAAAAGAGAGGGGGTATAGCTCAGTGGTAGAGCATTTGACTGCAGATCAAGAGGTCCCCAGTTCAACTCTGGGTGCCCCCTATTTATAGAACTTGGCTTTCATTAAATAAAACTTTAGCTTGTCCAAGATGGACAATAAACCCCATTGTGGCAGAATTGATCATTATCAAAATTGAAGAAGTCTGTAAAGGAGTAAAAAGATTCAGGTGAAAGTTTCCAGAAAACACAGGGGGTATAGCTCAGTGGTAGAGCATTTGACTGCAGCTCAAGAGGTCCCCAGTTCAACTCTGGGTGCCCCCTCTTTATAGAATTTTGCTTTCATTAAATAAAACTGTAGTATGTCTAAGATGGTCAATAAACCCCATTGTGGCAGAATTGATCATTATCAAAATTGAAAAAGTCTGTAAAGAAGTGCAAATATTCAGGTGCAATTTTTGTGAAAACAGAGGGGGTATAGCTCAGTAGCAGTACATTTGACTGCAGATCAAGAGGTCCCCAGTTCAACTCTGAGTGCCCCCTTTATATAGAACTTGACTTTCATTAAATAAAGCTTTAGCTTGTCCTAGATGGACGATAAACCCCATTGTGACAGAATTGATCATTATCAAAATTGAAAAATTCTGTAAAGCAGTGCGAAAATTCAGGTAAAAATATTATGAAAACACAGGGGGTATAGCTCAGTGGTAGAGCATTTGACTGCAGATCAAGAGGTCCCCAGTTCAACTCTGTGTGCCCCCTATTTATAGAACTTGACTTTCATTAAATAAAGCTTTAGCTTGTCCTAGATGGACAATAAACCCCATTGTGACAGAATTGATCATTATCAAAATTGAAAAAGTCTGTAAAGCAGTGCAAAAATTCAGGTAAATATTTCCAGAAAACAGAGGGGGTATAGCTCAGTGGTAGAGCATTTGACTGCAGATCAAGAGGTCCCCAGTTCAACTCTGGGTGCCCCCTCTTTATAGAACTTGGCTTTAATTACATAAAACTTTAGCTAGTCCAAGATGGACAATAAACCCCATTGTGGCAGATTTGATCATTATCAAAATTGAAGAAGTCTGTAAAGGAGTGAAAAGATTCAGCTGAAAATTTCAAGAAAACAGAGGGGGTATAGCTCAGTGGTAGAGCATTTGACTGCAGATCAAGAGGTCCCCAGTTCAACTCTGGGTGCCCCCTCTTTATAGAACTTGGCTTTCATTAAATAAAACTTTAGCTTGTCCAAGATGGACAATAAACCCCATTGTGGCAGAATTGATCATTATCAAAATTGAAAAAGTCTGTAAAGCAGTGCGAAAATTCAGGTAAAAATCTTATGAAAACAAACGGGGTGTAGCTCAGTGGTAGAGCATTTGACTGCAGATCAAGAGGTCCCCAGTTCAACTCTGGGTGCCCCCTATTTATAGATCTTGGCTTTCATTAAATAAAACTTTAGCTTGTCCAAGATGGACAATAAACCCCATTGTGGCAGAATAATCATTATCAAAATTGAAGAAGTCTGTAAAGCAGTGCGAAAATTCAGGTAAAAATCTTATGAAAACAAACGGGGTGTAGCTCAGTGGTAGAGCATTTGACTGCAGATCAAGAGGTCCCCAGTTCAACTCTGGGTGCCCCCTCTTTATAGAACTTTGCTTTCATTAAATAAAACTTTAGCTTGTCATAGATGGAATAAACCCCCATTGTGACAGAATTGATCATTATCAAAATTGAAAAAGTCTGTAAAGAGAGTGCGAAATATTCAGGTAAAAATTTATGAAAACCACACAGAGGGGTGTAGCTCAGTGGTAGAGCATTTGACTGCAGATCAAGAGGTCCCAGTTCAACTCTGGTGCCCCCTATTATAGAACTTGACTTTCATTAAATAAAAACTTTAGCTTGTCCTAGATGGCAATAAACCCCATTGTGGAAGAATTGATCATTATCAAAATTGAAAAAGTCTGTAAAGGAGTGCAAATATTCAGGTGAAAATTTCCAGAAAACAGAGGGGGTATAGCTCAGTGGTAGAGCATTTGACTGCAGATCAAGAGGTCCCCAGTTCAACTCTGGGTGCCCCCTCTTTATAGAACTTGGCTTTAATTACATAAAACTTTAGCTAGTCCAAGATGGACAATAAACCCCATTGTGCAGATTTGATCATTATCAAAATTGAAGAAGTCTGTAAAGGAGTGAAAAGATTCAGCTGAAAATTTCAAGAAAACAGAGGGGGTATAGCTCAGTGGTAGAGCATTTGACTGCAGATCAAGAGGTCCCCATTTAAACTCTGGGTGCCCCCTCTTTATAGAACTTGGCTTTAATTACATAAAACTTTAGCTAGTCCAAGATGGACAATAAACCCCATTGTGGCAGATTTGATCATTATCAAAATTGAAAAAGTCTGTAAAAGAGTGAAAAGATTCAGCTGAAAATTTCAAGAAAACAGAGGGGGTATAGCTCAGTGGTAGAGCATTTGACTGCAGATCAAGAGGTCCCCAGTTCAACTCTGGGTGCTCCCTCTTTATAGAACTTGGCTTTCATTAAATAAAACTGTAGTATGTCTAAGATGGTCAATAAACCCCATTGTGGAAGAATTGATCATTATCAAAATTGAAAAAGTCTGTAAAGAAGTGCAAATATTCAGGTGAAATTTTTATTAAAACAGAGGGGGTATAGCTCAGTGGTAGAGCATTTGACTGCAGATCAAGAGGTCCCCATTTCAACTCTGGGTGCCCCTCTTTTTCGAACTTGGCTTTTATTACATAAAACTTTAGCTAGTCCAAGATGGACAATAAACCCCATTGTGGCAGATTTGATCATTATCAAAATTGAAGAAGTCTGTAAAGGAGTGCAATAATTCAGGTGAAAATTTTATGAAAACAGAGGGGGTATAGCTCAGTGGTAGAGCATTTGACTGCAGATCAAGAGGTCCCCAGTTCAACTCTGGGTGCCCCCTATTTATAGAACTTGGCTTTCATTAAATAAAACTTTAGCTAGTCCTAGATGGACAATAAACCCCATTGTGGCAGAATTGATCATTATCAAAATTGAAAAAGTCTGTAAAGCAGTGCGAAAATTCAGGTAAAAATCTTATGAAAACAGAGGGGGTGTAACTCAGTGGTAGAGCATTTGACTGCAGATCAAGAGGTCCCCAGTTCAACTCTGGGTGCCCCCTCTTTATCCAAGTTGGCTGCAATTGCATAAAGCTCACATTAGCCAAAAAGTGCATTAACCCCATTGTGGTGGAATTGATCACAATTATCAAAATTGAAAAAGCCTTTAAACGAGTGAAAAGATTCAGGTAAAAATTTTCAACTCTGGGTGCCCCCTATTTATAGAACTTGACTTTCATTAAATAAAGCTTTAGCTTGTCCTAGATGGACAATAAACCCAAAATTGAAAAAGCCTTTAAACGAGTGAAAAGATTCAGGTAAAAATCTCCCAAAAACACAGATGGTATAGCTCAGTGGTAGAGCATTTGACTGCAGATCAAGAGGTCCCCACTTCAACTCTGTGTGCCCCCTCTTAATAGAACTTGGCTTTCATTAAATAAAACTGTAGTATGTCTAAGATGGTCAATAAACCCCATTGTGGAAGAATTGATCATTATCAAAATTGAAAAAGTCTGTAAAGGAGTGCAAATATTCAGGTGAAAATTTTATGAAAAAATTTTTATGAAAACAGAGGGGGTATAGCTCAGTGGTAGAGCATTTGACTGCAGATCAAGAGGTCCCAGGTTCAACTCTGTGTGCCCCCTATTTATAGAACTTGACTTTCATTAAATAAAACTTTAGCTTGTCCTAGATGGACAATAAACCCCATTGTGACAGAATTGATCATTATCAAAATTGAAAAAGTCTGTAAAGCAGTGCAAAAATTCAGGTAAATATTTCCAGAAAACAGAGGGGGTATAGCTCAGTGGTAGAGCATTTGACTGCAGATCAAGAGGTCCCCAGTTCAACTCTGGGTGCCCCCTCTTTATAGAACTTGGCTTTAATTACATAAAACTTTAGCTAGTCCAAGATGGACAATAAACCCCATTGTGGCAAAATTAACCATTATCAAAATTGAAAAAGTCTGTAAAGAAGTAAAAAATTCAGGTAAATATTTCCAGAAAACAGAGGGGGTATAGCTCAGTGGTAGAGCATTTGACTGCAGATCAAGAGGTCCCCAGTTCAACTCTGGGTGCCCCCTCTTTATAGAACTTGGCTTTCATTAAATAAAACTGTAGTATGTCCAAGATGGACAATAAACCCCATTGTGGCAGAATTGATCATTATCAAAATTGAAGAAGTCTGTAAAGGAGTGAAAAGATTCAGCTGAAAATTTCAAGAAAACAGAGGGGGTATAGCTCAGTGGTAGAGCATTTGACTGCAGATCAAGAGGTCCCCACTTCAACTCTGGTGCCCCCTCTTTATAGAACTTGGCTTTCATTAAATAAAACTGTAGCTATGTCTAAGATGGTCAATAAACCCCATTGTGGAAGAATTGATCATTATCAAAATTGAAAAAGTCTGTAAAGAGTGCAAATATTCAGGTGAAATTTTATTAAAACAGAGGGGGTATAGCTCAGTGGTAGAGCATTTGACTGCAGATCAAGAGGTCCCCATTTCAACTCTGGGTGTCCCCTCTTTTTCAAACTTGGCTTTAATTACATAAAACTTTAGCTAGTCCAAGATGGACAATAAACCCCATTGTGGCAGATTTGATCATTATCAAAATTGAAGAAGTCTGTAAAGGAGTGCAAAAATTCAGGTGAAAATTTTATGAAAACAGAGGGGGTATAGCTCAGTGGTAGAGCATTTGACTGCAGATCAAGAGGTCCCCAGTTCAACTCTGGGTGCCCCCTATTTATAGATCTTGGCTTTCATTAAATAAAACTTTAGCTTGTCCAAGATGGACAATAAACCCCATTGTGGCAGAATTGATCATTATCAAAATTGAAAAAGTCTGTAAAGCAGTGCGAAAATTCAGGTAAAAATCTTATGAAAACAGAGGGGGTGTAGCTCAGTGGTAGAGCATTTGACTGCAGATCAAGAGGTCCCCAGTTCAACTCTGGGTGCCCCCTCTTTATAGAACTTGGCTTTCATTAAATAAAACTTTAGCTTGTCCAAGATGGACAATAAACCCCATTGTGGCAGAATTGATCATTATCAAAATTGAAAAAGTCTGTAAAGCAGTGCAAAAATTCAGGTAAAAATCTTATGAAAACAGAGGGGGTATAGCTCAGTGGTAGAGCATTTGACTGCAGATCAAGAGGTCCCCAGTTCAACTCTGTGTGCCCCCTATTTATAGAACTTGACTTTCATTAAATAAAACTTTAGCTTGTCCTAGATGGACAATAAACCCCATTGTGACAGAATTGATCATTATCAAAATTGAAAAAGTCTGTAAAGCAGTGCAAAAATTCAGGTAAATATTTCCAGAAAAAAGAGGGGGTATAGCTCAGTGGTAGAGCATTTGACTGCAGATCAAGAGGTCCCCAGTTCAACTCTGGGTGCCCCCTCTTTATAGAACTTTGCTTTAATTACATAAAACTTTAGCTAGTCCAAGATGGACAATAAACCCCATTGTGGCAGATTTGATCATTATCAAAATTGAAGAAGTCTGTAAAGGAGTGAAAAGATTCAGCTGAAAATTTCAAGAAAACAGAGGGGGTATAGCTCAGTGGTAGAGCATTTGACTGCAGATCAAGAGGTCCCCAGTTCAACTCTGGGTGCCCCCTCTTTATGGAACTTGGCTTTCATTAAATAAAACTGTAGTATGTCTAAGATGGTCAATAAACCCCATTTTGGAAGAATTGATCATTATCAAAATTGAAAAAGTCTGTAAAGGAGTGCAAATATTCAGGTTAAATTTTTATGAAAACAGACGGGGTATAGCTCAGTGGTAGAGCATTTGACTGCAGATCAAGAGGTCCCCAGTTCAACTCTGGGTGCCCCCTCTTTATCCAAGTTGGCTGCAATTGCATAAAGCTCACATTAGCCAAAAAAGTGCATTAACCACATTGTGGTGGAATTCATCACAATTATCAAAATTGAAAAAGCCTTTAAACGAGTGAAAAGATTCAGGTAAAAATTTTCAACTCTGGGTGCCCCCTATTTATAGAACTTGACTTTCATTAAATAAAGCTTTAGCTTGTCCTAGATGGACAATAAACCCAAAATTGAAAAAGCCTTTAAACGAGTGAAAAGATTCAGGTAAAAATCTCCCAAAAACACAGATGGTATAGCTCAGTGGTAGAGCATTTGACTGCAGATCAAGAGGTCCCCACTTCAACTCTGGGTGCCCCCTCTTAATAGAACTTGGCTTTCATTAAATAAAACTGTAGTATGTCTAAGATGGTCAATAAACCCCATTGTGGAAGAATTGATCATTATCAAAATTGAAAAAGTCTGTAAAGGAGTGCAAATATTCAGGTGAAAATTTTATGAAAAAATTTTATGAAAACAGAGGGGGTATAGCTCAGTGGTAGAGCATTTGACTGCAGATCAAGAGGTCCCAGGTTCAACTCTGTGTGCCCCCTATTTATAGAACTTGACTTTCATTAAATAAAACTTTAGCTTGTCCTAGATGGACAATAAACCCCATTGTGACAGAATTGATCATTATCAAAATTGAAAAAGTCTGTAAAGCAGTGCAAAAATTCAGGTAAATATTTCCAGAAAAAAGAGGGGGTATAGCTCAGTGGTAGAGCATTTGACTGCAGATCAAGAGGTCCCCAGTTCAACTCTGGGTGCCCCCTCTTTATAGAACTTGGCTTTCATTACATAAAACTTTAGCTAGTCCAAGATGGACAATAAACCCCATTGTGGCAGATTTGATCATTATCAAAATTGAAGAAGTCTGTAAAGGAGTGAAAAGATTCAGCTGAAAATTTCAAGAAAACAGAGGGGGTATAGCTCACTGGTAGAGCATTTGGCTGCAGATCAAGAGGTCCCCAGTTCAACTCTGGGTGCCCCCTCTTTATAGAACTTGGCTTTCATTAAATAAAACTGTAGTATGTCTAAGATGGTCAATAAACCCCATTGTGGCAAAGTTGACCATTATCAAACTTGAAAAAGTCTGTAAAGGAGTTAAACATTCAGGTAAATATTTCCAGAAAAAAGAGGGGGTATAGCTCAGTGGTAGAGCATTTGACTGCAGATCAAGAGGTCCCCAGTTTAACTCTGGGTGCCCCCTCTTTATAGAACTTGGCTTTAATTACATAAAACTTTAGCTAGTCCAAGATGGACAATAAACCCCATTGTGGCAGATTTGATCATTATCAAAATTGAAGAAGTCTGTAAAAGAGTGAAAAGATTCAGCTGAAAATTTCAAGAAAACAGAGGGGGTATAGCTCAGTGGTAGAGCATTTGACTGCAGATCAAGAGGTCCCCAGTTCAACTCTGGGTGCTCCCTCTTTATAGAACTTGGCTTTCATTAAATAAAACTGTAGTATGTCTAAGATGGTCAATAAACCCCATTGTGGAAGAATTGATCATTATCAAAATTGAAAAAGTCTGTAAAGAAGTGCAAATATTCAGGTGAAATTTTTATGAAAACAGAGGGGGTATAGCTCAGTGGTAGAGCATTTGACTGCAGATCAAGAGGTCCCCATTTCAACTCTGGGTGCCCCTCTTTTTCGAACTTGGCTTTTATTACATAAAACTTTAGCTAGTCCAAGATGGACAATAAACCCCATTGTGGCAGATTTGATCATTATCAAAATTGAAGAAGTCTGTAAAGGAGTGCAATAATTCAGGTGAAAATTTTATGAAAACAGATGCGGTATAGCTCAGTGGAAGAGCATTTGACGGCAGATCAAGAGGTCCCAGTTCAACTCTGGGTGCCCTCTGTTTTTAGAACTTGGCTTTATTTACATAAAACGTTAGCTAGTCCAAGATGGCCAATAAACCCCATTGTGGCAGAATTGATCATTATCAAAATTGAAAAAGTCTGTAAAGCAGTGCGAAAATTCAGGTAAAAATCTTATGAAAACAGAGGGGGTGTAACTCAGTGGTAGAGCATTTGACTGCAGATCAAGAGGTCCCCAGTTCAACTCTGGGTGCCCCCTATTTATAGAACTTGACTTTCATTAAATAAAACTTTAGCTAGTCCTAGATGGACAATAAACCCCATTGTGACAGAATTGATCATTATCAAAATTGAAAAAGTCTGTAAAGCAGTGTGAAAATTCAGGTAAAAATCTTATGAAAACAGAGGGGGTGTAGCTCAGTGGTAGAGCATTTGACTGCAGATCAAGAGGTCCGCAGTTCAACTCTGGGTGCCCCCTCTTAATAGAACTTGACTTTCATTAAATAAAACTTTAGCTTGTCCTAGATGGACAATAAACCCCATTGTGACAGAATTGATCATTATCAAAATTGAAAAAGTCTGTAAAGCAGTGCAAAAATTCAGGTAAATATTTCCAGAAAACAGAGGGGGTATAGCTCAGTGGTAGAGCATTTGACTGCAGATCAAGAGGTCCCCAGTTCAACTCTGGGTGCCCCCTCTTAATAGAACTTGGCTTTCATTAAATAAAACTGTAGTATGTCTAAGATGGTCCAATAAACCCCATTGTGGCAGAAGTTGATCATTATCAAACTTGAAAAAGTCTGTAAAGGAGTTAAACATTCAGGTAAATATTTCCAGAAAAAAGAGGGGGTATAGCTCAGTGGTAGAGCATTTGACTGCAGATCAAGAGGTCCCCAGTTCAACTCTGGGTGCCCCCTCTTTATAGAACTTGGCTTTAATTACATAAAACTTTAGCTAGTCCAAGATGGACAATAAACCCCATTGTGGCAGATTTGATCATTATCAAAATTGAAGAAGTCTGTAAAAGAGTGAAAAGATTCAGCTGAAAATTTCAAGAAAACAGAGGGGGTATAGCTCAGTGGTAGAGCATTTGACTGCAGATCAAGAGGTCCCCAGTTCAACTCTGGGTGCTCCCTCTTTATAGAACTTGGCTTTCATTAAATAAAACTGTAGTATGTCTAAGATGGTCAATAAACCCCATTGTGGAAGAATTGATCATTATCAAAATTGAAAAAGTCTGTAAAGGAGTGCAAATATTCAGGTGAAATTTTTATGAAAACAGAGGGGGTATAGCTCAGTGGTAGAGCATTTGACTGCAGATCAAGAGATCCCTATTTCAACTCTGGGTGCCCCTCTTTTTCGAACTTGGCTTTTATTACATAAAACTTTAGCTAGTCCAAGATGGACAATAAACCCCATTGTGGCAGATTTGATCATTATCAAAATTGAAGAAGTCTGTAAAGGAGTGCAATAATTCAGGTGAAAATTTTATGAAAACAGATGCGGTATAGCTCAGTGGAAGAGCATTTGACGGCAGATCAAGAGGTCCCAGTTCAACTCTGGGTGCCCTCTGTTTTTAGAACTTGGCTTTATTTACATAAAACGTTAGCTAGTCCAAGATGGCCAATAAACCCCATTGTGGCAAAGTTGACCATTATCAAAATTGAAAAAGTCTGTAAAGCAGTGCGAAAATTCATGTAAAAATTTTATGAAAACAGAGGGGGTATATCTCAGTGGTAGAGCATTTGACTGCAGATCAAGAGGTCCCCAGTTCAACTCTGGGTGCCCCCTATTTATAGAACTTGGCTTTCATTAAATAAAACTTTAGCTTGTCCTAGATGGACAATAAACCCCATTGTGGCAGAATTGATCATTATCAAAATTGAAGAAGTCTGTAAAGCAGTGCGAAAATTCAGGTAAAAAATTTTATGAAAACAGAGGGGGTATAGCTCAGTGGTAGAGCATTTGACTGCAGATCAAGAGGTCCCCAGTTCAACTCTGTGTGCCCCCTATTTATAGAACTTGACTTTCATTAAATAAAGCTTTAGCTTGTCCTAGATGGACAATAAACCCCATTGTGACAGAATTGATCATTATCAAAATTGAAAAAGTCTGTAAAGCAGTGAAAAAATTCAGGTAAAAATTTCCAGAAAACAGAGGGGGTATAGCTCAGTGGTAGAGCATTTGACTGCAGATCAAGAGGTCCCCAGTTCAACTCTGGGTGCCCTCTGTTTATAGAACTTGGCTTTCATTAAATAAAACTTTAGCTTGTCCAAGATGGACAATAAACCCCATTGTGGCAGAATTGATCATTATCAAAATTGAAAAAGTCTGTAAAGCAGTGCGAAAATTCAGGTAAAAATCTTATGAAAACAGAGGGGGTGTAGCTCAGTGGTAGAGCATTTGACTGCAGATCAAGAGGTCCCCAGTTCAACTCTGGGTGCCCCCTATTTATAGAACTTGACTTTCATTAAATAAAACTTTAGCTTGTCCTAGATGGACAATAAACCCCATTGTGACAGAATTGATCATTATCAAAATTGAAAAAGTCTGTAAAGCAGTGCAAAAATTCAGGTAAAAATTTTATTAAAAAAGAGGGGGTATAGCTCAGTGGTAGAGCATTTGACTGCAGATCAAGAGGTCCCCATTTCAACTCTGGGTGCCCCCTCTTTTTCGAACTTGGCTTTTATTACATAAGACTTTAGCTAGTCCAAGATGGACAATAAACCCCATTGTGGCAGATTTGATCATTATCAAAATTGAAGAAGTCTGTAAAGGAGTGCAAAAATTCAGGTGAAAATTTTATGAAAACAGATGCGGTATAGCTCAGTGGCAGAGCATTTGACGGCAGATCAAGAGGTCCCAGTTCAACTCTGGGTGCCCCCTGTTTTTAGAACTTGGCTTTATTTACATAAAACGTTAGCTAGTCCAAGATGGACAATAAACCCCATTGTGGCAAAGTTGACCATTATCAAACTTGAAAAAGTCTGTAAAGGAGTTAAACATTCAGGTAAATATTTCCAGAAAACAGAGGGGGTATAGCTCAGTGGTAGAGCATTTGACTGCAGATCAAGAGGTCCCCAGTTCAACTCTGGGTGCCCCCTCTTTATAGAACTTGGCTTTAATTACATAAAACATTAGCTAGTCCAAGATGGACAATAAACCCCATTGTGGCAGATTTGATCATTATCAAAATTGAAGAAGTCTGTAAAGGAGTGAAAAGATTCAGCTGAAAATTTCAAGAAAACAGAGGGGGTATAGCTCAGTGGTAGAGCATTTGACTGCAGATCAAGAGGTCCCCAGTTCAACTCTGGGTGCCCCCTCTTTATGGAACTTGGCTTTCATTAAATAAAACTGTAGTATGTCTAAGATGGTCAATAAACCCCATTTTGGAAGAATTGATCATTATCAAAATTGAAAAAGTCTGTAAAGGAGTGCAAATATTCAGGTTAAATTTTTATGAAAACAGAGGGGGTATAGCTCAGTGGTAGAGCATTTGACTGCAGATCAAGAGGTCCCCAGTTCAACTCTGGGTGCCCCCTCTTTATCCAAGTTGGCTGCAATTGCATAAAGCTCACATTAGCCAAAAAAGTGCATTAACCCCATTGTGGTGGAATTGATCACAATTATCAAAATTGAAAAAGCCTTTAAACGAGTGAAAAGATTCAGGTAAAAATTTTCAACTCTGGGTGCCCCCTATTTATAGAACTTGACTTTCATTAAATAAAGCTTTAGCTTGTCCTAGATGGACAATAAACCCAAAATTGAAAAAGCCTTTAAACGAGTGAAAAGATTCAGGTAAAAATCTCCCAAAAACACAGATGGTATAGCTCAGTGGTAGAGCATTTGACTGCAGATCAAGAGGTCCCCACTTCAACTCTGGGTGCCCCCTCTTAATAGAACTTGGCTTTCATTAAATAAAACTGTAGTATGTCTAAGATGGTCAATAAACCCCATTGTGGCAGAATTGATCATTATCAAAATTGAAAAAGTCTGTAAAGGAGTGCAAATATTCAGGTGAAAATTTTATGAAAAAAATTTTATGAAAACAGAGGGGGTATAGCTCAGTGGTAGAGCATTTGACTGCAGATCAAGAGGTCCCAGGTTCAACTCTGTGTGCCCCCTATTTATAGAACTTGACTTTCATTAAATAAAACTTTAGCTTGTCCTAGATGGACAATAAACCCCATTGTGACAGAATTGATCATTATCAAAATTGAAAAAGTCTGTAAAGCAGTGCAAAAATTCAGGTAAAAATTTTTTTGAAAACAGAGGGGGTATAGCTCAGTGGTAGAGCATTTGACTGCAGATCAAGAGGTCCCCAGTTCAACTCTGGGTGCCCCCTATTTATAGAACTTGGCTTTAATTACATAAAACGTTAGCTAGTCCAAGATGGACAATAAACCCCATTGTGGCAGATTTGATCATTATCAAAATTGAAGAAGTCTGTAAAGGAGTGAAAAGATTCAGCTGAAAATTTCAAGAAAACAGAGGGGGTATAGCTCAGTGGTAGAGCATTTGACTGCAGATCAAGAGGTCCCCAGTTCAACTCTGGGTGCCCCCTCTTTATAGAACTTGGCTTTCATTAAATAAAACTGTAGTATGTCTAAGATGGTCAATAAACCCCATTGTGGAAGAATTGATCATTATCAAAATTGAAAAAGTCTGTAAAGGAGTGCAAATATTCAGGTTAAATTTTTATGAAAACAGAGGGGGTATAGCTCAGTGGTAGAGCATTTGACTGCAGATCAAGAGGTCCCCAGTTCAACTCTGGGTGCCCCCTCTTTATAGAACTTGGCTTTCATTACATAAAACTTTAGCTAGTCCAAGATGGACAATAAACCCCATTGTGGCAGATTTGATCATTATCAAAATTGAAGAAGTCTGTAAAAGAGTGAAAAGATTCAGCTGAAAATTTCAAGAAAACAGAGGGGCTATAGCTCAGTGGTAGAGCATTTGACTGCAGATCAAGAGGTCCCCAGTTCAACTCTGGGTGCTCCCTCTTTATAGAACTTGGCTTTCATTAAATAAAACTGTAGTATGTCTAAGATGGTCAATAAACCCCATTGTGGAAGAATTGATCATTATCAAAATTGAAAAAGTCTGTAAAGGAGTGCAAATATTCAGGTTAAATTTTTATGAAAACAGAGGGGGTATAGCTCAGTGGTAGAGCATTTGACTGCAGATCAAGAGGTCCCCATTTCAACTCTGGGTGCCCCTCTTTGTCGAACTTGGCTTTTATTACATAAAACTTTAGCTAGTCCAAGATGAACAATAAACCCCATTGTGGCAGAATTGATCATTATCAAAATTGAAGAAGTCTGTAAAGCAGTGCGAAAATTCAGGTGAAAATATTATGAAAACACAGGGGGTGTAGCTCAGTGGTAGAGCATTTGACTGCAGATCAAGAGGTCCCCAGTTTAACTCAAGGTGCCCCCTTTTTATCTAATTTAGTTATATAATACTTTTACTCTCTTTTGGCGTTTACTCTTGCAAGATACCGCCACAAGAAATTGTGTTCCACATCTTTATTTGGTGTAAGGTTTTTTTTTTTGTCTTTTTTTTTTTTCTACTTTGTTAGTTTTTGTTGACTCGATGCCCTTTCTGACACAATCCATGGCAACATATCAAAATACCCATGGATTTCTTGGTCTTAAATTAAATGGTGGGCAGTTGATTATCTGTTAAGATATTATATAGAATTTGATTAATGTTTAATAATTAAGTTAATCAAAAGTACATTTGAGTGCAGATCAATCAATTCCTAGTTTAAATCTTGCTGCTCCCTGCTTTTGTGTACATGCAACATGTAAAATTCTATAAAATCTGAAACTGACATAAACAGGTTGCAAACATATCTTCAAAAGCTTCCTTCTGCAGCCATCCACAACATGAACATTTACACTAGAACATGGCCAGAGTATTTACAAATCATTTGCACATAAAAGTGAAAAGAGTGTGCACATTGAAGGTTTAGTTTATAGGATGTAATAGTTTTGTTTGCCTATTGTGGTGTATAAAATATCATGCTGGAACAACGTGGGAGATACATTTTTTTTTTCTTTTGCACATTCCTGGAGGCACAAACTGGAACACTTTTCACTATTTTGTTCCTGAAAAGTACATTTTACTCACCACAGCCTGTTTATATGAGTTTGATAGAATGCCATGGACTCTAACTTGGCCATGCCGGACATCACTCATGTCAACCCAATGGTCCTTTGTACGCTGGTCCATAGGCCCAAAGCTTTGCCTTGTGTAGTACTTGGCAAAATTCTCCTTCAATACATAAAACACAAAGGATCAGAGGTTGTACAGGTATGATGTGCAGCTCGCAGAGCGTGTCACAGTGAGTTCACTGTAAACATTCTTCAATCATATACTGTGTCATAATTTTACAAGTTTATGGAAAAGGGTACATATTTCTTTCCAAAGGAGGTCAGCTTTTACCTCCAACTGAAACAAATATATAAGATTAAAAGCCAAAATCCAAATAAATGTCTCAAACCACTGCAGTCATAAGAAACACTGTAGTGCAGCTCTCACCACCACTCGTGTCATATTGTCTGGCAGTGTGGCGATTGTTATTTTTCCACCCAGAACTGCCCTGCTTATCCTGGTGTGGCCTGAAGAGGATCTCTGAGGTCCGTCACCAGCAGCTGAGTCCACATGCTGCAGTGCGATCACACTGTACCGGTCATCTGTTGAAAATGACGCAGGGTAATTCATTATAATCTGGTCAGTGATGAGATGAGTTATGACATCGGAAAATACAATGATTTCAGGAATTCCGAAAACAAAAAAGCATTTACAAAACATTTTAAATGTCAGTATTCAAGAATGATGTTTAAAGTTTGTGGTTTCATGCTCTGTCAGTCAGGCAAATGAGAAATTAGGATTTGCACTTAATTTGCTCAGCCCTGCCCTTGGCAGTTGAATCTATTTTTGAATCAAGGCAGAAACAATACAAAAACACTTAATCCCCCTCTGAAGGAACTGTCAAGTCCTCCAACCAAAATAAACCATAGCTGGTAAGCAAACTGGGGTGGGTAGGCTTTGTTTTAAAGTTCTGGGTGTTTTAATTGATGCCTTGTCTCACTTTCAAGCCATATGTCTCTGGTTTGTGCTCTATGTTTATTTTTCACCATGGTGTAATTTTTATGGTGTGTGGAAAATGCATGACTGCTGTAATGTTTATACTGGCAATTTGATCTAGACTTGTGGACTTCTTTTCCTCATACAACCTTATTTGATGCAGCTGCACCAAAATTCCTTGACTGAGCTCCCATGAGTTATTTCTGTTGATGGTATGGAAAGATGGGGATGATTTTCTGAACAGGTGACTGCTTTATAATGAAACCATTTATCTGATTAAACTGTATATGTTAATGAGTGGATGTGTTTTTATGATTAAACTAAAGTGTTGCATAAAGTTAAAGTGATCAAGGAATGCATATGTATTATATAAAAATGTAAACTACTAAAAATGTAAATGAATAAGTAGAGGAGAGAATTGAAAATCAGTTCACTTCAGCAGTGGACGGTGTTAAGGTCATATCTCAGGAGACGGCTCATAATGTAAATGCAATTTTAGACAAAGTGATGAGTTACATTGAGAAAAAGTCCCCAAAAATGAATTAAAAGCCCAATGAGCAGTGTTGGTTTAATTTGTTTTGCTCCCATTATGCCAGCTGTGTTTCTCCCAAGTACACCTTCACTGCAAGTCCAGATTATTTTCACAGCAGCCCCAGTAAAAGCACATCCACCTCTGTAGAGGCGACCCTGACCTCAGGCAGCGGGCCCAGTCCATCAATAATGACCACACACAAGAAGACAAATGTGACAATTCTTTTCCAACTACTCACCGCAAAACACCAGATAAGAAAAACAGGAAAATTAACAAGCACAACATTACAGTATTATTATCATCCAAATACTACAGTCCATCGCGCTCTTGTCAAAACAAAATTATGAAAAGCTTTCCAGTTGATTTAAATCAGACACACTGCTTTCTGAAAAGCAATCCAGTGGTGACAGTCTTGGCCTCAGTGATGTTGAGCCCCTCTTCCCTAAGTAATTTAGCGGGCTAGAGGTTCCGGACCTTCAGTCTAGCTCAGCCCAGAATTTGTCTAATCTGTCCGTCGAGTTCCAGATGAACCACCTAAGGTATTTTATTTCTTTTTGTTATGGGGAAATACGCACAAAAAAAAAATGCATGTGGTGAGATTGAAAAGAGATGACAGGCTCTCCTTTTGATGTTAATTCTTGGCAAAGACTGGATGCATCGCAACAAAATGAATCAGGCTTATGTTCTTTAGAAATGCCAGCTGAGAAAAGAGAGAAAGGAAGGCTTTTAAGGAAGAATGTGAGAGGGAATTTGATATAAAGACAGGGCGGAAGGCTGTTCTCCCGGACAAGCTGGCACTACTGTGATATAACATGCAGTTCCAGAGAGGTCAGATCATCCTGAAACAATCAACCGAGGCCTCAGCTAAGCATTAAAAATAAAATAAAGAATAAGGAATACATATAGAAGAATATGAATATTTCTTTAACACAGTTTCCAAATGTAATAAAGAAACGTAACTGTATGGATCTACACTGTCCCACAACTGTCACTTCATTTACCAATCCTTAATCAACGCAATGCAAATCAACAAGACATTAAAGATTTATTTTACATGCAACGATGCAGTGACAGTTGTGGGTAGTGCAATGTAGTCGTAGTTAGGGTAGAGCTACTTCTTTAAATTCCAATAGATGTGTGTGACTGACCTGCTGGATGCAGTTTTGGAATTTGGGACCGTTAAGTAGTTGTGCTGGTGTTTTTAAATGGGTATAGGTGTGCACGTCTCTCTACCCAAACCCAGATTGGGATCAGTAAAGAATCAGATCAATAAGCAAAATCAAAAATGGCAACAGTACAAAAAATGTTATCTATCTATCTATCTATCTATCTATCTATCTATCTATCTATCTATCTATCTATCTATCTATCTATCTATCTATCTATCTATCTATCTATCTATCTATCTATCTATCTATCTATCTATCTATCTATCTATCTATCTATCTATCTATCTATCTATCTATCGCCTTTGCGACTTAGGGGACACCGTAGTGACGTCATGGGTAGTCTATATAAACGCGCTGCCACGCAGTGCTCAGTCGCGGGGTGTCACATCTAACCCTAAATGGGGGTTGCTCTCTGTACTGAACGTGTGTTGTTTTCTCGTTCCCGGCTTTCAGCACATTTCAGAGAAGCTTTCGGACAAGCGCCGGGAACGTTGTCGTACAAAAAAGCCGGGAACATCACCCCGTCGTGCTCGGTTTCCTGCCTGAAACGCCGTGGACGTTTGTGCCGCGGTCAGCTCGGCTGCCGCGAAGAGTTCGGCTCTGCTGCTCGGGTGTTTTCACGCGGGGACTCGTCTAAACCGAGTAGACTGAAACTGAGCGAGGTGACGCTGTCGGTCCTGCCGTGAGCCGGCTAGAAAGCCTCCGCTCAAACACGCGTTTAACATGTGAAGTCGGCCGCTCCAGCGGCTGGTGTTTACGTGCTACCGCGGCTAAGGCCGCGCGGGTCCGGTGACGTCACAGATGTTTATGTGCAAGAGAGGCGACTTTTTTAAAGTGTGATGGTGTAAATACAGTTTCGATCCCTGTCCGGGAGGGATTCGTTTCTAAGCTGTCTTGTTTTTGCAGAGCCAACACCTTGACGACTTTTACTTGTGATTTGTAAAACATGTTTGCACAAATGCAGTAAAGTACGTGATGCAAAATCGACGTTAAAGTCTGATAAGATTATTTTCGTTATAATATGGTTGTGAGAATGCTGACCTGCCGACCCTTTTCAACACGTCTTTACAGGCTCCGATTTTGTGTTAAAAACAAAATCACAGAAAGCTTCCTAACATGCAGACATACTTGGATTCGTTTTTCAAAGCCTTTGTTTGTTAGACAATTGACTAATAAAAAAAGAAAAGAGCTTTAGTGCACTTTTACAGATGTTCATTGTTTAATAGAAATCAATGACGGGACAGTAACAGCAAAACAAGGTTAAGCAAATGAGGGGATTTTCTTTCCTGCGTTTGAAGTTCTGCATAGTTTGTCTTATTTGCAGTACAGGGCTGTAAACAGGCTGTAAGTGCTTCACACAACCCCACAAAATAACCCTTTTAAATCTTTCATTTACATTTTACAATATTGTCACTAACGTCTAACCATGAGCCTATATGTGTCAGTGCCCTCTGCAGCTCTTTTAGAGTCTTTTAGAGTTTGATGTTGGTTAGGTCCCTGTATTTCTGGGTTGTGGGAGGGAAACGGCATGCCTGCTGATCTGGGGTTTGTCCCTTGCCAAACCCCCAGAGTTCAGACTGTGTGGGACATTGGCAAGGCCTGCTTTAAACATCACTGCCTGCTTGCAATTAGAATGCTAATGTCTTCCACAGTCAACAGAAACCCAATTTAAGAGGTTTCTAAGTGACAAACCAAATATCTTGACCTTACAGGGCACTTGTACTTGTTTTTCCTCCAACATCTAATTCGATTAAGTAGCATTATTTAAACCTAAGTGTATGATTGATTTGCAGTGGATCCACCTTTTCACAAAATCTCTTGAGGAAAGAGTAGAAACGATATCTGCACACTTGTAGAAATGTTTGGTGCAGCAGAAAACCTTGGTCATGTAATATGGGAGGAGTACATGTACTCAGTCTGAAGTTATGACTTGACTCGCCAGGTCAAAGCTCCCTGAAGTAATATCTTATTCAGTGGCAGAAAATCTAATCAATGAGACAGGTTGTGTAATCTGTCCAGTAACAACACAAACACATTTCCTTAGATGAATTATTTACTGCAAAGTCTTCTGCTCTTGCTGCTGGGGATTTAACACCTCTTGGACCCCAGACAGGAAATTATAACAATAAAGTGAAAACAGTTTGTTGCACACATTTTGGCAAAAGCTACACTGACATTCTACACTCTGTTGAATTTAATTGTAGAAAAAATGCCACTAATTTGATGTCTACATTATAAAATTGGCACTTAACACGCAAATAAAATAAATAAAAATGGACAAGCAGAGATTAAATTAGTATCTGGGAGTGAATCAGCATCAAGATTTAATTTGTACAATTGGCTGCGAGTATGGATGAGGTTTGGTCAAGGAACAGTGGGTTTCAAAGTGTAAAAGTTTTGAAAAAATGCTGAGGAAAAATAAAATAACCATCTCAGGAAAAGGAGGAATCATTTTCTTAATGGACAGGCAATAAGGCAATAAAAGGCCAGATGCTTTGGCTCAAAAACGGATCTCTGCCTGAACTTTCATGAGTTACCAAACATCACCACTCAGCTGCTTTTTTTGTATGTGAGTTCAGCTCCTCCTGGTCAGAGAGGACGCACCCTTCCTGAGCAGAGGCTGGAGTTGGCATGGACTCCAGAACAGTACCCATAATAAACACATAGCCTTCATTTCGGGCCGTCTGGCTGAATGGCAGATGCACATTTCCTTGGGTTTCACTCCACCAAAATAGATTTTGCTTAAATTCACTCGCTTTTGTCCTGACCTCTTTGGCTTGAATTTAATAAGTGCTTTACGTCTGCAAGATAACAGAATTAACTGAATTCTTTCTTTTCCAATAAATACCAGATTCTGGTGTTTCAGCCATTAGTGTATATTTTGACTATAGCCAAACTATTTTAGATTAGTCCCGTTTGAACAACAGCGCCAATGACTCCTAAAAATTCAAAATACAATTAATAACATGCCTTGCAAAAACTTGAGTAATGTCTTAAGAAAACACGCGCTCTCATTCCCTCATTTTTCTTCTACAAGGACAAACCAACTGTTGAAGTAGAAGAAACTACTTTTTTCTGCTGTTCTGTGTCCCTCCCATAAGAACAAATAATGAAAGAGATGCAGTTCAGACCAAAAATATTTCTCATTCAAAAGCTGCTACTAATGACTCCATGATTCATGTTTTCTGGCCCCATGTGTGTTTTGCAATAGGAAGTCAATTTAGATGGGAATTTTTTATAAGATAAATGTTGATCTGGGATCCACAGGCAGTAACATCCTATCAGTGTGTCAGTCTTGCAAAACAACACATTACACTTTGTCAACATTTCTGTATCACTCTCTATAGAGTTTTTGTTGGGAAAACTGGTCCCAAGGAGAAAGGTGAGAGGCTGTTGGGAAATCACTGGGGACACAATTCATTTCCAGCTTTAAGTACTTTGTTTTCATAATATGGTTCAAATAGTGTTGATGACTCTCTAAGGACCAAAGTCATTTTTTAAAAATTATTAACTACCAAAATGGTTAAGAAAAAATGAAATCTGAAAGGGTTGTGCTGACAGTTGTCCCCTGATGTTATTGTTTAATCCGCAACACCTCAAGCAGAAGAACCCCTGAATTTAGTATTAATTTTACATGCCGTCTTAATTAACTGTATCACCATAACCTGTGCTATTAACATCTTAAACTTTTAAATCGCTGATTGGAGGAGTACTGAAACAAATCCCAACATCTTTTCATTGTGTTTCAAGAGAATTTGAATAACAGAAAACAATATACAGAAACTGATAAACATCAGTGCTCTCTTCAGTAGCCTTGTCAATCTTTGTGCAAGACTGAAGGAGTGTGAGAAGAAAAAAAAAGAAAAGAAAAGAAAAACTCCAAATCTAATTATGAACTAGAGAGCGGCTGTTTGTGGCTTGTTGCTTAGACTGAGTTGCATGCTTGTGGAGCAGGGTATTTTTATTGTACACTTTATTGTAAACTATAATTCATTCACTTTTGTGTGTAAAATAGAAAAGGCATGGCATGCCCATTTGCTGCTCCATAAAGATTCTCACTGAAGTTCAGTGGTTTGCAACACATTAAACAGGGACACACAGTGGCAGACATACTGCAGTGTTGGCATGAAAGTTAAACAAGTCCATTAATGCATTTTCTGCCAGATTTGTCCTGTTTGGTGATGGAGACCACCTGAAGACACAAGAAGCACCAGGACAAGTGCCAGAACTAAGGTCCAGCAAGTGAGAACCTCAACCAGAGCTTAACTTTAATAAAAAATGAGTCAAATGATGATAATTGATTGTGAAAGCTATTTGAAAGTAATCACACAGACTTTAAAAACATTAAGTAGATATTAAGAATAAGATAACACATGAACAAGCTGACAGAAAGGTCAACACAACTTGAAATCCTAAGCATGTGTTTGCACAAATTGCAGAATAGGCAAAGAGTAAAAGATGTAAAATACACATGGCTCACCTGTCTGTTGCTGAACCCAAACTTCAGCCTGCTCTGTTTGGGAGAGACAGAGAAGCAGCATCAGCGCACTGAAGGACATGTTAGACACTAAAAAACGGCTGCTTTTTTCTCTCCCTCTTCTCTTTGCAAAAACAAATTTTGTCCCACTTCCGCCCTTTTCTCTCTTTATCCCTTGAAAGCCACTCTCTCCACAAACTGCTCACTTTCTAACTACACCCTTTCTCTCCTCCTCAGCACTGCGCCTCCGTTGCCATAGTGATTACAAAGACAAAAGGAACAGCTGATAGGCTTTAGATCGGAGAGGAGTCTGTCATCTTCTGGGCCTGAGCCCTGTGTTATCCTCCTAATATTTTCATAAACTATATAAAAAAATTCTCTGTGAGGCAAACACAGCATCATTCTGAGTAATAAAAAAATATGTCAAGCAACAGTATGGCCCCTCCCTCTTTCCAAACCAGATGTGAGGACACTAAGAAATCTGACATTTGAGCTTATACCAGGAGATCTTGAATCAAACAAAGCCATGTTTGTTATGGTGTTATGTAATCCACTTCAAATCTGTTTACAACTCCTCAAAACAATGTGTTTATTTTCCAAAAGTGTCATTCTTTTGTAGCCTTTGTGGAACAGAAACGTCTATGTTGCAGATTAATTTGTGTGTAAAAATGAATGTGCTTAGTGGCATGTCAAATTGACAAAGAGCAAACTTTACAAGCACACCGGTGGACTTCAACACCTTTCCTGGTCACCACTTTATTCATTTTTTATCTGCTTTGGCTGTAAACATGGAAAAGATGTCAGAGAACATAAAAGTTCAGGGTGTATATCCCATAATTCAGACTGTAAAAGCAGGATACAACATCACAACAGCTTTCACATAGATTTGACTGAAAATAAGGATGCTGCACTTGCTATGCATGATATGAAGAACAGACGCTTTCCACGCTCCAATGCTGAAGGAGAGTCAACATTACATAGCAGCCCACAGTACGAAACAAAACGATCTGTGCACTTAATAATATAACAAATCTGACAGAATAGAATCAACAGGATTTGGATTGAGCCTTTGATTGCATTTACTGGCTCAAAAGAGACAATTGTTTTATGCGTAAATCACCTTAGAATCAACAACAATCAACAACACTAGCTCAGATGAAGCAAATGTAAATTCACTGCAATAAGTAATATTAGTACGTATTTTCCCAAGTTATGTTCAAACTCTAAAAGACGATACATTTTCAATGTTAATAAGATATTGTACAAAAAAGAATAAAACACATTATTCTGGGAAGGAAATTGCAGCTAAATTTGGTTTATTTTAGATAAATATTTTGCCAGTTATCCATCATTTGATGCTTTATCATTCCCACCAGAAGATGTCAGCAAAGTTTGGGTTCAGACGTGTTTTACAAAAGCACTGCAGTCTGCATCATCCAGCTTTGTTTCATCAGTGAAATGCTGACATGTTTTATCAGGGAATACATTATAAATACAAATAAATTAGCCCATTAGGACTAGATGCCTTTCAGACCAGGACCCAAGTTCCACATATTTATTTTCATCTTGATGCATTGTCAGTTAATGCCATATGACCCCGCTTGTTTTCAATCCAACTGGGACGATGTTAATTATAACAAAGGTTAAAGGCCAAAATCTAAAATGAAAGACAGACATTTACAGTCTGTGGTCCGTAACTTCCTCAAGCACGCTGTGGTTGAACCGCTACTGAAAAAGTTCGGTTTGGATCCATCACAGTTAAAGAATTACAGGCCTATTTCAAAACTCCCATTTGTGTCAGAAATTCTAGAGAAAATTGTAGCACAGCAACTCAATTCTTTTTTAGAAAAACATCGGTCTTTTGACAGATTTCAGTCTGGTTTCCGTGAGCAGCATTCCACAGAAACAGCTTTACTTAAAGTTTCTAGTGACATTATGATGGCAGCTGATTCTGGGGATTTTACAGTGCTGGTTTTGCAGGATTTAACATCTGCCTTTGACACAGCGATCATAATATTTCGATTAATAGGCTCCGTGATATGGTTGGTCTGTCTGGCCTGGCTTTACATTGGTTTCATTTGTACATTTCTGGCAGAAGTTTTACCATCTTTATAAACCAGATCATGTCAGAATACCCAAGCCTGTCATGTGGGGTACCTCAAGGTTCAGTTCTGGGTTCTATCCTGTTCCTTTTATACGTTCTTCCTTTAGGTCAAATAGCCTGACATTTCTTATCATTTCTATCCTGATGATATACAGCTTTACTCTTCTTTTGACCAGCATCAAACATTGGCTGTGTGGCAACTACTTAAAACTAAAGGCAGACAACACAGAAAACCTCATTAAAAGCAGAATGAAAGCAGAATCTTTGAAATAAAGCAGCACCTCGGTGCCTTAGGCTCGTCTGTCCGGCCAAGCCTCAGAAACCTTAGTGGCTTTTTTTGACTCTATGTCTTTGGAACGGCATTGGGGAGAATTAATTAGGAATTGCTTCTTTTAGCTTAGAAATATTGCCAAGCTTTGTAAATTACTTTCTAAATCAGAGTTGGAGATGATCAAGCTTTTATTTAATATTGTTTAAACTATTGTAATAGCCTTTTAAACCGTTTAAACAAAAAAAAACAACAACAACATAACTATCTACAAGCAGTCCAGAACGAAGAAAGACACACAACCCCAGTTTTAATCTCCTTTCCCTGGTTCCAGTACATTTTAAAACCCATATTAAACATTAAGGAGGCTGTGGAACACATTTCCTGCTTCTTTACGTTGCCTTAACTCAGCTGAATCTTTTAAAAAGCATCTTAGGACCTACTTATTTAGACAGGCTTTTAATTAGACTTGGGCTGGTCATATATTGTGTATGTTCTTTTTTTTTGAGTGTTTTTCATGTTTTATGCTTCCTCGGTTTAATGTTTTGTGCCTGTGTCAAATGCTTTTGTGTGACCTGTGAAGCACTTTTTGTCATTTAACCTGTGAAATGTGCAATATACTTACTCACCGTGGACGGAAACAATACTTAAATAAGATTTGGCATATAGGACTGTATTACTACTTTGCAACACAGTGGTTTCTTTACTCGTGATCTAACCACTTGTGCAAATTATCAGGTTCCTGCAGAATTGTGCATACTGATTATTTCAGAGCATGTTCTGAAAATTCCAACTTACATGATAAGTTAATGAATATGTGCCTTTTGTTTACCAGACAGGTTTTTGTCTGCAAATGATGGTAGCTGTAGATAAGCTTAAAAATAGCCAGCCTTGTCGAGGAAACTTTAGGTCAAACTCTTTGTATTCTTTCTTGCTAGTTTCTGATTTCACATGAAATGGAAAGGAGAGAAATTAAGTTATTATGCACGCCTTTTTAATAGCATATATTTGATTTTAAAGCAAAAAATGATGTGAAAATTATCCACGCAGGCAAAGTCCTGCTTTTGTTCAAGTTTATTAATTATAATGGCTTTCTGGGAATTTACTCAAGCAGTTATGTTTATGAACTGCACATGGGCTATCAAAATTCCTACTTTGAACTGGTCTTTTAAAGAAGAGAAGATAATTCACAGTTCACTTTGTTGCATGTTTACCAGAGCCCACCACAGCTTAGCCAAAGGGCTGTCTTTATTAATCGCCCTGAAGCAACACATTACAATACAAAGTTCCTACCCAGGTATCTTGTGATTACTAAAGATGATTAAAAACAAAACGACAAAATATTTCTTTATTTATCTATACACCGTTGTTCTTATTATATTTCGTGTTAAAAATGTCAAACACTTTTATCTGTAAGACCATTTTTGTCTTTAATGCAAAGTAACCAAGAGTAGCAATCTTGTCGTCATAAGTCTAAAACGAATTTGCGCCCCCTAGTGGCCAAAACAACGTCATACCTACGAAAGACTTGTTATAGAAAAAAGCCTGTTGTTGACAAAAATTTATTCTTAATTCCACAAATTAAAATTCTAAACACGCAACCCACATCATGTGAACGAACACAGACACGACGTTTTAACTATATTAGTACAGTAGGACGACCGGTGACAGCAGGCGAGGGGGTATAGCTCAGTGGTAGAGCATTTGACTGCAGATCAAGAGGTCTCCGGTTCAAATCCGGATGCCCCCTATGAGGTATTTCTTTATCGCTTTTGTTTCAATGATCGAGTCTATGCTGTTAAGTCATTCGTGCTACTATTGGCTTATTTATTTATATATCCTTTGTTTTTGTTTTGTTTAACTCGGAGAAAAAGCAGAAATTAAAGACCTTTGTTTAAATAACTAACATCTGGAGACTAATACCTAAGGCATGACATTTATAGTTTTCTATAAAGTATTTTTGAAATTTAGCATCTGTGAACACAACTATTACCACAATATCTGTGGATTTAAGTCATCCCTGTTGTTGCAGCATCTATTAAACAAAGATTATTAAACTTCAATTACAGCCAACAGCCGACACGGCTTGTGATAAAAATATTTATTCCAAAAATTTGCAAAATACAATATATACATTTTAAATATTACATTTTTATATTATACAGAGTATAGTTAAAAGCTTAGATTAAAAAAAATAAAATAAAATATATAAAGTAATAAATATCTCCATGACAAGAGTTTTGTTGTTCATTGGCACGAAATATAAATCAGAGCGTATATATCAACTCATTAATGCATCAACATTTCAGAGGTTCAGAGGTTCAGAGAGAGAAGAGGCCACAGGAGCTGCAGTCTGTGCTTACAATTCCTGGTTTGTTATCGTGTAAACATGTTCCATAGAGGTTTATTGTGAACATAGGCAGCTTCTAAACCATGACTGAAAAGGTTCCCCTGAAACCACTGAGGCATTGCAAGTGCTGGAATTGAGAAGTTATTCAGGTATAACAAAGAAGAAAGTAATTCCTGACAAGAATTAACAATCAAAATGAACTTGTGATTTTCCAGTGATTATCTTCTGTGAAATCAGCACATCAGCCCAGTGAACATAAAATATACAGGGTGCTTTCAAGTTAACAGTGGCCATCTGTTATCTACTTCCCAAATGCTTTCCCTGACGCTTTGCTGTTCAAGTTTATTTCTTGACATCACTAGTAAAATCTCTTCATTTCCTAGTAATGAATGAATGGCTGGCTTTTAAGTCAAAGCCTAACAGTTCATTAAGGCAAAGAGCCTTTGTCACATGATAAACCCCAGTGAAATGAGCGACTTTATGAAGTGCATATTTCCAGTCAGGCAAGACATGTCAAGCATTCCTAGTGCACCTTTACACACTTGTAGAAAACACTTCAGTAAACATACACAAAGCCTGTCCCCGTTGTTTGTCCACCCTGAGGCTGAGACAAACGAGAAGCTTTTTGCAGACTGACCGTGGATGTAGGAGGTAGACGTTGTTACAGACGCTATTACACAGGCCCAAAACACTGAATCGTACCAAAAATGTGGCCTCGGCAGTGCAGAGGTTGGCTCAGTTTGAGAACGTTTGCATCACTGGAGGGTTGTTTTAGTTTGCAACAACCTGTGATTTCATCCAGTCTAGACTGGCAGGTAGTCTGTAAGTGGAGAAAAAAAAGACAGAAGCATTTAGAAAAACCAGAACTGGAACAAAAGTTGTACTGTCAGCAGAAGCTGTTGTCAGAAAATACATCTTTCTGTTTGCCGTGTGTATAGTGTGGCAAGAGTGACTAAGGCAAAGTGATAGTCCAAGAGAAAATAGAAAGCACAAGGTGTGTGCTTACCCCTCTCCTGTTAGGGCACAGCAGGCTTGGACATGCCAGGAGTGAGTTGTGATCGAGTCGAGCGTGAGGCACTGAGAGATCTCTGCTGCCGTCATGGAGCCTTTCACGTCTTGTTTGTTAGCCAGAATGAGAACAGCTGCATTCTGTAGGTCCTACAACCAAACAACATAAGATATTTTTGATTTGATAGAAGTCAAGCATTTCCACTGGAAACCCCTGAAGATCAACTCGCAGAACAAGAAGCCGATTCAGCGGAATGTTAAAGCCGCTGACTCACAGCGTCTGTAAGTGAAACTTCCTCGTCACGTTGTGTCATGGGTTTGCAAGCTGGCCTTACGTTTAGTCACTTGCATGTTTAGTCACCCACTGAAAGTAGGAGTGTGTTTCAAACACCATGACATGAATACCAGAGCATGGGCAGAGTTGCAAAACAACAAAAGCTTTACTTCAACGTAGCATCGAATTCCCCACAGCAAAGTCGTAGAATGCATCAAAATGACCTGCATAAACCCCATAAAAGCTGAAATAAATACAGAAAATGTGTGCGTTAATACCTCGTGTGCAAGCATCCGGTGAAGCTCTTCTTTGGTCAGAGTCAGTCTTTCACGGTCGGTGCTGTCAACAACCAGAATGACAATCTGCAAAAGCAATAATATACTCTGAATTACGTAAGAACTCGTGTTATCAGAGGGCACAGTGATCGGAGTGACAAGAAGACTTGTGCTTGTAAAGTGGTTATAAGGTACGTCACCATAAGGCTTTCAGTTTCTGTTTTTATTTAAGAATAAGATTATAAAGACATCAGTGGGATACGTCACTTATAAAATACTACAATTATCAATTTTGACATAGTTTTCTTGTTGTTTTGAGGCATACGAAATCAGTAAACTTCAACAAACATCAAATGTAATGTGCAGACTGTGAACACGAGTAAGCAATTGTTAATTTCCAAAGTGGGATATGAAGATAAGCTATACCTCTGTGTTACAGTAGTACGAGTACCAGCTGGCTCGGAGACTGTCCTGTCCTCCGATGTCCCACATCATGAAGTGAGTGTTGCGAACAGTGATCTCCTCGACGTTGCTTCCGATAGTGGGTGATGTGTGGACGACTTCTTTCGTCAAACTGGACATGTGTATGTGGAAAAAAACACTCTGTCTCAGACCAAACTGTAAAGAAAAATTATTTATTTATTTATTTAAAAGTGCTCAAATCACTTACAACTGGTAGAGGATGGTAGTCTTTCCAGCATTGTCCAAACCCACAAGGATGACTTTGTGTTCTGCAGGAATGTAAAATGTGTTAAAACAAACTGCAGGAGTTTCATAATTTGTGCAAATTCTGACTTCATAGTAGAAACACAGAGATAAGATAAAGGCAAAAACATGCAGGTGATGTACTAAGTAGAACAACGTCTCCGGTCCATGAGGTTGCTATTTCACAACTCAGCAGCAGATCAGATTAAATGTCACATTCATATAAGACTCAGCTCAATTATGTGAGTCAAATGAAAGTACTCTGGTTAAAAAGACTAGACATTACAGTGAGTTTTCATTCACATCTATGATCTTATTCCAATAATATGCTGTTATGTCTCAAAAGAGGCTTAAATCGAATCAGCAAAGTAAAATATAAAAGTAACGTAGAAAAAGAGTAATGTTACCTTTATCTCCGAACACAGCCATCATCTTGGTGAGTAGAAATCCCATGATTGTGTCAAATACCCAAAAACAATTCCACGAAAGATCCAAAGGTTACTCACTATCTGTCAACAGCTGACTGACAGACAACCTAAGTTTAAATACCGAACACCAGTTTCTACCTCACACTGGTTTTAGTGGGAGGCGCTTCTCACGGGAGAAGTCCGCTCTATTTCACAATAATGATGCGTTCACGAGCTGCGAGAAATGTCACACTGAAACTATTTAACTGATTAATGTAAACTTGTCTGGGAGTGAGATTTCAGTACATGGTATCCTTTAGACGTTAATTAGGTCCACGAAGCCACGTTTATTTAACAAAGTGCTTTATAAAGTGCTCCATCTGTCACTAAAGTTGGGTAACGTTGTAGAAGTTACACATTTACTGCTTTTCATTTCACTCCAGCAAATAAACGAGGAAGCTCTTACTTTAATTATCACAAGTGGAAAACAATCAGGAAAAAAAACATTAACATTATAAGTTGTTTTTTTTTATTTATGTATCACAGCTTGAAAACATGAAGCTCAGCTATGAGATCATTTGGTAAACTGTTTTGAAAGTTTATCCTGCATAGCTTTGTCATGTAATAACATATTCTTGTGCCAGGAGCCAATAAGTGAGTTATAAATAAGTAAAAAGTAAATTTCGGTATTATTGATGAAGATTTATGGGATACATAAATGTTCCTCTAGTGTTTCACTGGTTGCATTGTGTTGTTGCTGTTTATAACTTGGTTATATATATATATATATATATATATATATATATATATATATATATATATATATTGTATAATTAATTAATTTGATCTTTTTGACAAAGTGTCAGATATGTCTCGCATATTTATGAGCCAATGAGACGAAACCATCGTTTCAGTGATATATCTTTGTCAATCTCCTCGTATTGTTAAATGTCTGCGCCTGACCGGGAGTACCTGAAGGCATCGTTTCCTCACGCCGACGACGGGAGTGGAGAGATGATGCGCAATCTGGTTCCATATATGGAAAGACCCGTAAGCAGGAACAGAAAACAAAAGTCGGTATAAATGTGAAATCCCCGGGATTTTCGTAGAGAAGTCCAGGTATTTCCAATAACGCACCCAGTCCGTTATAAGTTTCATAAGTCCTACGATGCCATGAAATTAATCAGAGCGATATCTTTGACATAACTGAGTGATCTCCAGTCAATATTTTGTTTACTTTATCATGTTTAATTTTTACTTTTATGGTATTATAGTCATGCTTGAAGTACTCTGTAACTTTACTGCTATTAAAAAGAATCACTATATTTGCAGCCACCCCCCCCCCCTCCAATATTGAAAAACTGAAATAAAAAAAAATTAACTGTTACTGTCACACTCAAACATAATCTTTGAAAAACAATAACTTAATATTATTATTATTAGATTTTTTTTAAAACCTTGCAGTCGTCTTATTTCATGCTCTGATGTGACGCTCACGTTTAGGTTTCAGGTGCAAACCACAAATGTTACTTTCCGCCTGTGCAGGCGATCTGCAGATAGGCACAGATATGACACGTTTAGTAAATATGCGACAGAAAAACCACTACTTTCATTTTCTTGTTTCCTCTGCACGCCGAATGACATGAACAAGCATGGCAGGTTTATTTAACCAGTTGGAGTTTGACAAGAAGTTATTTTACTAGTAAACTTAAATGAGGAAACAGTAAAGGAATAAAATCCTAAAAGACAGAACATGTTTTCCCTCAGAAGGCAAGTTAACCTCCAATCAGTCTGGTATTTGTTACGTAGGCTTACACACATCATTGCACCCAAATTGCTTGTTCTGACAGGGTGATGCCAGGTTCTGGGCTTCCCTTTTTTCCCTTTAGGCCTGAAATCAAGACATAAATGCTTACATCACTGAACTACAAAGTCTGTATTAGGCTTGAATGTTTTTGCACACGTCCTAGGAGGCAGCGTCATCATCTCTGTGGTGAATAACAATAACACAATCACTCTGATTTTGCATCATTGAACGTTTTGTTTCATAATAGCCACCTCCCATTGTATTGATGAAGTGACACAATGACATTTTCTGATTAAATTTTTAATTAAAATACGAATTTATCCACAGATTTAAAAATGAAAGGCAGTAAAAGCAAAATGTAGCTACAATCAGGCACCAATGATACATGTTATTTCATATTTTTAACAATTGCGATAACGCATCAATAACATTATTTACCGATCATTATTTAATATTTATTTAGTCAACCGATGACAGCGGAGGGGCTGAAGCAGCCCACCAAAGACATTCATGGATTCTCCATTATAGATAACTGAGTAAAGACCAAAGCTGATCCTACCCCCACCCCTTCACCCCCACCCCATTATGATACTCCTCTCTCTACCTCACAAGAATTTAATAATTAAAAAAAAAAATTGCAAATGTCCACGAGAAAAACAACACTAATTCAGTCAGAAATCAAGAGAAGAGAGTGGGATTTAATATCAGACAAGCTAGCAGTTAAAGTGGAAGTTTGGAGTGATTAAACACACACACAAGTACTTTTTATAATCACCATTAGCCCTGAAAAACAGACAAGAAGCTGGTGCAAAGAAAATCGAGGTGAGCAACGTGCTGGAACGAACTGCAGAGTAGCCACGGGACAAAGACATGGTGCGAAAACGAGTGCAGTAAGAGTTAAGACACCCCACCTGGTGGTGGACATGGCTTGGCGAGACATTCCGGCACTTGTGATTGGAGTTTTTCTGGACGTAAATGTGTTTCAGGGTGAGAGTGACAGGATGCCCCACACAAGCAAAACTGCTTCACAGGTGAATACTGCAGGTGCCCTCAGCACCCATGAAAAGAGAAACCGAAGTGGGACGACTGGCTCGGGTATCCAGAGAGGCTGAACCAGGCCAGGGAAGAAGTAAACATCTTTGGAGTGTGTTTTTTTGTGATCAAGCTGACACAAGTGTAGCAACACTGTTAAATCTGTTAAAATATGGCAAAGTTCTCCACTAGCGTTTTAAGGTCTGGGTGATAAGATAGTGGAGGTGAGAGACTCGCAGCTTCTGGATCTCAGATTGGGAGGAAAACCTGGAAACCTGAAGAGTAGTGAGCGAGATGAATATAAAGAGAAACCCTGACATATTACAAATGTGGGAACGGTGACATTAGACCCTGTTGAAGACTGCAGAGGACAGACGAGACAGACTACAGCGCCACCAGCCTGAAGGAGAGATCGAGTCATACAGATTACAATCGCAGATTCACAGTCGTGACAATTACTGCCCTCGTGCTGTCAGTATAGAAACCCATGATATTCATGCAGTATTAACAAAGGTAACAAAAAAAACAGACCTATACTGTTTCTTCTAAACATAAATAAATTGATTTGCAAGGAGAACTTCATGAGAATGGCATCTGGCAGTTGATGTGTGTCATTACATTGTACTGGGATGTAAACAGATGTCTGTCTGCCTGACTGGCATGGCCCCAAACCCACGCTGCAGTTCCCTTTACACCCCACAACCAGAACCCGTCCCCGCCCTCCCCATAGCTCCCTCTGTCCTCAGTCTGTAGCTTTCTTGTCTCTGTGGTACGATGAGCATTCAGCGGATGTACACGTCCCTCCCCCAGTCATCCTGGTTCTTGTTGCGGCTTATGTTGGCTCCTGTGTCTGCGGGGTCCTGGCAGTAACGCTCCCTCAACTTGGCGCGTCCATGCGGCTGTGTTTGGCTCGGCATTGGAGGGTGGTTTAAGTTTTCCTGGTCTGGCTCGGCACCTTCATCCTCCCAGGAGGCCTGTCGGCCGTGATGCTGAGCCAGGTGGAGGCGGCTGCCCCCACCCCCACGGTAGGGCTCCGGTTCTTCATAAGGGTCAGTCTCAATGTCCATGCAGGAGTCGCCGGCCTCGGTGTAGGCTGAGTCCCGGCTGCCTTGGGTCTCGGAGTCGAAGGTGTCTTGTCGCGACAGACCTCGCCCGCTACCCCCCTCGTAGCTGGCCGCGAGATGAGCGCAGGTACGCCTGCTGCTGGTGCTGGTGCTGCTGAGGCTTCCCTCCCAGGTCTGTCTGATAGTCATGCAGAGTGCTGCTGCCTCCACACTCTGTCAGAACCCCTTCCCGCTTCTGCTCACCATGCACCAGGTATGGACCCTGCAGCGAGTCACACCCATGCCACACACACAAAAACAAAACATGCAGAGACCCAAACAGCAAACCAGACTGTCAGTAGTTAGTCAGCAGGGTTAGAAAACAACAAAACACAAGGAATACAGGTGTAAGACTACAAGCTACAAGTGTTGTTGTGAGTTCAACTGTTTTCTAGTCAGACACTTTCAAAGAGTTCATGGTGCACATGGACACACAGTCATTCATTCACACCCACACACACACACACACACACACACACACACACACACACACACACACACACACACACACACACACACACACACACACACACATCAATGTATTCACAAAATCCCTACACAAATATGTCCAATAAGTACTCAGCTAGTAAAGCAGACTAGTCAATCTCAATTATTTTTCTAAAATCCCGAAACACTTAATCAACATGCTCAACAGAATTTCTACCATAACAACAGCGCCATCTGCTGGCTGATTCAGTTCTTAGCCAAACATGCGGCGCATGATTACGGCATTTCTCAGCTATGCATTAGTAGAACTTTTGGATTGATTCAGAAATATGACCTTATTTGACATACATTCATAATATATTTTATAGTTATTGTTCTGTGATGACTACTTGTGTAAATATGGTAGATATTCATTTGGTGCAACACTATCGCTCTGGTGCCATGCTGTTAACAGACATAAAGACATTTGATCCTCTTCTGCTCATTATGGTTAACAAGCAAACAGCCGCGTACCAAGAAGCAGAAACAAAACAGATGAGTCTTTTTTTTTCTTGTATGATAAAATGATTAAACAGGACCGAAGTGTTAGAAGCAGCCTCTACCAAACTAAGCCTTTCTATTTGAAGAGGCGGACATGACTTGCTGTTTTCAGGGGTGGTACCATGGCAACACGGAGGAGGAGAGCGAGCTGGATTCAGGCCTTCGGAGAACAAAAAGTGCTGGAGAAATGAGGCCACAGAGCTAACAGGGGCAGGGTGGGGGCAGCAGATGTTACTTTGACACTGACTGCAGTGAAATGGAAGGGGCCTCGGGAGCAGAGGTACCGAGTCCAGTACTTCGAGTTGTGTTGCCTTCACAGCTTTAAACAGCGCACCGGATGAAGCACCGGCCTGCTAAGACAGCAACTGCATCATGTGACGTGCAGGTGTTTCTTAGACTAAGGAACTGGCTTCTTATTAGCACATTTGTGTGTCACTTCCTGAATAACAATTTCTGTGAATTTTTGTAAGTCTCTTGGTTTTTATATACAACATAAACAGGGCTCTAATGCACTCTTCCTTCAGGTTTAAATGTTGCGGGCTGCCATGTTTGGGGCGAGTCTCCCGCCCACCCCTCCCTCTCCCTTTGCTGCAGGACTTCAGACGCCATGCTCTTCCTCTTTCCCCTCACTGGCTACGGCACCGTCCAAGTCTGGCCACAGATCCAAATTTCTGCGCAGGGAGGTGAGCACCTGTACCTGCAGGTTGGAGACAGGCTCTGGGGATGCGGCCAGGGCCGCCGTGGCCATAGTACGGTTGAGCAGAGGGTTGGGAGGATTGCTGCTTGGCGGGTGTGTCGCCTTCCAGTAGGCCTCCAGGTAGTCAGCCAGGTGTTCGCACGCGTCCTCCAGCTGGTTCTCATCCAGGATGATGTCAAAAAGTTCCTGCGACACACAAAACAGCTGTTGTATGATTTTACAGACTTAAAAACAAGAGAATTTCCTCTAGAGGTGCCAGCTTTTCTACTTACAGGAGGGCACTGAGCCAGCTTGTCTGCTGCAACCATCTGCACATTTAGGTGTTTCGCCTGGGACTTCCCCCTGGATTTAATGAGCCTCTGGAGAACCTGCAGGGAGTCAACGCACTGTCAACTGAAGCAACAGTCACAGCTGGTTAAAACAAAAAAGTATTACAAAAGTAAACTAATGCTTAAATGAATTCAAACATTTAAGCTTATCAATATGAGCACATCTGCTGTCTAACCTTAGGTGACGCTATTTTGATGTAGACAATGATTGGAGCCAGGGACGTCTTGGCCAGTTGGGAGGGGTGGTTGATGGTGTCTGCATCCAGAGCAACAAGCTGAAGAGTGCGGGCCAGCTCGAAAATACGCTCAATCTCGCTCTGCACCTCAGCTGAAGACCCAGGACATGGACAGAACCCGTGAACACAGCGAAACAGAGAACAACCGGTATGCGAGCTGCTTTCTCGCAGTGGAGATCCAGCTCTCAATATTAGCTTCCGAGTACGTAACTGTTATGTTAGTACTCTCTCGTGCAAGTTTTTGGGGGAAATAAAAAAAAAAATAAAAAAATAAACAAACACTTCCAAGCATATGAATCAGATTGGACCACAAGTTCCATTTACACAAAGCTAAATGGAGCACTGCAGCATCCTCATTCATTTGCCACCTCCAGACATTTCAGATTTTCCTGAGTGCTTCTAATCATTTTTTTTTCAAAGTTGTGATTGAAGGAGGCACTTAGAAATGAGATGCCTGTGGTACTTGGAATAGCTTACAGTAAGGGCACAATTTCTCACTGTGTTACTAAAACTGAAACGACAACACTAAAAAAAAAAACAAACAACAGAACAACATGGAACATCAGATCTTTGTTTGCACTAACAGGCAGAGCACTAAGTAAAGCCACTCGAGTTTGTGTTTTTACTTTACTGCTCCTCAGCGAAGGTCTGCAAAAAGAGCCTTTCAAGCACACTTCCGCTTTTTTTTTTTTTTTTTTTTTTTAAATCAGCATGTTGACGTGTCAGGAGAGATAGATTAAAACTGCGAACTAGACTGCTCCTCGCCTGCCTGGTCAAACCTCAGCGCCTCAGAAAGTGTGCATGCTGCCAGCCATGCCAGCGGAAAGGACAGATAAGAGGAACGACGAAATCTGTATAGGAAGGCTCCATGCACACATTTCAGCCGCCTCCTGAGGGCTGCAGGGCACAGAGTTAAAGCTGGGGGTGAATCAGCGCCTCTGAAGATTGATAAGAAGTGCAAACTTTAATTCACATTTAAAAAAAAATAGCAGGCAAAGTTTCCATTTAACATCATCAGAGGATTGAATATTTGAAAATTTGAGTTTGACTGCAGATATACACCTTCTCTTCCACCATGACGAGACTGATTTCATGAGACGAGGTCCAGCTATCTATAAGGGATAACATAAAGTCACAAGATAAACGGTCCCTCTGATCACTCCAGCTACCAGCTGCTCGGCTGATGTCTTCCTGCTTGGGTTTTGCAAGTTCTTTATTTTTGTTAGAGACTAGAGGCTGTCACACAGAAGTATGAGGAACAGAGAAACTGACAGGCAGGCAGACAGGCAGACGAACAATGTATGAGCAGATGTTGAATGGAGTTAGAAGAAAAAGGGCAGAGGGAGGTGGGAGAAATGCTTCATTGTTTTGTTGCAAGGAAAGCATACATACCCAGTACGTCTGAATCAAGAGACAGAGGAGGAGGAGGTGTTGGGAGAGCAGGGGGAAGGATGGGTGAAGGGCAGAAAAGACAGAATGAAAAGAGAGAAAAGGCTAGATCAGACTCAATCAGAGGAGGTATAAAAGTATGTAGGTCTTTTGATGAGGTACAGTAATGCCCGAGGAACATGCTCTGTCTCCGTTTCGTCTAACAATATCAGTGATCAGGAAGTCCTCAGACGTGTCATGTCGAGTTGACTGGAAAATCCCTTGAAAGTTCTGTCTTTTCTGTTTGTCTTCACTGTTTACAGGTGCATAAAAACCCTTCTCTGCAAATCTTTGACAAAGGCATTCTCCTCCAGCTGCTGCAGCATCATTTGAGTGCATGCACGTAGATTTATATGCATTTTTATTGTGTGAACTGTAATTTTGGCTCCTGAGTGAAACTGTAAATGAGCTGCTTTTAAACTGCCTCCAAGACGGTATTTGTTTCGTTCCGAACAGGAACGATTAACAAAAAGCTGATAAAAGCTGATTTCTGGGGCTGAGTCTTTCAATCCTTTTTTAGAAAAAAAAAAAAATAATAATTATACTTAAAGCAATAAAGATATGAAACACGTATAGTGAAAGATGTTTAGCAACACAACAACACGACGTAAACAAAGATGTTTTATATTTGCTCCCTGTGCTACTTGTGAAGTGATCCTAAGTGTTATCGAGGGTTTTCTGGTGCCTCACCCAGGCTGGAGCGGGTACTGGAGCGCTCAATGATGGTGTGTTTGCTGGGGTTGTTGAGCACTGACCGTTTGGCCAGAGAGATGTCTGCAGTCACTCGTGTGATGGATATCCTGAAACGGAGACCCAGCGTGTTCACAGGTTAATAAAAACAGGCCCGTGAAGCTGAAGGTCGTGTACCGGTTTCATTCTTACCTGCCCTCAAACTTGTGTTTCAGAAAGTCAAAGAGTGCTTTCTGCATCATGTCCGTCACCTACGGAGGAAGATCAGACATCAGAAACATCCTACAGATGTGACGGTGACGTAAAGCGCGTGCAGCCAAATGTCCTTCCTTACTTCGTAGCCTTTGAGGGACGGCCCGACGAGGATGATGGGTCTCATGGAGGGAACCACATCATAGGGAGGGACATGCTCCATCTGAGCCGGGAAAGGACATGAAGGTGAGTCACATTGTCATGTTTGCACAGTTTCACAAAGCTCACACAGATCTGCAGTACACAGAGTTGCACTCATGCACGTATCCCTGCCCTCCTCCTCTCACCTGAGCGCCCGCATTGATGGATGGCGACTTTAAGACGTTGGAGTCCATTTGCTTTTATTGAGTGTCTATCAGCGCTCAGAGGCAGGGATCAATTTTAAACGGAGAGCCCTGGCCTCAATTTCTTAGTCTGCAGTCTGGCATAATTAAAGTAGCCATAATTAAACCAGATGCCAGGGTGTCAGAAGAATTCTTGTGACTGCGCCGCGGCCCTTATCACACACGTCATACTTCACACTCTCCCCTGTTAACTGGGAACTGTCAAAATATTTCTGCCAGTAGCTGCTGTAGTAATATTTTTTGCAGTAAAAATAGACTGAATTCCAACTACGTCCATTTCTGAGATTGTTTTTGAAGCACTGATGTGATGACCGTTAACACTACAGTTAAAACAGGTTGCTCTCCTTAAAATGTCATTTTTGCATTCATTAAATTCCTTTCGATTTTGGGATCTTTTTTCTTTTTTATTCAGGAAATGAAAAAGCCCTTTATGTAAAGTGATGTGGACAAGCCTACACAGATACCTAAACTAAGCAACGGCACCAAAGCCCAGTCCTTACTGCAGCATAATGACTTTCAGGTGTATTTGCACTTTATGAATCATAATGACTTCATGAATCATCTATACCGGATTCACACAAGTCTACCTGCTTCAGAAACTATTTTCAGTTGGGTGACAACAGTTGAATCTTATATATTCTGGCATCATTTGTGATATTTTTTGTCCTTTCTAGATCTGCAAGCACTGCTGATCCTCTACATGTGCTGTACAGCACTTCTGGCAGCAGAGCGTAGCTGCTCCTCTGCTTTACATTACATAAAGTTAATGGGCTGAAGCTTATTTAACCTCTCTTGTATCCAGAGGAGCTAAAAATACATAGTTTAAAAGCTTTGGAATGGCTCTTGCTGACAGGGGGGGGGGGCAAAGTTGGATCAACGAACGTAACAGAGCTACTCTTTTGTTTTGAGTTACACAAAACCGGTGCAGAAGTCAGCGAGAAACAGAAATGACACTGTTCAACACTGCTGAGCCAGAATTTGCTATATTGATAAAACAAATGTAAAAAAACTTATTTACTGGCTTTTTTTATGGAAGAAATATGTACACAAGCATTTTTTAAAGGGCTCATATTACTCATTTTCATCTTCTTGATTTTATTTTGGTTATTTATGCCATCCACCTCGGCCGGTTTTGTTCTGCCATGCTGCAGCGCTTCTTGTCACCTTTCATCTGAAATACTAAATTTTGGCTCCTGTCTCTTTAAAGAGTTTGTTCGTTTTAATGCCACTTGCAAACATCATCCACCTTCGAGACTTTGAGATGCTGTTATAACTAAAACACATCCATAGCTCATATTCCTAACTCATGATGTCATTTAGTGAGCATAAATAAACCCAAATGTGGACAACTTTTATTCAAATCTAAAAATCAAAAATGAATTTAGGATAAAATGTCAGGACGCATTACAGTCACACTCTGACTAACAGGATGTGAGTCAGTTTTGCACCTGGATTGTCACACTGACGGCTGTGATGCGAGGTCATAACGAAATGACAGAAGCGTCACCACAATTCTCAACTGACTCTGTGGATGTTTCCGGCTTTAATGTGCACCTGCAAGCATGAAAAGCTGAGCACAAGCTCCCACATGCAAGACAACGCAAGACAAAGCATAAAAAGGAGCGTGATTAAATGTTAGAGATTAGTGTTTTAGATCAAAGCACACTCACCGACTTCTGTTTCTGTTTAGCTGGGCCCCCTACAGTACCATTCCACATTGAGGCAAAAGGAGATTAAAAAAAAAAGAAGCACAAAACACAAGAGCACATTTAGTTATTGACATGTTAGGCATAGGGAGGAAATTGGGAGAGGAGCTGTCGTATTTATTAGTTCACACTAACTGCCACTGCTGTGGTCTCTTGGAAAACAGACCGATATTAAGCAGTAGCAGCCATTTCAGGGGGTATCGCTTAGTTCAACGCCTCTCCCAGCTGATCCAGCACATAAACACACAACACCAAATATATCTCAGCATACCCATCGTGACTGGAGCCTGAGGAGCCAAACAGGGTTAGAGGTGGGAGCTGAAGTAGCAGCAAGGAGGGTTAAGTTGTGAGCAGTTAGTAAGAAACTGGAGGGGAAAGGAGAGATCACACCTGAGCACAAAGGCAGGATGGAGGACAAGGAAAGCTGGGGCCCTATTGTTACCTTCTTAAAGAAGGGCAGTCGATGGGCGTTGGCCTGGGGGGATGTTACGCTGCCTGACATGTTCTTGGGGGAGCGAGGCTCACCCTGGGACTCAGGGGGCTCCTCGGCATCCAGGTCGAGGGGGTCAACATCAAAGGAAATATCTGCGTGAGCTGATGGGTTTGGTGGTGCAGAACAGAACAGAAGAACAGGAAGAAGAGGAAACAGAATGAAGGGCAGGGAAGGAGAGCAGAGAAAAATAACAGAGGAAAAGCAAAAGGGGAAGAGCAAACAGAAGAAAGAGTGTGAGAATGTGAGAAGCATCCAGAAGGAGGCAAGAGGTGACATAGACTGTGATAGAGGGAAAAAAAAGTGTTATAGCATGGCTAAAACTGAAAAAAAAATCTGACAAGAGTTTGCAAAAAAGAATACAACAGATTATCATGAGGCAAAGCACAGACTTCAGGTGAGATAGCAAGAACAGCGGAGGGGAGGATGAATTCAACTTGAAAGCGACCGGAGTGGAAGTGTAGATGTGAAAGACGGTGTGTTAGAGGGAGGGGCTGCAGGGTGAATGGAGAGACAGCAGAAGAGAGCGGGGTAGGAATCAAGATAAGTGATGGGGACGGTGCACAGGGCTGGCAGGTGTCTTTTTTCAAAGATGCAATGTGAGATTTCAGGAGGTGAATTTATTATTTTTGGTGGGAGGGATAGATATAGAAACAAAGATTGGCATATCAGTCTTGGCAGGCAACCTGTTAGCTGGAAACAGGAGGAGCAACCCTGTCAGTGTTCTAAGACTGCAGAAGCCACACTTTAGCCCCGTAAAACTACAACAATCAGAGGTTTGACTAACTTAATCTCTGCTTAATATGCTTTCACATTATCGAAGCTCCACTTGAGCATGATAGGGTGTACTAGGCATGTCAGACAGATGTGGTCTCTGTGATACAGGTGTGGACCTCTGCTCAGGGGATCGTTTTGATGAACAAATGGTGTTGAAGTGAATTACACCGTTTGTTTTCCCCATTTTCACTTCCGAGGCAGCTCTGCGTTGTCCCTGTGACACTCTCACGCAATCCAGACACACTTAACAAGCTTAAAGAGTGTGGTCCATTCTCATCTCTATTTCAGTCCTTTTCTGTGCTAATGACAGAGCACGAGGCCTCTCTCGCTTCACACAGCAGCCCACTGAGACGCGCCGTGATCCATCATCACGCCTGGATAACAATTCACATCTGCATCTAAATATCAGGCGCTCGTATCATCTCACTCACTCTCACTTCCAGAACTGCATACACGCAGTCACTGTTATGGCACTTGATAGGGGCGCCATGTGACCTCACCTGTGCCAGGTGGGGTGGGCCTGCGGGTTCCCGTGGCAACATCCAGACTAGAACTTCCTCCTGATTTACTGAAATGGTAAAATTTTGCAGAAAAAGATAAACCCATATTGTGAATCATATTTGTAACCATGCATACATATATACACACACATATTTCGGAACTGTATCAGTAAATACAGAGACTGATGTTTATATATTGTAGCTGCACAGAGGAACTGAGTGACTCACAGCTGCTCTTCTGCTTATTTTCGGGTGTTTTACATTGTCTGCTAGGTGAAGAATGACTCATGTTTGACTTGTTTGAAAAGTGTTGTGTTGTTTGCTCTGCTGACACTGCAGATGCAGAGTGCCTTTCATCATCACCTGGAGCTAAGCCGGTTTTGTCTCATCCGCTGCTCCTGCAGCAGCCGGGTGTTCTCCAGTTTGACTGGACTGGGAATGAAGCCCACCTCGCAGCCCTCCTTTACCAGGCGGCCGATCCACCAGTCGTTGTTGTACTTCTGCATACAGAACAAGCGAGCTGGCATCACAGTAGGCAATGAGAAACCAGGTTTATCATAAACCACGCTTGTATTATAAAATCTCTTTTATATAATCACCATTTTTATGTATAACATGCAAACATGAACCGTTTGAAATCAGGACTGGTACAATTTCATTTGTTTTTCAATATTTTCCCCAGATTCTGGAGCATCTATCTCTCCCTGCAGTGCAGCTTGCGCTGCAGCAAACACCCACTCATTGCCTGGCTACGGTTTAGACAGAAGGAGGCTGCGGAGTAAGATGCAGGAAAGCATGAACCCTTGTTGGCTTTCCACCCACCATCACCAAAGTTGTTCCAAAGGGGAGAAGCCTGAAGCCTTGCTGTTGACATGCATTTCCCTACATCATCCAGGGTCCTCTGACAGAACGCTACCTTTAGATCAAATCTGTGTTTGTTGCTACTGAAATCTACTCAATATAGTACGTGGGATGTTCAAACCTCTTTAATGTGCAAGAAGTCTTTGGCTTCAAAGGAAATGGCCATTCCCTGCACGGGAACATCATCGCTGGGGCCTGGGTTGTAACCCACGTTTGTGCGCACAGCAAATGCCACTGGTTTGGTCTGGAACCATGATGAGAGAAACAGTTAGGAGCACGCAGAGGAACAGATGAAGAGATTTAACTGTGTCAAAGCGTCAGCACGCAGACTGACTGTTGACGTCTGACCTTTGCTTTCTCAAGTGTGGCAAGGGCCTGTCTGTCGGCTTCCTTCCTCAAAGCCTCGGGATCCTCTTCCAGGGACACATCTGAGTCTGACGGTCGGCTGGTGTAGGAGTCTGCAGAGCCCTGAAATCAACAATGGGTTTACTCAAAGGTGAGGAGAGAAAGTCTATGAATCAAACCTCACTGCAAAATGACTACGTCTACAGTTTAAACAAATAACCTGTTTGTTCATCTTCTCCCTGCTCTGAATTCCTGTTCTCTAGTGTCGCACCCTATATTCACGTATGGATCTGGGTCCTGAGCGGTCAAGACTACATCAAAAAGTGAAACCTACAGTAGCACAAAAGGGGCCCCGGCCTTTATATTGCATGTAAGATGAGTCTTTGTAATTTGAGGTGGAGACGATGCACATGAACTGGCCAACATAGTCGCTGCAGATCCAGCACAGTTTAAAGTCTTAAATCTTTATGCAAAAGCAGAATTGGTCCAGTGTGTGGGTGCATCAAGTACCGAAACATGCACAGAGAGGGGAAAAAATGGCTTAATGTCTGTTTATAATATCATTGAGGATATAAATTTCTCATGAAGTGGCTACAGTTTCCAGCACATCCACCACTCATGCCCGGTAACTTGACTCTCTCCCGCTGACCCCGACCCAGACGCCAGGCCACAATAAAAACCTGCACGGTCCTGTGAGCCTGGAGCACCGGCCCACTGTTCTGTTCTTCTGAAGAGTTTGAGTGTTCAATTTATATAACAATCCCACTTGTTCTCTTGGTGCTGTTTTATTTTTTTTAGCTGACAAGCTGCCTGGCATTTGTAGGAGGCACCGACAAGAATGCGGACAGCTGAATGTGCTGGGAAGAAGAAGTGACTCACTAGGTGTAGGCTTTTTTAAATAGAAGTGAGAAAGCTCAAAGATGACATACGCCATATGTAATGTTGACTGAAAATTCCCTGCACATGTGTAGTCAGACATCACATCAGTGAGTGCAGAAACCATCTCTGAATTGGTGCCAGGTATGATGCCTCCGTTTCAGGAATATGGACAAGTCATAAACTTTTTTTTTAACTACAGCACCTGAAACTAGAGTACATCAGCTCACTCAAGTGTAGAGCCCAATTACATCTTAAGAGCTTCTGTCTTTTAATCTAATATGAAAGAGTGATAAAAAAAAAAAATGTTGATCTGGCATGTATAATTAAATATATCCCCGTGCAGAAATCCAAACCATCAACAGATGCACTCTGATCTTCTAATGTTTGAGGAGCTAAAAACATTGCAGCCCTATGTATTTTTCGTCAGTTTCATAGAGCCTCTTAGCTGCCAAAAAGACCTACAAATTCCACATGTTTAAGTGTTTTTAAGCAAAATACAGAACTACGCAACTGCTCCAGATGTGCTTATTATTGCAAAGAAAAGATGAAAAAGGAAAATCAACGTGGGAGTTTTAACTGCCAATAAGATGTGAACAGTGTTATATAAAGCAGAATATTTGGTAGTTACTTAACTTACACATGCATTTTATGTAAAGTCTTGATAATCTCTGCTGATATATTCACGAATATGGAACGATTGTCTACATATTCATCAAAATTGTTATCAAAATTGTAAGTCTTATCTTACTTTGAGTTACTTTTGTCTCCACTTCATTATAACAAGAAAACACAGAATTGCCTTTTACTCTTCTGACTTATTTTGTGCTCTTGATTACTTTTTTTATCAGCAATTGAAAAAAAAGAAAATCAATCAAAGGAACTCAAAAGACTGACACGAGTCCGGTGTTAAAGCAACAGAATTTAATCTTCATGGAAACATAATTCAAAATGCTTTAATTTTCCTGCAGTGCCTCTGGGGTGTCATATTAATTGCATGATATCAGAAATCATATAAGATTACTACATCTCCCATCCAAGCTGCCTAATCTTGTGTACGACGCCTGATCCCTCGTTCAGGAGCGTCATCTTCTATCTGCGACGGCTCAGAGTTGTGCAGGAACTTGTTGTAAATGAATCCTTTACATAAGGTGAGATTAGACCTAAATTGTCACATTTAAGAAGAAAAACAGATCAATAAATGTAGGCAATAATTAAAGCCAAATTTACAAAGTTAAAATTAGAGAATTTCTAAAACTGTTCCCATATAAATATGCTTTGGGGTACGACAGGAAACTGCATGAACTCTGATTAACAAAGTAAATTCACAATAAATAAATACACAAATAAAAATAAAAACCTGTACCAGAGTATAGTTTTTTTTACTTTGACCCTGACTTTAGGGTGAAGCTTTTAGGAGTTTGGCGCAGTGGGCGGAGTCAGTTGCCCTCCAACCAGAAGGTTGCCAGAATGATCTCCATCACGTCCCAAAAGTGTCTTTGGGGAAGACACTGAACCCTGATTTGAACCCATCGCTCCACTGAAGCATCGGACAAGTTTCTGAATGAATGAATGCTTTATTTTGAACAAATAATAACGCCGATAAAAATTACTAGCTGTTTGAAAAAGAGTTCAGAGAAGCAGAGCTTATTAAACCCTATCATACTCACACTTGAGGATGTTTAAATATTAAATTAAATTATTTGCTTGTTTATCTCCACATCAACTGAGCTGTTTGAAAATTAACCAAATCAATTAATTTAAATAATACTTGTCTTTATGATCTCTAAAACCACTAACTTGTCGTTAGTGCTTTTTTCTGCAGCATGATTAGTGAAATTAGTGATAATTTGCATTTATGTGTATTGCCCCTACCCAGAACATAAAGTAAAATGACCAGCTTCCAACCTTTCAGGGTTGGAGACAGTGACATTAAGATGTTTGAGTTTTTCAGGATTCTTCTCTCTAGTTCTTTAAAGTTGGATTTTCATAAATGATCAAATGATGCAGCAGCTCACCAAAAAAGATAAGAATTATTAGGTTTTTTTTTATCATCTCCAATCATATTAATCCCCCCTCAGACTGATCTGATATCTCCGTCTATAAAACTGTACATTAAACAGTAGCATGTGGATACATACGCACGTCTCCCTACTGACGATCAGTCCTTTCTGCTTTATTTATGTGTAACTTTTACATAATAAAGATATTTCATGCAATTGTGTTTTTTTTTAAACTGTTGTATTTTTACTTCAGCGAAGGACCTGAATTTTTCGTCCTACACTGGAAATAAGAAACATGACTTCAGATCAGTGTCAAACAGTCAAATGAAGCTCAGCCGTGGAAGTCTGGAGATAAGGACAGAGGTGGATTAACTGGACCTGAGCTCGCTGCGTCCCATCTTAGCAAGGCTTCGATTGCTCGCTCACAAATGTCTGAAACAGTTTCAGCTGTGAACGTGTCAATACGTGAACGTGCAATAATAAAGATGATATAAACAATCCAGGGTAAACCTAGCATTAATTCCTAAATGCTCCTTTAAACACTGAGATTCAATCCCTCCTCTAATCTGTATAACAGTTTTGTTATTTTATTGATGTCCCGGTGGTTAAGATGCATCCTGTGTTTGTCTTACACTTTACTTGGCCACTCTGCTACAGGCCATTCATCTGCTCTCAGTGCCCATTTTTCTTGTCTGAATTCCAGATGACACTGATGTATAAATGCAATATTCCAACACAAATCTATTTCAAGGATAAATATTTTCATGGGACTGATTATGTCTGATGTTTTTTTATGACATGCTGGTTTTGTTTGTCAGCTGTATTTGTTTGCAACGTTCCTGCTCGGTGTGTAGGAAAACTTGTTTCCGTCTTCTTTATTCTGGTCACATTTATTTATGAGTGAGGTTCTTGCTCTGTTAGCAGCTCAGCCAGGTTAATGTTGGACATTTATTTGGACTGTTTCAGATGCTTACTACAGCAACTCTTTTGGTTACGTGTAATAAGTTTTATTATTGTCCTCACTGCCTGCCTCCCATCTGTGAACCAGCATATGGTCCTGCACTTCCACTACATGCACCATAACAAATAAACACTTGGCTGGAATCAAAGGTCTAAATATATCCAAAGGAAAAACTGGTCATGCCTGAAGCATCTTTGCAGTGTGTTAGTGTTTGCACATGCATATCTGTGTGATTAATCCTCCTCGTCGCCTTTGATTAAAGTCCGTGTGGCTGCATGATTTGAAATGAAACGACAAACACTAATGTTGATTCTAACCGCCACCTGTTGTACCGAGGAGCTCTGTGACTTGGCAACAGCCCACTGAATGTAGACACTCCCTGTTACCGAGGCGATGGCTGGCTTCTCTGTACGTCCTTGAGCATTCGCAAACCATCCCGACTTCCTGTTTCAGCACTCAGTGGTGCCCGCACATCCCACTCAAGCAGGAAGAAAGATACCACAAGTTGCATGCAGCCACTAATGAGGACAATAACAGCAGCCCCCACATGGTGTCACTGAGTCATGCTGTGGAGTATAAAGGTGCAGCTCAACAAGGAGCACCGATGGATGGGAGACCCATAGGGAAGGTTTTACAGAGTAAAAAAACCACAAAAAAAAAAAGAACTGAAATGACATCAGAAACAACCGAGGACCTACCCACTCAATACAACACGTCAGGGATGCGAGAAACAAGGAGTAGAAACAACATCTGATGACTATATGTGTGTATTTGTGCCTCTTAGTCACCCATCCAATTGATTCACGTCAATACCAGGAAAAAAGAGAGGGACACAAAAGTCAATACTTTGGTCTAGGGGAGAGATAAAATAGAAAGTACTTAGTGACCGCTCAAAGCTCATCCTCCCCTGAAACCCACTCAAATGTGACACTTTCCCTATCCTCCTCCTCTTCTTCTTCTCTGATGTCCTTACGTTGTGTCTCTAATTTAGCCACTTGCTTCACTTCACATACAGCTTCTGTTTAAAATAGCTGCAGGCCACCTGACGGCAGAGCAGTTCTCCCATTGGCCCAGTCACAGCAAAACCCCGGCAGTGTCATAGTAACCACCGCTGCAGCTCGTCACAGGCGGCCAGCGCTGCACGGGGAAGCTGCACAGGGAAGCTGCACGAGGAATAAGGTGGGAAGAAGTCACGGGACTCAAAATGAAACAAACAAAAGGGAAATGAAAAGTGGGGCGGGTTCGTAAAAGCTTTTTGACACTGTGTGACTTACAGCTGTGATGTCATGTATTGAGTATAATGAACAAACTGTTGGGAAATAATCAGCGCTTTTACCATTCTGACAGTACAGCTGATGGTTTTCCGTGTCACAACCCACAGAAAGAGCAGACAAAGGATGCACGAGGTGTTATTACCTAATCAAGAACCGTTTCTCCTCCATTTGCTGCACAGTGGCTGCCACTGTGATAAATTTACACCTCTTTAGCAGTGATACTGAATAAATGGAGTCAAGAATGGAGAGCAACAGAACGAAGGGGAATAATGGAATAAGGAATGAGGGCGAGATGGCGAAAGCCAAGCGCTGTGAAGGATGAGGGCTGAAAGGAGTCACCTTCCAGCAAGGAAATCAGTCAACATAGTTCCTTCTTCTGAAACAAAAGTAATTAAAATTAAATCAGAGGGAAAACAGCCAGCTGAACGGCAAAAGGACATTTCATCCACATGACTGAAAATATTGACGTGGCATTAATATTTGATAGTTTTGTTATCATTCCTCTACTATATATCAACTTCAGACAGACAGCGAGTCCTACCCCTAATTTATTCGTATTTGTGTGCCAGATAACAGGGCAGAGTTTAAAGATTTGAATCTGCTACTGTCACAAGTAACAGGAACATTGCAGCAGGTGTTGTCAGACTTCACAATGTATGACTAAGAAGTGATTACCACTCAGAGCTAACACATACTACCAACCCCTGCCCTGATAATTAAACAGACAAAAATACCTTCACACTCTCACTTCAGATAATGTGAAAATTAAAAAAGAAAAACTGAGAACATTAAAGTCGTTCTCTCTTTGCTGTATCTCTGAGTCTCCTCCGAGGAGAAGAAGAGGAATACAACATCTCCAACAAGGAAGCGCCAGCAGCCGAGCGTAAAAGCTCCACAATATATTCAGACCACATACAGAGTGAGATTAACTTAGCGAAGACTGGATGAGGTAAAAGGAAGCTGGAATAGAAGACGAAGAAGCAGAGAAGATGTCCCGCAGCATGTCCGCACGTACAAAGGACAGATTTCCTGTGTGAACCTCTTGGCTGCTGGCGGTAAATGGCCATATTCCTCTTTGCTTGTCAAAGCAGCGTCATGGCAACCAGATGGACAGTGTGGAAATGACCAGAAAGATGAGTCATGGATTGAACTGAACAGAAATCCCCGTTTTCACAAAGCAAGAGTAGGGAATCCAAAAGCAAGCCCAAATCAATCAGTTTTAAGTACTGTCTAGTGGATCGAATTTGAAAATGTTCATTCAGGAATTGTTGAGAAATACAAAAAATATCACTATTATGGGTTATTTAAAGGATGCAGGCATCAAGAAGTTGGCAGAATTTATCAGAAGATAGCACATCTGTGCCAACGTGAAACACTGTTAAATTCAGGAGGACCCTCTGCCTGTAGTGATTGATTAGACGAAAACAAACACCTCCATCCTGTGGGAATCGTTTAAAGTGAGAGCGACGTCACACTGAGGCTGGAAAGCTGTCTGATTTCAGGCAGCCGCTTCACAGTGAAAACTGACTGTTTTCAAGGCAGACTGCAGAAATGCAGTGTATGTGATAAAACACTGTCTACATCATCACTTAAGTTCGATCATAAGTTAACTCACCACAATGTCGATTATCCTGGAATATTATCTTCAATAATTTGCCTATGAATACACTTATGGCAACTATTTACGATTCCAGTGTCTCAAATGTGACTATTGTAGGGGTTTATGACAGTCAGTCACGCAGAACAACAAATCTGCACATGCCACGTTGAGATTTAGATATTTTACGACATGCTACTGTTCACTATTTCTTTCTACTATAATGAAAAAATCTACACACATTAAGAATTGTTGAAAATTACTGTTATCAGTTACTTACATGTTTCAAAAAAGTTATACTCAATTGTTCTTAAACTTTTGAGCAAAAAACAATAGAAACAATCACAAATATCAACAATGACAAAGGTATGTGTTTTATTCTGAAGTTTCAGAGTCAACCCGTCCAGGTCCAGGCCCGGCCTGTCAGAGACAGGGGGTCCAGAAGTGAACGAAGCCCTTGAAATGGCCACAGTTGCCGGGATGGCTGAACAACCAGTGCACATAGCAGCAGAGGCATCTAGTGGGACTGGGAGTCTAATTAAAAACACAGCGCCTTTCCAGCAGCTGCGTCCCGGCCCAAAATGGAATGGCACAGTCCAGTCAAAGAGACCGACAAACCGGGAGGTACAGCACTGACGGGACGGGCGGACTGTTATAGTCTCAACGCTGAAGTGTCTCCTGAACTGCCAAAATGCAATCCTTTTACGTCCAAGGAAAGAAAGTCATGCAAAGGTTGGTGTAAAATGCCTCCAGTTCGGTCAGATGCAGCTAAACGTACACGGCTCGTAGATTTATCCGAATCATTCTTACCATTACAGGCCTCTGAATCCTCTCGGTCCTCTCCATACCTCCTTTGCCACACTCGCCGCACCACGGCAAACCAAGGGGGCAATGCCAGACTCCGGGGAGAGAGTTAGGACTGTAAGTGCGTGTGTGCGTGTGTGTGTGTGTGTGTGTGTGTGTGTGTGTGAGTGTGTGTGTGTGTGTGTGTGTGTGAGTGTGTGTGTGTGATTGTGTGTGTGTGTGTGTGTGTGTGTGTGTGTGTGTGTGTGTGTGTGTGTGAGTGTGTGTGTGTGATTGTGTGTGTGTGTGTGATTGTGTGTGTGTGTGTGTGTGTGAGAGATATCTGCCTGTTACTTAAACAAGTGCATGTGTGTGTGTGTGTGTGTGTGTGTGTGTGTGTGTAGTGTGTATATGATAAGGGAGAAAGCCAGAAAAGAGTGCCGTATGTGTGAAACTAAGAGAGCACCCTCTTAACTTCTAAAACCTTCACACACACACACGCGAACACACACGGTCGCCCCCCAGCTCCACCTCCACCACCCAGAGGAACGTGAACCCTGTGTAAAGGAAGGGAGCTGGAGCTGGCTGGGGGTCAGATTGCAGGACTTGTGCTACATTTGCAAACTGGGGAAATATATTTAGCCCTGGCGGGGCAGAAACAGGGACGTGGACACACTGAGACCAGGAGGAGGCTTGGTATGCAGCCGTCAGTCATTCAATGCCCTGGCTGACGTGGGACAGGACTGGGCAGTGCCCAAGGAAACCCCCTCCTCTCTTTTTGCTCCATTGCTACTGCCCTCTGGACCAAAAGAGGACCAGTCAGATGTTCAGTGCTGCACGAAGACAGGAAACAAAACGAAATTACAGCAAGTGGCACTTGAAAGTGTCAGTCTACATTACAACGCATCGTGCTTAGCAGACGCTTTTATCTAAAGCGCCGGACGAAGAGAGGAATTCAGTTGAGCCAAAAAGTACTAGGACCTGCAGTGTGCCAAAAATGCATTTTCTGAAAGGAAAAAGAGAGTAATGCTAAAGGGGGAGGAGTCTGTACCTGATTCTTGGGGCTGAACAGGGGGGTTGGTGGAGGGGTTGGGGTCTAATCTGTCCACCAGAGGGCGACCTCTGACACAATGAAAGGGGCTTCCTCCCGGCTATGATCCCCACCACCTCTTCCTGGCTTGTATTTGTGTTTGGTGACAACAAGCCAGCTGGGAAAGGTGATAAAATGGAGAGCTGCGAACAGATCTACCAGCTGGCTCTTTGACCTGCCAGACACAGCAGCATCTTGGGCTGTGCCGGGATTCAGAGATGCTCCAGAACCTGGAATCTAAGCAGCCAAGCCGGGGTTCTGATAGTAGATGTAAGTATATGTGCAGGATCGCTGCAATACTGCATAACAATAATAATAATAAATAAAAATAATAATAAAAATAATAATAAACATGCCTCACTGGATATTCAATCAATGCATAAATGTTTGTGTTTCACATTTGTCATAAAAACAAAAGAAAAACTTTCACACCATTTAAAATGCGCTACTTAGTGTCCATGATATATCAGCTTTGTATTTTTTGCCTCTTTCAGTGAGATGATGGAAAATTAGGATAGAGTAAAAGCAATAACAGCATGTTTATCCAGACTGCAAATGGTACAAGCATTCTGTTTCACTAATGATTGCTTTTAGCAAGTTGTTGAACAAACCATTAGATAGTTCTGTGTCAGATGATACCATTTCATTTCATTTCATCTCATTTTAGAGTAGGAGCTGGCTCAGCCATCAGGTCTTACGAAGGACTCTATCCCCTCAGCCTTCAGCAGACCGATCAGCTGCGTTCATCTTAACATCCTTGATGCTTAAATAATAGCGTGCACGTTTTTTCTGGCTTGTAAGTTGCATGTACAGTGATGTAAAAAGCCACTTTTTCATTGATAACATTACTGAATCTTATCGGAACGGAACAGAGACACGCTGCCTTCTTCACACAGCAACAGGCGACAGACTTGCCTGTTTTTGCTCACCTGAAGACAGATTGTGTATACTTGAACACAGCATAAACACGCAGGCCTCACCTACCCACACATACACCCACACACACACACACACACACACACACACACACACACACACACACACACACACACACACATACAAAACACAAATATACGAGAAAAGCACAATTGTAATGAAACATCCTCCCTCTGCCTTGCTGCTCCATCCCACTTTGCCTGCACACAGGGGGAGATTCGGTAGCCTGGTCACCATGGAAACCAGGCCGAGTGTATCAGCCGGCTCAGCCGTTGGTTGATTGTGGCTCGCGTGTATTTGTGTGTGTGTGTGTGTGGCGAACGAGCTTGCGCTTGCGTGGGTGTGTGATACAGTAGAGCCTATACATGGGTCTGTTTTCAGTTATAATATCAGCTATATGTACTAAAACCTATGTGGTGTCTTCAATCCTGCATCCTTCATCCGGCACAGTTTAAAATCTCTGCCAGTTCCACATTACAAATGAGTGCTGAGGCCATGTAGCATATTTGATTGTTTTGATGGATAATGTGCTCCTTCCAATGTGACAGATTATGAACCCTGACCTCCTGCAGGCTCCTGCATGTGCTTGCTAAGGTTAATGTGGGACAAGGCAGGCAGACGGGGGGATATGTGCATGTGAGGCTGCAGGTAACCTTTAAAAACCACAGGAAAGTTCAGCTCCCTGTGTTCCCCAACAGTGAAGGGATTTTTTCCCCTAAAACAACACCAGCGGTGAACAGGTAAATGTCATGCAGCACAGGGCGCATCATTTCCTCTCACAAATAGAGAGGTCAGACAGGAAAAGGGAGGCTCGTTTTGCTACGGCGCAGTGTGGCTTCAGAGGATGTCGTGTCTGGTCAAAGACTGCTGCAGGGGTCATGAACATGTGACACCAGAAGACAAACTCCTCCTGCTCTCATAAGAGGAGGACGTGTTTCTTCATCCTTTTCCTACCAGGGAAATTCATCTCTGCAGCTGCACATGTTGTACATACTACTGAATGTATAGGCAATATTTCTGTAAACTGGGTGGGGTAAAGGTCAGAGGGGATGCAGGGGGAGTCTAACACCTGGGGAACGGTGTTCAACATGAGCCCTGTGGGTATCTCTACTGATGTATCGCAGCAGCGACTCTGTCACAACGAAGCTATGGAGTTGCGGTCTCAGGGGTTTTACTGTTCCTGCAAGTGACATTATCAAAGCTATTTCAGTGCGTGTCGTCTATTGGCTGCCAGCGGCATGCATAGATGGCAAATAAAAAGATATGTTTATTATAAAGACAAGAAAATAAAGGTCTTTTTGGTTCTCATATTATCCAAATAACAGACGGTCTAGATAGATAAAGTGACTTGGTAATAACAGTGAGAACAGAAAGTGCCAACAGCGCAGCAAAAATAAACCCCTTCAACTCCACAGAGACATGAAATGTCGTCGTTATTGGAGGGGTCGGTCTATTATAGATCGGTATGTATGTTTGGAAATAATACCCTTTGAAGCGAGCTTGTGAGATTTTACTGTTGCACATAATAACTGCAGCTACAGTAAACAAAACATCTCAAATTCACATCGGATCAATTCTATTCTTCAAAAAGAAAAATACTCATCATAACGGTAGTCCTGAACACAATTCAGCATTTTTAAAAAGCAGATTTGTAATAAAGCACATAACATCATCCTTGTGCTTTTGTTTTTAGCTTGTGAAAGTGAAAGTTTGCAGGTGTTAATAGACCGATCATTTGAGTTTTGTGCATGACCGCACGGCTCCTCCAAAGATTTAGAAATCATGTCGTCACAGCGTTTTGCACTCTTAGGAAGACTGCCGTGTTTATAACTACGTTTTTCATACATCAGCAGCAGCAGGCGGAAACACGTCACTCATCTTCTTCATAACTTTTATGATGGCAAAAGTTGGAAGTTGTCCCCATCATGTCATTGATGAAACACTCAACAGCGAACTGCCTTCCACAAGACGAGGAACGAGTGAAAGCAAAGCAAAATGCCAGAGACGTTCGCTCTGTGTATTTTAGCACAATTGTTCCCAAACATGAGCCACGTATGACATGAACCGACAGCACAAAATTAATGCTGAACTTAATGTGGGTATTATTTTATGGTATTATGATTATTTTATAACCATAATAGGGTATTGGAGAAAACCCAGATCTGATTTACGAGTTTGAATACTGTTGTCGAGTACCACAAGCCTGATTTTTGCAACCATTTCTTTCTTTATGTGAAACTTAGTTTATGTAATCTAGCTGAGCAAAACAGTCCTAAATATTCTAAACTGTTAAATATAATTATTCTGTCATCAAATATTTTCTGTGTAAACTGCATTTGTATTTAAGAAAATAAATGCCAATAATTCTTCAAATACAGCTGCAAAGACATAAAAGTCACATATTCAAATGTTAAGTAAAGCCACTAAGTCCTTACTTTAATTAGATTAGACCAATCTGTTCTTCATTAAATATGGTGATGATGCAAAAAAGTTGAAGTCTGGCGGCCTGATTAGCCGTCTGAGGACAGGATTAACTGTGAAATGTTACCTGCCGGACGAAGCTGTTTGACGTGGTGTCAGAGGAGGTGCTTCCATCCGAGCGCTTAAATCGGCTCTTTCTCTTGGCGTATTTCCCCTGAAAGGTAGAAAAGCAGGGAGGGAGCAGGAAATGAGAGAGAACAAAATTCAGAAAATGTTTAATCGTCCTTCCCCGAAACAATTATCTTGAGATATTTCTTAGTGAAATGCATTTTTTGCAGAACTTAGCAGTCATTAACTTTTGACATTGCATTTGTACAGGCCCCCGAAGATGGTCAGGCAGTCAGATCGAGTCAGAGATAAAGCAGCAAAATCACCAGACCACAGAGGAAGTGGACTGGAGAAAATGTGCCCAGTGCATCCGTGAGCGTTACTATTCATTTTTCATGTTCTAATGCGGAGTGGGACCTCGTAATCTGATTGGCAGACCTCAGGCAAATGGCCTATACACTCTGGGCAGAGTCCACACACTGTCCACCATTGCCATGGTTACACAATGCCGACTAATCACATTTGTTGGCAATCAGGACACTGGCTACTTAGGCATGAAAAGAGAGCGACGGGTGAAGAATACACACAGCTGATCAATTAAAACACAGGAAATGAACAGGGTCCTCGTACGTACCTTTGTGTTTCCACTCCTGGAGGTGACAAAGAGAGGGGGTATAGCTCAGTGGTAGAGCATTTGACTGCAGATCAAGAGGTCTCCGGTTCAAATCCGGATGCCCCCTTGTTTTGTGCCAGAGCTCAGTAGATGGGGCATAACGCAATTAATGACATAAAAACCCTCACATATCCACTTCAAGTGCCCCCCGTTAACATAAACCCGATGAAGCTTCTCATACCATCAGAAGCAGCTATATTCATCTGCAACTGGATGCACTTATAGTAAACCTTTGTGCCCCACAGTCTCCAGTTTACACCAGTGTAAACACAGACCAACTGCTTTAACGCTGTCTGAATTGCTGTTCCAGCATTCACAGAAGATATCCAGTGACACATGAACAAGCCACCCATAATGATTGTCCTCCTCTCAGCACGTTATTATTACCATCACATGATGTTCAGCGGAGCACACAGAGGCCCTCCAGTGAATGAGGCCGTCACGCCTGCCTTTAAACAAACATGACCTGTTACGGTGAAAATGTAAAAAAAAAAAAAAAAAGAAAAGAAAAGGAAAACAAGGTGAAGAGACAGAGGAAAAACTGAGACTCTTGTGTCCTAAAATGTAGCCCGGAAGTTCACCTAAGTTTATCAGATACCTCCTGTACCACAGCAAATCCTGTTCATGCTCTCTTGAACTGTTTCGTCTCTTTTTCTGACTTTCCAACAGGAAATGGTGAAAACAAAACCATGAATTCTACAGCAGATGGACGCTGAAATCCCGAACAGCAATCGTTGTGTTATTGCAGGTGGGGTTGTTGGTTTAATATTAGAGCTCAACATGAGGTGATGATAAACTGTTAAAGTTGAGCATCCGGGGGGACTGTATTTTGTACTGCTCAGATGCAAAAAAAAAAAAAGGTGTCAGAGGTGTTTAAAAATGCAAGTTAAAATCATCTCCTGATATGTTCGATGCATTCGCAGTTTTCACATCTAATTCTAAAGGAAAATCGGGTTCTGATCTTGTAACCTGTTTCAGTTTTGTTAAACTCAAAGCTGACTGAACTTTGCTGAAGCTGCTTCAGCGAGGACAGATGGAGTCCGTAGTTGAGACGGCCCAAAGAAGAAGTGCCGGAAAGAGCCCACACTGCCTTCTTTATAGATATATTTTTATATGGAGCCTTGCTCTGAAAAAGGTAGAAAAATGAGCCCCGTTTCGATCACTGCCAATCGATAAAGGAGCTGATATACACCTGTAACTGCAGCAGAGTCATTTAAACCAAGGAGTGAAAGCTGCGTGTACCCCAGAAGACAGATGTTAGTGGACATTATTGCTTTTCGTCTGACGCCAAAGGGACTTAATGGTCAATTTTTTTTGGTTTCTTCTGTGTATTTTCTTCCATTTCTAGCTGTTTCGCTGTCTTCATCTCCCACCTTTTCATGTACAGTTCTGTCTCATGCTGTGTTCAATCTCCTTGTCATTCTTATGTCATTTTCCTTTCATTTTTTTCCCCCAGCTTTCTACCACTACTGTGCATTGTGCCTTTGTAACTGTCCGTTCACCTGCCTTATGCTCCCCGTTTGCCTCCGCATTGCTCACTGAATGTCTTTTTTCATTTCTTTTAAATTCATCAGTTGATTTGTTAAATTATCAGATTCTTCTTTCTTTCCAGGAACCTGCAGTAACCCTGTTCTGCTCATTTAGTCTAATTGAAGCTCCCCTTTATTTGTCTACCTGTCTCTGTGTTTGAATTTCGAACTCCTTGTGATATACAGGGTAACCATTCTTCCCGTTTATACTAAGCTGAAGAGTGGGAGCTCAACTCATTATTTGTAAAGCAAAAGCCTTTCTGGTACAAATCATCTCCATCCACAGCAACTCATTGTCCATATAGATGCTATGATCTCAGTATGAGCAGGAAAAATGTTTTTACCCAAAAAATAATTGGAAAACCTGTGAATGCAGCATTCACACCCTCATTACAGGGTGTTGAGGTGATGCCTTCCAGATCACATGTGAGCAGCTGTTTCACTTACTGTTTTACCCTCTAAGACCTAGATCTTAGGTTATGCATCCATCCATTATCTATAATGGATACTTTTCAGGGTCACGGGGGTCTGTGGAGCCCTTCAGGCATTAGTCAGGAGTACACCCTAGACAGTTCACCGGTCCACCGCAGGGCCACACATCATCAACCAAGCAAAGGCTATCACCAATGAACCTGACATGCATGTTTGTGGACTGCAGAAGGAAGCTAAAATATCTAGAGAAAACCCAAACCAGCTTAGGCAGAACATGGAAGGACCACACAGAGAAGCACCTGTCAGGATATGAACAGGAACCATCCAGCTGTGAGGCAACAGTACCAACCATCAAGTCACCATGTGCAACCCTCCACTTCAGGAATGGAGGATTACTGCACTGCTGCTCCCCAATAACCGGATGGTGATAATGGGGGCTGTGACTGTAGGGTCGCCTTTGCATGTCAAGAGATGGTGCATTGGCTGAGCCGATAAATTAAATTGTACTACAGCTAAAGAACTGGAGGCCAACATAGGCTCTAATAGCTGAATATGGAGCCTGAGCACCAGTTGGTATGTGAGGGTGTGTTTCCAGGGATCCCAGGAACCAAATCGGGCAGGTTCCTGTCAGGAAAGGGCAGAGAAATGCCAGAGGAAGTAGGGAGTGGAGGCTTCCTGTTGGTAAACATCCTCCCAGATTAAGTGTATAATTGAAAAGGGAGCATGAGCAGGGGGCCTTAAACTGGGCTGGGTGGGGGGTTACTTGAGGGTGCACAGAAACATGACAAGGACATTTTCAGATCTTCAGATCTCAGAGAGATCCACACGGATCTGCAATCTGACTGCAGTTAGCAGACGCAATCTTTAATCTAATCTTCGCAAAAAACTCCCACCGTTCCTTCCAGGATATCAAAACTACTTTTCCCTGCTTGTCTCACAGCAGAAGAGTTACAAATGCATACTGCAACGTGAATTACAGTATGCCAACATGTTTTTTTATTATTATTATTTGTATCTGATTGATCAGAGGTGCCGTGCAAACGCATAAAAGCGCACACATGAATCCCTGCTGCCTCACACAAGGAGGTTGTCCATCTGTTGCTCACTGCAGCCTCTCAGCAGATAAAGATGCAATTTCTAAAAATGGACATGACGAGGTGAGATGATGAGTGCACGATGAACATAGTGGGACACTCAGAGAGGATGTAGAAGGAATCAGGAGAGCTGAGGGGGAAGAAAGAGATGAGAGCGATCTGGGAAGAGTGGGTGTAAAGAGGAGAGAGCAGGACTTGGCAAGGTTTGAAGCGCTGGTTGTCTGTGATGAGATGTTTGGTTTTGTTTTGTTTTTTCCCTTTCCAGAGAGACAATGACTGAACTCATGGGTGTGTTTGTTCTAGATATTCTCATCTTTAGTCTTTTTCTCCTTTTTTTTTTACCCACTTAAAGAGTTATGACCATGGATGCCCACAACATCACGTTACATCCCGAGAGCCAGTGCCTAATTTTAAAGCTGCGAAAAGAATGACACCATGAACATACAAAAAAAAAAAAGAAAAAGAATTATGACTAACCACATCAAGTATTTTGAGACCGGACATCATTTTTTCTATTTGGCAATATAAAAAAAATGGCTTTTAAATGTTTGGATTAACAACTTTACAATTACTCTCCCTGACTGGTGTAAAAGCTTAACCGAGCTCTTGGTGTGAGTGATAAAAAAAAATCACTTTAAACTGTTTTCCATCCGGTCAGAACAACAGATTAGGTGACATTTGTTTGCTTAATTAAAGATTCATTAAACAAGGGTGATGTTTTCACGAGGAACCTTTGGGTATACAGCTTAAATACAGGCGTTACATCATGATTAGCCTACACATAGAAGTGAAATGATTAAAACCATCAATACCAAGAAAGCACAGATCAAGGATGAAATTACAAATGGTAATTTAAAAAAAAAAGAAGTGGACAGAGAAAAAACTCGGCAAATCAGAGGCAAATCATTTCCGCGTCTATTCGATCTTATTCTTCATATAATCATTTGTTTTAATCTAGGCACAGAAACATGACTCCTGGAGGGTATTTAGACGAACAACCTGTTAATCTCCAGAAGTGAAGCGGCTCTGCTGCTTTTCAAAAGCATCTCTTGTGTGAACACAAAACGATCCAGGAAACTGTCTTTTCATCTTTCTATCGCATCTCAGCTTTTTCACGCCCGGATCCTGTGGTCTTACCTGCGTGTGTGGATGATGGTCGAACATGTCCATTTGGATCTCCTGGGTTGAGGTCGAAGGCGTCCTGGACATACTACTTTTCTGTACCATTTGATTTCACTTTTAGAAAAAAATGACTATGTCAGTGTTTGTGTTATTTTGTCGATAGTCTCATCTTTTTCTACCGAGCAGAGAGGGTAAAGCCGCTGTTTCTGAACTGCCTAGTAAAATAATGGTAACAGCTGCCTCCCTCCAGTCTAATGCGTTACACACTGGCGCACCGAGCTGTCAAGTCAGCGCAATTACGCACGGACGCTTCCGGTTTTCAGAGTAAATTCAATAAAAAGGAAATTAGCTTTTTTTTTAGTTTTTCTTTACACAAAGGACGAATTTAAATACATGCAGTGCGTTAAACAATGGTTTACATGCATTCAGCTGATCTGATTTCTTCACAAAATTGATTCTGAAGCAGGATTATGACTCCAAATGTCCAACCAGAACGACCCAAACACACTCTATACCATCTGAAGCCCAAGGTGACACCTTCACATAAATGTACACATTTCAGGAAAATTGTCTGTTTTTTATTTCTTTTTTTTCTTTGGGTGTGTGATAATCTAATCAGATATTTATAAGAGGAAAAAAACAGCCATTAAGTTATTCTTGGAATACCTTGTGGTGTGATAGAGACAAAAATAAGGCCACAGCAAAGTGTTGAATATTTGTCATCCTTTCTATTTTACATCTAAAATTTAAAGGATAAAGTAAGGACTTACATGGGAAGACAGATTCTAAAAAAGAGCATGTTAGTGAAACGGTTTACAACCACACGAGTAAACGCAGCAGGTGTGTGCTTTTATTTTGAAACTACCAGTGGATTTACATGTTTTTTGTGTCTTGATGTCGTTTCTGCCTGTTGTGTGCCCTCAACAGACTCCAGCTGGAAGCCGAGGTCCACGCCCCAGTGAGCAGACCCCACCTACCCTCACGGAGTGATGAGAGAGCAGTAGGGCAGACCTCCAGTGATGAGGGATGGAGGATCTCAGGCTGGACCACTCCTTCCCTCACCAACGTGCAGGAACCAGAGGTCTTGCAGAGCTGAAATAGTGTAATTTCATCTTTACTGTTTTGAAACCGCATGGGGGTTCTTGTCTGGAGCCTGGAGAAACACGGTGATACTGTTTTAGGGAAAAACACAGAGGATCCCCAGGGTCCATACCTCACAACTGACCTAATGTTGAACCCAGTGAGTGGGATTAGGACTGACTGAAAATGTCAGCAGAGGCAAGGCTGTCCTGGTGCTCTGGATCACACCAGAAATGACCAACAGTTACAGTTTAAAGACCGCTCACTGTGCAGCTGCAAGCGCCCCACCACTGCCATGGAGAACAGAGATCAAATGTGACAACCTGTCTGTTGATATTAAACAGGCGCACTAAGAATTTTGAGTAAGCATAAACCATGAAAAATCACCAAACACATGCACAAACACAATTTAATTATATTAGCTTTAAAAAAAAAAAACACTTTATATTTCTCCAGGCCCATCTGGACAGCATTTGATCTGCAAACATAAGCACGGTAGAGAAAACCAATATTGTCTGAAGATCCGTACAGATGGAGACAGAAACGAGATGCTTTACCCAAATCTGTTGGTTCAGCGTCTGGGCGCTTTAGTGAGTTGGTTTTCTTTGTTTGCTGTTGAATTGCTCCGCTGGGGCAGATGACGTACAAAATATTTACACAAAACTTTTGTCTCGAACAACAAATTAACTGAAGATGAATGACAACGTAGCTGCTGTTGTGAGCACAATACCTGTGTCACTTAGGTGACAACAGCAATGCAAATTTAATTACAGCACTGATGAAAAAATAAAAAACTCAAATGGTGTTTCATTCACCTGTTTTCAAAATCCCCGGTAACAAAAATAATCCCCACACCTGACACAGACTGAAGTCAGCGTGACGTTTTGATCAGCGTTGATGCCGTTGGATCGAACACCCACAAGATCAACCTCTGCTGCTGCAGCTCATACTTCCGGTGAGCCGGTGGGAGGAAGCCTTCATGAAAAGTTTAAAGAAAAAGAAAAGAATAGAAAAAAAAGCAGAAAATCACCATTGATGATAGTCATCCGTGCCTCTGTGAGTCCCTGAGACTCCTCCACAGCAGCATGTCAGTTCCTCTTTGAAGACAAAAACCTAATGTGCAGCAGAAGAAAACACTTTCATGCTGTCGTCAGTTGGAGCTCTCTTTTTCTCCATCTCACTGTTGTTGCCCAAGGTAACTGAGAGAAGTGGCTTACCAATGTCTGTCTTCAGTGTACAGAAAATGATTTGCCATTTTCATTTAAGAAGATATTCTTCTATTCATCTGTTTGCATTGAGTTCGTAATTGGAATAAAAAAAAAACTCTCCGGGAGGGTGAACATTACATCTTATTCATCCTAATGGCTTTGAAGTTGTTTATTTCAAACTACTGTGGTTTTGTACCCTTTTTAGTAAGTGTTATATGATTATTGATGTCTTTTTCAGGAAATAAAAAACCAAACCTAGATTGAGGTCTCCAGGATAAGAGTTCTGGCGAATCATCGCAGACGTCTTGGTGAATCTAACATTAAAACATTCTGCAAATGATACAGTAGTCTATGTGTTTTTATTTTTCTGCAGTGTTGATCCCATTTCACTTAGTAAAGAAGAAAGACGGGAATTTTATGCCGTTTTCGGAATCCCAGCCAGTTACATTCTTTGTTTTAATGGCAGGAATCTCAAAGGAAAGAGGACTTTTCACTCCACCTCTGCCGTGGAGATGATGAGGTTAGTACAGTTTGTTTTTATGTCCGTTTTAAAACCATGTTCGCTGGAAGATTACATAATCCAACTTAGATGTCCCTGATCCTGGATCTGGATCTAGGTGTTTTCATTCAGCCTTGTTTGGCTGCTCAGGAATAATCTCAATTTTATTGCTTCAAGATATGTAAATATACATTAAAATGTTAATAAAAAAAGCATTTCTGGCATTGATTTTGAGAAATGTAAAGTGTTTTAAAGGACAGATCCATGTTTTACAAAGCTGCAGCTGTTGATTTTGCCTTAAAGGTAATTTGTACTTATCTCAGGGAAAACTCAGGAAACACCTGCACTGTTTCTGCTGTATTGTGTATTTTTAATAGGCAGGCCATAAAACTATTGACAGATGATATAAATAATAGGAAATATTTTCTGAGCCTTGAAAGGGCATGACCAAAATAGAGTTTTTGTCTATGAAAACAGTAGGTCAGAATACAGTCCGGCTTGTTTGAGGCATCCACATCACTGCTCTCATGCTGGATGAGACATCGCTGTTGAACACTTTTCCAAGTGATGATGATTTCATTCGGTACTGTGGATACCTGAGGCAATGAAGTCACACAAGTGGTCCTCATGCACCCACACTGTGAGTATGCAGCATCACCATGGTGATGGTCTGCTGCTCTACAGGGCTGAGGATGCAACAACAGCAACCTTAATGAGCAGCCGGTCAAATGGTAACCTACCAGTAGGCTATTTTTACAAGAGTCTTCATAAGTGCCCACCCAGTGAACCAAAAGTACCGTTTCCATTTTTTCCGTTTCAATATTGACCACTTAGAGAAGTTAAATGGAATTTTTCATTGTAGTGCAACTGCATATTTTAGACACAGTCCTTGAAATGGCTGTTTTACTTACTGATATTATTCTGTTTAATGCATTTTAAGTGTGTTTAAAAAAAACATTTAAAAGGGTGAGTTTTATGGTGCACCACTTTAGGTTTAGACTCTGGGAAGATACCTATGTTTTGTGTAATATGTTGGGAATTCAAACTGTTATTCTATTGTGTATTTCCTATTAACTAAAGCAACACAAAAAGAGTAGATAAGACAAAACATATATGCATGTATAATCTAAAAAACTATAAACTGGCAATCCAAAAATTAATTTGACATGGAAGACGATATGGTAAATCAATATCTGAAAAACTACTCATAGACTGCACAATGCAAAAGGTCACACAAGACACTATTAACATAAACTAAAGTTAAGCAAAGTCACACATTAATTTATAATAATTGACATCTACTGTTAAGGGTTTATCATAAAGATTTCATTTCCAACAATCCTAATTCAATAATTTTATTCATTTTATTCTTCTAATTCTTGGGGGGTGGCTCGTTTTTCGAGATTTATTTTAAAGAAATGTTTTACTGCAGGTTTTCCAAGGCTTCAGTTAAAACACACTATGTAAGAACGGGCAGAATAAACATTTTTACTTCGGATCCACTAAATATTACAACTAGGATATAGGGGGAAATCGTCATCGTTGTACAAATAAAATAAAAAGAAATAAAGAAAACACACACACACGTAGCGGTGAGTGTTTAATGCGGTCCTGGAGTTTTTAGTTCCCATACCGCCTCCGTGTGGTTGAAAAGAAGACTACACTTTATTACTACTTAACCCATAATGCACTGTGAAGCCGTTGGGTAGTACCATTATTTTACCAAGGGATGTCAAGATAAAGAAAATACACACACGTACTTTTTAATACCTTTTTTCATACAAACTATTACTAGTCTTATGTTTAAATATGCATACCCAGTAACACTTCAAAGCACATACATCAATAACTACAAAATCTGGCCGGAGACATAACCTAGTTGTTCGGCGCTCACAGATGGATTCTCCTCTAAAATGGTAGCTCCCAACCCGCCTCTCCAGCCTTCCTTTTCCTATTGAAGTAGCAGCCATGAGGTAGGACTGCCCTCGACGGCACATTAAAAGTCACAATTACGCACTTTAAAAGTTCAATCGAACTCCTTATATCACATAATAGGACATCCGAGGTATTTTCCCATACACATCTACACATTTCCATGTATTACGAGTGAAACTAGCTCGCATTGACGTGGTTTTGGGAGACACGGCGTGAGGCCGTGCTGGGAGCCCACCGGCTCGCGCTTAGCTCCGCGGCTAACGGCCTCCGCAGAAATGTTGGGATTGTGTCGCGCTTGCCTCGTAACTGAAGCTCTAGTTCTGACTTGGGCTGATATTTTTCTACCCACAGCATGCTCAGGCTCCAGAAGAGGCTGGCCTCCAGCGTCCTGCGTTGCGGGAAGAAGAAGGTCTGGCTGGACCCCAACGAGACCAACGAAATCGCCAACGCCAACTCCCGTAAGCAGAGCTGCGCGTGCGTCCGCGAAATGCGTTTAAAGCTCCATCCGAGGCATTTATGTGTTGTTTTTACAACCGTTTAGACTAAAACTCAAAACTGAGTTATTCCAGGCTGGTGATTTGAAGTTTACATCGTGAAAACGGCGACAATCAGGCTGTGATGTCAGGCTTGACTTTTTGTCAACGACTCAACCCGAGAGCCGCAACTTTTAATCAAATTCTCTTTGAAATAATGTGAACTTAATGGGGCTTTTCCTGTCCTTATGAACCCAAAGTGTAGGAATTTTTTAATCTGAAAAATAAACTAACAATGGATCAAAGTCTTGTTACTATTTTTTGGCAGGTTTATGATGGATTTAAAAAAAAAAAAAGAAGCCCTGTAACAGAGTATAGAAAATGTATAAATGTATGTCTTGTGTCATTGAGAAAGTAATAAAACATAATGGGTTAACAAAATGTTAGAGTTTAACTAGGACTGTAGTTAATTGAAAAGTTTGATCAAAAAAGTGAAAGATAATCTGTTTGTATAATAGTTTTTGTCCTTTTTTGATCCAAACGGGTAATAAACCTAAGTGAAATATAGTGATCATATTAACACAACATAAAGCCACAGACCAAATTACTTTCAGTCAGTAAATACCAAGAACAGATTAAAATTTTTTTATAAGGACATTGTCTTTTATATTTAGAGAGACACGTTTCTGTATTTTGTGAATGTACCGCAAAGGGAGTAGAAAATAAACATGCATGCTCATTAAAACGTAAAGTAGGACTATCCTGAGACTTCTGCAGGTTCTTGTGGATTGGACTGGTTGATGTTTGGGTCCACAGTTTCAGTCAGTCTCTCAGGTGCACCAAATCGTTTATCTAGTTGCTTCCCTCATCATGTTTGATGACAGATTTAAAAAAAAAAAAAAATTTAACATCTGGGATTATATAACGCTTCTTTTTGGAGCCTCTGCTCAAAATAAAATAGGTGTAGAGCAGGGAAGAGAAGAAAACAATCACAAGTGTCAATCATTGCAAGGACTCTGGATTGGCGTAACTTGACTTTAATTTTGTCTACAGGCCAGCAGATCCGTAAACTGGTGAAGGATGGTCTCATCATTCGCAAGCCTGTTACGGTCCACTCCAGGGCCCGCTGCCGCAAGAACACACTGGCACGTCGCAAGGGAAGACATATGGGATACGGTAATGATGAAACGAAAGTGGTTTTTGTATTTAAATGTTCATGGATGATACTGATGTATTTTCTTAAACCCTGTATCCAGGTAAGAGGAAGGGTACGGCCAACGCCCGTATGCCAGAGAAGTTGTCTTGGATGCGCCGCATGAGGATCCTGCGTCGTCTGCTGCGTCGCTACAGGGAGTCCAAGAAGATTGACAGGCACATGTAGGTTCTTGATTTCGCCAAGAGTTGTACTTTACTGAGGTTGTACATTCAAAGGCATATTAGATAAAGAAAAGTGGTTTGGATTTATTATGAATTCTCCAGCTCTTAATTTTACCTCATTTAAGCTCTTTTAGTATCCTCATGGGTACACAGTCAAGATTAGTCCCATTTTGTGTGTTGAGGTGATTAATGAATCAGTTTTCTGTCTCTGGACTCTTCCAGGTACCACAGCCTTTACCTGAGGGCCAAGGGTAATGTTTTCAAGAATAAGCGCATCCTTATGGAACACATCCACAAGCTGAAGGCAGACAAGGCCCGCAAGAAGCTCCTGGCGTAAGTGTCCATCTCAACGCGTCTCATTTGTAGTTAAAGATGCTGACCGTGTGTGTTGGTCAGAAATGATGTTTCTCTGAAGGCTGTTGTACAACAGAACAGTGGTGACGTGCCTTTGATGATCCGATTGAAAACGTCTTTGTCCATAATGATATCAGCATTGAGGAAAACTGATCTTTTTACGATGTATGAACACGATCCTCTGTAATCCCCTCCTGCAGTGATCAGGCCGAGGCCCGTCGCTCCAAGACGAAGGAGGCCCGCAAGCGCAGAGAGGAGCGTCTCCAGGCCAAGAAGGAGGAGATCATCAAGAACTTGTCCAAAGAGGATGAGACCAAGAAGTGATCAAACTCTGACCTGCCTGACTGTGCCACCTGTCGAGTGCTGACAATAAAAGTGTACAGAAAGACTTTTCATGATCTCCTGTACGTTTCTTCCACAATAATTATTTTATCGTCAGGGCAACAGTGAACGGGTGAAGGGGAAGCAAGATATCTGCAGGTCTGTAGAGCTTATGATTAAGGCCCTTATTGAATATTGATCCCATTATGCTTCACAACTGTGTAACACAAAGTTTACTGTCATTGTTTTTATGTACTATTTAAGTACTTGGGTAACCTGCTTGTATCCCGGTGAATCTTATGTCAGGTGGTAGTAAATTATTTTCTCAGTTTGTCTTTTTGCCAGTTACACAGTTGCCTAAACTAAAGTTAAACTAAAGTATACTTCAGCAGGTTATTGAATAAACGGTTTTAACTCTTGATGCCCAACATGAAATAATACATTTTTAAAAAAAAAATTTTTTGATTTGCAAAAACTCCAGTACTGTCTTAAATTTCTAAATAGTTTATCAAAATACACTTTTTTGAGTGTGTACAGAACTTTTTTGTCCTTTTTAGAATGTCAGGTTGGTCCAGAGTTTACCAAAATTCATATATCAAACATACATCTGATTTGACAAACGGGAACTGGTTAAAATTTGGCAGAATATCTTATCTCCTCATTTCAGGGCTCGATGAGCTGACAAAAAATCTAGAAGGATGTTAAAGCTGTCAAATTTTAAAATTAAGTGCTGCTGAAACATTTTACAGGATAAATGATGGATGCTGAATGAAGTTTAGAAACTTGCCTTAATTTAATTTAAAAAGTCAAGAATAAACTTGTACAGAAAGCTTGGATCAAGTTCTAGAAATATTTTAAAAAGATGACTTAACAGTGAAATCCTAAAAACAGCTGATTTGCTCCTCTTCTACTCGTGTCATCGCCGAGTAATGGTCTGACTGAAAGGTTTACATCGAACGGTTTACTGAAAGGTTTACTTCCAGACGCTCTTTCACTTCCCACTTCTCCAAACTGGAACGTTGTGTGGTTTTAGTTGAAATGGAAACCTGAATGCTGCTGCAGAGGCACCTATGTGCAGTTTATTGCATTGGATTATTTGCAGTTTTTCATAGGATTTGCAAAACCTCTTTCTTTTTTTATGCGTTTGGCGCCATCTAGTGGATTTAGCTGGTATGAAAAACGACGTGTGTGTGTGTGTGTGCTCGTGTTTCGTCTTTAAAATTAAAAAATTCTGTGAGACTTTTGAGTATCTGATATTTTATTGAATTTCAACCAAATCTGTAATTTCAAATCCAAAATTATCCTTTGAAATGAAAAATACAGAGGGTACCCTCTTTTATAATTGTTTTAGTGTATGTATATGTGTATATTGTTTCTGACGACTGTAAGGCAGGTAAAATAAGAATCACGTTCAGCCGAGGTCCTGAAAAAAGAAACTAGTGAACAGAAGCTGCAGGAAATAGTTTGCTTCCTGTAATCAAAGCGAACAAAAACTTTTATTGGTGTCAAACTTGTTTTTCTTGTAGTTTTTTGCCCTCCTCCATTGAAGACATAGACTTATTTGATTTGTAAGATATTGGCAAAGAGGACTCTCATGTCCATCACAGCCATAGTAGGAAATATAAATTATGCATGTGCAACACTGTCGCTTGCATGTCCCGTTTCCTGTTCTATGTAGGCTAAGGGTTTTGCAAGGTTTTTTGCAAAATGTGTGTGATTGTTAATTGATCCAGTATGTTTTGTGTTTTGGTAGTAAATATTTCTAAGATGTGCAGGGTGGCAGTAGTTCATGAATTCACGAGGGTACCAGGCCTCATAGTAAGCAGCTGTGGAATGCACAGGGATCAGCTGTTGCTCAGCCACATGATCCCACTGCTGCCCTCCTTTAGGCCGTCTCTTCCATCACACCTCCCTGTGGAGCCATTTTCCTGCTGTAGTTGTTGCAAAGGAGGTGAAGGAAGGTGACAATTTAGGCCCGCAGCTGGAGAAAAAACACCAACTTGTAACATAAATTGATCCAGAGGCTCCCAGGGCTCATAATTAGTACTACTGGAAGTCTCATTTAACGGGGTAATGGTAGTGTGCTGAGTGAAACAATCACACATATCTCACACACACTGAGTTCAAATCTCACTTTGACAAATATTTGCAACCTGCAGGAGATGTAGCTGCTCGAAACCTCTCGGGGTTCCACCCCTTTCCAAACATCTTGCGTACCAGTTGGTTTTATCTCTTCTATCACTGGTCTCTAGAGGACTGAGGAAATCAATGTCGGGATTCAGCTGAAAATATATATAAAACCATCTGAATCCCAAGGTGACATCTTCAAATACATGTACACATTTCAGAACATTTCTGGAAACGTGTCTGTTTTTATTTCTTTTCTTTTCTTTGGAGGTGTGATGCGCTCCCCAGATATTTATAGGAGAAAAAGCAGCCATTAAGTTATTCTTGGAATGCCTTGTGGTGTACAAACCCTCACGCAGGGAACCACGGTGGATTAATCACCATTCTTAGATTCTCTTTGTGTGAGAGAGAGTGTTGAAATGAGCGTGGTGCTTTGCTATTATGACTCCGGGGATTTCCCCTCAATCCTTCCATGTGTTAAAACTTTGCATTGACCCTAGTGGCCCCTTTACAGTATATAAACTGCGGTCTCTGCGGGTTTCAGGGCACCGGTGGGCAGACCAATAGCATAAAGAGATTATCTGGCAAAGGTTTCCCAACTTCAAGTTAAGCAGGGAGTTTCCAGGTGTGGTGTATCTGCCTGGCTTGAAAGCAAAACTTCTTTATGACACATATTAGAACTGGTCTGTGGTCAGATAACTGTCTTGTAGGAAAAAAAAGAGCCATCACCAGAAAATGATGTCGTTAAGTTTATGGATGACACATACACACACGCACGATATCAGCTTTTCTTCTATTTTGTCTTTTCTTCCTGGATGGATCCCTCAAGTCTACTGGCTGCACGCGTATTCGTCACAGTGCGCCATAATCAATGTTGATTTAGGATGAACTCAGTTTCTGTTCAGAATGGTTACCAAGAAGGGAGACATGTGGAATAGATGGGCTTTGTTTGTGTTTGCTCTGGAAAGGCCATAAAGATTTGCATAGTCGGAAATCCAGACCAAAGCCAGTCCCGCTCTTCTACAGACGATACTGCTTCTGCCCTTCCTAAAACAACCTGCTGGCCCTGCAGGCCCATCCAAGACTCAGCAACATGTAACACCGTGTGACACGTTTGTCTTGCGTCTATGTTAAGACAAAAATCCATCCATCCATTATCTATACCCGCTTAATCCGTTTCCGGGTCACGGGGGTCTGTCGGAGCCTATCCCGACGCATATCAGGCGAAAGGCAGGGGTACACCCTGGACAGGTCGCCAGTCTATCCAGGGCCACATGGAAGACAAACAACCAATCACACTCACATTCACACCTAGGGAGAATTTAGAAAGATCAATTAACCTACTCTGCATGTTTTTTGGACTGTGGGAGGAAGCCGGAGTACCCGGAGGAAACCCACGCAAGCACGGGGAGAACATGCAAACTCCACACAGAAAGACCCACCGGGCCGGGAATTGAACCGGGAACCTTCTTGCTGTGAGGCAACAGTGCTAACCACTAAGCCACCGTGCTGCCAGACAAAAATCTCTCACTAACATTTTGGATCAGTCGCTTGATCAATGAGATAAACAGGTCTGATCGGACTTTACCTTTCAAGAGATGAATCTTGACGACCAAGTTAAAATTAAACATTTCACAAAGTGGATAAAAGTTGACTTTAGAAATGCACATGTGATCATTTTAACCTATAACAGCAAACTCTTTGCTGGTACCAAATGCCCACACTTGATCAGAAGTCTGATATTTAACTTAAGTATGCTTGGCATTAACATAATGTTTGTTGTGGTGAATCCATCCATCCATCCATCCATCCATCCATCCATCCGCCCTGCCACAGAACTGTTTACTATTTTGCCTCAAACCATTTGAAATGAGCTTGATGGCAGCGTTTCTGGATCATGTTCACATTTGGCTTCTTGTTTTCGGATGCGTTTCCAAGCTCATGCGATGATTTCCAGGAGAGAATCATGGCTGTTTTTAATGCAGTGCTGCCTGAGAGCCTGAAGATCACAAGAATCCAGTTTTGTAACATCCAGTTGAGGAACATTTTCCCAAAAACTGTTCCACAATTTATTTTTTAAAGCAGTTTATTGCAGATTGGTGAACCTCTGTGCATCTTCACATCTGCGAGGCCTTGCCTCTCTGAAATGTTCCTGTTTTACATACACTCAGTTACTGACTTGTTGCCAGTTGTTCTAATTAGTTGTCAGTCGCGTCTCCAGTTGTTTTTTAATCTGTGTCGGTTACTTTTCAAGCCATTTGTTGCCACCGGTCCAACTTTTTTTTTAGATGCGTTGCTGCCCTAAAATTAAAACGTAGCTAATATTTTCCATGCAACTAAAGTGAAAAATGTTTTTATTTACGTTTTACGCAGCACCCCAACATCTTTGGTCACCAACTAACCTAACATACATGCTATTGGACAGATGAACTTAGAGAAAAACCATACAAGCATAGAGAAACCTACACACTCTTCACAGAAAGGCCCCAGCTATGATTCAAAACAGGAACCTGCAAGGAAGCTGTAAGAAAACAGAGCTAAACTCCAAGCCACTGTGCTGCCACAAGTAAGCACCATATCTATGAAACTATCGAAATAAAGTTCAAATAAACACAAGAAACTGTTGGTCTTGCCATGAATCCCCTACTTCCTACTTCCTCTGGACAAACCCTCACTTTCCAACCTTGCTGCTCACTTAACTTCCCCCTTCAGAACGAGATGCTTCCAAACCGACTTGCCTTAATCTTCGTGCTTGTCCACCTTATTTATCCTTTCAAGTGGCCTCTTTGTACATGGAACTCTTGTTTTTGCCCGAGTCAAGTCATCCATGTCAGCCCAAACCGGTGGGCGGTGTATCCCTTTCTACCGTTTCTCCACAACCACTCCAAAACCCACTCGGAAGCTCGGATGATTACTTCCATTACTGTTGTGAATGCTGATGAGGAAAATGTACACCCTAACGTAATACCTATTATTTTAACATTTGCTGGGATGTTGTGAAACCTGACACATTTGTAAACTTCTAATGTCCTGAAAAGATGCTTTCACTAAGTTAACAACTACCTAAAGCTGTCTGGCACTAAACCAAACCCATCCAGAATTGTCTGAGGTCTGAGGACTCCTTTACAAGGAGGGCCCTCCGGCCCTACGTTATACTCTCATGATAACTTGTTTCCCCCAAACTATTTCTTATTGCTTCCACTTAATATCAAGGATATCCCGCAGACATTTATAAACATGGTAGGGGACTCCACTGGGCTCTGGGGCTAAAGAAGCTTTTATGCGCCTGAGTACTTCCTGAACTTCCATCTGATGATTTATCTATCCAAATTATGGCACATCAGGTGGAAGACCTACTTTTCATGTCTTCTCTAATCTGAAAATGAACTTTTAACTGTTCCTCAACTTCCAATATTTTTGTAGACATAACTACATGAGAAAACCAGAGCACAGTCAAATTCAAACCTCACTGGCGCAGCCACACACACTGATATTGACCTAATGTGCACAACTATGCCAACCCGGCACTGACTCACTCTTCTTCTCCGTAACAGGTGAATCATGTAGCGTTAAGTCTTACTTACACAAACATCCATCATTCATTTTAATTTGGGTTTGACTTCCTCCAAGCTGGGAGACAAGTTCCTACACGCCCAAAAGCCGCACAATGTTGAGAAGTCTTCTGTGTTATAAGATTATAAATGTCATCTTGAGAAATTACTTCTTTTGATTTAATGTTGTTATATGGCAAAGAGGATCTTTGGATGAACATGATGCTGACTGTAATCAGATAATGACTGATTGTTATGGGTGGGGGGCAGCTGGACGGCTCGTAATGAAGGGAAACCAGATGCTTGGTTTAACATATTATATCTAAAGTATTTGGCCTTACAGACTGCCAGGGCAGCAAGGTGTTTGCTGCTGTCTTTTCCTCAGCATAGTTACTCCGTGACAGTGGCTCCCTTTAAGCCATGGCAGCATGTTTTCCCCAAAATTTCTCTTTTCATTACTGCCAGTGCCTTGTGATGCACAAGAAGTCATTTGTGCACTTGTACCACTTTCCTTTCAGAGGTGATGCAAAAGATTTTCAGATTGTGTGAAACAAAAAAAAAAACAAAAAAACTTTGTATATTAACCTTTTATTGGTGATGAATGCATGCATTTTGTTTTGCACCATTACTGTGATACACAGCACGGTTTCTCAGTGAAGACCCACTGTGCACTGCAGTCACCTGATCTACTGATAAATGAAGAAAACACTTCCTCACGCTCACGTTTGCTGTTGCACAGCTTAGTTGGCTCAGTGTGCGTTCTTTAAAGATCATTGCTAAATTACAGAACGCACCAAGGAGTTTTCACATAAAGCAGAGGAGGAATGAGTGTCTCTGTCTACTGGTGGGGGTTTATTGTGAAATGCAGTCCAGATGTTAAAGTGATTTCTCGTGACTCTTTTCCAGATTTACCCCCCTGAGACGTTTCTTCCACTCACCCCATGGTGCCAGTGACACGGAGCTTTAAAGTAAAAGCCAAACGACTGAGTGGTTGTGAGTTTTGGGCTTTTTGTTAGGTAGATAGTCTTGTGTGTGTGCTGGTATATGTTTTGACGTCTCTTCTTCTCTTATTGGACAAGAAGACGTCCTTCCTGACGCACACTAGTCAAGAGACAAATTGTGGGCTAATTCCGTACTGGGGTGCTCATGTTACTGCTTCCTTTTTGCGTGAAGGGGAAGAGGGTTTAAAGACTGTGGGCGGAGGACTGCTGCGGGAGGGAGGGGAAAACGGAGAGGGAGGGGAAGGCCTGGGGCTCCGGGTTAGGGGCGGAGAGCAGACGCAGATCTGACTGTCGGGCCGAAGCCGGAAAGTAGGGCTGGCTTCCAGTCTGTCTGTGTGAGCGCACCATAAAAGAAACTGAAGAAAGACGATGGCTGGGCCAAAGAGGCGCAGGGATAAATGTAGGATAGGACAAAAGTAATGGCCTCGACCCAGCGGGTGCGGAGCCAAGTAGGAAGAGAGGAAGGACAAAGTAGAGCTGAAGAGAAGACCGGGGACCTGTGAGAACCATAAAAAATATGACCCAAGAGGCGTGTGTACAGGGTGAGAAAGCGAGAGGTAACCCTGTTTGAGAGAGCGTGCGTGTGCGGTCAAAGGCGGAGGAGGCGGGGAGATGTTGGATAGAATCTGAACTCTAACTGACGGATAAGGTGTGACGGACGTGAAGAAGAGGGAGACAGGAGGCGAGAGTGGTGACGGGTGAAGGCATGAGGGGACAGCTCTTGAAAGCTGCCTTCCTCTTGATGATCATTTTGCTGTTTTTGGTGAGCCTGCTTACCACCCACTTCTGGTACAAGTTGGACAAGAAGTAAGTTCCGTTTTCGGCTGTTGGGAAGTGTTTGGCTGTTATTCAGTGCTAGGAAAGGTGGATGTTTTCCAGCTCTACTGTTATTATTTGTTATTAATTGAACACCCACAGACAATTGTAAAAGTCCCAGCTGTCCCATAATCTTATTTTTCAGTCTTTTTAAATGACATACATATTTATTTTTCATGCTCTTTCAGGCTAAAATTATAATAAATGAATGTATTTGTTTATTATTGACTCGTCTAAGCAATAGGCTACATATTGTTTTTATATATAGCAAATATGCCCACTGCCATTTGAAACGCGACATCCTGTATCCTCTTGTTTTATGACTGACGGTTAAACACACACACACACACACACACACACACACACACACACACACACACACACACACACACACACACACCAAAAAAACAGAGTTTTTACCGTGATTTAAATCAGATAGGAACAGATTATTCTCGACCGAGTTTTTAAAATCTTAATTATTTCTTTCATTGAAAAAAATGATAGCAAACCAATTCTCTAATCTGAAGACAGAGGAGCGGTATCAGTAAAGAACTTTGGAAATTTATTGTCAGAAATATTTTTTTCTTTAAAGTGAAATGAGTAAGACATCCACCTTTACAACTGCTCTTAAAAAAAAAAGAATCAGATTTTATGACGTTAGTGATGCCAAATAAGAGCCTACTGTCGGTATCACTTTTTACACGTGGAAGTCAAAGGTCTTTGCAAGTTTAAATGTAAAAAACCCATCCAAAATCAAAGTCATGTAGCCGTGTAGGTTTGCTGTTCTGCATCAACATTGCATGTGAAGTCAGCGGCAGGTCCCAGCGTGAGAAGCCTCCGGATTCATCATTACAATTTGCTGTCTGGAGATTCAAAAACGGAAGGAGGAAGCCTCGAATGTCACACCACAGAAACCGGCAGACGTCAAATGTTACTAAATAGAGCATGCAAATGGTGTGCAAATTTGCACGATCCATATCATTCATGAAGCTGTCTTTGAGATGTCCTTGCACGCAAAGTTTTAGTTTTCATTCTTTTAAAACCGACTTGCTGAAGCATAGATGCTTAAAGAACTGCTGATATTCACATATTCACCCGTTTCTCCGGTAAGACTGTGTTATGTAATAAATCAATGCAATTACTCAAACAGTGAATACACTGTCTGAGATCTTCACACAGAAACGAAGCAAAAGTAACCAAGCTGCTTGAATTCAGATGCAGCAGGTTATTTGTTATCTCGCTGATCTTTTGCTTGTTTTTTTCTTGTCAGTGATAGACATGTGGAAAGTTTCCGACATGCTCCTCAAAAGAAAAGTCCTCCGAAGTCCTCTGACACATGTAAAGACTGCAAGTAAGACAAAACCCTCACCACTTTTCCTGTAGTGACCTCGTGGTACATGAAATCATTGAATTAAGTTGTGCACCTTCCCAAGAAATTACAATCTGACTGCACTTTGGTGTGTGTGTGTGTCAGCAAGGAGATCATGAACAAGGTAACAGAGATTTACTCTGAAGCCTGGAAGAAGAAGGAGGACAATTACAAGGAATTCAGGTAAGAATATAATCTAAAAAACATGTTTAGTAATTATTGCCATGTAGGGGGGAAGTGTATCTCCAGAGCCTAAAACTGCTTTTTCAATAACCCTTTTGTCAAAAACACAGACATCTGGAAAGCCTCGTGGCTCTCACGTGACGGTTTGTGCACAGTCCCAGTAGTAAAACTAAATGAATAAAGTGCTTGTTTCCAACATTTTTTTTTTTTTTTAACTTTGCGGTAACAACTGAAAATGATCTGTGAAAATGAATGTGGCCACAATCGTTTCAAAGTTTAAAACAAAACACAAAAAAATGATTATGTTTTATTTTTTTATAGACAGAAGGAAAAAGAACCTCAGACTGGGAAGGAGAATTTGAAATAGAAACAAGGATTAAGGCAGAGAAACTTGCAGTCATAGTCGATATATTACCTTGTAACGTGCTGTCACTTAAGGTTAAACAAGGAGATTTCACATAAAAAACACAAGACTGCTTTCTCATGTTTCCTTAATTTAGTTAATGGTGTGCCAGTTCACATATCCATCCTTCCTTGTTTGATTCAAGACCTTCGGAGTCAACAGTGTTTCTGTTTCTCCAGGTCAAAAGTGAGCAGCAAGTGCCAGGGGTTCAACAAGGCCATCCTTACCCAGGCTAACACACCAGTGGGATCAAAACTCGTTTACGATGGTGAAAAGAGGCGGACACTCCAGGTGACCCCAGAGATCTTCGCCACCTTTCCAAAAGTAGGTTGTGGCTTTCCCTTTTGAATACTAACAAAGAAACGGTATATCCTCATTGTCTGCTAAACTTTATCACATTGATTTCCTGGCAGATTGACTCTGAAGCCCAGTCCTGCAGGTAGGGGGCACCCAGAGTTGAACTGGGGACCTGTTGATCTGCAGTCAAATGCTCTACCACTGAGCTATACCTCCTTGTGTCATGTACGCTGATGCATGAATCAGTCTTTTATACACTCTACTTGGAGAAAACAACTTCCATCCATTATCTATACCCGCTGTATCCGTTTCCGGGTCACGGGGGTCTGTCGGAGCATATCCCGACGCATATCAGGTGAAAGGCAGGGGTACACCCTGGACAGGTCGCCAGTCTATCCAGGGCCACATACAAACAACCAATCACACTCACATTCACACCTAGGGAGAATTTTAGAATGATCAATTAACCTACTCTGCATGTTGTTGGACTGTGGGAGGAAGCCGGAGTACCCGGAGGGAACCCACGCAAGCATGGGGAGAACATGCAAACTCCACACAGAAAGACCCACCGGGCCGGGAATTGAACCAGGAACCTTCTTGCTGTGAGGCAACAGTGCTAACCACCAAGCCACCGTGCTGCCAAACTTTATCACATTGATTTCCTGGCAGATTGACTCTGAAGCCCAGTCCTGCAGGTAGGGGGCACCCAGAGTTGAACTGGGGACCTGTTGATCTGCAGTCAAATGCTCTACCACTGAGCTACACCCCCTTGTGTCATGAGAAAACAACTTAAGAAGAACTATGTCCCAGATGATAACAGGCCACACGCATCCCAACACTTCAAAAAAAGCATATAAAAGAAAAAAGTATGAATAAGTGTGCTAACCAAATGTTTTGAACCTTTGGTCCTCATATGGACTTTCAGATAACATTTGCAGTTACAGGTCATGATTCCGGTTAATATTCAATCTATAGATATCATCTGATCTGTATTTCCTTATATTTTTGCAAGCAGTTGGTAAGCAAACAATAGGTGCTACGCAGCTGGTAATCTTATCTCAGAACGCAGAGTTTGACAGTTAATTGTCTTTCATCATAAGTGAGGGAGGAATTTGCAATAGGAAAACTTTAAAAATGGCGTTGCAACACCACAAAAAGCTCTCAACTGCTATGTAAAGTGTAAAAATAAATATTAAATGAATAAATACAGCTGTGCTTCATCTCAAGTGGAACAAAGACTTAGTTTTAGCATTCATCTTTACAGCGATTGTTTAGGGTGAAGGTGCTAAAGAGAGGGGGCGCCCAGAGTCGAACCGGGGACCTCTTGATCTACACCCCCGTTCGGCTGTAGGTGGTCGTTCATGTGTTCACCACTCTCTGCAGTGACTGTGGTCAAATCAGTTTAGAATCCTTTTATACACGAGGTAAAGAAGATAAATCTGATTTCAGGAATCTAATTTTCAGAGTGCGTTTTATCAAAATGACAGTTCCAGTCTGACAGGCACCGAAGTCGACATCTCTTGACGGACGCAGAACAGGCTGGTCAGGTCTGCTCTGTTTCAAAAGGCCGGGGATCGGAGTGTTCTTTTGCGATTTTGAGCAACCTTGTTAGCCCATAACCTCGCGGGGAAGGGAATTTTTGTCCCACCTGCGAACACCTCACACTTCGATGCAGAATGCAAAGTCTCACAATACTGGCAGAGGATTTGAGGAAATCCAGAAGGAGCATGCCTCAGTCAAATAAGCTAAAGAAAACACCAAGACGTTTGGAGTGAAATGGTTAACGGGGTTCTTTCACACTTGTGCATCCATCCATTTTCTATCACTGCTTAATCCTACGCAGGGTCACGCAGGTCACCAGTTTATTGCAACAGTTGCACACTATAAAGTCTATTTGATTTTGCAATGTTTTTTGTTGTTTTTTTTACATTGAATTGCAGGGGCATTCTTTCTCCAACAAAACATGGCACACTTGTGCCGTGGTTGGGAATGGTGGGATCCTGGGCAACAGCAGCTGTGGAAAAATGATCGATTCAGCTCAGTTTGTGATCAGGTGGGGAAGGTGCCCAGTGGATACGATGAAGTTTGTCAGCGAAATCAAATGCATGTTTTTTGAAAGAATTACATGTAAAAATCTTTGTGATTGTTGATTTTTCAGGTGCAACCTACCTCCTTTGTCAAATGGATATGAGAAAGACGTTGGCGTCAAGACTGACCTTGTGACAGCAAATCCAAGCATCCTCTACGAGAAGTGAGCGAAATGCATTTCTCTTACCTTCAGAGATGTTTCTTTCGTCCTGTCTTATTACGTCAGCTGTTTTGCCTCCAGGTATGGGGCTTTGATGGGACGTCGGCGTCCATTTGTGGATAGTCTGCGCAGCTACGGCAACTCCATGCTGCTCCTTCCTGCCTTCTCCTACGGCCACAACACTCCTGTATCTCTGCGGGCTTTCTACACCATTGAGGACTTTGAAAGCCCCATCCGACCTGTCTTCTTCAACCCGGGGTACCTCCAGAGCCTGGCCCTCTTCTGGCGCTCTCGGGGCCTGAAGACAGTGCGACTCAGCACTGGCATAATCATGGCCAGCCTGGCGCTGGAGCTCTGTTCAGAGGTGCATCTGTATGGGTTCTGGCCCTTCAGCTTCCACCCTCATGACCTACATGCACTGACTAATCACTATTATGACAACAGACAAACTAAAACAAAGTTCCACGCCATGCCGGCCGAGTTTGACTTCTTGCTGCGGTTGCACAGTCAAGGGGTGCTCCGGCTTCATCTAGGGGACTGTGAACCAGATGAAAAGTAGTTCCACAAGACAAGGACCCAACCAAGTGCCTCCTCTGCTGCTTGAAGCCAATCCCTGGGAGAGTTCGAATTCTCTTAATACACTACCTTATGTAAAGGGCTGAGTATATATATATATATATATATATATATATATATATATATATATATATATATATATATATAAATATATAAACTGACATGAGCTTGGGAGGCCATTTACATGTAGAGCCTCATGCCAATCAATTACTAGTAATAGCTTTTGAATCATATTGAATGTATTTTGAAGGATATTAAATACCTCCTTTAAAGGTTGTTGGGCTTAAAAAAACAAAAAAATTAAATTTTTGAAAACGCCAGCCCACTGAATGTAAAAGTTGTTTTTGACAGTCATGTAAAGACCATTGGACGTGTTTTTAGAACCACTTTGAGAATTTAGACTACTCGTGGTACCACACTTTCTCATGTTGCCTCAAATGGCTGTAATTATTGTTGGGGTTCAAGGTTTGGAGCCAAGTAAGGACACAGACACAAACATTAGAAGATTAGTGTTTGATTTGATTAAAACTAGCGGTAGAAGGTCAGGTGATAAGTCCTCAGCTGCAGAAAGTGTTGAAGAGTTCTTGGGAAAGACTCTGAACCGCATGTATGTTCATTAAAGTGTGACATGGTTTATATAAGACAAATATATGTGATAAAAGCACTGTATGGCGTGAATGGATACATGGGAAACCCATTAATGCTTGCTTTAAAGAACCTAGACACGGTTAAAAAGATGCTACGAGTACGTAAGTGCAGACCCAATGATCACTGTCGAGGTCACCCAGTTTGCTGTGGTCCTCCTTTTCATCACGGCGAGCAGCCTTTGTACTGTACAGCCACAAAGTGGCGACACACATGCGTTGGTACAATGTCCGTTCAAAATCACATTGATGTTGATGCTAATTGGATGTCGATTTTACTGACTGATGTCAAAATGTGATTGTGAGTTTTTGCACTTTAAGCGTAAATACAGTTTTGCTTACAGTGTTTTCTTTAGATACGTTTTGAATCAAAGACAAAATTTTAACTGACCATTCTGCCTTTCATGTGATTGTTATCAAGTCTTTAAAAAAATCTTAAAAAAACTAAACAAAACAAAAAAAAAAAAAACAGACTGCAGATGACCAAACTTGACAAGTCTTTGTGAGCCAATCAATCGTGAATATTTGTGATTTTGTATTTCTGTAAACATCTTGATGTAAGAGGGACAGTAAAGTTGAGTTGAATAAAGAGGCTATTTATCAGATCAAAGTTATGTGTCAGCGGTTTCTGTGGAATTCACTGGTCAGGTCACGAAGCTTAAGCTCTTTCCCAGACATCTTGGTTTGCATGAGTCCGCGTCTCTCAGCCTCGGAAGTACCCAAAACCTGCCAAGACTTGCCTCTTCTTACCAAAAGTACATTCGGCCAGTCTTTTAGAGCACAGTGTGTTTCTCAAAGGTTTGTTTCATGACTGGACCAACACATGACACATTTTTGCACAGGCTTGCATTCTTATATTGATCATTTTCTTTTTTCAAATTCCTACAATCTGGTGCAAGCTCTATGATGGTGTCACGTATTTGCGGAGCATAGTCCAAAGTGATATATCTCTGTTCAGTATCAGAGCACATAGTTGTTTGCACATCTTAAAGCTACAGTGTGAGTCCTACAGATGTGTACTTTTGACTTAGTTTGTCCTGCTCTTCTCACATTTACGTCCAAACATCTGGACTACGCTTTCACAAAGTGCACAACGAACACCGGGGCAGCTTTATCTTACTTCTCATAAAGTTATCCTGCGTATTTTGCCATCAGCATAGTGTCACTCCATTCTGCCAATTAGGCCACTCGTTGGGTGATTGTTTGCTTCTTTTTGGAGAACGTCGCCCGCTGCCACAAGTTGCCATCTCAAGCATCGCTCCCGGGATTCCACTCATTGTGGCGGTGACCTCTTTGTACATCCAGCTGCAGCACTCCACTTGTTCCCACTGGCAAGCCCCTCTGGGGAACTTCTTTTTATTATTATTATTTCAGAGAAACACAAAAACATTTTTTTTTTAATCTCCACATAAAGTGGAGTGGATTTGAAAGAGGGAGGAAAAAAGAGCCTGCATATTTTCAGAAGAGAAGAGAGCGATTGTATTATCAAGAGAAATTCAATTTATAAAATGAGTCACTGCACTGACCTCATAATACATTAATGTAATTTAAAGCCTCACAGACTCACATGTTCCCTCTCCCACCAAAGTGACAAAAACAGAGTAAATAAATAAATAAATCACACAGCTGTGACATTTCTGTGGTCTCGTGTGTTGTTCCCACCAGTGTCACAATATCAGTTTATATGACTCTAATTCTCCGGATGCGACTGTGGAGATGTCTTTCTCTCCAGCGATCAAACGAACATGCAAGAAGAGCAGCACAATGCTTCATGCTTCAAGAACCTTTTTGTTTGTTTGTTTTTGTGATGAAAACTAAAGAAAATCCAGAGACTTCAGTCGGTACACGCTTTTTTTTTAATTTACTTATTATTATTTCTTTTTGTTTTATAGGAAAATAGTCTATTTTCACATGCAAATCAACTGTATTCATCAAAGAATATGAAAAAAAAAAAACTTGGCCAGGGAATATCAGAACAGTACTCAAAGAAATGTATGTTTTACAAAAGGCATAGAAAAACACACAAACACACATGTACATGTATGAATTACAGTTTCTACTTGTAATACAACTCGTTTTATTGTCACATCCCACATGACAGACTATAAGAAACATGTAGGGGTACAACACCTTTCTGAAGTCTTTCTTCTGAATGCAGAGATGGTTTTGATAAGACAGACAGATGCTGAGACTGGTTATTGTCATATCCCTGATGAGTAGATCCACAGAAGACGTATCTGATGAAACAGCTTTAATCCCATCACTGTGTGAAAATGGACTACAGAGATAAATCCCAAAGGAATAATCGTCTGTCCATCAAGGAGTGCAACAAGGACCAGTGCAGAAGGTAGATCCTGCATGACACTTTGAGTCTGCATAGCACTACATTTCTTTTTGTTCGCCAATATTTTATTTTATACTTTATATCTCGCTCCAAAATACATGACAGCAATTGGATTTCTCTTTGAGATTATTAAAACATTCTCTTCTACTGTTGCCTGGCATACTCCACATCGCAGGTCCCCTTGTAGGAGGGGGTTGGCATGCAGAGCTTAAGCACAGCAGAGGGTGAGGCGAGGGGCCTATCAACTGTTTTCATTCAGATGTTCAAGCAAAGTCTGCTTTCTTCTTAAAGTTACCAAATTCTGCCATTGAAGCTGGTTCATCTAAATTTATTCACAATGACAAGGCCATGCTAACTGTCACATAAGTATGAGGATGGGTAAATATATTTTCATAATTATTATTTTGTTTCAAAGGTGTGTCAGTGCCCAAATGAATATTGCATCTTTGAAGCTGGAGGTTTCTAAAAGTTTGCTGATCTTATGTTAGGTGTTTTTATTGAGATGAGTCCCCGCCGCGAAGGCTGAGGCGTCTTAAAGAAACAAACAAAATGAACTGCATTGACCAGTTACATATTAGCTGAGTTCGTGTTTTATGCTGATCTTGTTGAAAGTGACTCTACGCAAATAAAAAACATTCCTGAAAGAAACAAGCACATAAACCTCAAGATCGGAGTCTAGCGGTGGGTGCAGAACGTTCCTGTCTGATCGGTAAAACCTCTCATTTACTATTATCTAATAAATACGAGGTGACAATGCTTAAAAATCCATACTGATAAACCAAACAGCTTATTCTGTGTTGCCTTTTTATCTCTTTTTTGCTGAAAAGCCCTCATACCATCATGAAGATGTAGTTTTCAGAAAACACTGACAAAGTGCAGAGAATCAATTCTCTAAACAAAGGTCCTATAATGCCATTTCTTGCTATATTCCTTGTTTTCTAAGTCACTGAACAGAGAAAAGAGAACAGTGAAAGACGAGTACATAGCTGTGCTGCGGGATGTTTTTTCTGCCCTGGATATGTGCCTAAATTCCTCACGTTCTCATGAAAAAACTGTCTAAGTTGAACCACCGAGAAAAGTTTCAAAAATATGAGTCCGAGCTGCCAGTCATGCAGAACTGAGCAGATGGGTACCCTCACAGCACCTGCCAACGTCACCCTCGCCTCACTCCCTGAAGACACCCTTGCTTTGACAGGAAGTCATCCTCTTTTGGCTCCAGATGGATCTTATTGCCAAGTGTCACCAGATGCCTGTAATCCATTTAGTCTATTTCCTTCTCTTCAAAAGCAGGCTTCATTGGCCTTCAGGAAAGAGACTGTGATTAAGAAACCTTCAGTAAATCATCTGTGGTTTATGGAAAACAGGGTGGTGTCCGTGGAATAAGTGTTAATTGCTGTTTTGAGAACAGCAGGAGTACTTTTGATGATTTGTGTTTTCTATCTGCTGCCTGAACCTCAACGTAAGACAAAACAAAATTCAGAAAAGTTATGTATCGCACAGCATCTTTACCCATAAGGTGTCACGCCACAATAGCATGCAGCCTTACACCTTCACAGGTGACGTTTTATTCAGCCGAGAAACAGTCACGTATGTCAAACAACATTCATTCATCAATCAAAACTGCCAGGTTTGCTTCTTTTTTAAACTTGCCATCGTAAAATGAGTATGCAATCTCAGCCAGTTTGAAACTTTTTTAGGGAAAAGTTTGGAATGATTTGAGTAATTTGGCACTTTATGAGCTTTTATCAGCCAGTCCATCTCTACGCAAATCTGTTCAGCAGAAAAAACGTTGGTAAAAGGAGTAACACTGTTTATTAAAATTCAGCCCAGACGGTTGCTACATACTTTAAATACTGACACTTTGACACACGAGGAAAAGAAGGCCTTTTTTTCTGTAGCCACTGTATCTGACATGTTATAAAAATATACTGTAGTATTTAACATTTTCTTTCTTTCTTTTTGTCTTTCTTTTTTTTTTTTTTTTTTTACAAATGGAAGGCATTTTAAATCACAATATCCATAAATATTCATACAGCTATTTCATTTTTGAAAGCTCTTGCTTTCTTTTACTTCAAAAAAAAAAAACTTGAATGAAAAACAGTGTTGTCATATAAAACACTGGCTTGAACATAAAAACAGTCGTTTCTTATTCCAAATCCCATACCCAAAAACGCAAAGCACAGTATGTAATACAAAAAAAAAAAAAAGACTTTTACAAAAGTGTTGGTCTCATGTAGACACAGTCCATGGCTGGAGTCGCATGGCCGCAGTATTCCAAAGCTACAAACAACAAGGCGTCTTAGCAGCCCAGTGGGAAATCTTGGCACTGACACTTGCATCACTCAAACAGTGTTTGGTCTCACTATATTACAGAAGAGCAATTATGAGCTATTTCCATTACAACGTGGTCTTATTGCAACGTTGTGCATCTAATACTGTTCTCAGCGATGGGAAGACATAAGTGACAGAAGTCTTGCCAGTAGAAAAGGAGGAATACTCTACAGCTGGTTGAGGTGTTGCTGGAAGCAGGTAGTGTCGGCATCTACTCCATAGTAAATGACGCCCCACAGGAGATACCACCAGGGGGCGGTCTACAGCAAGGCAGGTGAAGCAACACTGAAGCGCTGATTTGTCGCATCCAAGAGCCATGAACAGTCGAGGAGAGGAACAGAGAAGTGGACGAATAACGTACAAAAACTGGATTATTTATAGACCTTGCTGGAAATTTAAGACCCACCCGCTGTACTCAGCGGTTCCTGAGTAGCAGCTGGTGTTGCGCTGTCATCAAATATTGCACAGGAAAACAAAAACACACAGTTGTATGCAAAGTTGAAGCACATAACACAGCGTCCGGGTTGGTGATGTTCTTTCTCTCAGTAGTATAACGTTATTACTTCAGTCGCTGCCGTTGAGTCGTGTTTTATGTTATTGCAATAAGTTCTAATGATGTTCCTTAACCATGTGCAATCATTGCTTTAGCTCAGCGTAAACAGAGATGACTTGACACCCTGTGTTGCAGTGATGTTTCATTTTGCTGTCATTGTGTTTTGCCGTTCCAGGACGAAGGATGTCCATGTTTTCACTGCACAGGAGCAGATATGAAATGAGCTAAGTCCATCTAATTTCCAGAAAGCTCATTAGGACTCACTGATTTGCCAAAGCAGAATCCCTTCGACAGGATGAAAAGGAAGACAACGAAGGTCACTGACGAGACATGTAAACAGCAGACTCTGGACTTCACAGATGGTGTTGGTGTGATGTTTCAAGATAGAGAGCGGTAGCCCAGACAAAAGAAATTGTCAGCTGCAACATCAACTTTTCATGTTCTTCACATGTTCTCCAGCTAGCAGGATTTTTTTTTAAAGGCACAGGGGTGCTTGAACATCAGAGAGCGATTGCAACAGCTCCTCATCCAAACTGCAATATATACATACTCACAATATGTGTGGGGTTAAATCCATACAGAGGGCTTGCCCTCAACTGATTTGCTGCTGCTGCTGTTGCTGCTGCTGCATCCTCCACTGCTGCCCCCTTTCCCATGCTTGACTCTATGCTTGCGGTCTTTCTGAGGCTGGGAATGTGGCTGTGGTTGGGCCTGGATAATGTTACTCTGGGGCTTGTCGTCCTGGTTGTCTCCAAGCTGCTCCTCAGCCCGGTGCTGCTGACTGTAGGCCTGGATCGCTGCTTCCAGTTGCTCATGAGCTTGCTGGATCATGTCTTTGTTGAGAGCAACACGGGATTCTCCTCCAGTGGGAAAATTGTCCTCATTGCTACCAAACTGCTGCTGCTCCTCTTGGGCAATATTCGCCCTATTCTGCTTGCATGCCATCTTAGCATTGCTTAGGTCTGTGTAGGGCATCTGTTCTGGTTTCACCACAATGTTGTACCCAGGTGGAGCTGATGGGGTGTTCCATGAGAAGGGGTAGCCAACATAATCTGCAGGGCCATCTCCTCCCACACCTCCCTCAGAACCTGCCTCAGGCCCTGTACCCCCACCCGAGCCCTCCACGCCCCCATTGTTGCCCAACAAGCCCAACTGGTATTCATCCTCTGGAGGTGGGCAACGCCGACGACGAAGGATGTCAAAGATGGAGCCAATACCCAAATGAAGCATCTCCCAAACATTAAGAGTGAGACAAAGGACAGTTACACCATACATGATGCGCAGGAAAATGGTTTTCTCTGTAGGCCGGGACACAAAGCAGTCAACGCTGTGGGGACACGGTTTCCCTGAGCACACAAACACAGGTGTCACACGGAAACCGTACAGCAAATATTGTCCTGTAAGGAAGCCCGCCTCCAGCACCGTTCGCGTCACCAGCTGCAAAACGTAGACCCGCATGAGCCCCTCATCTCGGATGCGCTTACGGCCATCATGCCGAATTTTGGGTCTGGGTGTGGGCTGCAGTGGATCTCTAGGCCTTTTTGGCGGCTCGATCTCTGGTACCTCATAGATCATGGGGTCATCCTCCTGGTCGTCCTCGGTCTCCTCGATTCCTCTGTGTTGCCGTGCTCCAAAGCACATTTTCCTGGGTTTTCTGTGTGTGTAACCCCCTCCTCCTGTTCTCACTGCAGCAGACCCACCTCCCCCTTTTGCTTCATCTAACCGTGCAATCTTGTTGACAGCATAGCCCATGTACATAAGAGAAGGCATTGCCACCAGGATGATTTGGAAAACCCAGAAACGAACATGAGACAGAGGAGCGAAGGCATCGTAGCAGACATTCTCGCAGCCCGGCTGGCCCGAGTTGCAAACAAACTTGCTCTGTTCGTCGTAGTAGATGGACTCCCCCCCAACGGCAGTGAGAACGATGCGGAAGACGATGAGCACAGTGAGCCACAGCTTCCCCACGAAGGTGGAGTGGTTGTGGATCTCCTCCAGCAGCCGCGTGAGGAAGCTCCAGCTCATGGTGTCGCTGGACAGTGGGGCAGACAGTGTCCCTCTCTCACCTGCTCACAGACTCTGGAGAAAGTAAAGACAGAGGACAGTGGACAGGAAGACAGAGAAAATGGGAATACAGTATTAAAATACCTGAAACATTTCAGCATCCAGAAAGATTTATTCAACTTTTTTACTAAGACTTTAATCCTAGTGGAAACAGTGCGAGTCCTGCGAGCTGCGTGGGATGATGTGAAAGGGGGTGACATAATAATTGCGCTAATTAAAATGAATGTTACTCTCTGAGCTCATGCAATCAATGCATCCGTAATTTGTTCTGTTGCTTCTTTCAGCTAAAACACACACACACACACACACACACACACACTGAAATCAGCTCAGAGCCACAGAGAGGTTGCTGTCAAGTTTGGGCTTTTTAGGGAATTAGAAGACCAAACAGGCTGGAAAGAGGATATCAGTATTAAAAAATACCATCAAGCAGCACTGAGAAGGAAGTGAAATAATCCAAATAGGGAATTTGCTATCATCAAATACACACATGTTTTATTTAACAGCCTATCTCTTTTAGAAGAAATAAATCCTCTTAGTGAGCCCTCTTCTGTGTGAGGTGCAGTTTTCAGGATTGTGTTAATTTCTCTGGTTTGTACTGTTTGGGAGGTAAATGACTTTGCTGTCAATTGTGTGTACGTGCCATTTCGGAGGAGGAAGACATGTGGCCTATATAGGTTAGGTCTGGGCCTTGGGCAGTCCAACCACACCAGCAGAATCAGCAGGTGGCTGCAGCGCAAACCACTGAACCAGGATTTCAAACAGCAGAGCCACATTAGCCCAGGCACTGGAGCTGAACCCAAACACTGCTGTCCCTCAGGGCAGCTTTGGGGATGAATATGGCACCTCCACAGAACTTTCCTTCATATGAAGGCGGCATAACGCTGGGCTTATTGTCAGCTTGACTGAGAGGAAAATCCATCCATGAATACTAGCTTAGGTTAGAGCTTATAGGCCTTCCAGGGACAATATCCGTACCAAGCAGGCTGAGAGCTTAGAGCCACAGGATGAGGTGAAATCTAGCTGAAGTGGACGAGCAGGAACTCCCAGCTCTCTGCTTTGTGTCTCCAGCAGGAGCCGAGAGGGTGGGAATGTTTTGAAGGGGGCTTGGGCGATAAAACATGTGCGGCGCATTGATCACTCTGACCATATAAGGACACGGCTGAGATACACAAGGTAGATGTGAGGAACCCTTTGTGAGCATACACTCAAGCATGTGCTTACACAACAGCCTTAACTGAGTGCAAACTGGCAACCAGAGTGAGCATTTCTCTTTCTGACTTTCCCACATTACATCATCATACAACATTTGTCAAGTCCCTGCCTTCATAGCTCCTTCTGTACTGCAGAAACGTCTTTGATTTATGAATATAATAGCTTAATTCACACAGAAGAAAGTGAATACAAAGGTTATACTGAGCAGCCCAATTACTGTGTCTTCTATTTTTTTATACTTGGAAATTGTAATAATAATAATAGTACATTTTATGCATAAGCGCCTTTCATAAAAACCAAAGACATTTTACAACAAAGAGAAAACAACAATGGATAAAATCAGCAAGATGAAAACAAAAATCATTAATGGCAGTGTAGTTGAACTTAGAGTGAGTAGGCCTTAAGTCTGGTTTTGAAGATGGGAAGAGAGTCAATATTACGGATGTCAGGAGGACAGGCGTTCCAGAGTTTGGGAGCAGAGCGGCTGAAAGCTCTGCTCCCCATGGTGCTGAGGCGGGCAGAGGGGACAGAGAGGTGGATGGAGGAGCTGGAGCTGAGGGAGCAGACACGGTGGGGCGAGGTTATAGATGGCCTCGAAGGTGAACAGGAGTCGTCAGTGGAGCTGCTGCAGGATGGAGGTGATGTGATGGAATGATGGGGTTCTTGTTAAGATCTGGGCAGCAGCGTTATGGACCACTTTGTACTGCAACTTTTGTCAGCACTGTAATTTAAATTTTAATTGGGCATAACTGTATGGGAGTAATTTATTCATGCATTACTTATTTATTTTTGTAATAAGGTTTTTTGATGGTGGAATATATTTGCCCTGTAATGGATTAATCTTCTGCAGCTTCACATAAACTCAGTGTCAGTATATTTTAGAAAACAGTCTAGCCGTTACACAGAGTATCGCCCACATCTCCTTTGGTGAGATTTTGATGAGTTCTTTGATAGTTTGTGCATCAGGAACTGTCAGACTCCACCCTTAACCGGGAGAGGCACACCTTCCCTTCTGCACAGAGGCTTGGGTTTGATGCACCTGCTATCTCGGCTACACGCAGCTTGCCATTTTGCTTTCTCATTCAATTTATGTCTGCAGGAGCTAGTGGGGCAGTTAGGGGTAAGAAGCTGACTCTGTGCATTAAGTTACCAGGGTGAGTCACTCCTGAATAGCAGCACACAGACATGGTAGGCAGGCGTTCTGTCTGTTATTGTGATATAAAGGTTGGCCAGCAAATTGCTGGAAATGATGTAACACAAGTAAAACAAACAGAAAAAGGAACAAAAAGAGTCAAAGGTACATACATTATTATTTGTTAGACAACAGCCTCCTATTAGTGTGCCCTCAGTGATTTTTGTCAGGCAGCCGGACACTAATTAACTCTGAAAGGGAATCACAGTTGATATAAACAGAAGCCATCAAGCCAAAAAGGCAATAATGTGGACATCAAACTCTGTTAAACTGAGTCAGTCTACTACAGGATACATCTGAGCCAATGTAGCACACAGCCCTACAAGAACTGTACAAGGTGAAAGGTCAACACAGTTTGGTCCCGGGGGATGAAATCTCCACATCAAGACTTCACGCACTGACTCAAAAAGACAATGCTCCAATTACAGTAAGCTTCGCTGCGGGAATCCCCTCAGTCGCTGGCATTCATCCCCGAGGACCCTCAGAGACTCTGCGGCAGATGTAGTACACAGACAGACTCCCAGACGAGGTAACATGTTCGCATATCTCAAAAAAGGATGAAAAATAAAGCCACTGTGTTACTGATTGCACATGCCGCTTGACTGCAAGAAGCACTAACTCGAGGTTAGTTGAGGTTCTCCTTATTCAGTGCAGTGATTCATCATGAGGACATGGGGCTCCAGTTGTGGAGCAATGAGTGCACGAAGGGACACTCATATGTTTGGGATGACTGCAGGTATGTCAGGTTTGAACTGGATAACTGAGATGTGTATCTGGGGTGAGCGCATCATCTACAGGACCTGTGTGCTGCAACAGATGAACGTGCCGTGGTGGGATATCTCCAGCTCCGTAACACCATCAGTTTCCTTTCTGCAAGCTCAAAAACCGTGGCTTGTTTCATTATCTTTAGTTCCTTAGCGATCTAATATTGAGTTTATCTAGAAAAACAAATATTTGGAATATTAGTACCAGTTCTGTAGACAGTGTTCCCTAATCCAGGTCCCCGAGGGTCGCTGAACTACATATTAAATTTGCTTCCCTGCTCCAACACACCTGATTCAAATGAACTGATCTTTAACAGCCCTAGATGCAGATCTTGATGAGTAGCTGATGGTGATTCATTTATTTGAATCAGGTGTGCTGGAGCAGGGACACTATAACTATAACATGCAGGGCTGAGGCCCTCAGGGACCCGGACCAGGGAGCAGTGGTTTTAGTTTTGTATTTACAAAGAGAAGTTGCCCTGTTGCAGGCAAATTTAAAACATCCATTTAGAAAAAAAGAAAAAAAAAAAAAGAATACAACCTCTGTATGAGATGAAAGCTTTAAAGGCCTGAATCATAACTTAAAAATAACTTGTGCAAAGGTTAATAAAGAGAGAGAGTGATTCAAAATAGGATGACAATAAAAACACTAATTGTTTGATTTCACACCCATGACCATTCTGACGGGGATTCACTTTTTTGTACTACACCAGGAGAGTTTAGAAACAGAAATCTTTATATATCGCCATCGAGTCAACATGTTAGACAGTATATCCAGCTGTAAACATCAGGAATCTGCTTAAGGAGCTGGTAACTTGATTGAAATCCAGAGACGTGTTCCTGTCTGCTTCCAGGTCAACATGGCGCTCCATAGGAAGAACGGTCCGGACGCGTCCTGTAATATCATTTTATCCCTCTACAAGTGTACCTTGTTGTGTCTTATGCCAGGGGCTGACACGTCCTCTCTTTGAACATGCTTTCCACACGTGGTCAGACGTGGTATTGCCACATAAAGTGTCTTCAAAAAAGAGAGAAAAGATAAAGAGAAACTCTACCTCTAAGACATAGATGTGCCCAACTTTGATATTTGTAGACTCGTGAATGAGCACATATATCTGCCATTAAGCCATACCATTAAGTTTCATTCATATCAGTGAGCACAGGCTGAGGGCAGTTTGTGTACTAAATGCACTGTAAATAAGAAAAAAAGCAGCTCTAATGAGTGTAAGTACATCTAATAGAGTCATTAGCCTTTAGCTGAATTTAAAGCAAGTGAAGCATGCAAATGAGTATATTTATAGACTCATTAAAAAATATTTTACAGCCTCATAACACTATTCTGGTTCACAACCTTTCTATTTGTGGTCATTGTATCGAGATATTGGGATTATGATGGTTTTCTAAATGAATGTTAAAATAGTGATATGCGTTTCTTCGTTCTCGTTCTCAGATACACCAGCACCCATCTGTCAGTCTGCAAATGTAAAGAAATCTTCTCAGTCAGCGCTGGAATAAATATTTCCTTGCTCTGCTTCATCATCACACTAATTACCAATTAGCCTTATTTTAATGTTTTTAAACTGACTGAGAAGCCAGTAAAGCTGGTCTGCTAAAAGACACTGTCAGCACCTTTTTCTTCCCACATTGATTTGCGTCCTGGTCCTGCTGACCCGACGTTGGACCGCTGCCTTTAAAGCACTCCTCATTTAAACGCTGCACTTTTGTTTGATTGTGATTTTCTCCTGCAGTTTGCAGCTTTGAATCACTGCAAAGCAACAATTTTTTAATGGCTTTGCCTTCAGTATCTCACAAGAAACAAACAAAAAAAAAATCACAGTTATGATAGTGCCATATCTTATAACATTTCTGTTGGATTTAAGTTAAAGTTTCTTTTATACTTTGCATCAGTTTTAGCAAACTCCTAAACTGTAAAGTCTTTTCGACTTTTCCAGTTATTAACTTGAAGCCCTGTGGATAAGAGACACTCAGGAAAAGTAATTAATCATTGAGTAAATAAAAGCCTCATAACAGTAAGTCACAGATACTTAGGCTGAAACTCTTCTTGAAAGTATGAAGTACAGAGATTAGGGAAGTCAAGTATTATATCCATTTTAGTTAAAGTAAACAACAAAAAAGGGATTTAATGTAATAAGCAATAAACTTGCTTAAAAACCTTTAAAAGCTGTGCTGGTTACGTTTTTAAATCAGACAAATCCAGTTCAGGAGACTCAGAGGATAAAGAGGTTAATGTCTGTATTTATAGTTTACCCACTGTAATAATCTCTCTTTTTTACTAAAAAGGCCATTCAAAAACAGAGATGTATCAAACCACATGTACAATAATTACTATCAGAGTTGAATGAATATTAATCAAGAAAACATGCATGAAATCCTGAACGGACTTCCCAGTTGGTATTTGAATCACGGTGGAAAATGTCTGTTAATTGTTTAAAACTACAGATATCCAGTAGCTTTTGCAGAGTTATAGGAGCTGGCATAGAGGGAAATTCTGAAGGTATTATAATAAAAAAGAAATAAAAATTATCATGAAAAAATAGAGAAATACATCAATCATCCCACTCGAGTCTTCCTAAATAGGCCGATGAGGCTGAAGCCACGAGTCGCTAAGTGCTCGAGAGTGTATCTGAAGAATTCTTATCCATGTTTTGGTGAAATAGCTGCTATTTTTTTCTCTTCGTGAAATGGTCAGTGTAATTCACTGTGTGGAGCACCATTGGGCGCTAATAGCCGATAAGCTTCTTTTCAGCTTCAAAAATACATTTGTGTAAAAAAATCTCTTTTGTGTGTGTGTGTGTGTGTGTGTGTGTGTGTGTGTGTGTGTGTGTGTGTGTGTGTGTGTGTGTGTGTGTGCTTTGCCTCAAACAAAGAAAGCTGCACAGTGAATTTGTGTGTATCTGTCTGTAATAATCTCACTGAAGTTAATCTCACAATTAATTTCACAGTTAGTGCTTTTTTTTTTTTTTTTAAGCAAAATAAACATCCCACTGAGCCGTGTTTCTCCTCCTGTGGGCGTTGCCACATTGCCACAGTGCTTTCTCCCTCTGTTCTGCCACCGGCGTCCCTGGTCCTCACTGGTGCTCCCACCTTGTCCTATGCAGTCTGCACAAACCAAACTAATCTGCTCACACAGTCGCTGGTCAAACATCTGTCCAGTATAAGCCCCGGGAAGATCATATGTGGGTTAAATCAAGGCTGCTTTGATGGTAGGATACCCCACATGAAGGAAAAACATGTCATTAAAAGGTAGCCAAATGGTTCAGGTCAGGCTATGAGTAGAGATAACTGCTGTTGCAGCGCTGTGGTGCTTGACTTTCTTATACTGTTTCTCCTCTTCAACTCTGAAGGGGTTTCATAAGCTCCTTTGCTGGGCGCGCAGAGATATTCAAGTCATCAAAAAAAAAAGTGTAGCTAAATATACAAGTCTTTACATTTTTCTTTCAGAGCAGGATTTATTTATTCATCTATTTTTTTCAAATGAGTTCCCAAACCAATCAAAAAGATGCATGCCAGGAGAGACTTTGCATTAGAGGGGAGGTTATCAGAAACGCTCATCATATTCATTTCATAGACTAATCTCTATCAGACTGCATGTTGCATCTTTTCCCACAAAAACATTAAACTTAGTTGCAGAGGGATCAATGCCTGCAACCAAGAAAGATAAATAAACAGTAAATTCCAAAGAGCTGAGTGGACACAACTCCCCCAGTTGAGGCCTCTGACTGACATGCATTAAAATATAAAAAGGAATTCACATCAAAACAGCTCAGACAGACGAAAATCCCGTTTAGCCTGGTGGTCAAACATGAACGCCGGCCTGTGAGCTGGTCTCTGTGAGGAGATTTTGGCTGAGGCAGGTTTTCATAGAGCATGCCTCTCTTTGCACGCATAGGAAAATAAAATTCCCTCATTAATGGTGTCCAAAGGGAAGAAACGCAACTAAAAACCAGTTCCATATGTTACAGCAAGACTCTCGAAGGCAGAAGTTGCATCTGTGAACACATCTGCACCTTTTATTCCGTTTCATGCAGGGAAAGAAAATACCTGAAAATTATTGCGTTAGCTATCGGAATGTAAGATTTCCTAAAGATTGTGCACAAATTCAGGGAGTCACGGAGCTACCATTTCACTTCAGTAATCTCTTGAGGTTACTTTCAGCTAAATGAGAAGAGATTTAATCGCTTACTGACGATACAACAAGTGAAGTACAGTGATGAAGCTGCATACTTACTCTACTCCTCTTCCAGGTGTCCTTCCTCCCTCAGCATGAGGCCCCCCATCTCTGTCTCCGCAGCCCACTACTCTTTACATACTCGTACCCTCAGCTGACATCAATCAGCCCTGACCCAAAATCATCATCAGCATCCCGACCAAAGAAAAGAAAAAAAAACTCAAAACAAAACACACAGCTTGGTGTCTGTTCTTTTACGAAGACACTCGATGTGTGTGCTCAGCCAAGTGTGAGCTTCTACTGAAAGGGAGAGGAGGAGGAAAGGGGGCAGAGCATCTTGTCTCTCTCCCTGTGGTACTCACAATGGTCCTCACCCCTTCATCCCCTGCAAACTGGGTCATGGTTGGGGGTGGTGATGATGAAGAGGAGGTGGTGGGTTTTTAATACCCCCTCGGCGGGGTAAAGTGAGGGAGAGTCTAGGACTGACAGACAGCGATAGCATGGAAGTGGAAGGATCCAATGCTTTTGGAGATAAAAACTACTCAACTCAGTGAATTGTAAAAGCTCGGGCCACGTGAGGGGAGCCGAATGGGATTTTAGAAAAGGATAAGGAAGGTAATTAGACGCCTGGATTTTGAACTTTTAAAACACAGCTAAAAAGACTCTTAGATGGCCTTGGGCAGCTTTTTGTAGCCAAATAGTTTGTCTTGTTGAATGTGTACAAAAAGAACGTCACTGCGAGGACGCTCAGCCTCCAAAATAAATCTCCTCAAAGTAGTCACCATTACCACAGCAACTATCACGGATCTAAAGCTCTTTACCCAGTTTGACAACAGCAACAACAAGGAGGAATGGGGATAATGGGAAATGAGCCAAGATGTACAGTTCTCTTTTAAGCTCTCTTGTGACATATTTTGAGTGTATAACTCTATCAATGCCATCCAGGAGACACTCACTGTGTGCATTCACATGTTAAAATGCTTTTGCATTCTCACTCTATAACCATGTTGAGTTGGGATGCCATGCAAAATATAAATTGAATGATGTGCAAATCATTCACATCATTGATAGCACAAAGACTGACTATTTTTCCTATCTTCTGCTGTAGTTTTTGTCTGTTAAAGCTCTGAATGTTTCAATAGGTGAAAGCTCTGGTTTGCAGGTAGGCAAGTGTTGCAGAAGAGCTCTTTAACTACATGCTGTCAGTTCGTTACACTTCTTTATACAGAAACTCAAATACAGAAAAGCATAATTTCAACCACATCCACCACAGACTTTTTCTGTAGAAATATCAGACTCGGATAGTAATCCTCCATCACTTTCAGCATCTGCATGCCCTCCTCGCTCCTCCACCTTCTTCCCTCATCCACACCCCCTCAAAGAGTCATAATCATGCAACACTATGAACAATAAAAGATGTTCATTTGATATTGTCTAAATCCACTCACCAGTGGTGGTTGCTCAAATTAGAACTGCACGCTATCGCGGCCTGTTTTCTTATCTCTCGCCTCTGAGCAGACCAGTTGCTATCAGAACATTTCAGACTAATGTACTGAGAAATCGGTCTATAATTTCTCTTTAAATTCACATCACACACAAGTCACGCAAAGTCCAAAGCCGTCAAACTTTTTTTTCTGTTTTCTGATCGTGTAATCGTAAATTATTGACGTCTCCTCAAATTTGATTGATTTAAGTTAGTGCCATGAGACCTCTTGTTGGTGTGACACTAATGATAATTATCGTGCCAATCCTTTTTGCACCTACAAAAATCGATTTCTATTTTTTGCACATATTAGACCAACCTGTACATTCAAGTGTTCAGCAGATGATGATTACTTGACACACTCAGATCAATCAGCGCTTTAACCGGGGGTATAGGTCCGCATTGGAGCGTTTGACAGCAGATCAAACGGCCCCCCAGTTCAAATCTGGGTTCCCCCTTTAACAGTAGGTGTCCTTCTTGAAATTCATATGCTTTTCAGGGACTATGTCTCATGTTTTCAGTTGTCAGGTAGTGCGTGACATTGCAGCTCAGTCCAGGTCCGGAGGACTGACTGCCCTGCGTTGCCTTACTTAGGTCAACGGGTCATTAACAGACTAGTGTCCACCAAGATGATCATGATCCCTGTTTTCCAATAAGGTTTGAGCAGAGAAGCCTGTAAAGCAGTGGATGCTGGGAAGCTGGGCTGAGGAACGCTGACATAAACAAACACTGTGGCAACAATGATAAGGAAAGTCAAGTTCTCCAAAATCCTAAAAAATGCATCTAAACATCTGTTTTGTCACGACATTTAGCAAAGGACCATCTTCTATCAGAGGATGATTGTTTTTCTGTTGCTAAACTTCAACAAAATTTAAACCCCAAGTCTTGGATTGAAATTTAAGACTTTCGTTGTAACTTTTATAACCTGAATTTGCTTTTGTGATTAAATGAATCTGCAGTATAGAGCTAACTGGGTATTAAGTTGAGTGCTAGAGCATTGGACCATGGATAGAGATCTCTCCAGATGTTCCGATGTTCAGCTCTTCTCCTCAGAGTAGCATCTGTATTTACACAAATAAGCACTTTCAGATTATATCAAGTGATTTTAACTAACCATTCAACTATTTGTTCATGCTAAGATGAAAGAAGGCACTCTTCTTTTAGTTGGGGTTCATGCTTGCCAGGTGCTCCCTTTCTGAGGGTTCCTCATGTGAAGTCATTCTTAAAGATCAAGCCACCCTGGTTCTGATAGATTATACTCAGGAACTCACGTGGGTGTTGACAGATTTGTTTAATGTGGCTTCAATGTGGTCGTAGTACTTGTTTGTTTTAAGATGTCCACTATTGTTCCGGTGCCCAAAAATATCCTAATAAAGGTTTACTAGAGGCTGTAGTTTCTGAGAAGGCTGAAGGGGGCTGGCAGCCCCGTGTGGTGGAGAGTAAAGCATCACTTTTTTGTATGAGAGCTGCTCTCCCACTGATGGGAAGACTCTGTAGTAAATGGTAAAATCTGAATGAAAAAACAAACAAACCAAAAAACAAAACATCAGTCTTTGGAGGACATTTATGTTAGTGGAGAATCACATATCACAGAGAGCATAACTTACTCAGCAGACATTCTTTCTGAAGGTTTTGGAGTTTTGAAGTCTAATACACTTTAATGCCATGTGCTAGTATCCAATGCATGTTTTTTTCTTTACCTTCTGCTTGACTTAATCTATATTTTTATAAATAGAAGGTATTTAGGTTGAGTTGTGTTTTTCTTTTATTATTGGGTCTTTTTTGGCTGCTACAAACTTAATACAGACTCTTTTTCAGTAGTTATTCTGCATTGCTGCTTTCACAGTACCAGCTACATTGTCCATTTCCATGTAGTCAAACTGATTTGACAGTTCACAGTAATAACTACAAGTGCCTTCCATCAGACATCCATGTGAATATAACACACATGCACACCAAATACTGCTCAGCATGTGCCACTTGTATCTGCAGAAACAGAATATTTGCATGACCATTTTTGTTACTCCAGTGCTACTGATTGATTTTACCGCATTGCCAGTGTTGCGCCACGTTCTGCATGTCTAACAAGAAATGAACCCCAAGTTGCACAATGCTCAGTGCTTGCATATAAGCAAATAGCCACACAAATTCCCCCACGTCACATGGCCATATATCAGATATATTGTATATCGGATCGAGGGCCACAGACTGATGTGACACAATTCAAATTTAGAAAATGAAATGACAATTGGATTATTGTGTCCATACAGGCCCGAAAACAACAGATATAAGCAGAACAAAAATCAGAAATATGTCCTGTTAGTTTTGTCATTTGAGTTGAGTGAACCTCTGGCCATCCGGGACGTGGCCTGTTCACTTTGGCAAGCTGACAACTTTCATTAAAGTGGAAACAGTGAAGTGTGCTGTTGCTAGACAGAAAAACATGTTGATTTAGTTGTGCATGTTAAAACGGCATGCTTCGTGTAATTGGACAGCGAGGGGATACGCTACGTTCAGTTTGTATTAGGTAACATTCATATATTTTCAACCATGTAGTGAAATTTTGTCTTTTGTGGGTATAAAATCCAACGTCTCCGCTAACAACTTTATCAACCATTAATGCATAAATCTGAGCCCTTCGTCCTGCCGACATACACAACAAACACAACAGAAGCGGGATGATGCGCATGTATTCCTCCCACACAAAGATTTACATTCACACCAAGTTTGGAGCCACGGGGATTATGTTACGTGTTGCAGGGGGAAAAAAAGAGAGAGAGAGAGACACGCTTCTCATTTATCATCCTAGACCACAACAAAGAAACAAAAGTTCCAACGCTCAGAGCGAGAAGCCACTTATCAACACTGTGGTGTCGTAAATCTCCATGTCTATGCAGTACAGGCAAAACCTTCAGAAAATATGCGTGTATGTGAATGTCATAACACCGTTCACTCACAGACAGATGGACCGCTACCCTTACAGCTCGCTTGCATAAACCAGACTAATTTGTTAATTTTACACTATCCTTTATCTAAACTTCAAAAACAATTAAGAATAGGTTGGAGTGACAAATTTGTCAGTTGGCTTCTCTGAAATACTTTCGCAACATGCATTCAGTCAGGCTATTAAAGACATTTCCATATTTCAGAGTCGCAGGCTGACAAGTGGATATCAACGTGCATTAAGCCTGAGACAGCCATGTCATTAATTAAACAGAACTTCATGGGAAAGTTGAGCTTCATGTGGAAAAGGGCATCATGGAGATGACAGTTTTATGATTTGGACTTATCCGTGTGAACACTGTGAGTCTGCATGAATTTAAATGATAACTTCCTGATAGGAAACTCTCCAGAAACTGTGGAATTCAGACAATTAAAATTAAAATACTGCAATTTCTCATGCACCACATCTCTGCGATCAGCTCTCTAAGTGTTTTAACTCAGAATACATCACAACACTATTTGCTGGAGTCGTCACTTAATATTTCATCTCCTGACAGTTTGGACTGAACACACACACACACACATATATATATATATATATATATATATATATATATATATATATATATATATATATATATATATATATATATATATATATATATATATATATATATAGTCTCTCCAACTCTTTTTTTCCTAATAATTAACCGTTTAAGCTCAGCGGTTATTGACAACTCTGGTTTGTTTTGTTAGTTGTTTGTGTAACCAGACCGAGATCAACAACGTCAACTTTGGCTTTTCTGCACAGTTTCCAGGTCTGGAGTGACTGTTTGCATACCATTTTACTCACTGTGACTGCTTGTTCAAGCTCTTCTGTTTAACTTTGGCCACCACTGGTGCCTTTCTTGTTTACACAGACCAGTATAGACATTTGGTTTCCTTCCAAGTGGACAAAACTGCCTCATGGAACCACGACAGGTCATTAGGTTCACACATTGACCAACTACAGCAGTTAGCCTTTTTATATGATTGGTTAAATCATTTATCCATCAGTTATCTTAAATGATTCTTAAGTTGCCTTAGTAGGCTAATTATTTTCAAGTTTAGATTAAAATATTGGCTCTAAAATGCAGATCAAGAGGTCCCTCATTAGATCTGGGTGCTCCTGTTTTTTCTTAAATATACTGTGTAAACTTATTCATTCTTTAAAGTTTAACTTGGATAAAGATTAAGGAGACAATCTGGAAAAAATCCATCCATCCATCCATCCATCCATGCCACTTCTCAGCTCATAAATATGTGTAAACTATGATTCAAACATTGAAATTTACAATTAAAGCTCGGTAAACATTTCCACCGGCAAATCTGCAGGGTAACAACTCAGTGATCGGATAAAACACAGCTTATAAAATTAGCCAAATAATATTAACTTTAGGAGATTAAAAAGTTTTTGCTGGAAAATCTGTATTTTCCTTTGTAGTCACAAATTGTTTCATGCTTTGCAAGTAAAATGATTTAATCATAGATCCTTTTTAGACATACGAGGCATGTGTTGGCTTTAAAGAGGAGGCCTTTACTTTATATATCAGCTTGTGTATTAGTCATGGATCGCATGTATATATAGGGCAAAAACTAAGTCTAACAATGGGAGGAAGAACTAAAGTTTATAGCTGAAGGGTAAAACATTTGATGAAAGATTACAATATTACTTAATATCATGGTAATATCACATTAACAGGGTTAAAATGGAGCCAGAAAGTGAGCAGGATTTTTCCTCTAATCAGTCATCAATGGTACTTTGTTCTGTTTCACTGGGTTTCTGTAGCAGAACTGCACAAATTCAACCCTAATCCAAAGCTAAGTGCTCATGAAAAGTTGACCCATATATTGCATTTTATTTTAAGTGTTAGATATTTTTAATTCAAACATTTCAGTGTCTAAAAAAATGGAGTGCTTCAGCAGGACAGAGACAATTTATTCATATTTTGTTTGTACTGTTACCTGCAGCATGGTACTCGGTGTCTGCCTGGAGCGGAAACCTGCAGACTCTCAGAACTCGCCTGTACACAGTTTGACACCTGTAGTCGAGTTGTTACACACATTTCCTGTGTTGAATGCCAGTGGTTTTCAATCTCAGTGACAGAGATAATTTGTCTTCAGGGCATTCCGGTCGCTCTAAAAAGAGATTATTTTAAATATTTAAAACACACACACACCAGACTGCATTTAAAATCATGCCTGCAGATGATGATATAAGCTGAATACACCCAGAACAAAACAGACCTACTGATCTAAAGCATTTCATCCGATATTATCTTCTGTAAGAACATAAACACAGTGACTATGCAATGTTAAAGGCAAAGAAAATAGGCTGAGGCTGCCAATATCAAATATTCATTTATTCAGATTTTATGGCTATGTGGTGCTATAATACACAATCTGGTCAGATTTTACACGTATATTAAGAAGTTTCCAGTAATAACCAACTAGAGAAGTGTTTAATAAGAGGACAAAAACACAACTATGCATTAGCACGCCTTCATCCTTGAAGACAACATTAGATGCTGCATTATCTTTTTTTTATGCATGTAATACAATATACCTCCCTGAGTATATTTGTTTTTCTTTTAGGAACACAATATTGTATATGAGACAATTAAAACACTTTAGAGTATTTTTAATGGCACATCTTACTGTGCTGAAATCATTTGTGTATTAATGTTACATTCAAGTACTTGTGTTTTTGCAGGTTCCGGGTAAACCCTCCAGGTTCCTGAAGGCCACTTTTGCACGACGGTTCCTGGTAATGAAGATGCATTAACAATCTGGTCCCTGAAAAACTACCCAGAACTCCTGCCAGTGGACACACACCTATTGTATTTTTGAACATTTTCGCCCCTTGTTCAGTTTTGTTTGTCTGTTTTACCCTCTAAAATCAAGAAATGATTATTCCACTAAAGGTCAGCGGTTTCTGTTGTATTGTGTATAAAAACTTGATGAATATATGAAGCTTTATGGTTGTTGTTGTCAATACAGTTGCCAATCCCTCTCTCTTTCCCTGTCTATTATCATTATAATTATTATTGTTATCACTATAGTTCAGTTTGGTTGCACACCCTGACGCTTGAAGCCCTCGCTGCCTCAATTGTCTCAGCGACTTATAGCCCCAGTTACAAGCCAGTTTTGTTGCTGGTGTTTTTCTTCCATCTGGCAAATAAACGAAAAATAAACAAACAGCTTATTTTGCATGTGAGTTCAATGCGAGCTTCATGTATCTCATGATCCTGAGCTGAAATGTTTAAATCCTTTGTGCCTAACTGAACAGTAATGAAGTTCTTGGAAACAGTGAACCTTTGTTGATGCTTATCTGCTGCATGGAGCGAATGAATTAACAGAGGGTGAACGGAGGATACATGCACGTTTATTATCATACACAAACATGCGGCCTAGACATTCAGAGGCTCATGAGCGGGCAAACATTTGGTCATTAAATATCTGCACTCCAGGGATAAACTGCTTTCTTGATTCAGGCTGTGTGTTTGGCTGTGTGAGTAAAACTCATCATCAAACAGGACTCAAATGGCACATTTAGTTCACAGTTCACAGATTAAAGGGGTATAGATGGTTTGAACTTTAGAAAACTTCGTGGTTTCTAAAGTCTGACTCAGAAAAAAGCAGTTGTGTGCAGTCTTGAATTGTGAAATTCTATAAAAGGATTATAAAAATGATGCCAGGTTGTCTTGGATTTTGGCCGACAGCTTTTGTCTTGGTGCCGTTGTGTAAAGATCCTGCCAATAACAAGGCATTTTATTTTGTACACAGGGACCCTGCATACTATCAGTCAGGATCATATTTTCATGCCTGTGCTACAAGATAAGCCTCCCTAAAACAAGTGTTAGCCCTTCATGTTCAATGCAACAAAAGAATGAATATTTATGTCTACTGTAAATTAACATAAAACACATTCTTATCATCCAAAATTATGTAAATCTGTTAACAGCAGCCACTAACTTTGACTCTATGAGCTGATGCACAGCTGAGTGTATTTGAAACTGTTACAATTGGTTCATTTTATTTTAAATTAGAGCAAAAAAGAGACGGTGAGTATCAAATATTGGCATAACATGAGCTCACTGATTAACAGATCTTACAGACAGTAATTGCAAGTGTCCTTGGATTTATAACTTCCACTAAGTAAAAACACAAAGAACAACTTCTATTGTGCATGAATCTAAGCAGGCACAGGGTAGATGTAACATTTCTTTTTATATTGTTATCTTGGTCTTCGGTAAGATGTTGTTTTTTTCAGCAAGGTGCATTTTCTTTGTAATTCCTAACCTCCACATTGCTCCTTCACCAAATCTGAACTAGTTTGATCCAAACTAAACCAAAACTAACCACACAGGTGGCGCCACTTCTCACGTGGTGGCAGGGCTGGACTGAGCTGAGACCGGCCCACCAGCGCGCATCGGCCCACCGGGCAAGTGCTCGGTGTGCTCGATGGCCAGTCCAGCGGTGAATGGTGGTGCTTGTATCCCAGAATGCATCCTGGCGTGACATTCCTTCACGATCTCTGAAGGTTTGTTCGTTTCAGATATACATCAGAGGTATGAGGCACACAAATCCCGGTTTAAGCACCAGCTTTAGATTACATTCCCATTTGTAATCAGTGTGGAGCTTGTCTATGATAACATATGTAATTATGAATCCCAACACACACACACACACTCATGCACCTACAGACAAGCAGACTCATCAGACAAGGAGACCGAGTCGGAGGGTTAAATAAGCTAATCAAAGTCTCAAAGTATGACGCATGTTTAATGTATTGACTTAACATAAAATACAATGAGAAAATAAAATGTGATGAATTAGATATAAAATATGCCCCAGCAACTAAGTGAAAGGGAACTGGTAAAACTAACAGGATAAAAAAAAGACTCGACAGTGCTTGTGTAAATATACGAGTATTTGCATGTGCGTGCTTGTTTGTGAGTCTGCATGTGACTCAGAATTAGATATTTCTTGTTGCGTCCTCCGGCATAGATGGAATGTATTAAAAGCGTGTGTGTGTTCATGGTTGTGCAAATGTCTCAAATGTGAGTGCACTCTCACAGAATACTGTACGAGTGTGGATCTTATTCATATTATTCTCATTCTGCAGGGAAGTGGCCAGCTTGTTTGCTTGTCTGAGAGATCTGCTCTCGAGGCGACGCCGGCTGCTAAATATCCCTCACCTGGATGATGCAAGCACAGCTCGTGCCACTCCCCTCTCATCCTGTGTCTTCTAAGACACTTCTACCATGCTGATGCTTTCACCTTGATGAGTGTTAGTCAGGGGAGCTGCACAGCACGGGCACGACTTTATTTAGTGCAGTGTAGTTTTAATGTTAAAGGAGCAGAAAAGACCGGCAGGTAAAAAAGTGATTTGTTTATGCAAAATTATGAACTACGGTAAGAGTGAGATTGCTTTTAACAATGTATGTATATATATATATATATATATATATATATATAAAGATATATATATATATATATATATATATATATATATATATATATATATATATATATATATATATATATATATATAAAGATATATATATATAAAGATATATATATATAAAGATATACATATATGTGTGAATGGAGCACTTCATTCTGCACATTTACATCACATATATTACATCAAAAAATTCCTTAGGTGGAAATAGGGAGATTTAACTACTCTGATGTTGTATGCACCTAGGCGCAGTATATGTACCAAATCAGTGTATGCAGGAATACCAGGGGTGATGAACATCTAATCTGCTCACAGAACCAGAGTCTACAGGTGGGAGCTGGGGAGAAAGAGGGGATTTTAAGTGGTCAGCAAGCACATAAAAAGACATGTGTGAGAGAGGTACCTCTTGGTCCTTAAATTAGCCTGTGAAAGAGATGGAGTAAATGTGATAAACCATGCAGAGGTGCGAAAGCGAGCATATAACAGATTGCCCACTTAAAGTGGCTCCCAAAGGGCTCGCCTCATTTTGTAAAAACAATAAAAATGGGATATGAAAGGACTGTAAGGATGCAGGCATGTTTTAGTTTTTTATTAGTTTTGTTTTTTTCTTCGTTATTTTGTTTTCACACTGGAAGTACAGCCATACAATATGAGTTCCTTATACACATTTGCGACCAGCGGGCCCAAGCTGGAACACAAACATCCTGAAACTTGTCATCCTGGCAACAAGTAACATCTACATGTTCTGTTTAGAGACTCAGGTGGTCAACAATTGTCATTTCTACTACAGTTATCATTTGACGGGGACATAATCTCACTATACTCAAAGGGTATGCATTCTGAATTTAGGAATCTAAGTTTGAATTAATTTATATGTGTGTCAAATATGAATTTGGTGATCTGCACATAGTCATATTTTATGAAGATGTTTTGCATTTAGTTTATTTATCTGCCAAAGAAAATCTGCTATGATATAAGCTGCATGAGCTGAACTGTGTGGGTTTGCTGAATTCACTGTCTTTCCTGTGTGACTTATGAAGCTCACTTATGCAGCTGGATTTACACTGAGTGAATTGAAGCGGAAGATTTAAATGGCATCAGTCTTGCTATTAAAGCAAAGCAAAACATCAGACAAACAGGGAGGAGCAGCTTTCTCCCTACATCTCTGTGTATTTATATGCATGTGTATGTGTATGTGTGTATGTGTGTAAAGAGGAGCGGGGGGGATTGCTGTCCCTCGCCTTTGCTCGGTGTGTGTAGCAGCTGCAGCATCCAGCCTGCATCTACACTGTAGGGTCCATTCTGCTGAAAGACTGACAGATACAAAGAGCAGAATGGTGATGAGAGAGGGCTAAGAGGGTAATACTGATGGTGTTTTCTTTTTTTAACACATGCACTTCTTCTGCTGATGCAAGTCATAATTTTGTAGGACTGGAAGACAAAAGCAAAGCTTCTAGGTCAATTATTTGAATGGGATCTAAATTAAAGACCCTTGAGGAGTAGTTCTGGACATGGGGATCACTAAGGTAATGGGGTCGTGAAAGCATGTGTCAGTTTCACAACTCCTGACCAGAGGGCTGGAAAATCTTGACCGAATTTGGAGAGAATGGCACCTCCCACCCTCCTGCCTTCCTTGATTATTTGCCATCTGAAGTCTTTCACATGAAACAAATAAAAAAAAACAAAAAACTAACAAACAAAAAAAAAAACGCGTTTTTATAGATCATGCTTTGCAAATGATGCACCGATACGCCACAGAGGAGAGTGCTGCAAGCAAAGCGACCATTCGTCATCCTCACACACAATAGAAACAAACAGTTATGCATGTGCACAGACCAACATGCATGGCACCAACAGTCTAATGAGGCAAAATTAGAGAGTGCATGAATGGAGCTCCCTGTTTCAGCTCATGGCAGCGAACGCTGAGCAGCCACAAAGCGCTCACGCAACTTCCCATTCATAGAGTGGCACTGAGGGCGAAACATAGAGCTTGTTGACAGTATTATGTGTTATAATAACTGGAAGGAGACCCCAGTTCTCCACCGTTCCCTCATCTCACTCCCCCTGGTCCCTCTCTCCCTTCCCCCACAAATCCTAATGCAAGTCTCCCCCTTCAACTAGCCTCCTGCTCTCCACTGCTGCTCCACATCCCTATCACTCTCACCAAAACCTCCTCATCCTCGTCTACCAGGGGCCACGACGACTGACTGTAGCTCTTTGCACATGATATAAACTGCAAACCACTAGATGTGAATAATTGTTCATTTCAGGTTGAGTTGGAGGTCACGTTTAGCTTGTATTTTGCTTGTGGCTCAGTAACTGCCGACACATGTGTGGAGTAAATTACTTTTGGCCCAAATATGATAATTTGTAATAATAAGTAGTAACTAATGACTGATTTCTAATCTCTCATGGTCTTTTTTTTCACTTATGGCCTCTAAATATCAGAAGTAATAAAAACTGGCTGACCTTCTGTGTCTCCGAATATTATGTTTTCAAGCGGTAGGGGTTATAACCTTTAGCAGTGTGATGAAAAAGTTAAAGAAACAGAAATACAATGATGGTGTCACCTGCTCTGTATCTTGAAGAGTTCCTTCAAACATGTTACGTTCCAGGTTATAAATTGTTTGTATCTCTTTTTCATTTGAGGACATTTGTCCCAAAGATGAGCAAGGCCAAGGAGAAAAAGCAAAGATTACACAACTATATTTGTTGGACCACCTTTAGATTTGATAGCAGCAAACGTTTGTTTCGGTACGTTTATGCAGTAGCAGTATGCTTCCATCCGGTGTTATAGATGGGATGTAATGGGAGAGCCGCTGACAGGAACAGGCTTTACAGGCGCATCACTCTATCCACCACTCTTCATAGCCTTAACAATCTGAAGCCTTACCTTTTTTTAATTAATCTCAGAGTATGTCAGGTGTTTGATGTTGTGAGATCGGAAACATCCAATAAACTCAAGGAACATCCCAGATCATGCTTCCGAGCGCATCCACAGGATGTTCCTTTCATCATCTCAGCTTGGTTGTACCAGTGACTACCAGGAAAAGTCTGGTTAACAACCAAGAACAGTTTGGTGACAACTGGAAAGACAGGTGACAGACAGAAACATGGGCAGGGAGGGTTATCAGCTCAAACTGAGACTTTCCTGGAGTAGGGTATATTATGTTGTTAGACCGGAAACAATGAACCAATGAATCCAGGGTACATCCCTGACGAAGCGCCCCAGCGCTTCCATAGGATTAGGTTTTCTTAATTCTAAACAGCAGTTGCCTTACATTATAAATTCTCTTCACATTGTTTTGGAAATGCTCCTAACTTTCACTTTTAAGCATTGCAACTGGGCAATTTCTTTGCCTAAATTTCACCAAACTGTAATCATGATTATTTAAGATTCTTTTGTTGACTACATTTCTGCCATGAAGATAATCCTTCCAGGATTTAATCATGTGCTGCATATAAAAGATACACAGATTCAGGCTCTGTGGCTGCATCTACACACATGGAAACATTTTTTTATGGTCACAGAAATCACGTAAAACTGCCAAAAGTAATAATAAATAATAACTGTAAGACCAAGGTGGCTGTAAGACCATCTCCACGCAGCTTGATGCTCTCGTGACTACATTTGTAATTTTCGTTCAGGAGTTTGGGGTCCACAGGACCGTAGCCAGTCTCCTTGGATGTGAGCACAAGAGGAAAAGTGATGACAAACTGAAGAACAGATGATATAAATGGTAACCAAAGAATCCAGAACAACTTACGAAGAGATTCGAGGTAAATTCAAGGTTAAGGTACATCAGTGTCAGATTATACCAGTCATAGGAGGAGGAGGACTCCGGCGTTAAGACTGGAATTTGTAAAAATGCATATTCACAAGCCATAAAGCTTTTGGGAGAATTTCCTTTAGACAGATGAGACAAAACTGGAGCTTTTTGGAAAGTAACATCAACTCTATGTTCCCAGATTTAAAAATGAAGCCTGAAAAGAAAAGAAGACTGTAGCTACTGTGAAACATCAAGGAGGTTCTTTTATGCTCTGCAGCTGCAGCTTTTCTACATCTGGCACAGGATGTCTTCAATCTGTGGCGCTACAATGAAATCTCCAGACCATCAACGTATTCTGGGGTGGAATGTGCTGCAACCAGAAAGCTGCTTAAAATGTTAAAACACTTTTAAATGAACACTGAATCTGCAAAGGTTTTCCATTAGTCATTGTGACATCATTACCTAGTCAGTCCGTGTGATCAGTTTAGGCCTCAAACGTAGATTTCTTTCTCTAGAAAGAACTCATGTGAAACTCTCCAGCTTCACTTTTTGTTGTTTCCTTTGTTAGTTCAGAATAAAAAGAATACAGAAGATGCAGCAAAGACAGTGTGGCGTTAACACATTTTAGTTTCAGGTGTTTCCAGAACAAATCTGGCTTTTCTAATGAGGTTGAGATGATCCTGTTAACAGTCAGGCGGCTCCAACTTTAAAACTTTTTCATCTTTGAGTTTGTGTTCATGGAGGTCTATGGAGACAAACCATGTCAATCTTATCCACTCGGGGTTCTAAGTGCTTTCAGGGAGACGCAGCACCGATGTGAAACGAGCTACTAACAAGCAGGAGAAGGCAGGAATAAGCCCCCACAGAGTTAAAAAACATTGACTGACAAGGGCCAGTAAACGCACACAAGAACACAGAGACATGGACATATTGTTTGGTTATGAGTCTGATTTCTTGTGCGTCAGGGTGCTTCTCTGCCAGCTGGTGTGTACAGGAGCTGATTAGTGAGAGGTGATTTATGATCGACCATGAGTGAATGATTCTCTGAGCTTAGCTGGATTGACCTTAAAGGAGAGACACTGGGGATGCACGGCGAAAAGACAAATAATTTGAGTGAGCTAAAGTGGAAAAGAGGGAATGAGATGAAGGCGGATATAAGAGCATTAGGCCGCTCCTGCACGGAGGCCCGGATTCACCGAGAAGCCCAGTGTCTGGAGCCAGAACAGAACGGAGACCTGCCAACTGTTCTCGGGCTCCCTCCTTTGTCAGGACCGTTTTTGTCAACACTCACTCTGATAGAAAACAGACCACACATGGCATTAATAAAGCACAAAAAATAACTAACAGTTCCCTGAGGATGTAACACAACTCAACAACAACAAGTTATTAATTAGCATCTGCCCCATTAGATATGCCCCTTAAACACCTGATGTTTTGCTATAAACTGGTGCAGCGATGCTTCATTGGTGACAATGAGACAATTAAGCACATGTGACTTCCTGCAGAAATTAATTATCATTGCGAAATTAAATGTAGCTTTTGCCCGGCGGCGCACTGGCGTTTTAAATCAGATATGCAGGGGGGAGCCTCCGCCAACTTCTGGGTCTCTTCTGTGGCTCCTGTTGCAGCAGCACACACACACACACACACACACACACACACACACACACACACACACACACACACACACACACACACAAAGGGCCAAATGCCAGTGCCAGCTGCAGTTGAGCTTGTTTACTCCAGATAAGTGGAGACATCCTTGCCATCGCAGTGAATGAACGCTGGGAAGAGTTTAAGATACTGTGGCTGAAGTTGTGTGGAGGAAGAAACTGTTAGATGTTGGATGTTAGAATATGTGCACATCTACCACATGATCTATGCAAAACACACAGATCACATCTCAAAAATCTAATTAAGGTTTAATTCGGTATTCAACGACTGTTTCAAGAAGACTCTTTTTTATTTCTGCAGAGATTGATTTATTGTTTTTTTCAGTTTTCTATCTATGAAACTTGTTTGCTTGTTGCCTTGTGGATGTAATTCACCCGGCACAAGGACAACCTCTATCAGAGGTTTGTCAAGTGTTATAAATATATATATATATATATATATATATATATATATATATATATATATATATATATATATATATGTCCATACATCATCATTCTTATTTATATCAGACCACAGAATATTGGTGCCACGGGACGAGCATCTCCCAAGCTAATATACTCTAATATCTAGTGGAATAAATCAGCGCTGCACAGCAACCAATAGCCATCGTTCACTTCCATATGACTGCACCATGGAAAGCATCCCTCCACTGTCACTGTAACTGCCCGAAGGATCAAAGCTGGCTGAGTGAGGATCCGGACTTAGGGAGAGGCCAAGGTCTGTCAATTGGCAGTAATCAAAGTTGAGAAGGAGTTCAACCTGAAAAATGCCTCACGGGGAGCAAAAACACAGCTACAGACCATTTGCTATAAATAATAGTTTCACAGGTGAGAGTCAGGAGATAAATGGATTAGAATGTGTGGTTTTGACCTTTCATTTCAGGTGAAGTGATGGATGTGAGACTGCAGGTTGGTATGTCTTTGTTTCACCTCCTCAAATATCTCCACAGCTGCATCCTGGATAAATACTTAACTTACAATAAGCAACATTATAAGGATTGAATTATATTTAATGCAGCATTTCATATATTGTTTCCTGCCTGCAAAACCTAAATTCTATCTTTTGGAAATGATTGTGGAAAGAAAAGATTGGACTAATGTTTTGTTTAGTGTGTTAAGATAAAAATAAAAAGAAGAAACAAAAACACACCACACATCAGGGAAAGATGAAACAGAGACAAAAAAAGAGACGAGGCAAGTGTGTGCAAATCTGCCAGCATTAAGAATTGATTCAGCGCTGCAGCCAAATTCAGCAGATGGCTAGTGAATGTAAACGGAAATGAGTGATCAAGTTTCCAACAAAACTCTTACAGAGCGCAGAGAAGGCAGGGAGAGCTGTGACAGCAAGACGGGAGCACAAAAGAGCCGTAATGCTGCAATATGTTCCTCCCCGCGGTTACATTTGTCCCGATACATCTTTAATCATCCAACCAAGCTGGCCATGTCGACTGGCAGGTCCGATTGTACAAAACGGCTTTCTGCTCATCCGGAGACTGGATCTGAAACTTCCAAACGGGAAGAGCCGTGTGGATGACATCTAGCTACAACGTGCACTGAGGAAACAATGAGGCGACAGTTTTAAATAAACACAGGGACGGCACTGGAGCTGATTTGACGGCATGTTTTGACATTTTTAGATGTTAGTTAATCTGTAAGAAAAAAAGGTTTCATGTAGAATTACTTAAGGGACAAAAAGCAGGTTCTCTAAGTTGGAAGAAATGCCTGGAGGTGAATCCTTGGTGTCACCTCAAAGCTGAACATTAAGGACCTCACTGAAAAATGTTTCCACATGCCAACAAGATGCAAAGTAAAGTCTTGGTTAGTTCCAGATTACATAAAAACAAATCTATAGCTTAAAGTTATTTTGACTTCTACTTACATACCATCATTTGCTGACCATATTTAATTTATAGTTAAAGCTTCACAGTATTTTTTTCAGCAGAAAGTGTGCAAATGTGTTTTGAAAAGGCTCCAATTTCCCCTGGACCATGCTGAGTACCTGAACCGAACCAAACCATTTTGTGTAATACATAAAATATAACACAAAAGGGGGGCAGTAAACGTTCAACACAGGTTGGAGTCACAGGATCTGGCTCTCGACGTTTGTTAAGGACCTAAACAATGTGAGTTGAAGCAGTTTTGAAGTTTAGAGAACAGAATGTGTTTGCAGCAAAGTGGCAATTAATGTTAGAAGTGAGGAAATGGAGCTTCATCAAATATAAATTAGCAGAGGTCGTGAACAAAAACAGTCCCAACAAAGGAGAGAGGCAGAGAACATTTGGTAGGTCTCCGTTCTCTTCTGGCCCGGGACAATGGGCGTCATGGTGAATCCGGGCCTCTGTGCAGGAGCGCCCTAATGCTGTTATGTCCTCCTTCATCCCATTCCCTCGTTTCCACTTTACCTCGCTTGACCCATTTGCCCATTGACAGTTATTCGTGTGACATCTGGAGTCGACTTGTACAGATTTATAGGAAGATGGCAGCGACCAGATGGGGATCCCTGCACAAACATGTTTTGTACACATACGTAGTTAAAAGCTTGCCCAGTGGGAGCTGACGTTATTGGGGTGTTTAGCAGGTTAAAATGTGATACAAAGGGTTCGCAGCCAACCTCCAGCACATGAAGTTGGGAGTAAGAGCACATCACAGTTTGTTGCCTGCTTCTGCCCCCATAAAGACGGCACTCTGCTGATGCTGCACATAAAAATGATTAAACGTGCTTCACTTCTGAGTGGCCTCATTTCTGAAGTAGCCACTAGAAAAACATTATCAGCCATTTATTTTTTTGTCTGTGGACCATTGATCAGTTTTATGTTTTGCAAAGACATAAGTTGGCATTAAAGAAAGTAGCCACAATGAGCTTTTAGGTGAAAAGGTTAATGTTCAACTCTTTTATTTATGCTTAACTTACTTATAAGAAAGTGAAACAAAAAACATTTTTACTCATGGTGATGTTTGGTACCTGTGAGGCTGGGGACTGTTAAACGCCGGCTCTCTCCTGTTCAAACTAGAGACGTGCTGTGATGAAATCCAGAAAATACTATACTCTGCCAGCCGAGGTGCTGCTGCTCTCTCCTACAGCACGCGCATATAGTCATTATGAATCTTCAAACAAACACATCCCCCTTCTGAGTAAATCTTAAATTAAACAGCTTGTCCTAGGGCTTCTCACACAGAAAGACTCACTTCCTTCAATTCCTCAGTGTATTTAGGATGATTTGGTGCAATCAGGACCCAAACCAAAAACGTGCAAAACAGAGGAGAAAAAAACAGCACAGAGATATTTAAAGTGGTGCCTGAAGCACTTCTGTCAAGTGAATCTGTGTGTGTGTGTGTGTTTTTATTTTGTTTGTTTTAGATGTAGTCTTGAAACGTCACCCCATGAGGCTATCATCGAGGCTACACTAGTAGCACAAGAGCATCTGTGCTTCCTTTGGGCTTTTTTCCTACCCATCACACAGTCGTTGGGCTGTGGCTCAGATCGTCCCGAGGCCATGTGGTCATGGGAACCCACTCATGTATGAATGTTACTTTGTTTAAACATGACTCCAGGAGCAGAGACTGAGAGGAAAGGACAGGACAGGTCAGGACCATCCTGGGAGACGCATCACGTGCTGCTGACGTAACACAGAAAAAAACTACTGACTTCCTGCTTTCTTTTAGTGGTTTGTTTTACCCATATAACACATATAAAAGGCTGAGTGTAAGAATTGTTTTCATTTCCATATCAGCATTAGCTCAATTTGAATGTGATGTCTGCAACAGGTCTAAAAGGGTTGGGACATGAGAAATAAGTGGCGCTAAAAAAGAAAAGCCTACCAGAACATATTGCAGCTAATTAAATTTATTGAGAAAACAGGTTAGTGATTTTATTTGGTATTAAAAGAACATCATAGTGAGCGGCGTCTCTTAGATGTTCTCAGCTTCTACAACAATTAAAAAATTAAATACATTAAGTGTTTGATATGTTTCATATTCTCTGTTGTGCATAAATTGTGCCTTAATTTGATTTGCAAATGATTGCATTCTTTACTTATTTAAATTTTATTTGAAGTATCACATTATTGGTGCATATTTAAGTGAATTTCTCTTGCGAAATGAACAGATAATTGCTTTGAGCTTGGAAAGTTTTGGATGAACTGGCCAGGTCATCAACTCAGAACCGTCAAAAGATTTAAAACTATACAGAGTTGAGTTTTGAGTTGTTACTAAGCTACAGTCTGGAAACACTACTAGACATGGAAATACAGCCTCTTACTGGATAGACAGATAAACCTGTGATTATGATCATTCTGCATATGAATATTTTCATGGAGCCTGGGACTAACCTTAATCAAATATCTGCTTGTAATATAGCTTATATATATATATATATATATATATATATATATATATATATATATATATATATATATATATATATATATATATATATATATATATATATATATCCATCCATCCATTATCTATACCCGCTTTATCCGTTTCCGGGTCACGGGGGTCTGTCGGAGCCTATCCCGACGCATATATATATATATATATATATATATATATATATATATATATATATATATATATATATATATATATATATATATATATATATATATATAGGCAATTTTTTTTTTTTTTTTAATTTATCTTTTTATCCTGTTACTCCGAAAGCAAAACTCAGTCAGATGCACTCTGAGGTATGTGGTCTCCATAGGCGGCTGGGTAAACATTGACTCTGACCCTGGAGCATCTTGGTGTCTGGAAGAGCATGTTGTATATGGAACAGCGGCTAAAAATAACTCTGTGTTGGCTTGTCTCTTTCTTACTTCATATTAGTGAAGCCAGCTGCTCAAGTGAATGAAATTAATTTCCAACATTGTTAAAAAAAGCCTCCACTCTGGAACAAACAGAGACTGAGCTTCTAGGGTTTATATGTTTGGCTGAATCAATAAAATGGCTCCATGATGGTAAAACGGTTATTGGTGTATTTATCAAAAACTTATAATAAACTATTGTGTTGAGTCTAAAAGAGGAAAAGGCCTTAAAAAGAGTGGAGAGTTTGCAACAGCTGACACAACACTGACGAAATGGGAGTAATATGTTTATTTGGTTATTGTTACGATGAATCATCACCACATACAAGGAACGATCCTGCCATAAGAAATGACTCCAGCCCAGAAATCTGCTTCAGACTTCACACATTCCTGACTGGAGTTCTTCCTGTCTGTGGCCCAGCTTTCCTTACGTTTCTGCTCTCTGCAGTGCGTATTTGTGTGTGTCAGCCTCAGCGTGTGGCGGAGTGTGCCGGGCGAGGCGGTGACAGGGTGTCGGCCGCGGTCTGTGAACCTGGCTGCTCTGCTCAGCTCTGCCTGTGACGGAGAGCGAGGGGGACATCACCCGGCCGTGGCTGCCCCAGCTGGGCCAATCAGGCGTGAGCGCTCGTGGTAAGATCAGCGCATGCCTTCTGCCATGTGCAGCGCTGTGGCACACATCCTCTTATAGAGAGTAATACGCTCTCCACAGTGTCGCCAGCTCTGCACGCCACTAGTGTCTGTTTGAGTTTGTGCAGATAATGAAGGCTTGTTTAATGAAATCTCTTCCTTCTTGACAGCACCTGTGTCTAATGTGTTTCATGGCATAACTGAGTGACGAGGCTGAACAACATGCTTTAGTATTGCATGCACACTGTATTTACTTGCGAAAAGGTTAATCATGTAACTTAGATTGTACAAAATAACCCAAGCAGGAAGTGTTTTCCTGAGGAGACTGATCCCAAGTGGTTGAAAAACACTGATCAAAACTTTCAAAAGTTAGGAGTTGAATATCAACAGATTGGAAGTACAACTTATTGGAAGGTAAATGTTTTTACACACTGTTGCATTTCTGGTCTAATCTCTGCAGGTTTAAAACCCCTTTAAACCAAATGAATAAACACATCTAAATATAATCAGTAAAAGTCCACAACTCTGCACCCAAACTGAATAACCGGGCTTTTCAGACAAAAGACATTTACATGCAGTAAATCTTTTTGTTTCCATCACACGGTAGGAATGAAATATAAAAAACTAAAAGGAACAAGGATTTGCCAAATCAATCTGGTTCAATCAGAGACTTAAACAGCAAACTTATCAGTTACTCAGTAACTTGGATGATTTTGAACTGCCTAGGAAACTTGAAGCAGCACAAATGAAACTCAAAAACCCAGTTATTGAAGAAACTAGGTTGCCTCCTCGATCAATGAGCCGTACTTAAAGCTTGGGAAAGCTGTTTGTTGGCCGGACTATTAAAAAAGTGACTTTGGCAAATTGCAATTCAAGCTGTTCAAGAGGAAACACGACAACTGCATGTCCTCTTGGCTGTGAAAATCCTACAGGAAAAGATGTATTTAATGGCAAAAAAAAAAAAAGAAGCCTTCAAACAGAGGAGAAAGCAGACAATGAAAAGATTAAAAACTGTCGATTTAGGTTAAGCATTTCAGGTTGGATTCTTACTTCTTCATAACAGGTAAGCTGCAAAAGCTGTTCACTTCATTTTCCTTTGCAACTGGAACTTAACTTAATTTAGGTATGTATAAAGCCTGGCGACACTTCGAATTTCTAGACTGACTTTACTTGCAACAGTTTGTGGAGCTTATTGATCAAACTTGTGTTAAATGTGAGGTGTGTACCCTCAAATAAAAAAAATCATGTCATTCAGCACATATCATCCAGCAGTTTTATTGAATATGCAGCGAACCACCTACAGTCTGAGAAAGGCAAAGCCAGGCAGCCCGTATGTAAAAATGTGACGTAACCAACTAGGCTTTACTTGAAGGTTCATTCATGCATGCGTTGTGATTTATCGATCAAAGGAGAAACTCGCACAAGCAACAAGGAAAAGTCAGCATGAGCTCGGTGGAGAAACTAATAGAAGCAATGAACTTCAATGCACAACGCCTGACTGCACTTTTACTTCTCTTTGCATATGACATTATAACATGCAGCGTCCTCATTACTTACTATTGGTAAGTGTGTAGAGACGCAGGAAAGAGGGAGAACAGTCGCATCTGCCGGCTTAAAGGCATGCTATTAAATTAAGTTCCGTGTACATATTGTTTTAATTTTAATATGATGTTTGTCTTCCGCACACAGAAAACAAAGTCACCGATTCCAAACTGGCCAACAAAGCTGATTCTGATTCTGATGGGGTCCAAATAAGCACGTTCATAGACCTACATTCACAGAATAAGAAGTAAAAAGTGTAGTCAGTTGGCAACTTTAATGACATGAAAGCTCTTTTTTCTTCTTTATTTTTATGGCAAAACCTCAGCCATAAAAGACACCCCTCATTCCCGGAACAGCAGTAGTCCACGGTTTGACAACACACACGTTGTCATTATCTAACATCATTAAAAGTAACTGCAAATGTAGACCAGGTAGTGACTGACAAATGGACACGCAAAGGGAAACAATAGTATTTGTACATGTTTTTGAGGCCTGTGGTTAATAGAGTTAAACAATTGGTGGATTGTTTTACCCCCAAATCATTGGGGGGGGAAAGATTGATTGTAGATTATTTTTGTGGCATCAGTGAAAAATAGTTTCTGGTTGTCACTTTTCATGTGAGGCGTTAGATTGGGCTTTTTCTTTTTCTTGTTCCACTTTTTCTTTTACTATTTTTGTCTTTTGGGGATTGAAAACTATGTTTGTCAGTGTTTTACAAAAAGATTATTTATAATATCTAAGTTTTACACAGATGGATCACTATGGAGGTGTTTTGGGCATGCCTATCAGGGCAGGAGTCTCGGGGCAGACCTCAGACGCACCGGGGAGATTATATCTCTCCCTTGGCCTAGGAACGCCTCGGTATTCCCCTGGAAGAGCTAGACCAGAGGAGGTGGCCAGGAAAGTGAAGCTACTGCTGACACTATCTAGGGCTGCTCTTCTCCTCAGCGCTTCTTTTGAATCTTGAATTTTGATAGTTGACTGAACTGTTTTACACACACACATATCATTTAAATGCTTTAAAAAGGTACAGAGGGCGTCTTCAATCCCATGACTGGAGTAGCATTGTCAAAAATGATGATTTTGAACTAATTTAAGCAACGACGGGCATATTTGACATGACCACAGTCTGACTACAAGTGACCTTGTATCTGCTGAACCTGTAAACTTTCAGTAAAGGACGCTTGTGTCATCGGAGAGTGACAGTGAATGAAAGGCATCTCTCCGGCCTCATGGCTGTGTCTCCGCCCCCTCCGCTGACCTGAGGCCAGTGGCATAAGACCTGTCACCCCGAATCACAGCCTGGTCCACGACAGCCATGCTCATATGTAAATGTGTCAGCATGCGCAGATTCATGAGCCTGATATATCAGTTCGAATATGCCTGTGCAGCACTGAGTGCAGCATAAACATCTCTGCGCACGCAGACCTCAGCTCATCTGCATGTGTGTCCACATGCACGCCGTATGTATGTCTCAGCCCATCCTGGTATGGAATGGTGACATTCCCGATGGGAAGGAGCCTCATAACTGCTTCAGTTTGCTAGAATGCCCGTTTCTCTTCATGAGTTCAGGCTATGTAAATGTGATATCTAATTTCATCCACACTCAGCTGGGGTTCTCTCTGTCTATATACATTTCTGTCTCCTGCATCTTCTCCAAGGAAGCGTTTACTGCTTCTTCTTTTTTTTCAGTTTTCCATCACGGCAAATCATTTAGACTTCTTAGATGGCTTAGTGCAAATGAGTCATTCATTTAGATGCATGCAGCCAAAGCATTTGTAGTCCACCATTTGTCGTTGACTTGAGTTCATGTAATCTGATTTCATGCTTTGGATTTTAAATTAGTCCCATGAGTAGCAACTGTTTTCCTTATCAGTTTGTCTTTGATTTTAGCTTTAAATGCATTAGTTGTTGATATACAAACCAAAAAATGGTTATGAAAATATGGTGACTGACTAAACAACCAAGAAAGGGCAACACATTTTCCCTTATAAGCACGTTTTAATACATTCACAAGCTTCCACATGAAACATAGAAGTCCAAAACCAAAGCATGCAGTCCCACAAAGTCGCCGTGACTATTTCAGCGCCAGCATGTGTGTCGCACAACCACCGACTGCTATAAGAGATACCCAGCAGATGAAATGAATCAGTGTTCAGGATTCCCTTTGTGAGACCAAAAAAGACACTTCCTTTCCCGTTTATTTTAAGGTTAAAGACTAAGAGATCTGTGATGGCATCATGGCGACACGTGTACCAACACAGATGGCAGCACGCCTGTTTGTGAAGGGTCAGGGCCGACTGTAGGGCTTGTTTTCCCGAGGAGTCATACTGAGTCACAGAGAGCACGCACAGCCCTTCCCTGCTCGTCTTTGTTTAATATTTGAGGCCCCCCTCTAAAATATCAGCGGTGTGGACACGAGCCATGTTCAGCTGGAATCTGAAAATGTACACATCATTTATGTTTATGAGCTCTGAATCTTATGACAATTTGCAACTATTCTAACTTTAACAGTTACCCAAAGACAAGTTAACATCTCAGCAATAAGTTCTTTTGATATCAGCCCTACAGATGACTGTTCAGTCTGATGTACAAATCTATAAACTACACTCTCGCTGTACTTTTGAATGTCCCCATCAGTGAAACTGAAAGTTCTCATTTTTAATACAGTCTTAAAGAGTTAAAGTGAGTGTACAAACAGCATGAAAACAATCTACCATTTGCAACTGATGACCTCTAATAACGCTAATAACTTGGTAATTACATGGAAGGAGAGCAAAGCACATTCCCTTTGCTGCTCCTTTAAAGTGGCTTACAGGAACCGACATCCAGAAAATGCCAAGGAGAGTGAACAGCATCAAGAAGAGGGAATCCAGACTAGTTGGCAGGCATAAAGACACAGTTTTCCCTCAGTGAGCTGCACTTGGAGGATTTAACATGGCAGTGTGCTCACGTCTGCTAAACAAGATATAGTCATAATACTCGTGATGGTTCACGTTGTGCAAAGCCAGTTAGGAGGCGCTGCAATGGTGAAGGATCTCCCACCCATCCCGTCCACAGATCTCCTCACCCACACACCTGCAGCCACAAATTCATAATCTTTATATATAGTCATTTTTTGCAGCAAAACAGTTGCTTCTTAATAAATAATAATAACTAAAGTAGAGACAACTGTCATTTAAAAAAAAAAAAAAACAACTCTTGCAACTGTCTGCACACATCAAAATCTGAATACAAGCGCTGGATAAAACAATGAATGACTTTAACCTGTTACAAATGCATGACATTTATTTAAAGAAGTTGAGTAAAAGTCCAATAAACACTTAAAATAAAATAAAATGTTCTGTCTGTTATTTCATGTCTCAGGCTTCAGGGCTGGCAGTGCAAAGACAAACCATTTTATACACATGCTTGTAATAATATTACTATTTAGAAGATGTTAGGAGATTGGATTAGCAATTAGGAATTTCAGGAATTCTGTACTAACGTCTGCGATTGATGCACTTATTGTTTACATCTGGCTTACATCTGGCTTAGCGTCTAGGTGTGGCAGTAACTTTCAGATTATTTGTGTAATTCTGCGGTACATGTCAGTATTTACTATGAACTGAAGTCCTGAACCTCTCTCTATGTGGTATTGTTTTCATAATTCCTTTCAAATGTTGCATGGAAGTCTGCTGTGTTTTCAGTTTAATATGACATCAGTGGCAGCAATCCCAGGAGTTACGGTAACTGTAACTGTAAATTGAAAGAGGAACAGGCTAATGAATTCTACAAGAAATGATGATATTGATTTTCCATCTGTGATACGTCATTAAAAATTCAATAGTAGGGCAGTTAAGCCAAAGTATCGTCAAGCTGTGTATGTATTGAACGGGGCAGTGGGGATGGGCTGGTGGAAACGTATTTGAACATGATAGAAACAGTCACGGCTCTTTGCAACAGTGTGCTGAAGATGTTTTGCTTTGCTGGAATCTGACTACTTTCTCTTAATGAAGCAAACTTAATTATGAATTTAATGATTTAGTAATGTACTTCAGAATTCCATGTAATTTCACCTTTAAGAAGGAGAATTTTCACTGGTGTTTGAAAATATCAATATTTGACATGAAACACAAAATGAGCTTTTGGAATGTGATGCATTATTAAATTAGGGTGCCCTATTGTGAAAAACAGCGTAAAACTTTTATGAATCCATAACAGCGCTTTTTTTTTATGTATATCTGGACATCTTTTTAAATTGTTTAAATATTTTTCTACTTATAATTAAACACTTTACCACTGCATTTAATGCATGTAAAATATGTCATCTAAATTCATACCTTTAATCCTGCAATCTGGATATAAACATGTGCAAAATAACTGGCCAAAAGGTGTCCAGTGACAGCGTTTCTGTCCTTCTCATGCTTTGGTTGACGTTCTTGGACTGATTTCTATGTTTCATTTCCTGGGATGACTGTAAAGAACAACCTATACCGTCCTTTTTTTTCCTTCCTTTTAACCAAAGCATCTGATATATATCATCCTTCCAGTCAGCCTCTGGAAGGATGCCCTCTGATCATTCAGTAGATATCTCTGCACAATTTATCACTTAAATCTTTGGTCTCCTTTGAAAAAAGGAAATACAGGAAAATGTTTCTTATATTAAAAAGAGCAGAAGCACATTTTGAAGTGATGGGGCTTTTCCCAGCTGCCAAACTGAATGGGCTTCTTATCTCTGCCTGTGTGTTGGGGTGTTGCTTTATACTCACAAAATGTTAATTAAATCTGCAGCGTTCAAGGCTGTGAAATGTCAAAATGTCATTCACTTGATGGAAGCAAAGATATGGAGGACAAACGGAGGTTGACATGCTGCTACTGGCAGCTTCGCCAAAAAAATAAATTCTGAACAAATACTGTACACAGCATCCATATACTATGTAAATAGCAGCCGCTCTCTCCGCCACGGAGCTCTTTGTATTGGCATCACCCCAAATCCATCACAATGACTTCACATGCGGCGTTAATTTGCTGAAGCTCAGAGGAGAAGCTCATTATGATCGGTCATATTTGAGCTGTCGCCTAGCTGTGTGGCATTGACGAAATGCTGCACACAGAAACCAGCGTGGCATACATCAAAGATACCCAGAGGCTGTTTCTCATCGCGGTGAATAATGCTGGGTGCTGGCCGCTCCTCAGGTTAACGGCTTAAAGTGGTGGGAGTGTTTCTGTAGATGTACTGACTTCTGAGAAGATGACATAATCACTAATTTGGGAAATGTGTGCAGATTGACTGTCAAAGGCTGAGTGAGGATGTGTTAATGTACGAGGGGTAAAGGGCTTTTAAAATGTCAGTGGAGCATCAATGGTAAAAAAAAAAAAATCAGCACAAATTTAAATAAAAATCTGAGGGTGCAGATTTGAACAGCAGAAAATCATACAAAAAATTTACCTAAAAACTTATAAGGCAAATACTTTGACACGTGCAATTGTTTTACTACTTTGGCAAATATTTATGAATATATGATATATGTTTTTGAATGAATGGTTTTTGATCATGCAGGTCTATATGCCATAGTCAATAAAAATCAATAACATAATTAAAAAAAAATCTTTAGTGGGCGGTATTTCGAAAGCTTTTCAGCAATGTCGAATATCCCGTTATTATTATTTAATGCAATGGGTTTACAAATAAAGTAATTAGTCTTCTTGTGCTCACACTGATCTGAAGCTCCTGCAGGATTTGGACAAACTGCACCGCCCATCTACACCATGTTCCTGCTGAAATGATTTAAGCACAAACGATGACTGGTGTTCAGTCTGATTTTGTAACCAGATTCAAACTGTTGAGCAGATATGCCTCCAACCTGCAATTGTTTTAATGAGATGAGCTTGTCTTTCAGGAAACTTGGTTTCTTGTTGCTTGACCACCGTGCTGCACGTTTAAAAAAAAGGATACGGCGCATACATATATATATATATATATATATATATATATATATATATATATATATATATATATATATATATATATATATATATATATATATATATATATATATATATATATATATATATATATATATATATGAGCCAAAGGGATTCAACCTTTGTGCGTTATGGTGCCATGAGGTGCGTTTATGATTCCACACCAGTCCACTGGTGTGTTTATATATATTTTTTTTTTTTTTTTTTTTTAATCAGACACAGGATATATGAACATCTTTGATATACTTTAGATAAGAGAGATTTCCTACCGCTATGCGAGTCTGTGAAGATGCTTTAAGATATAAGATGATCCTTTGTTTTGGGAAGGGAAGGTCGTTTTGGACTTGGTGAGGTCCAAACTTGAATCCCGCCGTTGATTATCTGCTCCGCTTCTCCCGGAGGAACCAGCTGGACGTTTCGCCGATTTTACCTCAATTTTTATCTCATAGCATCACTACGAGATGTACAAACAGTCTTTGTCCACGTGTGCAGTCCTTGGTCGAGCGACGTCGATTTAACTATGTGGTCTGCTGCGTAAAACCGGTGCACACATTCCTGCGGGCCCATTCCGTTATGGAGATGCGAGACAATAGTCTGGTCATGTTGGCACGGATCGAACCTTCTCCGGCACCAAGATTCGAGTCGGCTGATCAAACCAGGATCGTGGGTGCTGGTTTGTTCATATCTGCACGGCTGGTTCAGAAATGTGAAAATGAATGTGTCACTCGCTCACGTGCCAGCTGGCTCCTGCGTTGTCCCTCATCTCGCTCCTCTTCTCCTCTTCTCGCAGCGTGGTTGCCGATCTGTTGATCACTGGAGGTCCACCTGCACCCGGCACTGCCCTCGCCTCGTGTTCATCAGGATCGGGCTCTTCCACGCACACGCCACGCTGCGTGAACGGGGATCTCGGTGAGTGACAGCTGGATCGTCTCACAGAAAGCCTGGCGACTCGTCTTTGCAGGGGAGCAGTGAAGCAGGATGTTGCGCGTACGCGTGCTTCGGCGGTGCGCGCACCCGACAGGTCACACAGCACCGGTCCATAAACATCTGCTTCAACAGAAAGCCAGTTTAAGAAATTTTGAACAAAGACTCATTTTTTTATTGCAGACAATGTGTTGCAGTTTATTGTGCCATGGTCGCAGGCATATTAACACTTCTAATGCTATTATAAATATTTTTATGGGCTGCATCTGCAAATAGTTACTAGTGTGAATGTGTTTCTTTACATGGTTATCATCTAAAAACTGGTGGCTGTCAATAGGTATTTTTGTGTTAATCAGCACATAAATGCAACATTTGCACAAGTTATGAGATGACACTAAATGGGAAGAAACATGCATTTAAAATGAAAACAACAGTTTTCAGTAAAAACAATAAAAACAGTTTGGAGAGCCCTCAGAGATGTCTCATTCAGGCCTTGGCTTGTGAATCATCTGAAAGGTCAGACTAAGGGCAGGTTTTAACCAAGAATAACTGATTTCATATCAGGGTGTAAACTGTAATTCAAGAGAGAGACTGGATGAGCCCAAGTCTGTTAGAGTTCAGTGTCTGTGATTCTGTGAAGTCAAAAAGCTTTCTGCTGAGAAGTCAACAGAACATCTTGGATCCTTTCAAGGTGCTTTGCCATTTGTAACCAGCTCAGTCTGTGCGAGGGCCCTCAGCCGGTCCCAATCCGCCTTTGTAGGAGGCCTCGAGCAGCGGAGCATACATGGCTCATTTGGCAAATTGAAACCGCTGGTTGTTTTGAGCTTGCAGCTTGATTGTTCTAAAGTGGGCTTGCACACAAGTTCATCCATCCTCCCTCTGATTCTGTGAGCACCCATGCATGTGCAGCCTATACGTCTGTGGGCTAAACTCTGAGATAGCCTGACGTCTGGATCCTCTGATGCAATGATAAGGGAATGATTCAGTATCCTAGGTCCTTCGAGTGACCAAGGGGGAAGAAGTTACACAGTCATGTGATTGTGCATTTGTGTGCTCATGGTCTCGACCTTGCCTGACCTCAAGTTGTCACAGACCTTCTGCCAGGCAGATGTCAGAGTATTACGCAATGCTTTTTTAGTAAACTGACAACACAAGGGTGCACTTTGGGAAGAGGGAAGAACATTTTGGTGTCCAGAATGGGATAGCGTTCTAAAGATTGGGGAGCAGCTTTTATGGAGCAAAATGTTTTAAACACCTTATTCTTACAAATTAGGGACATTTACATTTTTTAAATAAATTGCTGTTACTAAACAGGCACAATTTCTGTTCCAATTGGCACCAACTAGGTACAAATATTCAAAGATTAAACACACCCAGGCTGCATCAAAGGGACACAGAACTTGGGAAAAAAAAGCAAATCTGATTGTTCTGTGAATGTTAATAATTTTGGGCCACTTTTGAAAATGTTATGTAATGTTTTAAAGCCTCTTTACATCATGGCTCTATATAGTTGGTGTAGCCATGACATTGTTTGGAGGCCGACTCAACCTTCATTATCCTCATTCATCCCTCAGATCTATTAATGATCTGTGGCCATGTTTTCACTATTAGCAGACAGCTTGTACGAAATAGCCTGACTGAAGTCTTTGTGCCTATAGCTGGAGATTCTAGAGGCAAAGACTTGCTCTTGATCTTAGCAGGAAGAGACAAGTGTGACTGAGTCACAGACACATGGCAGAGCCATGGAGGTTCAGACAGACAGGACAAGATGTACAAGAAATACAAATGCATTGCAGGAAAAGGTGATGGAAGAGGTGGTGGAGAGCGAATGGAGGCCGGACTTGCAGGAGGAGGGCGCCCCGAGCCTCGTGCACAGCTTGCTCCTGTCTATATTTAGCATAAGGACCACAGATTGTAACAAGTGCTTCAGGGCCTTGTGTTCAGACCGGCAAGAACTGCTGCCATCCATCTCAGCACCCGAGGCCAGGCACAATCTCAGCTCATGCCAGCGCAAGGGAGGGGTGAAGCGACTACGTCTGAGTGAACACTAACTTAACACATGTGCAGAGTTGATCACATTCTATTGGAGCAGATGCCTTCATTGCACAGACGACAGGAAGTAAACACTGCAGGCCCGGCACGTCAATAAGTTGTTGAGGCGACCCATCACTGTGCTTGTACTCTTCTAATTGGCACATTCAAACTCAGAGTCCTCAATCTATTAATTTCTCCTTCCCTTCAGCTTTTGAAAAGGGCAGAACATCCGCATCATCTACCCACGTCTGCCGGGAGGGTAAAATAAAAAAATAAATAAAAATTCACTTGTCTCTCGACAGGATTGACATTCACTCCAAATGTCAAAAGTTGCTCGAGCCATTTCTGACTTCCCGTTTGTACTCTAACCTTTGGCACCTGCACCACCTCCAGGACTGTCAGCAGCATGTGAGACAGAACTGTTGAAACATCAAGGTCCTCTGAAGGTGTGATAAGACGTTCACAGCAATCCATCCTGAAGTCTAGTTAAATGTTGCTCTTGAGAAGGATTATCCAGTTAGTCTGAAGCACTTTGAGCTCAAATGATCTCGCCCTGCAGGGCTTCATCTTTCACCAGGGACAGCGGCTGTGGTCAGCTTGACATTGTGTGAATTAAGTTTCGCAGTAAATGACGAGTCCCACTCCGGCAGCATAATTCACTTTCCTGCAGCTGAGAAGGGAGAAAAAAAAAAAAAAAAAAAAAAAGAAAGACTGCCTTGGCTGGAGCATCACTTTCTAAGATTAATTTTAGAACAAGTCTCTGAACTGTACTTGTGATATAAAACTGCACTGAAAAATGTGCTAAAATGCTGCGTTGACAAATTTGTGCAACAGAAACTTTTAAACCCTATATTTTGTGGAAGATGCATCATAAACTACAGTTTAATGCAGTTTGAACCTCAGTAACACTTTTAAGTTCTGCAAGCTCTAAATTTAACTTTTATATTCCAAAATACTCATCTTTTAGTGAGCAATTACTTTTAACAATTTTCCTCCTTGCAGCCTGCCTTAAACTTCTATAATCTGCCCATAATTACCCACATTAACCAACATTTCAAATCTTGAAAAAAAACATTTGCTTTTCACAGAACCCAACTAAGACGTGGAGTTGAAACTGCCACATATTCCAGCCTCCCACACAACAAACATTTCACCCCGTTCATGTCTTTGTAAAACAGTGAAAACACAGACCACCGTTAGAGCTCGTCTTTGAATAACAAACGTTTTTTATTCAAACATAAAACTGATCACAGATCCCAAGACTTTCCCTTCAAAGTTATCTTTTTCTACAAAAAAAAAAAAAAGACAATTTGTACATTAAAAAAAAAAAAAAAAAAAAAGAATATAAAATAAAATTACGAGAGAGAAATGAGAAGCTCCAAACTTCTGGGATGTTTGACAGCCACTAAACAAAAGAGCAAAACCTCCTCAAAATCGTATGTGCATGGTTTTCTTTAAACTAAGAACTGTGTTATTAAAATGCAACACAGAACCTAATATAAATGAGTCCAGATCTTCAATAACCACTGTGTAACCTGAATCCATGCAAGGATTTTTCCCCCAGAAGATCTGTGTAAAAGAAGGGTGCAGCAGTCCAGAGAAGGTTGCAGGTGGGAGGTTGGAGGTTGCAGGTGGGAGGTTGGAGGTTGCAGGTTGCAGGTGGGAGGTTGGTTGGTTGCACTTTGTCTGCGGTGAAAGTTGCAACCTCACAGTCTCACATGGGATAATTAAGCACCACGTCTTGTTTTGCCAGCTCCAGCAACATGGGATCGTCGAAGAACTTGCTGATACTCACATCTTCGCTCAGACCCTGCAGAACAACAAACTCCAAATATTAGACTTTAAAAAAACAAATATTTAAAAAATAAGCAAAGATTTAAAAAGCACCTTACAGGCGAACAGTAGGGTTGTAACTAGTGACTATTATAGTCAATTATTCGATTACATTTGTAACCGATTATGAATTGCGCAGCAACTTAAACCACTGTTTAGCGATTGGGTTTTAAAATTCGATTGTTTAAGGCATGTGTCAGTCAACAAGAAAACGTTGAAAATGGTGAAAAATATGAGATTTATTTCACTATGATGAACCAAGTTTGGCGCCCCTAAAACTAAAAAAAAACAAAACAGGTCAAGTTAAACCCTTTAATGAACATCCTGTCGTCGCCAACATGACACTATTTCTCATAACAATCAGTCCAAAGGAAAATAAGACTGGAAAGCAGAGAAATGGAGCTTTGCACGGCGCTGCCAGGGCCTCTGAAGTACGACTAGATACCACCACGGACAAGATTTACCAGCAAGTCATGTAACGGTTTCTTAAAGTAGAAAACGAGAGGTTTCTGATGGCGAACCATGCGATCTTCTCGCCTTTACAGTGAATGTACGCTGAGCGACCGCTGACAGCTTCGAGCAGTCAGTTGTGGAGAGTTTATTGGAGTTTTTTACTTTTTCAAGCTGTTATATTGACTGACGTCATTAAAAGAGACGTTCCTTTAAAAAGTGTCGACGTGTGATGACGTATCCGACTAATAGTCAACTATTAAAATTCTTTTTTGTGGACGGAGGGCTCACCTTGCGCCTTCGGGTTTTGATCATGAACTCTCTGGCCAGGTGGGGTGCAGGCTGGGGCTCCAGCGGCCTGATCACAATGCTCTTGTCCAGGGGATCACCAGGAACAATCTGAAAGGAAGAGGAGACGTGCGTGACGGTAAAACCAGGACCAGCGGACGGCTGGTAGTCAGCCAACACGAAACACAGCAAACTCACGAGTGTTAACAAGCTGACTGGACGATTCTGATAGCGGCTTCAATCTTTCATTTAAAATGTGATTCAGCTGCAAGTCTGTCCTGTTGTTACTGAGTCAGGAGGGCGTCCATCAACATGATGGAAAGGGCAATGAGCAAAGTCCTGTCGCTCCTTTAAATATGACCAACACAGCAACAATAAACTGTTACTGGCTTTAGTTGCAGCAAATGGGGGTTCACAGGCTTTAACAGGATCTAGCAAATCCATCATCTGGCACAGCCCGTTCCAAGACCTTTACAAATAGATCTTATATTCATGGTGATGGATATACGGTACACTCAGCACTTGGCAAGACGCAAGGAAGAAGAATGCTCTCCAGCCGCATCAACAGATGGATGGGAGCTGCTAACAACAGTTACTCAGCATGTTTGCATACCTTTGCTGGCAGCACATGATCAAACTAACAAGGAGGCACATGCAGCCTCCTGAGTTTAATGGAGCAAACAATGCAGTTAAGCGACTCCTGTGTTTATTCTTATTATCTAGGGCACTGCGAGTCGATACATGCAAGCAGGAATAATTTCTCCCACAGACCAGAGCAGGGGAAAACATCCCGAGTCGACCCTATCGGGTGCAGACTCTGGCTGTTCCTTAAAGAGTCTTTTGTAAACAGATGGTCACGTGACTGGTACGACCCCCCATTTTCCTGGGAAAAGGCTACATGTTTCCCCACCACACTGCAGACTGAGTAATGTGGACTTAATTTCATCGCACTCACAGGACAATTAACTAATTTTTTTTTTTTTTTAAAGGAGGCATTTCTGCCGATGTGAAATATTTTCAGGAATTACAGCAGACTCAGTAACTGCTTTGTGTTACGATGAATAATTGAACAACTGCCAAGAATAATAAAAATAATAAATAAATCCAATGAGCAGCTTGATCCTGATTGCAATCCTCTAGAGATGCTGTTAAAATAACAAACTAATCTGTCGTCGGTTGTTTTCATGAATTTTGCAGAGCCTCAAAGGATTACTGTAGCTATGCTACAGCTTTTTTCCAGTGTTTGCACAAATATGAATAAATAATTCATGTCTTGTAATTCATGTCTCGTTTCTTGTCAGATATCCACATCGTCACCTAAAGGGGATAAAACGGCTTGAAGGATGAAATATAAAACATTCAAACTATACAAAAGTGTCTTCAGGCTCCCAAATGAATGACTCTGCACTTAAGTATTTATCTACCATTTATGAAGTTAATTGTCAACGACACGGCTTGGCAGAGTCCACACAAAAACCCACGTCGGACACGGACACAGGCGGGCACGTTAAACTTAAAAAGTGATGAGTCAACAGTCGGCTTTACTCCACGTCAGAGGCAGCTGAGCCGGAGTGGCAGACGTGCACGAGACGGGTTACTCTGCAGCTGAGCTGCAGCACTTTCGTTTGTTGAATACAAGACACGAAGACTTAGAGTTGTCATTTCAAACCTGACACCACTACGCAGGAAAAAACAAACATCTTTGATATCTCAGGGTGAGAGAGAATGTGTTTTTATAATAAACGCGACACCAGACAGATCATTTCCTAACAGCACTGGCACTCCTGAGCACCAGTTAAATGCAGGGTAAGCAATTTCATGCCTTTTGTAACCCAGAATAATCCTAATCATTCACAAAAAAAGCCTTCATCCAGAAATTGCTTACCCTACCTTTAAAATTACTTTAACGTTTCAGTCGGGACAACATCTTCAGCAACATGATCGGCTACCGTATTTGAACTTGGCCGCCGTATTTTCTTACCTGCCAGTGGTGGAACACAGAAAGAGCAAAGGCCTGGCCCTGCGTGTGCGTGCGAAGGTCCGTCTCGAAGCCGAAGGAGTCGATGGCCGGAATGAAGGCCTTAATTGTGTAGAGTGGCGAGCCGGGAATAGGTGCATCCTGAGTGACGTGACCCCTGATAAATGAAAAATCACAAACAAATGATTGAATCAAAACAGAAAAAAAAAAGAAATGTCATTTCATCCATTTACACAGGGAATAGCGTGATGCCTGCATTACCTCCTGCGGGCCAGAACTGTGTAGACGGCAGACACACAGTCAGCTGGAGCCTGAACCTCCACGAAGTAATACGGCTCCATCAACCTCGGCGTGGCCTGGCAGCAGAAGAGACACTACAGGTTAAAGGACGGACAAAAACCCCGGAGAAACTACACGGCATCTAAAGCCGATGACAGATTTTTGATAAAAGTTGCACAGATGCAAAGAGGGATTGAGGACAAAAACCAATTACTAGGACAGAAAAGCACATTCAGGGTGCAGCTGAACGCCCCTCTGTAATGAATGTAATTTTCAGATGAAAGGGAAAAACCGAGGAAGGCGATCTCACCATCAGGAAGGCAGAGTACACTACTCTCCTGGCCGTAGGGATGACCTGACCTCCTCCCCTGTGGAGAGGTTCCTGAGCGATCACAGCATCCAGGATCTTAAACTTTACATTCCTGATGGCTGAGAGCAGCAGAAAGACGCCAATTCAACACTGATGAAGTAAAACACACTCCGCGTTCATGTCCACAACTCTGAAACTCTTCAGTGACATTCCAACAACGGATTACGTCCACTGACAGCTACGGCGGAGGAGACTTACGCTCGTCACACAGAGGCCCCTCTCTGGTGCCCCACTGGAACCCCTGAACGATGCTGTCTTTGACCGAGCCGAGCAGCGCCTTGTCCACCTACAAACAAACAAACGTGACCCAGAAGGCCTGTTGCTCTGACGCATCGCTTTAACACTGGGATGTTGACTAGTAATCGGCGCAATTCATAAAAGGAGAACAAATTAAACAATAACAAAAATTATTCCTTATTTTACTCAGTTCAATTTTAGTTAATTGCTGAATGGAAAGACTGTTATGACGTAACTTCCCACAGGAAAGCTTTGAGTTTTAATTGATAGGCGTAAATAATTAATGAAATCAAAACGACAGGCGGTGTCCTGCTGTATGTGTCATGTATGAATGTGTCGTTTGGGAATACAAAGATAAGGTGATCAATACATTTAGAAATGAGTATATGAGCAATTTAAGTCATTTAATGAGACACGTATGAGACTTCCTGGCAAAGACTGACCTCTGAAGGCAGCGTGTCGTCTACAAGAATGTTCGGTCCCGTCGTGTCCGGTCCGAAGGCCCAGATGGACCTGGCAGCCAGCAGATCCCAGTCGTATTTGGTCTGGAAAAACTCTCCAAGCTTCTTCCTGTGAGGAGGAAACGGCGCAGCCACCAGTCAGGAGGACGCGAGCTCAGTGCGTCAGCTGGAACTTTAATGAGAGCGGCTGATTGGAGGGGCAGAGGGGTTAATGAAAGGGGACAAGCGGTGTGTGAAGTGTGCCGCTGCATGCTGGCGCCGCTGGGTCCAGATGGCTTCCCAGACGAGAGGTCCGTCTATCCAGCAGAATGCGCACGCGATCATGCTCTCCATACGACGGGAAAATTCATGCATGCATTAGGTGCATGATTCAATTACTGAGAGTGAGCTGATCCATAAGCCAAGGCGAGGACGCGCTCCATGACAACAGAAGCCGTCCCTTTATACGTCTGAAGCATTTGTGTACATTAATGGATTACATTTATGCATCATTTTTTAACTCAGGAGAAGAGAAGAACATTTCATGTCAAATTTCAATAAAAAGACCTTTTCAGCCCAGAGGATTTCTATACTCTATCTTCTTTCTGCATTTTCATTAAAGAACCAATCATTGCTCTTAAAGGTTGACTCGTTTAACCCGCCAAAGAAGGAGGTGCAAGTTAATGGTCAGAAAGGCAGAAGACTGTGGAGAAATTAACAAGCTGACATTAAGGTAAAATGGGGACGTCTGACATGAAAGGAACATTGTAAAGCTTCAGTTAATTAACAAGTCACCTTGAGCGGAATACGTGCGAACACGATGGTAATTTCTTCAAAGACACACCTGTTCCACGTGATCTGCACCACTTCGTTTTCAATGTCCTCAGCAAGTCCTTTTTCCAAGGGCTCCGCAATCATGGTGATCTTATTCCTGCCAATCACATCACACAGCTGTCAATCACTCATCCTGGTCCAGAGTGACAGTTTACACTAGAGGGAAGGACAGACTGACACAGACTTAAGACAGTCGGACGACAGATAATCAGAATCCTTTGTAAAAGGAAAAAAAAAAAAAAAAAAAACACAATAAATGTTCCGTTTATGAGATTTGACTTCTTTTGTAGCACAGAAGTAAACTCAGGATAGATTGAAATCAAGTCACGAGCCGATATCAAAATATTGAGTTTTATACAAACTTTTTGTTGGGCGTCTCAGCAAAGCACTTGAGAGATGAAGTCTCCACAACCGTTTCACAGAAAGTGACGACGGGGTCGGCCACCTGCGAGTGGGGAAAGTACAAAAGCAAAGCTATGACTTTACGCACGTACGTGCAATAAGATTATGACGTTTTTACAGACCAAGAAAATCTATAAAACATATGCCACACACTATGTGTACTAATCCTAAGAAAGAACCAACAAACAGGTACCGTGCGTAAAGCAGCTTTACTTACTTTAATGTCAATCTCCGAGTACATCTTGCGCAGGTCGTGCATGACACAATCCAGGTAAAGCTCACCTGTCCCCAGTATCACGTGCTCTCCAGACTCCTCCACCTGAAACAACCGGTTTGTTTTATCCGTTAAACACCAACCACTTGAGAAGCTCGTGTCTCGGTGCAGGCCGATTCCCTGACAACTCCAGCGGGCGCTGTACCTTTGTGGTGAGAGACGGGTAGCTCTTGTTGACCTTCCTCAGACCATCCAACATTTTTGGCAGCTCTGACGGGTTAACTGGCTCCACCGCAATCTTGATAACTGATGCTGTGTTGAACTTCAAAGGCCTAAAAATCTGAGCCTGTAGGAGAGAGAAGAGAGAGGCAGACATAAACCATCACTCTATTTTTTATTTCTAGATCTCAGAGGCATCTCCTATCGATCCCTCACCTCCTCGTTCCCCCGGGGCTCTGTGATTGTGGCAGTCTTCACGATTGGCTGGTCACATCCCTCAATAAGAACCCAATTGCCGGCAGGCACTCGATTAACTTCGATTTGATATCTGAAACGGTGTCAGACCACACAGCTTTGTGAAACAATGATTGATTTCTGGCGCTATAAACAAAACAAAGGAATGCCCGGAGCGCACCTGGCGACAGAAATCCAGAGCCGGCCCACGGTGCAGACCTGCGAGTCCTCCTCATCTTCCAGTGTGTAGTTCTCTCCTAAGACTTTGACGGGTTGGCCCGCCTGAATGGTCCCGCTCAGAACCCTGCCAAACGCGTGGAACTGCACGCCATCCTCTGTGCTGTACATCTTAGTGGTGTGGCACATCAGAGGACCCTAAAAACACACAAAAAAAAAAAAAACATTAAACAAAACGGCAGCAAAACAGGAATCAATCCGAACTAGTCTGCGTGACAGCTTCTGTAATTTGATCAATTTAAATGAACCCTTTGGCCAAACATTACTGACTTTTATTAAGGAGATTTGGCATCAGTGAAGCTGTAAACTGCTCTATTTTCCCGCCATCTAATAAAAGTGAACTTTATAAACCTCTCCATTATACTCACATCAGGATCGCACTCTGCCATCGACTCCCCCAAGTCTGAATCCAGACCTCCGGTATAGGTGTGCTCGATCTTAGTCCTGGCGCCCTCTTGTGGTGAGGGGATGTGTTGCACACACATGTCCACAAAACCTGCAAAGTAAACGCCGGGAACATGAAAAAAACAAAACAAACATAATATATTTGTACTTGTACTAGAACGTGTCACAAGTTGAGCAATGTTTTAAATAAAATAAATGAAAAATAATTAAATAAACAAAAGCCATACCAGTGAACTCTCCAAAGAAGCGGTTACAGACCAGCCGAAGCAGAGGTCTTATGTTCAGCTTCAGTTCCTCCTTGGTCAGGTGGATACCGAGCTCGTCCAAAACCCGGGGGAGGGAAGTGTCCACATCCCCAACCACCTGGAAACAAAAAAGGATTTGTGAAAGGATTACACAGCGAGCAGCTTCATACAAAGCCTGATGGAGAGAGAGAGTGCTGGCCTGGTTGGGATGCCCTTCCTTTGAAAATGAAACCTCTAACCTGAGAGAGGATCTTGTACAGGGGCTCCAGGACAAATTCCACAAAGCTGCGCTGAGAGTTACTGGTAGGAGCTTTCTTTGTGAACTTGCGACTAAATGGAGATGAAAAGAAAGAAAAAGAAAAAAAAAAAAAATCACTTTAGAAAAAGTGTGTGGAGGAAGACGACACCTACACGAAACTGGAATTAAAACTACTCACGTTTTGGGATTGAAATAAATGTCTCCCCAGAGTCTCTTGGCAAACTCATTATAGTTGATATCGCCTACAAAAGGGAAAACACGAGTTGTATACATGTTGCACAAACTGCCCCGCGTTCGCAGATGAAGTCGTCTCACCGTATGTGTCAGCGTAGATCTTTGCGAAGGAGCCCAACGTGAAACATATGCTGTACTGGGAGCTGGCAAAGCACACGTTCCCAAGGAGAGGAGACACCACCAAGTTCTCGTCTGTGGAGTAAGTGCTGACACAGAAGGGCAACGATCAACCCGCAACCACGCGCCCCAGGACGCAAATATTTACTCACATTTTACAACAGTTACTTCACCTCATAAAAGACTCATACAACACGTTATAAAACCCATGTACAAGTACATACGCTGATCAACCACAGCAGCGCTGACAAGGAGTTTGGAGGCCGCTAATTGTTTACAAAAGTAGAGATGAAGAGAAATCTGACTCAAAAATGCTGCATGTGCAGCTGCAGACGTGTTATTCATCTAATTCATATCCAAATACAGCTAAGAACGTCCACAAACACTCGTCTTATTCTATTACTGGTATATTCCTTGTTAATAAATACACACATTTAACAAAAAAGAAAGAACTGCAAGTTCTTTTATTTTAGAGTCTGTTTCTTTAAAAGAAAGGCAGTTTAAACCTCATTACCTCCTATCACACAAATACCTTCGGTCGCTCCACACACTTCGGTAGTTACCTGAGCAAACCATTGACCTCGTCGACAATGTGGCGAAGTTTGTAATACGCATCTGTGGGAGGCAGTTTGAGCTCCACGATGAGCCGATCCACCTTGTTGATGCAAATGGTGATCGCCATGCGCTCTTGAACGGCGTGTTTGATCAGCCGCTCTGTGTTCAGCATCACCTGGACAGACAAAGGTAACGGGTCCAAGTCAGAAATTCAAGCTCATGAAGGGAACACGTGCAGGAAATGACATCAACTTCTGGAAAACAACAAATGACGACTGGGAACTGACTCCTTCAGCAGCGTCGATGAAGAGGACGACGCCGTCTGAGATTCTCATGCTAGATGTGACCTCATCGGAGAAGTTCACGTGGCCTTCCAGGAAGAAACAACAATCTCACATCAGTATTTTTTTTTTGGGTCATTCTTCTGGAAAAACACACACATACAGTCAGTAAAGGAATCATCAATAAGAAATGCAACACCTGGTGTATCCATGATGTTGAACAGGTAAGATTTTCCTTTGGAGTCGGGCAGGACCATTGTGACAGGAGTGCTTTTGATGCCAACTCCCCTCTGAAAAGTAAAATGAAGAGAGGCTAAGGAGACTATGTAAAAGGACAAAGTGAAAACCCAAACAGCCATGTGTTGGGATTATTCTATTCCAACATTATAATGCAATTTAGGAGCTGCCTTCACGCTCCATTATGCCAAAATTCAACCAAACAACTCACCTCCTGCTCAGTAAAGAGGATGTCTGTGTACCGGAGCTGAAAAAGTTCAAAATCCAGTTGGTCTCAGGTGTCATGTACATAAAATTTAAACATAAAAAAAAAAAAAAAAAAAGGAAAGATCCTGAATCTGCGTAGACAACACTCACATCCACGTCATCCCTCTTCCTGATTTCTGGATGCGTTTGCTCAATCAGACAATCCACAAAACAGGTCTGGGTGGAACAAACAGGTTCATTAGACTCCAGACCGCTGCAGGTCCATCTAGAGTTACTCAATTACACGTATATGTTCCAATCCTCGTTTTAAACGCCAACATTCTTAATCTGTCAAATGCATTTTCTTAAGTAAAATACTGGTTAACAAACAGATCAAAAGTGGAAAGTTTTGAAAGTGAGCCAGAAAAAAAAAAAAAAAAAAAAGAAAGTGAGCCAGAAGCAACCGGGAAACCAGAGCCGACCTTGCCGTGGTGGAGGTGTCCACAGAGGGTGACGTTACGGATCAGCTCAGTGGCATCCATCAGATCTGCAAGAAACCTGTCAAAAAGAAGTGAGAAGAGGGAGGAAGGTGGTCATTTTTAAATATTTGAAGAAAAGGAAAAGCGAGTACAATTTGCTGTCTTCAGATCAACATTACCAGCAGGATTTTTCATGAGCAGGTTACTTACTCCATGTCGTACACGGTGGCAGGTAATTCCTGCTCCATCAAAGTGAAGCGCCTGCTCTTCACAGGCTTGATGATGGGCTCTGCAAAGAACAGAGACAAAACACCACGTGATGTTTACAGAAGAATCCGTCTTCTCAAGAATCACTTCAAAGCATAGAAATATGAATTATTAAAAATAGAAAAAACATTTTGCACACATAAAACCGCTTCCATATAAAGCCGAGGCAAGTAAATGCAACAAGATGCAAATTTCAAACCTGTTTGACTAAAAAGTTAAAGTATACAAAACAAATTCTAAATGGCGAAGCAGTGAAATGGTGGTTTTAAACCCTCTTTTTTTCTTTTTAAGCAGCCTTTCTAAGAGCCAGATGGTGAAACTAAAAAAAAACAACTTAAATACATGTGTTTACAAGCATAACGGAGAATGACTGAGAACAATGTTATATTGTAAGTATGAGGTAAATTTAAACCTACAACCTCACTCTCAACATAAAAGAAAACAAACAAAGGAACACATAATTGACTCCTGGAAAAAGTAGGAGCCACACAGACCGCTGTACATCAACAGGGAGGAGGTGGAGAGGCTTTCTAACTTCACATTTCTGGGACTCTACATCCCAGACGACCTCTCGCGGACCAACACCACCAACATGCTGGTGAAGGAGGCACAGCAGCGTATGCTGCTGAGGCTGGACATGACTTTCATGTGTGTGCATATATTTAATGTTTGTTTCTTTTCTTATTCTTTCCGAAACCTGGAAGTGTAAATCGTATTTTGTACAATAACAAACGCGCACCAGGATATACAAACTCTTTCACATCCTGTATGGGGCTTGGTGGACGGTTTTAGAAGTGTAAAACAGTTTTTAGGTCAACGAGCGATTTATTTGCTACTATGTAAAGGTTTACTATCCATCTAACCTGATAACAGTAAGTTATTTTTTCTTCCAGTCCAGCCTGTTTAAGGGGGAAGTAAAGGACCGACGGCCTCATGTTCTCACACGCCCACAACTTTTACTTTTTCAATCGTTCTCCCTCAGAACAGGCATAACAGAAGCTTCCCTGTGTCTGACTGTCTAATACAGCAGGTCTCAAACGTTTCGTTTTTCTCCGGGATCCCACCTCTTACCACGGACAGAAACGGCTGCTTGCTACAGGCTGACAGCTGTGCAACTGAAACACAGCTTCCCTGACGGAGAGGCAGTGCTCTGGTCGTCTAAACACTCCCACACACAGAAGAAACTGTTCAAATTTAGCTCACCCTATGTACCTGTAACAGCCTCCTTTGAACAGAAGAACCAGAGAGGTTTTTCCAAAGTGATCATGTAGAGGGACAGAGTGGTCAAAAATAAAGCTCATTAAAGTAGATACTTGTGATTTTGACATGGCTCGACTTCAAATTACTGGTAAAGGCACCTGCATAACCTGCATAAGTTGTAGGTTTGCAACTTACTGACTTAATAACGTGTCTGACCTGTAAGAGGTTGAGTGTCTTCCTCCTGGACAATAGTCTCCACCTCTGGTCCATAAACCTCTTCTGCAGTGGGATAGTACTTCTTGTCCTCATGCAGGACCACCTCCATGCCAGGGGCATCGTCGTCAGCATCCGCCGGCTCGTCATCGTCATCTTCATCTCCCTGTACAGTGTAAACGTGTGATGGGTGTGCAGAGATAGCTTCAAAAAACTGATTGTGACTGTGACTTTGAAACCAACCTCGTCCACATCTCTGTCATCTGCATCCAGCTCATCTTCATCATCGTCAGAGTCCAGCTCTGGACCGATGTAGTTCCCAAACTCATCATACAAATCCGCCTCCATCCTGTAATACAGCTGAATAAAAGACACACAGTCAGTGAATAAAACTGTTAGTGAATAAAACCGTTAGTGAATAAAACCGTTAGTGAATAAAACCGTTAGTGAATAAAACCGTTAGCGAATAAAACAGTTAGCGAATAAAACAGTTAGCGAATAAAACAGTTAGCGAATAAAACAGTTAGCGAATACGGAGGGAAAACAAAGACTTTCATGTCAAACTTGGATGCAGATTAAGTTGCTAAAAGCAGGAACAGCTTCCTCAAGTGCAAAAGAAAACACTAATTATGATCTTATTTAAAAGGACAACACAATTCGTTCATATAATCCTGGCGGCAGAGCCGCAGCTAATGCTAACGCTGTTTGGGTCCAAGTCGAGAGTTTACACATAAACAAGTCGCTTTCAGTTTAGTTCAAACACGTTTCCTCGCATGTAAATGAGTTCCACTTGAACCTTAGTGAGCTAATCTCTTCTTTTGCTGGTAATTTCTCTCAAAAATAACCAGTTAGCCGGTTAGCAGCCAGGCTAACGAGCAAAGAAAATGAATGAATTTGAAGCGACGTTCAAGTTACGTAGAAGTTTAAAGTGTCGACTCGTGGAATCGTAGCGTGCTTTCCGCAAAATATGCATACCTGTTTCCTGTAATGAGGAATCCACGAAATACAAGCTCCAAAACCGTAAAAAGAAAGTTTGTTTTGCTGTTAGAAGACAAATAATCAGTAAAACAGCGCCATGCGTTTGAGACGGCACTTCCGCTATTCTTCTTCTACAGTGGAATACGTCGACACATTGAGGGCGGTTGAGGCTCGCTTTCGCCCCTCCTTGGTAAACCTCATCACTACCTCAACTGATGCCTCCAAACGTGACCGTCTTCACAATCCTGCGTTGCTATGCGATTTAACTATTCATCTGACATATCTATACCAACCGCGGGAAAAGCATTGATTTGATTTCCTTTTTATTTACATCTGTACAATCAACAAAGGTGGGTCATGCATCGTTGTTGTGCAAACATCGGTATTCCAAAAGGTTATTCAGACGTATGTGCATCTGGAATTATACATGAAGACACAAATGAAAATGGTCCTTAAATTATTTTGAATGGTTCAGACAAACGGTCTTAAAAACTGTCTCATCTTTCACAAGTTTAAGTGATTTCCCAAAAGATTTTAAAAAATTCAATGGATCAGAAGAGGGGTGTTATTAAACTATTTAGATTTTGGGGGGTAAAAACAAAGTTAAAGTAAACTGTTTTTCAAAAATTCTACATTCTTATTTTTACGAACATTTTACATTTAATAATCCAAAAGGAATAATAATAAAAAAGTAACACACACAAAAGATACAGTCAATTTAAATCACATAATTTTGATTCTGGGTAAATGTAATCATAATTTCTTAAGAATTTCATTAAAATTTCATTCTCATAAGGTAGGGGGATTAATGGAAATAGATGTGATTATTTCTGTCTTTTTAATATTAAAATTATTTGAGATTATTTCGTTTGAAAAAAAAAATCTTAATATCAAAATGAATTGAATTAGAAAATTATTATATTATTAAAATTGCATATTAAATCCCAACATATTTCCACCCACTTTCTCAATTTTTTAAGGAATCTGTAAACCTAGCAGTGAGCATTCAAAAGAAAGATCTTACAATAAAATAAACTGAATAGAGACCCATGTTTACATTCTGTCCACCTTCAAGATCCTGCAGACTGCAGGCGTGTTACAGTCACGGAAGAACATTCACTGCCCTTCAGTGACCAACGTGCTAAACCACAACTTCTTTCAGTTACATGAACTTACCTGCAGATAAGTGGATGCAGTCTGTGACAACATGCACACATAAAATAAACTTTATTTTCCTTATTAAGGTTCTTATCTAAATGGAATGAGATAATACAACCCCAGAACTTCTGGCAGCCGCAATAGAATTAAGTAACAGCAGCATATTTTCATTAAATTTGTATCTCCTATCTTTGTGAAAAAAAGAGGTGGTGATTCAGAGCTACATAAGTGATCACTCCATTCACTTCTGAGGTCTTTGTCTAATTTCGAAAATTACTAACCATGATAAAAGAGTAATGTGTTTTCCATCTATCCTCTATGACCACTTAAATGATATTTGAGTCACTAAGAATATATTAAAGAAGTACTTTATACAATTAATGTCCAAAATATATATTGAGAATGTCTATCTCCATTGTCTATTATCCACTGCAATATTTTCCAAGCAAATAAAAAAGAAAACTGCTGTAGAAAACACCGTAGTGGTGTTTTTTTGGACTATTCGGACATAAATGAAGCTTCCTCGCGAGGACCGGCATTGTAGATATTTTGAAACGTGTAGTTACTCCATGTAACCGTTAGATGGCGGTATAAAGGTACTAGTCATTTATGTGGGAACTTTGCGCATACAGACAACTTTGGATAAATATTATAGTAAATTTCGAACGGAAACAATAAGTGAAAGTTTAAAGTTGATGAACTGAAAACAGCAAGGAGCCAAATGAAAACGTGACTTCACAGCGAGGCTACATAAATGATTCCGACATGATGATCCACCGTTTGTCGCGTGGATGTTGATGTTTGATCATTGAGACAGACAAGAGTTTCAGATGATGGCTTTATTCCTGCTGGTGTAATTCTTTGGTTAGTAGGCCAAGCCTACACAATAAAACACAAACACGTTATACAATAAGATATAACTCGAAATACAATTCTGATTTTGACAGACAAGCATATCAGTAAAAATATTGTTTGGTCAGTTTCAATGTCTATTGCCCTCAGATTTATTGTCGGTATAATTTAATACAGTATTTTGTATTCAGAAAAGACTGTTTGATTGGTAACGCACTTATTATCCAGGAACAACCAGTTATTTGTCATTTAAGACATCTTACTGGATTGCAAAAGTAAATTCGCCCCAGTAAGTCCCCACTGACCCTCTAACGAAAAACATGTTTTTCAGCAGAACATCATAATCACGCTGATAAATTGGTTTTACTTTTGAGAATTGGTAGCCTTACATTAGATTTGCCTTTGCCTTGACACCGATGTCCCGTCTTTGCTACATCTGAGTCGTCGATAATCATTAACCTGATGTTATTGATCAGATATTCTACTTCTGCCGTGATCTTCGGACCAGCTGAACTCAGGCACGGGCAAGTTTGGCACCATGACAATTACACGTTTACATGCTTGTTTACATACAGTGCAATTCTTTTATGGCCTTGAACAACAGCTTTTACCTGAGAACATAACTTAAAGTGTCAACTGGCCGTTTTAAGCTTTTCCTGCCCCCCGCCCCCCCGGATCCTTTATTCTGTCACCAGTTTCCTGAGCCGCTGCACCACATCCTCCCCGCTGACCCACGGCACCGTGACCGCCTTGAACTCCCCTGGCATTGCTTCGTGGGTCTCAGTGATCAGCCGGTGCATGGGGAAGTCCCTTCGCGGGAAGGCCACGTCTCGGGGCCCGAGGGAGAGCGCCGGGCAGAAGTCGTTGGCCCCGTCCCCCACGTAGAAGACCCTCTGGTATGGGCGGCCGCGCTCCTGCGTCCTGCGCGCAATGTAATCTCTGACGACCACCTGCTTGCACATGTTGTCGGGGCACCGCAGACAGTCGTGGGAGTGGAAGGGCCGCATCACCAGCCGGCCGTCTTTGTTGAAGGTGGCCGGGTTGGTGAAGACCCGGTGGAAGAGCTGGCGGGCCCCGGCGCGTCGGAGCCACGACTCGATGAAGAAGGCGTTGGCGTCTGAGACCAGCACCACCTCAAAGTCGTGCACTGGCCGGGTGCGCAGGAACTGGAAGAGGGTGAGCATACCGGGGGAGGCGGGTATCTTCTCCATGATGCCCCGTATGTCGCTCTCCGTGACGCCCTGCTCCGCCAGATACGCCAAGACGCGCTGCATGTACTCGTTGTAGCGGCCGGGCTGGTAGGTGTCCTTCAGCCACTCGGGAAGGTGCTGACCTGGCGCGGCTTGCACTACCATGTCGTCGCTGGTTTCATCCACGATGGTCTCATCGAAGTCAAAGAAGATGAGGAAGCGCTTGTCGGGAGAGATGCGAGCTGAGTTGGAGGCCATGATCTCTGAGCGCCGGGACCTATGGGGTTCCTCCTCGCCTGGGGAACGAGGTGGGACATAACAGCAGTTGAAGATTGAATCTCCCATGTCTGACTATGCAACACCTGTTAATGTTGCCAAGTGGCATCAAATCTCCACGCCTGCGCCTCCACTCTCCAGCATCCCACGCAAGACCGCCGGGTAGAGGCTATGGATGAAACATTGTTGTAAAACACATGAGGATGGGGGTCGCATGAAAGGAAAACTAAATAAAAGTTAGGACTAGAAAAAGCCTAAAAACAGCTATAAAGAGAACAAAACAGCCAACCACCAGCCTTTTCAGCCCCGATGAGGCACCATTCACCCCACATACATAATGCAAGGATAAAACGTACGCGGGGGGCCATCCCGCTGCAGCAGAAGTCAACATTGGTATTGTAATCTGGATCAGATTAAAGAAGAAACGCGTTAAAACAGAAGCGCCATGCAGGTCGAGCGCGCAAGCAAGCGAACTCATTTACAAACGGCCCCATTCAAGGATGCCAACTCACCTCGCGCAATTGCTGTCTTTTATTTCAAGCTGTGCGGCTGATTGAGCCTGTGGAGCGGAAAAATACAATGAACGCCGAGCTGCGTGAGATCACAGCGCAAGTCAACAAAAACAGTCCATATAACCGTGTTTTCTTTGGGCAGGGCGTTCATAAACTAGTGACGTCAACGGATAATTTCTGAAATATCGATATAAAATACATCAATTTTTACAGATGCAGAATAACAGTTGGGGAACTTGAGGCTTAAACACAATCCAGAAAAATAAATTAAAGCAAGATTTCAACAACTTGTCAAAATGTCGTGACCTTAAAGCCTATCCGCAATAAAATTAACGCATTTATCAGAAATAACCGCACCTGCCAATTTATATGATCCGAATACAAGGTGAGATTTGGGGATAAAAGGCAGAACTGGATTACCGCCGCTGTGCTCCAATCCTCCTGGTGTGGGTCAGCGGTCAGCTCAGGTCCGGTTCGGGCTCAGACGGCAGAGGAAGCAGACTTTCGCGGGCCTGCCTGCGCGTCACGCGCTTTTATGTGCCCCTAAGAAACCACCGGAGCCGCCGTGAGCGTGCCCGCGCATCCAAGTCCGCCCATTTAATAGCAGCCCACTGCGCGCGTTCACGTCACTTTCAAGAAAATATGGTGTTTTGGGGCACTACAGGAGAGAGAGAGAGAGGGGGGGGGGGGTGCTGGAAAACACGATTTAAGGCAAATATTCTTGCCTCCGAATACATCTAGAAGAATCTGTCAGCATTAGTTTTCTGTCTGATCTGCAGTTCAGATTAAAGTCTCATTTACAGCTGCATTTGGAGCAGGACACATTTTTAATAGTTTAGTCTAAAGGAGAGTTAAACAATACAGTTTTGAAAACATGTCGGAGTCCTATCAGACTTCCTTCAAGAGGATGATCATCTAGATTTGTGTGATTGTGATAACAACACAGTGGGCATCTCTGAAGTAAAAGAAGCACTGGAAAAGTGTGACGTTGTGGGAGTTCACATTTCAGGGGATGACTGAACAGGACAAATCTGAAACGAGGTTATAGTTGCTCATTTATGAACTACAGAAAACACATTAGTATCACAGACAGGAAGTCGTGTTGGCTGCTCGTTTCTCCACAAGATGCTGGTGTAGATAAAAGCCTGCGAGTCCTGATTAATGAGCCACGCAGCAACTTCCAAAGGAGCCAACAGGAGCCTGGAAAACACGGCATGAAGCCCTCCTCTCTTTATCTGCCCGCTGACAGACGCACCCTCCTTCCTCCTCTACACCAGCAGGCTAATGACTAACAGCTGGGGAGGACGACTATTTTCAAACACAAATGGGAACGGAGATGTACAGACGGTGTGTTATTATCTCCCCCTGCACATGAAGCGAGCCTCGGTCCCTGACCACCCACTCGCCAGCGCTGAGTCACACACTTCTCCCTATAAGCATCCTCTGGTACCTTATAGGATCAAGTGACTCATTAGTGCGACGTCTGAAAGGTACATATGGAGATAGAGGCCACGGGAGCACTCTAGCAGCAGAGAATGTCAATGTGCAGCTGGGTAAGTTGCTTCAACACATCTGGAAGAGGGATTCAGTTTTATAAAATGGATTTAAGAAGAAACAGTTGAGGTGAAAAGGATGGAGATCAGATTTAGGTCGATTTAGAAGAACAGGAAACATCGACAAAAGATGAGGACATGAAAGTTCCCTGTGACATAAAAGCTTTGAAAAGCAGAGACGTCAGAGCCTTCAGGGTCATGTGGAGCCAGCTGACATCGTTACGTTAGGACGAGAACCCGGTGAACTGAAATAACAGAAAAACAGCTCTTATCAAGAGGCGTCCAGCTGCAACGCGCAGCTGCGCTCTGCACTTCCAGCTAAATTCAATACTGAATTTAATCATGCTGCACACTACACTTTAGTGTAGTTTATCAGGTCACCTGTGCGAAAAACACAAACATTTAAGAGAAATAAACACACAAAGATGCAACAGTCATGGCTACTTGTTTTTACTTCTCAAAGTTAGCAGTCAGTTACATTATCAAAAAAGGCCCAACTTTTTCACTTCTCCTCAATTTCCATATAACATACAAAAAAGACAAACCAGGACATTATAAAGCTGCACATTTTGTACCAGATACAATAATAAAATACGCAATGCTACATTAAGTGGTTAAAAATACAAAGGGGAAAGTATATTGATTTTTTTAAACATCTTTAAAGAATATACAATGTTATTTTTTTCTGTTTTTTTTTTTTTTTGTACTTAACTACTCAAGGATTTTAGTAGAAAGTGCATTCTATATAACAAAGAAAGGAGGAGGAGAATCGTTCTGCAAACAAAACAGGACACGGGAGAAGAACAAAAACGTATTTAAGACATGGACTGGAGGGGCTAGTGTCAAGTCACCAGAGCAGGAGGAGCATCGCTTTCACCTTTAATGAAGTCCACACTGGAGCGAAAGTTTATTTGAAAGAGAAGAAAAAGTAGGAAGTTAAGTCTAAGAAAAAGTTGAAAAGAAATGTCCTTTGTTTTGCCATGGTCCCTTTCACACTACCCGCCTCCATGTGGGATTCTCCTCCCTTCCTTGCCTAAAAACATCCACTCAAAGTAATCACCTCCACCCTTTTCCATGCAGCCACAACTGCACTCTGCTCCACAATGCATCGTCAGTCCCCCTCCCCTCTTCTCCCTGCGCCTCACCCACGCAGCAGTAAAGTGCAGAGAATACACACGAATAAAAAGGCTATTTAAACAAACAAAAACAAAAAAAAAAAACAGACAAACAAACACAAAAAAAAGGACAAAAAGATTCATACTGCAAAAACAGAGTTGCAGCCGTGAACCTGGAGACCGGGTAAAAAGCAAATATTGCAGAAGTATTAAGACCAGCAGAAATGGCAGGATAAATGCAGGTCTGAAATCCAAATTTAAAAAAAAGAAGAAAAAAAAAAAAGACTAAACAACTGAGCTTAACCGCTTCAGACTAAATACCATCAGGTAGGCAGAAAGAGGGTCATGCTAATTTACTGCTATTGTACATGTCAGGAATTCCTCAAATACATGTTATGGAGGAACACTGTGTAAGCAGCTTTTGGTACAAGAGCACTGGGGATAACCAGACTAGTCGAGATAAATGCATGCACACCGACGCAATCGCTCTCTCCCTTTCACTCTCACACACACACACACACACACACACACACACACACACACACACACGTTACCCCTAATTACACCGTTAGTCTGAGGAGGTAAGAACCAAGTGACCCAAATACAAGCAACCACTCCCGCTCCTTTTAAAACAAAACATCACTCACTCACACTACTGATTACATAAAAATGTAAATCCTTGCACTGATTTGATCACATCTATCTGTAAAAGGAACTCCGGATGTGAGCAGTTGTACGACCACCACCTGTTATCCTGACATTTCCTATCGCGTGCTAAAAAAAAAAAAAAAAAAAAAAAAGAAGGGATGTTTACATGACAGAGCCATTCATGAGCTTAAGTCTGAGTCAATTATCGGAGAGCAGAAAACAAAACAAACGAAGAGCGCATCAGCCGTCATTCTCCTTAGGCAACATTCAACAAGTTTAGACATGCGCTTGCCTGTATGGATCAAATTATGTCAGAAAACAAATCTCTACATTACGACACCCCCACACCAAACCGTGGAATATTGGCTGAGAGCATTATGCATAATTTCCTGGTAAGAGCTTTAATGAAAAAGGTCCTAGTTGTGTGTACTGTGTGTCGAAAAGACCTTTAACATGGTAACCCGTATCATTTCAACAGCAGCAAAGGGAGGTGGGGTAAATCCTGACAGGGCCACGTGTCTGGCCCCTCACAGTGGCAGTATTTGAAAAGTGATCCATCACCAAAAAGCAACTGTTGTTCAACAGTACTGAGAGTTGAGGCGGCACTGATTACGGTCAAGAAAACCAGTGACCATATGGTTTTTTTTGTGTGTGTGTGCGCGTGTGTGTGCTTGAATAAGTGTAAGGGTGTGTATGCCTAGAGGATATCCTGCTAAACTAAAGTTGTCTTTATCACAAAATATGTCAAACCTCAGTTCCAATGTAGGAAAGTCTGGCCAACAACACGTCTCGTATGACACAACACATTATAATGTATTTCATACTTCTGAAAGTCAAAATTAAGAAATATTTTATGTACTGGAATGGAAAGCACCATATTATCGTGATAGGAATCTCTGACTTTGTCAAGATTTAACTAAACATTTACGATATATTTTCTTTTTTCCTTTACAAAAGTCCCCCCTTCCTCCTCTTACTGTAAGCTATGGCACTGCATGTTGAGCTGCTGCCTCCAACAGAAAACCTGAAGTCTTGGCTTTCAGACAGAAGACGGCTCAGGTAGAACCAGTTACAACATTCATTAAACACTTCTGCGGGCCCCGAGGTTTCCTTAGTACAGCTGGGAGGACAGGTGGAGTATTGCTATGGGGAGGAGCTGCACCGAAACCTCAAGTCCTGACCGATGTGCAAGCTTAAGTCAACTCGGCAAAAAGAGAAAGGAAACAAAGAAAAAAAAAAAAAAAGAAAGAAAGAAAGAGTGATATTTGATGATCAACAGAGTCCATGTAATACATGTCGATTTCTATCAGCAGCTTTTGATGAAAAGATAGTTTACAATGTACAGAGAACTTCAAAAACATTTTCTGTTGAAAAAAAAAAAAAAATGGTGACACTTCTAAAAGGTTATAAAATCTGTCAGTTGACCAAGCTTTATAAGCCAGGGTTTCACTTAAATGTGTACACCGAGGGGGTGTTAGTCTACTCTTTCACCCATACAGATGTGTTTGTATAGTGTGAATTATTTCAATCTGTTGACGGGAGCGAGGCATGTCTACACAGAAAGCTTGTGTTTAAGTTCTCACGCTTATCCGATGGAACAGATAGATACATTCCTGTTTTAAATACTGCTCATGCTGCACAGTGGCCTGTATCTTATGCATGTAACTACAGTGCTTGAGTACGGGGGCTTTGAGAACCTCTACACAGTTTGTGTAGAAACACTGGAATACTGGCACTGCTGCAACATGCTGCCTTCTCTGTAGACATGCTTATTAGGATCTTGCACGCAAAAAACGGAGGCAGGACAATGAGAAGACGAGAAACAAGGCAAGTTTTGGTGCCGCCTGCAAGACGTGGAGCACAGCTCAGTGGTGCTGTGGTGCTCCGGGGCCCTTGTCATGGGGGGTCATGTGGTGCAGGTAGCTGCTGTCCTCGTGCCCACAGTGGTTTAAGGGCTCAGTCTTAAAAAGAGCTGGGGGAGGGGGGAGGTGGGAGACTGGCGGCACAGCCAGGTGATGGTGGGGGTGGGGCGGAGGTGTGTTTGAGAGGTGTTGCTGGGTCGTGGGCGGATGGGAATGATGGTGAGAGGGTGTCGGATGAAGCTGTACATGGGAAAATGAGTGTCCACCGGGTCCCTGCGGAGGAATGGAACTTCCTGTCGGATTGAGGCCCAGAGATGTTGAGGTGGTGGATGGGGTGGCGGCTGAGGGCCCGGGACCAGAGGTGGAGGAGGAGGTGGAGAAGGCATTAGCAAAGATGCGGACAGGCACAGAGGGTCCACTAGTCTGCAGAACGACAGGGCTGGTGACCCTGAAACACTTCTCTTTGTGTGCTTTGAGCATGTTGGAGAAGCGGAAGCGCTGTCCGCACACCTCGCAGGGATACGGCTTCTCGCCCGTGTGGGTGCGGCGGTGGCGCTTCATGTTGGGTCGGCTGGTGAAGCTCTTCCCACAGATCTCACAAATGAAAGGCTTCTCTCCTGCACAGATTCATCAAATAAGAGACTAGTGTGAGAGAAAGACATCCCATCAAATTAACAGAAACAGAAAAAAATCCCAAGTAATTCGCTGTCACATAAGACATGACAAACTTTTCAATAATCAACAGATAACAGCTCTTCAAACGGATGCCCTGTCCAATTCAGTTGTAAAAATGCAAATGAGCTGCCATCTTGAATTGAGGGTCTTTGCCATCAACCCACTCACTCTGCAGGAAGCTATTACAATTCACACTTTGAGGAGAAAAGATGTGAAAGTGAACAACAGAATCTCTGTTAGAACGTTGCTCTCATTAACCTCGCTCTATGGAGCCACTGAATGTGCCTGTTACCACCCACACAGCCATCTATTAACAGTCTGCTGAAGGGCTCTTTAAATGCCTTATTCTGGCATGTTGTGTGTGAATCTCCTACACACCGATTGAATTGCAAAAGCAGCCAGCTGATGTGTGAGCTTTCTGCAACTGTTACATTCACTCTGGAGAATTTACTGAAAATATGAGTGGTTGTTTTAACATTTGCGCTGCCCATTACAGACAACGACTGGGTGTGTCTCCTCCTGGATGAGGCTAAATCTGCTGGTAGCTGTGAGGAGACGAGAGGGTAGCATAATTACACATCACAAATATAACTGTGAAGGCCAACTGAGTGTGGAGTCCACCCACGACAAGCACGGCTGGGGAAAAAGGCAGCGACATGCAGGCATCACTGCTCTGTTTGTTCTTGGAAATAGCAGTGCGCTCTGGACAGAACGCCAGGAGGATGAAGAACTGCATGTGTCTGGGTAGTCATTATAAGCCACAATATATGCAAAGCTCTTCTTTGATGTAAAACATCCCTCTCATTGCTGAAACTGGGCAGAGCAGCAAACACCACATTTTTCTTTTTATAGTGAGTGTATGGTGCCTGGTTGACTGAGACGCCCAAAAAATAAATTATTTACCTTAAGATTTTCAATGGAAAGAACTCATGACGTCGCCATTGAAATAAATAAAAAATAAAATCAGTTAAAGTCAAACAGCATTTTTCGTCAGTTCCAAATTTACACCATATTTTATCCTCATCACTCGGGATCATTGGAAACTATTCCAGGAGTCTTTTAGTAGGCATCAACTACAGCCTCCTGGCAAAAATATCATTCTTTCATTCCTTGTTTTCTAAAACTCTTACCAGGGTCAGAGATATGCTTCTGTAGTCTAAATCCGTTTTAAACCTAGACATGGTTTCCTGCTGAAAATTATAGGGCCAGTAACTGCCACAACAACAGGTCCAAAGAACACTGGCACAACTGGACTGTGCGAGTTTACCAATGTGCACAAAAGCAGACTAATCTCCCCCACCTGTATGGGTCTTCATGTGCTCATCAAAATACTGTTTCATGTTGAAGTCTTTGCCACACCACTGGCACATGAACTGCTTGTGCCCGATGTGAATGCTCATGTGGGAGCGCAGCTGGTATTTGTACTGGAACCGCTCGTCACAGTTCTGCAGCAGAGACAGGAGAGGCGTTCAGAGATGCAGCCAGGTCAGTAGAGAGGTGTGGACAGACACGCACGCACGCACGCACGCACGCACGCACACAGAAACAGAGAAACCTATACTTGAATATTAAACTAGACTTTTGTTAATGTGTGTCAACTTGTTGTAAATAGTTTTTTTGAGTTACCAAAGATTACATTTCTTTCACAAATTTAGAAATGAGATGTCCTGCAGAGTTCTGTTTGTTTCTGCATATTTAAGTATTCCTGTACAAACATGAAGGGCGGCCAGCATCACCCCAGCATAAACTGAAATTCGGAATTTGGGGAAAATGTTGCAGAAAAACATATTTCACACCTGCAAATGAAAATGAGTCAATTAATATGTCTAAGAAATATTAAACTTTACAATAACAATAAAACTTTGCAAAGATTTTGGGTTTGTTATTGTTGTCGCCTAAAGGGCATTTTCAATCTAAGATATGTACTTAAAAAGTGTAATTTAAATTGGAAGTTATTTTCAAGTACACATCAGCTGATTATCAAATCTGATAGCGAATTAATATTCTCAGCATAATTAAAGAAATTAATTATATATCTCCTCATTAAAGGATATTTACTCTTATGAGGTAGATGGTTTGAGATGCCACTGGTTGCATCCATTGGTCAACACCCACGATACCAACACTTTTTTGTTTGCACTATAAAGCTTTCTTTGGCCAGGTCTTGTCCTGAGGTGAAGTATTTATAATTTCAGTGGCACCACCTGACTAAATAAATGTCTAAGGAGGGGGAGGGGTCTAGTTTTTCCCATCTGGTCTTGGTCTATACATTACATACATTTTCTAAGTTTGTAATTACATTTTACAGCATGGGGTTACAACTCCACCCAAACTAAAGCTTTGTGTGGCATCTGACATCTAAAGGGTCTGGAGAGGGAAAGGGTAAAACAAGCAGGCCGTCAGCACTTTAGACTGAACAACAACCTAGAGGGCGATAAGAAAGTTGCTTTTACCCAGCCGTGTGGAATAGAAATAAACTAAGAAATGTTAATGTTCAAAATACTTTCCAAAGAGAGGTTAGAGGCTTGTCCAGAACATTTATTCTAACAGTAGCTCTTGCATCCATTAATTTGTCAGCACTGCTTGTGATTTAATTTATAATATATGACACAGTTTAACTTTCATTTATTTACACAACTCTACTGGCAGCACCGTTTGCTGAATATTTAATAGAGGACAGACAGAAAATGACACACATCAACTGAATAAACAGAATATTGGAGTTAGTCACAAACCACATGGTACACATGGCCAAAACATTGAATTAAAAGCACCTTGACGAAGGTTTTGGAGGCCCACAATGAGACACTCATCCGATATGTACACTTCAGTCATGCCACACAAGACAAAGTCGTTGATTAACAAACAAAGCCTATTTTCAAAAGTGTAGATATTGTTAATGGAGCTGTTATTTTAAAGTAATCATTCGGGATCTTAGTCATGAAGTCTTCAATGGTCCACAAACGGATCTTACCTCACAACGGAAGGGCTTTTCCCCAGAGTGCTGGAGTGAGTGAACTTTTAATGACATGCTGCGTTTAAATGACTTCCCACATGTCTCACAGGTGAACGGCATGTCTTTAGTGTGAGCTGGAATCGGGAAAAATAGATTGACTTAATAAAAAGCAGCAAACAGCAGTTGATGATAGCTGATCAAACGATTTTAAAGTTTCAGAGAGGATAAACTGCGCTAGAATGATATTCTGACGGTGTAAACTTGAAGAGATTGTCAATTTTATTATGGCCATTGATTCATTGATTCTTTTGCAAGTACAAGTTTTTTTCCAATAAAAGATGTTATCTTTGAACATTCAGAATATATAGAATATCAGTAAATCTGTATGTCAAGTAAAAATAATACATCCCTAAATCAGAAAAGGGTACAGTGAAAGTATATTAAAACATTTGCTTCTGCAGTGAATCTCATAAGAACATTTTAAAGGACTCTGGAAACGTTTCAGTGATTAATTGACAAGATCTGAAGCATCAATAGCTAATTTAATCACAGGTTAAAGGGATTACTTTGGCAAACCTTTGTTAAGCACTACAATATCGAGATTAATTACAAAATGCCACCCAAACATTATTATGCAAAGAAAGAAGCGTTGTTAACCTTGTCCACAGGTGAGTTTCATGTCTCTGGGCTCTGATGTATCCGAGATGGACCATCACAGTAAAATGTGTACTGTGATCTGGTGAGACACTATTACAAATGTGGTTTTCCCCCCTTTCCTACAATAAATGCACACCATGTGCTCTGGACCAGGGATGAAAGAGACCACCAGACTGCATCAGCAATGATTTCAAAACCCAGCTCTGTGATGGTGTCACATTAGTGTCATTGGTGAAGGTAATTTATGCTTCTGAGCTGGCAGTAATAATGCAGAAAAATACATGAAGATGATTGGCTGTTCTTACACTGCACACTACACAACTAGTGTGTACCAGTTTTGCCAAAACGTAGAACTCAGTATGTGAGTAACTTCATAATATGAAGTACTCAAAACAAACAAACAAACAAATAAATAAAAACACAACACTACTACTGGGGAACATGGCCAGTTGACCTCACACACTATATTCAATAATGCAATGTGCTACTGGCAGAGATGCTGGTCGCTGCGGTCACAAGAGCGGTTTCTGATTGTGCTGTAGCATAATCGCCTTTATGACAGCATGCTTTAATATACAAGGATGACCAGACCAGTGTGCGGTACAGACAAACCGCAATGTACATGTATGCGGTTTTAAAAGCAGCCATCGCGCAACATATGCTACCTGCAAGACTACATGTTATATATATATTTTTAGATAATTCGGCATATACTACAAAGGCATGGCTGAAGAAAATGTTTACAGGCACTGGACAGGCCTGGCTGCAGACCTCCTTGTTCCCAATAGGAAATGTGTAGCGGATTTATGAAGAAAAAATGCAGCAACAACCTCAGACTGTTGCACACCTTGGGACATGTTTGCAGGAAGAATGGCACAAAAATAAAAAACCCAAATGAAACGCTTCCTTCTTTAGCCTCTCCAGTGACAGAAGGAATGGCAAAATTACAAAGTGGTAAAGGCTTTACTGCTCCATTTTCTTTGAACAGTGTTGCAGGCCTGAAATAGGAAAGGACATCTACACTGAAACTAAATGAGGCTGATGAGGGGAAAAAAATAAATAAATAAAGAACTACACGGGTTCACAACGTTTTCAGAGATAAAAGGCAAGGTTTGGATTTTTTATATTTGCGATTTAAATATCAACCAAACTTGTTCTGATGGTGTTTGCACACGATATCTTTGAGTTAAAACACTGTTAGTTAAAACTGGCAACCCTGACAGAAAATACTAGAAATCATAAAAACATGACTTTTAAAAACTACACTATACCTTGTAGAAAAAAAAAAACAAATTTAAAGAGAACATATAAAACATAAATGTGTTTGTTTAACAATGTTGGCTTGACAGCTTTGATGAGGATCTAAATGAAGGCCAGACTTACCAACCATATGCTTACGGACATGAGCCATTGTATAAAACTTCTTCTCACAGATTTCACATGAGAATTTCTTCTCTGCATAGCCGTGCACAATCTTAATGTGCTCATGCAGTGACCACAGCTTCTTAAAGGACTTGTTGCAGGAGACACACTGAGGAACATAAAGAAGACAAAAATATAAAAGATTAATCATATCGTTGTGCTCTCATCACAACTGTTTAATGAAGCAGCAGCTCCATCTACTGGCAGAAAAGAGGAATCAAGAATGTCATTGCATTACATACAATTCATTTATATAAGTCTTGCTCAGCCCTTTTCAAGCTTTGTTAGGTAATTCTGAATGATGTAATTGGGCACTCATTAAAAAAAAAGTCTTAAATTTTAAAGTAAACGTCAAAGTAAAATGTTAAACTCTGACTTGTCTGCTGCAGAAGAAGCATGTTTCTGTCTTTCTATAAAGTTAATCTAGTTGTGTGACTGCATCTTCGCATAAACTTCTTTCAACAAGCAAAACAGCAACAAAAAAGTTTACGGGATGATCAAAATGCTTAACTTGGTCACATAAGATCTAAGAGACTTCCACTCGTTAGTTTTAAAGGCCAAGATCATGTATCAGATCATATTATTTGCAATAACAAGTGTGTCAAGTCTTTTGAATCAAAATAAATGAAGTTCTTTTTACAAATAAATTAAATATATGATCAATTAAGACTGCCATCATGTTTTGTTTTTACATTTTAAGATAAACTTGAGACTGATATAGCTGGCGTTAAGACAACCCCCCCACACATCAGTCCAGCTCTGAGGTCTTTACACTGGCTGCCTGTCCATCAGAGGATAGACAAGTTCTGATACTGGTCTATAAAAATGGTTCAGGACCAATATACATCAGTGACCTTCTGACCCAGCACGAACCTTCTAGACCTCTCAGATCATCTGGATCAGTTTTGTTTTTTTTGTTTGTTTTTTTTAAATCAGTTCCAAGAATCAGAACCAGACACGGAGAAGCTTCCTTCAGCTTCTATGCTCCACATGTCTGGAACAAACTCCCAGAAATCCTCAGATCAGCTGAAATAATCAATTTATATAAGACTCACCTCTATTTGAATACAGCTCCAAATCTGCAGTTACTTTTGAGCCTAAGTTAACTTTAACTTTAAAACATTAACATTTTAAATTAGGCTTTTTATTTTCTGCTGTGATGTTTTAATGTCTCTGTAAAGCACTTTGAATCACCTTGTTGTTGAATTGTGTTTTACAAAAAAAACCTGCCTTGCCTAATATCCCAGACAGGCCAAATCTGGCAGTGGAGAAAACTGCTCTTCAGTCTTTAAGTCCAGATACTTATCTTAACAAATTTGTGTTGTGAAGATTAGATCAGAGAAAATAATCATTTTGTAATTTTTAGTGTCTGTTGCCGGAAACAAAGATATGACATCAGTTTCAGGTATAAACGCATCCTTTTTTTTTTTTTTTTTTCAAAATACAAGCTCTAAATCGGTCCTTCGAATAAACCAAGGACGTTAATCAAACTCAGCAAAATAGGAGTTAAGATATTCATAGCAATGCCATGGCTTGAGCTGTAACTGCTGATTACTTGGTTACTCCAACAGTATACAGATTACTCCACCTATTGCGTAATCAGATAAGAAATACTTTAGCCTACTTAAGAAGCATATACATAAGAGTAAATGCAGGTCTCTTAAAACAATCAGCAACTTCACTAGGCTTCATCTCAACTAGCAAACTCTTCACAAAATCAACTCCAAAATGTCATTTACATGTTGTGACATGTAGATGCAGCTTCTGCAGAAATACTCATGTAAAATGAGATGCAAAAATCTTACAAATACAGATTCTGTTTAAGGAAAACACCAGTTTAACATGCAAGTTTAATGTACGACAACAGTATAATCAGACAAAAACTAAATGTATTGCAGCAAATGAGAAGGTACTATTGATGGTGAAGCTTGACAGTACAAACTGTGTCACAACCATGGAGGTATTTTCAGCTATGATAAATCCTGGTGTGTCAACTGTGAAAAAAAAAGTATTGAAAAATAAATTAATTAAATTAATAAATTGACCCAAGCGAAGTGAACCTCAGACAGTTGTCCATGGAGTAATAGTAATCATACATGCTTAAAAGTAAACAAGGACATGTAAATAAGAACATTTTGGAGTTATTAGGCATTTTTTGTTGTCATATAGTCTAGTTCTACAAATCCACTTTCAGCGACTACACAAAGTTTGGCAAACAGGGGCTTTGTCAGACAGGGTTGTTGCGTGCACTGAAAAGAAAGCAGCATTTATCTTGTCAAACTCTGGAATTGATGGTAAATAAATTAATGTCATAAATTTGTCATTTTCTTTGGCTCATCTCCTTACCCACCTCTCCATTTTACAATTTGCACCATACAAGAAAGTTGTGCAACACTAGAAATAATCTGTGCCAAACATAATGACTCCTGAGAATACAGCCAAATGAAACTGATGAAAAGATACAAAGACGGTTTTTGTAATCAAGTTTCATAAAAGACATATTTATGCATTACTTATGACTCTACAATTAAAATGTTGAATCAAATTTTGCAGTGTTGGATTAATAAATAAATAATAGACCTATAGAACAGCAGATGCTTGATGGTAATTTCAGAGACCTCGAATAAGTGTGTGTGTGTGTGTGTGTGTGCGCGCGCGCGTGCGTGCGCAACGGAAGAATCTATAGCAGATTTTAGAATAACAAATACTTGATGACATAAAATCTAAACACCCCTACATTTTCCATATAAACCATAAAACTAGGTTGCAGTAGATTTATTATTAACTTTCTTGTTTGACAGTACCTACCAAGATGTCAACCTTGGGATTGGACTCCTTTATTCAGAATAAAATTAATAAGAAAAACTACAGCGGTTCCAGATGAAAGAAGTTTGCCATACCTGGATGTTCTTCTCGCAGTCCGTCTGCTGATGCAGTGCCAGCTCACTCTCCAAGACGAACTTCTTGCCACACTTGTCACAAATCTGCATTCGTCTGTGCGTGACGTTCATGTGCTTCTCCAGGTACCAGCGCGTGTTGAACACTCTTGGACACTTTTCACACGCCAAGATCTCTTTCTCTTCTATTTCTGCCTTCCCTCCTGTTGTTGTGGTACTGGCAGAGGAAGGAGCCGACCTGACTGACCTGCGCTTGCTCTTGGGAGTCTCTATGCGCTTGCGCCGTCCCCTGGTGGTCATCCCAGCAGTGGCAGCACTCAGAGCTGTTCTGAGACTTTTCCTCTGTGGCTGGCTGGCAGCTGATGCACTGCTAGCACCTCTACGGGTTCTTTTTGACCGTATCCTTTGACTCTCAATCTCTTCTTCCTCGTCATCTTCTTCATCGTGGGTGTCTTCTTCATCCTCTTCTTCCTCATCCTCCTCCTCATCCTCCTCCTCTTCTTCTTCATCCTCCTCATCGCTTCCAGCTCTCTCAGAGTCATCTGCTGTGGTTCCAGTTTTATTGTCCCCCTTAGATACATGAAGTGTCTGGTTGTTCAGGTTAACTTCCACAATGATCTGCTCACGCTTGTACCCCTCCTCACAGTCCTCACCCTCTTCCTCTTCGTCTTCGTCCTCATCTTCAGTGTCATCAGACGATCCCTCGTTACCTCCTTGGGACCCTTGTGCTCCCGCCTCCTGCCCTGTTCCTCCCTCTCTGAAGTACTGCTGATGTTGCTGTGGTGTCACATGTGGAGAGGGCAACTGACCAATGCTCTGATCTCCAATCGATGCCTTGGCTGCCATTTTATTGTCCACTAGCACAGAATAAGGTTTTCCACCAACCTCCCTCTTAAAAACCTTTCCCATCAAGTCTAGGTCTGGGTTAGGAGAGTGAAAATAGGACTGGGACACCGGTGCCCTGTGCCCCTCGTCCTGAGACATCCCGCCAAGATTGGGCACGGAAATGTCCTCCTTGAGGCTTTGGCAGGATTTCATGAAGAGGGTTGGAAGGGTGGGGTTAGTCGGGAGCACAAGATAATTAAAAAGACTAACTTCTATGACCCTTAGGAAGACTAGCCTAACCTATAAGGAAGGGCAGGGGATGTCACGCCAATCCCCCACCCTCCTACTTCAGAGACAGGAAGGAGGGGATGAGGTAAGAGAGAGTCAGCCTGATTCAAAGAGAGCATCCATGCTGTCCAGGGTAGGAAATGCAATTGGGAAGACATAAAAATTGTCCCAATATTGGTTCCATGTGCTTAAAAAGCCAACTACAAATCAGCTTTACATGCTATGAGAACTGCAGCTCTGAAGGGCGTCACGGTCTTCAAACTGCAAAGAAAGTAAAGGTGTGCTGGATGCCAGACAGAGAGCTTCCGAAAGGACCTCTGTCTTGCTTGAACAGCCATTTACTGTACGTGACCTATAAAAGATATGACAGAGAAAAAACAGAAAAAAAAAAAATACAGATGAGTTCAGAGGAGATGTGCTTTTGTTCTTATGTTTCACTAGAGATACTACCTGCAGGCTCGAGTTTTAAACAGTACGTAGCACATTTGTCCACAAACGTGTCAGTGCTCTGTGGGAACTGAAACCACAACTTTCAAAAAAATATCAGCAGCCTAAATATCTCTAGACTACAACTGAAATACCTCATCATCAAATATAATTGATAGTTTGATTTCTAAAGTGACAACAAAATAGATGGCATTTCTCAAAGGCATTTTTACAACATCCAAACAAGGCGTTTTATTCCTAAAATACTGGGTAGACACAACATATCTTCCAGAAGACTGACGTTTTCTTTTTTAAACATGACCTTTAAAAGAAGATAAACTTCAAAGCTTGTTTGTACCACAAGTTGCACTGGACTATGTATAAACAAAGATAAAAATCACCGTACCCATCTATATTCTGCATCTAAATCCTAAATATGTCCTCCTGTCATAACCCCACCTCAGTTACAAGTATGCAAATATGAAATGAAATAGCTGGAGAAGCACCGATTAAAACACAAGATTGATATTTTTTTTTTTTTTTTTTTTTTTTTTAAAAGATCACACATGCACACATCTCCCATTGACTGTTAGAAAGCGTAGAGTAACCACAGCAGGGGAGCTTGTATTGCAGATACAACCACAGGAAACCGTATTTTACAGCCTGTCAGAAAGGCTTGCATGCTGCACTTCTTTGCAACCTGAAGGTTAACATGTTTAAACAAGTTAAAGACTGAAAAAGGGCACACAAGTCAAATATACGATATACTTTTTTGGACTTCTTATTGTATTATCTGTATGGTCGTGGATTTGAGTGCAACCATTCAGAGGCGTTCTTGGCTGATGGCTGATGGCTGGCTGACCTCAAACACCCTCACACCCTGCTATCTATCCTGAGTGTGCATTGAGTTGGTTTGTTTGCTAGAAAACATTTGCAAGCAGTATACAAAAAGTGCATTTCCTTTCTTGGAGGCAGCATACATCCTCTCTTACACATATCTACACAAGCATCTTATGCTTAACTTTTACCAAACAGCAATCCGCTGTCTACAAAGAAAACGTACAGAGGCCAAAGGAGACGTTCATTTGCAAACAACCCTCACTTGCATGAAATCTAGTTTGTACTTTATATATTTAATTGGTCTTCACTAAGGTGAAGAGCTTGCAAAAGTGTCAAAACAGAAGGAAGTGAGCATGCAAAAGAGAAAATTAAAGATGACTTCTTTATAATGCCAACAATGTAGTTAAGGAAAAGATTACTAGCATGATTATATTGGATAATTGTGATTTTATCCTATTCACTTACAAAGTACAGGTACTAAGCCAATTAAATACACTTAGAAACTAACCGGAAATGCAAAAGAATAATGCATGTTCAGAAAGTGCAAATACATAAAATACAGCATTTTAGTATTTACGGTTAAAGTGAGACTGTTTGTACAAAAAGGTACAGCCGTATGTTGGTATGAACAATGAGAACAAGGTGATTGTATATACAATGCTTCAAATGGAGAGATATGTATATAGAGATTAAATTATTTTGCTTTAAAGTAGCAAATGTTTTGGTAGTGCTCACTCTGTAAATTAGCATCACAGTCCATTATATGTCACCAAAAGAACCATTTTTCATTAGTCGGATTTTCTACATTGTCACAGTCAACCACAACAGGAGCAGCAACTGCTCAATATAATCTGTGAAAAATCCTTATTCATTACAAATGGCAAATACTCTTTTGAAAGCTAAATGTAACACACAACTGTATTACTCATTATAATACTATTTATTAGATATAAGCCTTCATTCATTGATCAATTTGTGCCAAGAATCCATTTGTAAATTAAATAAATTCTTTATTTTAATAAAATTATCATAGAAATTTGTTTTTTCCTTATTATTTCACAAATACAGAAAAAAAGTATCCCACTGTGAACATAAACTGATTTTAATTATTATTGTGATTAAAATTGTATGTGTGTGTCATCTCTACCTCCCTTTGAAAATACAAACTTTAGCTATTTGCATAAACAATGTATAAGACAGACACGCCTGTCTTCCTGTGCATGCTGACTTGGATCCTCTCTGAGAATTGCACAGGAGTTCTGAGAACATTAAGACTACAGGGGGAGGGTGTGTTCTGCATTGACACAGCGACTCCACTCACATGGTTGTCCTAGACACAAAGCCATAATCTGTGTCTAGATGACAGAGCAACATAAACTGCACGAGAAACCGCCGCTCCCATTTACTTTGAACCACCTGTGTCTTTAAGCAATAAAGAGATCACTTTCAAAAAGGATCTAATTTGAAAAAGACAAAAACTAATCAAAATTGCCAAACTTGTGGCTAAGATGGAGGAAAAAAAAACAAAAAACAAAAAAAAAAAACACAAAACACAATAGTTTAAATAAATACACAACAAATCCTGCAGATATGAATAAATGTTTCTACCCTCCTATCAATATCAATGAGTCATTTCTGAGTTTCACTCATTGTGAAATTATGCAGCCCTTTGATGTGGGAAAATCATGTATAGCTCACAACTCTCGATATCAGTAAAATTACACAGCTTGTGAGATCTGGAGGTTAAACTCGTTGAAAAGTTGAAAGCCAAACAGCCTTTAGCTTTAAAAGATTAATGTTGCACAGTTAGACATAAATAAAAAAAAAAGAAAAAAAAAAAAGCAAGCATCAATGCACGTCTTTCTTTGACAGCCTGCTTCACTAATCCAAAACACTCCAATCCTCAGCAAAACTTGCTGAGAAATCAAAGTTTTTCCACCAGCTCAATTCAAAGCTTTCCTCAATCAGGTTTCCAAGACATTCTGAGAAACCAAAACTCATTTCACATAGCGTAAGCCACAAAACCAGTAATACACCGGATAGATGCTACAGCGGTTTAATACATGTATAACACAGGATGGGAGTCTTTCTGCAGAGGCACTATACCACACTAAAACCAAGAGCATTGAATGGTGCACATGTTGACAAGTCCTTGGCTTAGTTCCGACAATAAAGCAGATGACACTTATGTAGTCCAAATGGGGCACCTTTACCTTTTACTACGCAGAAAAGCTACTCAAATCCACACACCCTATCAAGTCTAGACTTTAATGAGATTTCCCTTTCACAACTTGTAGAGGACCGTGTGAAGGTTCACATTCCTCACTCTGTCCAAACTCATAAGACTTTAACCAGCTCACTGTGCGTGCGCTGTAGGAGTTCTTCATGCCTCTGTAGGTATGTGGCCCTCCAGCTCCCAGAGCAGTAACCAGGGCTTTTCACTGCATTACCTGGGACTACCTATGGCGAGTTAGCTCCTGTCTTTTTTTTGTATGTTCCGTCTCATTCCTACAGAAGAGATACTGACAAGAGTTCTCAGATTATTGTATTTTCTATGACACTTAAAATAATGTGTACCAACAAGTTGACAGATGACTTTATTGCGAGGATCGCATTTCCAAGATGTAATCAAACTAATACACTGTTGAAGTGGGAGCTGCGTGTGAAGCACGGGAAGGGTTAAAGCCGAAAGGCAACACTGTACGACTAAGAGCGGCGAAGGTCTGCAGGCCTGAGCAACCCGGGCTACGTAGCCTGTTAGCAGCCGTCTCCGGCACCAGCCGAACACACATCCCGAGCTAACGTGGCTACGTTAGCCCGAGATGCAGCCACCAGGTCACTTTATCCGCAAAAAACCCACACAGCCCCGCACCAGCGGCACTATCCAAAGCTACTATTTCCTGACACGCTTTAACCACAACTAGATAAGAGTACTTTCACTTGTTTCCCCCCTTTTTAAAACCCAAAGCCGCCCAGATTATGGCTAGTTAGCTCACGCCTAGCCTTAACGTCAGATATCTAGCATTAATGTCACACTTACTTTCGATGCTGCACATTAAAATGTAGTGAATGACAGTAACGGGGCCCTCGTGACGCCAAACGAAGAGTCGATGTCACGCTTTGTTTTGAGAGAATCTGTCCTCCCGAGCGCGTATGTCCTAACAACTGTTAACGCTGGAAAACCCACTCAAGTCGACACTGTCACAAAGTCAGCGCGAGACGAGCTCGCGGGCGGCTCTCCCCGTAGCGACAGCCGCCTCCTGCCGCTGTCATGACTGTCACCCACGCAAGTGCAAAAGAAAAAAAACAAAACAAACACCAGAAGACAACGTTTTGTTGCCGGTTTGCTGGCTTACCTTCCGTTGAGAGCGACCTCTTTCTTGCGTTCGTGCAATCAGAGTTGCACAGATTCAGACGCGCAACTTTCTCGCTCGTCCTGCCTTTACATTGTCGGATGTGCATTCACAGAGGGCACTGTCAGTTTCCTTTTTGTACATAGTGTTTATTTTCTTTTTCTTTTTTTCTGACGATGTTTACGTTCTGCGCAGATGTCCGCGTACCGGCGTCCTCAGCCCCGCTACGTGGCCCAGCCAACAACTAGCGCGTGCCACCGCCGTCCCGCGCTCTTCCCAGCCGCTCGGGCCGCTGTCTGGGCAGGCGCGCGCGGCGGAGTGTCTGCGTCTGAATTCCTCTAGTCTCCTCTCCATAGACAGGGCACGCGCGCACACGCTAAACTGCTATCCCCGATTGATTAAACCATTATGAGAACACTCGGAGGACCGTTTCGTATGCTCGAGGGCAAAAAACATTTAAACAATCTGATTCTGAAACACGAGCAGTGATATTCTAGAGTCCCACGACTTTGATGTAGATCATGATTTTGAAGTTATATCATATACTCAATGTCAAATATCAATTTTTGTATCTGTGCGTCCCTAATTAACATCTATGTACGAATTACTAAACGGGACGAGGTGCAGTCCTGGGAGTCCAAAGAAAAGGGCTCCCGCTCATATCCAGGAATTTGACACCAAACAACCACTTTAAGATGCAGAAAGCTTGTAAGCTTTGACAAAGAGCCAAAATGAGGCAAAGACCACAAAAAAAAAAAAAAAAAAAAAAATGGATCGAAAACGACCATTAAAAAAAATGGACAAAACATTTAAAATATGACACATGACCTAAGGACAGCGGAAGTATGAAGAACAAAATAAAATGCAAATCAGTCATATTTTTGATACGTTATAGAAAATGGTAATCTTGATACAAAATGGGTAAAGTAACGAAGTAAGAAAAATAAAGATAAAATGCCACAATGGAAGAGAAATAGCCACAAAAAATAAATCCATATTCTTATTGGTTTTTGTTTTATCCAAGTTTCTTAGTTCTTGGTAGTGACTTTAATGGGTAACCGTTGTAAATATGCACACATGGATGTATGGATATAAAGTATAAACTAAAGTGAAGTACCTTGAATGTGGTAAGTGTAATTTATTTTGTACATGCACATAGATTAATCTGAAATAAGGGTAATAACTAAACATTACTGGAGTAATATCTTATTTTGCATGACAACAGCACCCTCGTGTGCTGACAAGTACACTTTACACTGTATAGTCTATTTAATCTTCTAGATTCACGATCAATAACTAAAAAGACTGACCACAGAGAGGTAGAAAGAAAACTTTATTGTTGAGTTAAGCCAATTCTGAATGGTGGGTCTTACTCTTTTCCATTAGATGAAAGACAGCGAGAACAGTGAAGAAGGAGAGGTCATCTTCTACTGTCCAGCAGGCACATTCCAATTGATTGGGGGGCGGCAATATTATTCATGAAGAAACAAAATCTTGAGTTAATTCAAGAGATAGCTTTTCATTAGACAACTGTAACACAACTTGCTTAAACTTTTCAGCACAACAATATCAGCCCATATCAGTTGAAATTTAACAAGATTAAAATGAATCGTACACAATTTTCCCTCATAAAATTACCACATGCTGAGATTTCAATATGGAACAATTTGAGACGAGAATTTACTGCATTGCTGATCACTCTCAAAATACTATGTATTGTGTGTATTAGCTATCAAAGATGGCAAGATTAACGCCTTCATTTCCAAACACAAGGGTGGACTTCACACATGTATCCATCACAAACCTCTCACTCCGTCTTCCACCATGCTGCTGTCAGCAGTGCCCAGTCCAATGGTGGTTAGAGAAGGAGTGTGAGGAATGTATAATGATGAGAAAATCCTAAACTGCATATTCTAACCACCCTCTCCATGGCCCATGTTAGAGCTGGTGGCAACATGGAGCAAAGATCCAATCATTGGGGCAGCTGAAGCAACGTGCCCTGTCCAGACGGCAAGTAAGTGACATTGCGAGAACGCGAGAGCTGGAAGGCGATGTCCTCGGCCGCCTCAAGTTTACGAAGCTCTACCAACCCGTCACCAGCCTCCATCAGAGAGTTGGCAATGAGCAAGGCAGCCTGAGAATCTCCTTCTGCAGATATGATGGCTGCCTGCTTCTGTTGCTCTGCCTAAAGAAACACAAATCAAATTGAAGTTTCCCTCTTCCTTCAAAGACAGATTACATACCAAGTTTTATTGCACAGTTACTACAGGAAGAACATGCGTGTTAAAATAATACCTTTTCTACAACAAAACGAGCTCTTTCAGCCTCCTGCTGGGCCACCTGCTTCATCTCAACAGCCTCTGTGAATTCCTTTCCAAAGGTCAAGTGTGTCTGAAAGAACACCATAAAATTGTTTAACCAAGTGGAGATGCATCCAAAATGTTCACGCAGGCATTGTAAAAAAACAAAACAAAAAACAAACGTAGAAGTGGCCTCTTACCAATGAAACATCGTCCAAGATTAGACCGAAGGTGGAAGCTCGTTCTGTAAGATCCTCACTAACCTGCCGAGATACAAGCTCCCTCTGAGTGATGAGCTCCCCGGCATCAAATCTAGCCTGTAAGAGACACACACATTACTGTGGAGTCAGCGTATCAGCTCATTATCCAAGTGAAGTCAATTAAAGGTGTTTATTTCTGGTTTTACACTTACCACTACAGCCTTTAAGACCTCTGTGGTGATGGACGGTAGTACCCTCTCATCGTAGTCCTCACCGATACTGGTGAAGATACGTGGCAGCTGAGTTGTCACCGGCCGGAAGAGGATACGCAGTGTGATGTTAACATTCTGCAGATCTGTGAGAAGGGTTCAAGATGAACTCATTACACATAATGCACAACTAAAAGCACAGCACAGGATTGTTTTTCTAATTTAGTTTTTTTCATACCTTTGCTGCCTGTGATGACGGGCACATTGCGTGGACGGGAACGGCAGTCAAAGATGACCGGCTTCTGAACCCAGGGAATGAGGAAGTGGGTTCCTTCACCAACAACTTCCTCTTGTACACCTCTGAACCTGTCAAATATCACGGCCTGGTGCCCTGCATCAACTACAGGAAACAAGATGGTCAGTCTCTCATCTGCAGTGGACATTGTTTAAAAACTGTTTTGCATTTTATGAGGTGAGCCATTATTATTCAAGGTTGCATTTTCCTCTCTGGCCAAACAGTACTGATAAATATTCTGAAAATGATGGAAAATGTGTAGTAGTTAAAAATACAAATGATCAATTCTGAGATTAATGACAAACACTTGAACAAAATTATAATTTTTTTATCTATTTTATGCATCTGTTGTTGCTTATTTACAGGCATAAAAAGGTTAAGGAAGAGCTGCCATTGGCTACACCGATTAACAAAAAGACTATGTGCAGCAAAGTGGAAATGAGACCCATTTAGGCGATTAATCAAAATGCAAATGAGCACATTCATAGGGATGTCTCTATCTGATATCGGTCCCGATATTAACTAAGTATATGGATTGGTTATAAGAAAATTAAACGCTCTATTGATGTCAAATTTGTTACCGATGTACAGATATGTTTTATTCCATTGTAATGCTGATGCACAATTATTTATGGCTGCTTGTCCCAAATAGTCAATTTTTTGTTGCAAATAACAGTTCAATAAATCTGGATCTGTATTATTTTGTTGCATTTTGTCTTAGGAAATTATTGTTTAGTTTGCAGAGAAATGTATAAGTCTTGTTTGCACTTAACCTCTTCCACATGAGGAAGTATAAAACTCATTCAACACTTCCAGAAATTTTCGTTCATATAGCTACTACTTCACTTGAACATTTTTCTATTTAAACTACATTTTTATAAAATGATAAATTGCCTTTTTCTAAATAATCTATTAGTAAAGGAGTAAAAATTCAAAACCAGTTTAATGTTATACAGTTAAGATTTAAGCGGTGCTCCTATTTGTGCAGACATTCCCATAATTAATGTCAGGCAATGAGCAATATACATCACTTCTGTTACATTTTCTTTTTACTCATGTATTTCTATTCCTTTGATGTTGCCATCATGCCAGTCCTTGTGTTTTTGTAAATACCAGGACCTTTGTAAATAGTGGTTTACAAATGTATTGTGCAGACTCACCATTGAAGAGGGCAGAGTTCACAACTCCTCCACCGATGGCAAGGGCGAGCCCCAACTTCCCAATGGACTCAAATAACTTTGCCATGACAGCAACCTGCAGGTGTTGAGAAAAAAAAACATGTTTAACCCCAATTCCACAGCACTTACTTTACTCCACCGCAGTATAACACAGGCCACTTTAAATCGTCGTAGCAGCGCTTACAAAAGCCAATTTCACCCCTTTTTTCCAGGAAGAGTTTGGCCTTGAGGGACGCCGCGGCTGAGCGCAGCAGCTAATCCAGCTCAGGATCCGGCCTCAGCAGAGTCGGTCGCGGACGGACGCGGAGAGGAGTCCGGACGCTGCCTGTACACGTCCACGACGTCTAAAACGTGATGTTAAACGCGTTTTAGCGGCTCGCACCAGCTAAACCCACCCGCACCACGCCGAGGGGCACGTTAGCTTTCCCTGATTCACGTGCACACCGGCGGCTCGCGCTCGCCTTACCCAACTCTGAGTTCACACGTTCTTCGTGAGTAAAACACAACAGCATTCCCGTGTCATCGTGCCGGGGTTTCTAAAGTAACGTTTCGTATTTCCAGTCCAGGGAGGCGCGGCGTGCCAGACTCACCTCAGCTCGCTCCGACGTCCGTGACCTCCACGACGGCGACGAACGCTTGAAACGTTGCGTCACGGCGCCTGCGCACTGCACACTGCAACGTCGTCTCCGATTGGATGGAACAGACACTTCTTCTTCTACGACTTGACAGTCAAAGTTAAAGATCTTAGTGCCGCCAGCTGCAGCTGCAACGATCCTCACGAGGTCTCCTAACTGTCTTATAGACGTATTGAATGAATAAATAAAAAAATACCAAATGCATTCATTGTAAAATGATCTGCTCGTGGATTTTTCACAGAACAGACCCACCAGCACGCAGACAAGAGTCAATCAGATGGTCTTCGTTTTATCCCAGAATGAAGCCTCGCTTATGTACAACGATACATACAATTAAGTTAAGCAAACTCACCAAAAATAGAAATGCCACAAGAAAATCTGCAAGAACCAAACAAAATGCAAATGATTAAAAAGAAATATAAGTGCTGCCAGCCTGTGACACAACTCATCACTAGGAGATGCATATTTACATTAACAAAGCACATCATGACTGATATGGCACAGAAAATTACCATAATGAGAGACAAAAAATAAATAAAATACACAAAAAAGACAAGAACAAGTAACTTGATTAAAACGCATACACACTAAGAAATGTTAAATGTTGTTGTAAAACATCTGCATGATGCACAGCTTTAGACAGAGGAAACCAGAAGCTGTATCTGCATGTTTTGTGGGTGTGTTGGTCCAATAGTCCATATTCTAGATCATTATATATGTTAGTCCAGACTGTGTTGGTCCATATTCTGTTTATCTAGATGTGGCCCTGTGATGGAGTAGCAACATGTCCAAGGTGTACCCTGACCTTTGCCTAATGAGAATTGGAATAGGCCTTAGCAGATCCCCATGACCCTGAGTAGGAATAAGTAGGTTAAGATGATGGGTGGATGGATGCATGGATGGGTGGATGGATGCATGGATGGATGGATGGATGCATGGATGGATGGATGCATGGATGGATGGATGGATGGATGGATGGATGCATGGATGAATGGATGCATGGATGGATGGATGCATGGATGGATGGATGCATGGATGGATGGATGCATGGATGGATGGATGCATGGATGGATGGATGCATGGATAGATGGATGCATGGATGGATGGATGCATGGATAAATGGATGTATGGATGGATGGATAGATGGATGCATGGTTGGAGCCCCAGCTATCACACTGGCAAATCTTATGTGGGTCATTTGGTCCACAGGTCATAAGCTGGGTCAAACTTGGTTTATGCCATGTTTTTTTCATATTCTTGCGGCATGTATATCATATTGTGGATAACATCAAAACGTTCTTGTTTCACTGTTAATATATTATGTCATGATAATAATAATAAATAATAATAAACAAAAAACAAAAACCTCAGCGTCCAGACACCTGCACACGTGTTGTGGCAACACTCGGTGGCCCCCTGGCAACGGGAGAAGGAACTACACGCGAACAGTTTCACTTTCCTTCCAGTTCTTGTAAAGAGTGACGATCTTTGAAAGTTAGCCAGAAACGAGAAACAACCGTGAAACACCTGCGAGGTCAGTAATCCTTAAATCTGAACGGCATCCAAAAAGGGTGAAGTAAATCGGGGTTTGATAGTTTAATAAATAAGGTCCGTTAAGCTGCGCCTGATTTCTTCACTTCCTCGTCACTCGACCCTGCAAACGTAGCTCGTGTAGCCGTGAGCAGTAGCATCCGCTGCACTTTGCCATCAGATTTGACCAGTAAAACCAAAATCAACGTACTTGTTGGAAACAGTGCAAATACGACTACGTGGCGTCCGTGAAAAGCAGCTTCAAACTAAGCATACGTTTACATTTAATCCCTTTGTCAAAAACACGGAGCCATCGGTCACAACATTGTGTTTCTCCTGTTTAGTTACAAGTATATAAGGGGATTACTAGTACAGAAGTGTAATTTAACGACACAGGAAATGTCTCAGTAGAGATAGTGGTGTGAAGATAAATACTTATAGATAGTCAAAACCCATTGATGTTGCAGGTTGTTGTTATTTTTCAGTAACCACCTCCAGATTGGTTTTTAGAAAACATACGTTTTTGGGTGGCTTTTGTTTTCTTAATGTTTCAGGTCAAAGTATAATCCATGAAATGAGTTGTGAATGTACTGTTTGTGATCCTGATGTAGTTTCACAGGGACGCCCAATAGAGGGTGTTATATAATCAATAATGCCTTTGTTTCGATTCAAAAGGGTGGGGTCCTTGCCTGGTTGTCTAAAGCATGAACGTATTCACACAGTGGTGTCTCGTTTTAGGGTTGTGTGATCGTGATCCTCATTGTTAAATTTACCGTCTCTGCAAAATTGTGCCCTTTTTGTGTTTCTGTCCGGTGGTGACTTGGAGAGTTGGTCCCACTCAGCAGTGATTGTGTTTTGTCCAGCAGATGGCAGAGCCGGGCAGGACTGTCAGGGTGACTGGCCTGCCCACAGACGTTCAGGATGAAAGGCTGAAAGACAAGTTATTCATCCACTTTCTTAGATCCAGGAATGGAGGAGGGGAAATAGACTCTGTCACCATCGCCAACGAAACGCCTGTGTCTGCGCTCATCACCTTTGAGGACAGCATAGGTCAGTGGGTTTGAAGCATGTGGGTCATTTTGAATAATTTACTTCTACTATAGACATTGTGGTGTGAAAATTCTCCTAATCATCACCGGCTCTCACAACACAACAGTAAAAACGGCTCACATTTTCCCCCGCTGTCACACCAGCATTTATTTGCATTTATTTACAGAGTATTAGTAAAGTATTGCATTATGTCTGCTGTCACCAATGATTTACATTGAGCTTGAATGCTGGCGGGCAAGTCAATGGAGTGGCCAATGGCAGAAACGCTTAGTCAGGGTGCTTCACAGACTGTGATTGATTTCCCTCCAATGACCCCTCTCACACAGTGGCACAGAGAGTAATTCAGCTCAGCCAACACATTCTGGAAGTGGATGAAAAGAAGTACAAACTCACTGCAACGCAGCCCCGTATAAGCTTGGATCCAGACCAGGTATATTTAGGTGTAGTTCTGCACAATATATAAATGAACTTGTATTATAGTGCAACATTAATGACTGTTGGTTGTTCCTCTTTTTCCATAATCTTAGATTATATTACGTTTATCAGCAACTATTAACTGCAACCACCTTCCCTGGGGAGTCACTGCATTGACGAGCCTTTATGAGAGATACCCTGGGGTCCAGATAACCTACCATGCTACCGAGCAAATCTGTACACTGTCTGGATCCTATTCAAATGTTCAAGCTGTCTTGGCTCAACTACTTGACCATCATCTTAAAGAACCAGGGTCAGCAGACAACAAAGAGTCTGATCGAACGGCCTCAAATGGGTCCAGGTCTGTTCAGACCTCACAGAAGCATCATACGCAAGTGTCTGACAATACAAGCAGAAAACCACACAGGGAAAAAGAAAAAAAAGAAAAGAATTACACTGGCAGGACATCTACTGACTACAACTTGGGTTCAAAAAGGGATCTGACACCTGGTGGTTACGGCTGGGAGGATGGAAGCAACACAGATGGTGGAGCTTTACAGTCTCCTCTCACGCTTGTGGAGGACTTCACTTTAATCGTGGATGCAGACATGTTCCAGTATCTGCAGAAACACTGCAGGGAGGAGTACCAGCATATCCTCAGTCGATACAACACAGAGGTCGTACATGAGACAAACCAGGGCTTGACCACTCTGTTTCTTAAAGTTGCAGAAACTGCAGTGATGGAGCAAAGGCAGCGGCACGAGTGTTTGAAGCTGGCAAGAGAGGCAATAAGTCAGCTTTATCAGGAGAGTGAGTTGATGATCCGTCGAGCCCAGGTCTCGAAGTCTAGCTTGTCCCCCAGAGGAGGACTGCAACGGGCAACGGAGAATTTAAGTCTCAAACTTCCCAAACTTCTTCTGAATGAAGATGAGAAATATATTTACATCATTGGGAGCAGTAGTGATGTGTCTGAAGCAAAGCGCCTTCTCCTGGACTATGATAAAGAGAGAGATACATGGAGCGATGGAGGCAGTCTTCTTAGGTACCCTTTGTATGATTCAGGTTCACCATCATCTCCTGCTCATCAAGAACAAGTCCCTTATGGCGTGACCTCAACTGTGGGACCTTGGAATTTGGAAGATGAGGGTAGAGCTGATGGAGCCAAAAAATATAAACTTGCGGCACGGTTTAAAGATTCAGGGATGCCTGCATTGGGCTCTCGATTTCCAACTGACTTCCCTTTTCGAGCAAACTCATCGCCCAGTAGGCAAACAGGTCTCGGGCCATTGCTAGGGTATGATGACCCTCCAGACACAGCAGGGATTTCTGGTGATCAGGTCTCTAGAGCAGTAGTCCAAAACTCTGCAGGGGATATCTTGTTTAAAACAAGATATGCATTGCCTCCGTCTACCACCGTGCAGAATAAAACCGATTTGAACAAAGAAATGGATACTAAACCCAAGAACTCAACGCCCCCCTTTAGTACTTCTCATTTCGATTCGTCAGATAGCGGTGCACTTCCGCCTGCAGGGTCTGGTGCCACCTTAAAGCGGGCCAGCAGTTTCTCAGGAACGCCTCAGAAGAAGGCTCAAGTTGTGGGTCAGAAAAGTCTAGGTGATTCCAGCAAGTCCACAGTCAGAGCCAGGGGGAGGTCCTCCAGTTTCAGTAGCCAAACAGGAAGAGACAAGCAGGAAGTCCATAACACAGAGATTTCTGTTTCCTGGGTGATGTGGAAATACATACAGAATGCCTATAAAACCCAAGTGGAGGACCTCACCTCTGATGTTCAGGTGAAAGAAAACGGTGCAGAGGGTAGTAAGAGTCTGACTATTGCCTTAAAAGGGGCAAACCCAGCCAAAGTGACTTCATGTCAACAAAGTTTGCAGAGGCTGGTTGACTCAGTTTGTGAAGACTTCTGTATTGTTGAACTTCGTTATTCAGAGCTTGGCATCACTGATGAAGCAGATGAAACCCTCCACGCTTGTTGCTTTGAGGTAAGGAGCCGCTTCAAGAAGGTTGTCATTCACATTTTGAAGGAAGCTTTATATCTTGTTGGGCCAAAACAGATGTGTTCTAAGATTGGTGCTTCACTGCGGGAGGTGTTTAAAGGAGAACCGGGTGAACGCCTCTTCTCCAACCCCTCTACTGACAATTCTCCCAGTTTTTTACAAATGAACATGGACCAAACAACTGGACTGGATTTACCCAGTGAATCTCCGGTGATACGAGGGGCCCAGTCAGGTAAAGCTGTTGGGAACAGCATGAGCCAGGACTGGAATACAACCTACAGAAGGGACTTTGGGGAGAAGGCGGTTGTAAATGGATCTGATGGTCAATCATCAGTAAGGAAAGAGCATGTTATTAAGGAGACGGTGACTACTACAGCTAAAGCGGGGGCATATGGACAGAAGATTCAGCCATTTAGTAATCACCCTGTGACAAGAAGTGATTCAAGTACGAGTCCTGTGAACGGCGTCGCTCCAAAAGCAACCAAGAAAGAGAGAACCATACATGCGACCAAGACGGGTAGCACAGGGCAAAGGCATGCAGAAATCCAGAACCATCCAGAGGAATCCAGGTTAGGTCAGGGAGGTCAGGACGCCATCTGTGGGTGTGAGGAGAGCAGGGCGACCGTGACTAAGTGTGGGCTTCCAGGGTGCCTGGAAACACTGCATCCCAACTGTAGTGTTTGTCACGAGACGGACCAAACACCTCCTGGCATGCTTGGTGAAATGAAGACGTCGAAATTGCAGATGAGTTTACCGGGTCACACCAAGGACTGCGTCATAAAGATCACTTACCGTATTCCCGATGGGATCCAAGGGGTGAGTAGCTTACAGCTTCAAACTGACAGTTGTTATATCTCATGTAAGGTGTTTTTCTGTTGTTTAAACTGTGGTGCCACTTTACAACAGGTTGTCTCGTGTCCAGCACCCACTTGTGACAATAATGAGAAAAAAGAATGACACACTCTTATACTAATCTAATGTTCTGTGTATCAGGACGGAATAATAAAAAAAACGGATCCTGACAAGGTCTTGAAATTAGGTAAATCTGTCCACAAAAGAGACATAACAGGTCATAATAATCCATGTCCATGTCATCAGACTTTTACTTTATCATGGATGAATTTTGTCCAAGTTGTCTTTAAAATGTTGGCTCAGTTTGTTGACAGGTTTCTTAAGGTCCCACCATAATGTTCCAAAGAGGTTGAGGTCTGGACTTCTTCCTTTCATCACTGATTCTTGTATATTTGTTAGCCGTTGTGTTGTAGATTTGCTGGTGCATTGTCCTGTTGCTTGGGCCAGCCTTTAGCTGTCAAAGCGATGGCCTAGACTCTAGAAAGATTTTGTATACAGAGGAGTTAGTGGTTGACTCATTGGCTGTAAGGTGTCCAGGTCCAGTGGCTGCAAAACAAGCCCAAGTACTCCCTCCCCCACCATGCTTAATCTGTGTTATGAGATGGTTTTGCTGATTTGCTGTGTTTGGTTTTCTCTAAACATGAGTTTAGTGGTCACACATGTTTTCTATTTGTGAAGACTATTTCTCTAGTCACACAGCCAGTCAGTTCCACCTCTGTAGCCACGGTCGCTCACCTGCAGAAGCATCCTCCTCCAGCTGTGGACAGTTTTGGTTTGGTAACTGCAAACTTCATCAGCGACTGGAAAATAAGGCCAGCACAGCTGTGTGCCATAATGACTGAATAAAGCAGCCAGAGACATTAGAGACTCGCTGCTGACTGTGGACCGTGAAGTGTCCATAGATTGTGGAATGTCATAATGCTTCCTGAATGCATACACTGGGGATGAAAATACTCCTGGGAATGCACAGCTGGAGTGTGGAGGTGGAGTGAAGAGGAGTCTATTTTATCTTTGAAGTGCAATTACTTTAAAGTTGTGGACTCCAAATTATCTGGAAATGGCTTTTCAGCCTTTTAAAGATAGCTAGGCAAAAACAACTGCTTCTCTAAGATGTTGGCTGATGTCGTTCCTCCTTGGAATTGTGTTAACACACACTTGAATGTTCCAGAGCAGCGAATTGTCTGTCTGCTGTTATAGAGGACTGATACTGATACTACTTAAATTTTTCACAATTGTTGCATTTTTATTGTTCTAAGTGAAGAGAATGCATCATTTTTCACATGACTGTGTTTAAAGCATAATAAAGCTATATGTGAGATATTTTATGCAATTCTTTCCTTATTTATTGTTGAAAGAAAAACTAACAGCAGTTGCAAATTCTTACCCAGCAACTCATTTGGCAATGTGGAAAAAAAGTTTGTTTTTTTTTAATTTTTGAATTGTAATGTATCAAAAAAAAAAGTTTCTTTTGGTTTTCCTTTATCAGGTCAATCACCCATCTCCTGGAAAACCCTTTAAAGGAGGACTATTTGAGGCCTTTCTGCCTGACAGTGCGAGCACAAAGAAGCTTCTTCCCAGACTGGAGAAAGCCTTCAGGCAGGGACTCACCTTCACGGTGACAGGCAGCGGTGAAGAAGCCAAGGTCACCTGGGGTTGCATCCCACATAAGACCAGCATACACGGAGGCAAAGCACAGTGAGTTAACCTGGTCTGAATGATTAACCGGACTGCCAACCACATCTCATTTTGAACATATAATAGCTATGTTGGTCAACAGCACAAGACGCTGCAGTCAAACAATGAAATTGTGGAGTAACCTTGTTTTATTTATGGGATTGACTGCTATCCAGTACAGCGATTTCACTGGTTGTATCACTTTTCTATTGTGCGTTTACACATGGTTATAATTAGGAGTTAAAATCACACCGGTACGGTTAGAATTAAAACATACATTTGCGTGCTGGTTTATTTCCATATGGTTCGGGCTTAGATGTTTTGATATTTTACAAAAGCATCAGGTATGTTGCCGTCTCAGGGTTTCTAAGGATTGTGACGCGTGGACAAACATAACTATTGCTTGCTTTCATGAAAGATTGCAGGTCTAAAGGTCTTGAATCCAAGATGAAATATCATGTTTTTTCTTTTTTTCTTTCAGGAAAGGTTACCCAGATTCCAATTACCTGACGCGCTTGTCTTCGGTCCTGAACAAGCACGAGCTTGAGTAGCCAGGTCCCACAAAGAAAACAAGGTTATTTTGTTGTACAAAGTCTTTGACGCCTGATTTTATTCTTGTTATCTGGTTTATGTGATTGCAGTTACTGTAGATGTTTGTAAAACAAAAATGTATAACTTGCCTGCCTTACTGTTATTTTGGTTTTCAAAAGGTTCTTCAGTCGTAAAATGTTTTTAATAAGGCTTGCATAATTATCTAAAAAACAAATCTTATTTTGTATATATTTAAATATTTTTCTATTCTTTCACCATATTTGCATTTTGTACTGTGTTGTTTGACTAGTGCTGTATGGAAAGACACTTTGTACTATCCTGCTATTCAGTTTTGGAAAATCAAGTAGTTATTTGTAAGAAATTGGACAGCAAATATATTTAAGTCAGGTAATTCTGTCTTGGTTTTAGAGCTGGCTCAGAAATAAAAGAGAAAATTTCCTGACTTTTTTGTTATGCTTTTTTTTTTTTTCTTTTTTTTTTTTTTTTTTTAGTCCTGGAAAACATGTAAGGCATATGGTAACATTACACACTGAAGCATTACAAGCTCTAAAAGCCATGTAGACAACATGGCACCACACAGTAACCCATAGTCAAGCACAGAAGCAGCATCAATTCAAAGGGTTTAAAAAACAAAGACGAGAAGTGTGTTTGCAACCAGGAGGGGGTGGGAAGAAAAAAAAAAAAGAAGCCAAGGATGGTCAGAGTGAAGGAGACTGAGAAATCAACCTGTTGGGTATGCCTTATAGAAGATTAGGACTCTAACAGGTGTTGTGTGGCAGGACGGAAGTGAAGTGAGTTCCTGAAGCATTCCCAGAGATAGGTTAAGATGTCTCATGTATTCACCAGCTGGCCTTGGCAGTGCCCATGCTGAAGGTGAGAACAGGTACTCGGGATGCATGGGGGGCGGTGGCAGACTGGCACTCTCCTCCCTCACAACACTACGTGAAACTAACGAAGATCTATACAAACACGATTAATTTTTTTGGTCGGCTAAACATGCATCCTAGTACTGTACATGGCAAGCCCAAGCAGATTGTACTTTCTCAGCATCTCTGCAAAGCGTTCACTTTGCCATACCTCGAAAGTGGCTGCAAGCAGATGTGGCTGTTTAGGTTGTCGGTGTGGATGAGTGAACACAGTGGCTCTGAACTTTCAAATACTGTAAGCCACCGACATATCCTCTCCTTACATCAAAGAGGGTATTAAGAGAAAAAGGCTTGAAAAGTTTGTCTCGTGAACCCTCTGGAACCATGATGTTGGGTGTGTGTGTGTGTGTCTCTCAGTAAATGCTAGGTTAAGTGGCTTCTTACATGAGGAAAACTGGAATGACCTGAGAATCCATTTAAAACAAGTTTGCCTCAAAGTTGAACAGTGGGTGTCTGTGGGAGATGTCAGCTGCATACCAAGACAAACGGAAGAGAAGCTTTTGGAAAAATTGCACGCATGTGTTTCTGACCAAAGACATTAAGGGTTAGTTAGTACTACTAAAGATCTAAAAAAAAAAAAATTATCACGTTATTATTATTATTTTTATATTGTAACTGTTTTTCCTCTTGTGCATCTCTTCAGTTGCTCTTGGAAAAGTGTCTGGAATGACTTGGAAATCATTTCAAAACGACAAAGTCCTGCCTTGCTATGATGGAAAAGCTCTCAGACAGCAGGCCAGAGTTGGAATGGGTGGGCTTAAGTTTAACTAGCAGATCCATTTGAACCCCAAACCCAGACACCAAGCACCCAGCTTGCTGAGTTCATCTCAAAGGCATTAGCTCAAATGGACCAAAGGGAAATTACAAAAAAAAAAAAAAAAAAACCCAACTGCTTCTAATCTGTTTTCCACATGCAGATGAACGCATGCAATGTCAAATTCCAGATGTCAAAGTGATGGTTAATTCTCAGCGAATGTGTATGTAGAGAAAGGGAGCTGATACGGAGCGGGGTTTTGGCTCGCTGCTTGACTGCTGCGCCAGCCAAGAGACTGCAGATGCAGCACAGGAAAAGAGGAACGACTAGCAATCCTCGAGTGAACTGCGACCAGCTGTAAAGCGGAAATGTTGTGTCTGGGGCAGGCCAGGGCTGAGGCGTTATCAGCCAATAAGTTGGGGTTTTGTTCATCTGTGTTACAGCATTGGCATCCATGTACAGCTGTGTGAGAACATCTGTTCCTTTACTTGTTATATGGACCATTTACAAACATGCTGAAAGAAAGTTAAACAGAAATGAACTGGTAAACCTTGGATTTGCAGGAAAAAATTTGCAGACCATCAACTTTTTTTCTTTTGGTGGAACTCTAAGTCTTAAATGGGCCTTCATTATATTTATAGTTGCAAACACATGGGAGAGCTCTACTAGTTGTGGTTGAGATGATGCTTGAGCTGGTAAAAACACGGTGGAAATTATGTAAATACAAAGGAGGGGCCTCGGATTGAGGTAAGCTTTGTGCAAGTTGGGAGGCACAGCATGGACCAATGCATGAGCAAGACCGCAACCAATCAAAAACTGTAAACTGTAAACTGCAAGACAAAAAAAACAAAACAAAAAAAAAAAAAAAAACAAAACTGTCAGCACCCATGAGCATTTGGAAAACAAATCTGATACACTGTCACATCTCATTTTGCATTTTCTTTTCTCTTCAAGGTTGACGGAAATGCATCCAAAAGCAGAATTTTCTTTATATATTTTTATGCACTGTTAATATTCAAAGCATCGACAGAGGAATATACATACAATTTGGCACACATTTGGACCAACAGAAAAACTTTATCACATTTAAAAAGGAGTGCAGGTTGACAGGTCCCCACATACGTTAGAGTACTGTATGCGCTTGGAACTTTAAACCCTTGGATAACAAAACAAACAAATGAAAATATAAAGGTAAATCAAAATAACATAGCATGTAAAACATTTCTTTTTCTTCTTTTTTTTTTCTTTTCTTTTTTCTTGTACTGAAGCATTTGATTCTCACATGGCACTCGGAACAGAAGCACTGTCCACAGGTTCACGAAGGGAGCCCAACGGATTAGAACAGAACACTAACCAGAGGCTGACAGGACACAATCACTCCCCACACCAGCGTGGCGGTCGCACTCCAGGCCAGATCGCCCTGTTCCACATTTTACTTCCCACAGTCAAGGATGGATGAATGCTTTGATTTTAGCTGCCACCCAGGAGAAGTTGGCCAAAATGCAGAAACTGGCAGGCTTGAAAATGAGGGGACCTTTACACGAGTGTTTGTGTGTCTGCCACCTGTGCTGCTTCAACAGATTTCTGCAAGTGGATGATGGGAAACAGACCACGAACCTGAAGCCATAGTCAAAGCCTGCACAGGACTGGAGTGCGACTGCCATGCTTGCAAGTGCATTAAGATCAGCGAGCAGAGTGCAAAAATACTAATACCAAGTGTCCTCGTAACACAGGCCTCTTATCAGATAGGAGGGAGAGATAATAGGAAGGGAGGGTTGGTTTGGAGCTACATAGCACTGTAGCGGAGTAGTGTAAGGTGGCGGAGAAGGTGGAAAAGTGGCAGGAGTAGGGAAGGTGGTTGCTTTAAAACCTGACAAATGACCTGAGGACACACACGTCTTCACACACAATGGCACACCACACACAGCACATGAGGGAGGCCACTCATGCTAACAAATTTTTTTTACTTTTTTTTTTTTTTTTTTTTTTTTTAAAACAAAGTCACTAGTCACCATCTGAGTCTCAACAGTGAGGCTGGACACAGAGACAGGCAGGCACAGGCAGGTAGAGCTGATGTTTGAAGTTGACATCCTAGTTTTTAAAGAGAAATGAAAGATTTCGAGCCCCCTCGCGAGTGAGACGAGATGCGTAATGTCCATTAGGGGGAGTGGTGCACTATGTTTGGCAGCACGCTATTAACTGCACACATTGTCAATGTAAAGATTTGAATTTCAGGCTCACTTGAAATTACAGTCTAGTAAAGCAGAACTGATAACCCTTAAAGCTGCTTCACTTCCCCTCTTTGAGATTATCAATACACTTTATCCATGTTTAACATGGTTTAAAGCACCAACTGTTGGCAAACGAAGAGTTAGGAGCAGAAAAGAGGCGCACGGGGAGAGGGAGTCAGAGAAATGAACCACGGGGCCATCTCTGACAAGCCTGACGCCTGTTGCTATGCCGACCATCGAGAGGGAAAAAGAAAAGGAGGGTGAGAGAGAAAGAAAGAGTGGAGTGGCGAGGCAAAGACTGGACACCAGCTCCAGCTGAATCTCCTCTCCCGGGTCAGGGTGATCAACAGGCAAGTGGTTGCTGTGAAAGGAGGAGAATGTCGTGGAATGCCTCGAGGAGGATCAGGGAGGGGGGAAAGGGCCTGATGCAGAGCAAAAAAAAAGAACTTGTATTCACATTCTTAACTTGCTCACTTCAGGCGCTTCACTGTCTATGCAATGACAGTGCCCCTTTCATCACATTCAGAGTGTGTATGTTTGTGTGTGTATTAGTTGCTTGTTTGAACTGAAACAAATTCTCTTAATTGGCACTGTGCACTTCTTGCCAACAGTTGGTCAGCTAGAAAAATCTGTAACTAAGGAGAAGGAAGCTCAGCAATAATTTCAGCCTCCCCATTCAAAAGCAGCACAAAAAGGCTCATTATGAGGGAAATTCATATTCAGGCAAGTGCAAAACTGCTACCGCTCCGCAAACTGAATATCTGGTGGGAAAGAATGCATTATTGAGCCGTTTCCCCCCTCGTAAGATGAAGATAAGACCGTATACGCCCTGTGGCATTAACACAAGAAATCGATCTGCATGATCAAAATCACGATGGAATCATCTCCTGGGGAGGTGAGGCGCATCAGCCAATCAGAGGCAAAACTGACTCATCCTCCGTGACATAACCAAGAAGTGGTCACTGAGAGAGCAACGTGTGGGTGGGTGTGGTTCTCAGTTTATCTGCCTGTCTTTGCGCTTGTCTGTGAGTCCGGCCCGTGGGTACATTGGGGTGATTCGTAGTGACAGTGTGAGAGGTGTGTGGGGGTGGGGGTGGGGTGTCAGTGAGGAGGGGAGGGGGAGGGGGAGGTGGAAGTCAGAGCAGAACAATTTAGCACAGTGGGAGTTGAGGTGCATAGGGGAACAGGGTTTGAGGGAGGGGCCACAGTGCGTGCAGGGATTAGGGTCGTCAAGGAGACAGTAATTTGCCTGAGGCCTGGATCATACACACCATCCTCCATAGTCTCTATTCCCATAAGCGAAAAACAAAAACAAAACAACAAATATAAAAAAAACCCCACTAATTACTCTGATGAAAAATAAGGAATGGATCTCACGAGGGACAACAGGATTGGAATTTGTTTTAGACAAAATGAAGAAACAGGAGAGTTATGGTGAGGTGGGTGGAGCCAAGCCTGAGTAATGACTGTTGACTTGAGGTGAGGCAGAGGGTAGGTGAAGGTGAAAGACTGATAATGCCATGATCATTTTCAAATCTACCCCAAATCTTCCCACCGCTGCTAACACTGCAACTCCATCCCTCTACATCTCCTCCCCCCATGCTTATTCCCACCACACCCCCTGCTCCCAGGACACTAACTCCCCGCTGGTCTGCTTGACTATCCATCCATCCCCCCTCACTTCTCCTCCTTCTTAGGCTCCTCTTTCTTTTCCTCCTCCTTTTTCTCCTCCTTCTTAGGTTCCTCTTTCTTCTTGTCATCCTTCTTCTCCTCCTTCTTTCCATCGTCCTTCTTCTTGTCATCCTTCTTCTTATCTTCTTTCTTCTTTTCCTCCTTCTTGTCTTCTTTCTTGGTCTCCTCCTTCTTCTCTTCCTCAGGCATCGGCTCTGTAGTGAGGATCACTTTGCCGATGTTGTTCCGCTCCTGCATCTTCCTCATGGCATCACCAACCTGGGGGAGAGACAGAGAAAGATAGGCAATTACGGAAGGCAAAATGAGTATAACCAAAGTGGGTGAAAGAAATCTCTTTAAGAAATAGCTCACTGTTTCTGCTTCTAATCTTCCCTTTTAATACCGGTCTAAAAACAAATCTTCCAGGCTGGTCATCAAATATTATTTTAATGGGCAGTATATGAGAAATTATACTCGTTTCGATAAGATTTTAGTAGTCTTTGATGGAAAATTAAGTGGTTTTAACCAGTGCACATTAAATAATAATAAAAAAAAGAGTAAAATCCCTCAAACCAATGAAGCAGAAATGTTTCCCATCATTTTATCTGATGTCCAAATGGTGCAAAGACATTTGAAAGTTTATTGCCCCTATACTAAATGTTTGCTGCTGTACATTTTAAATCAGGGGAAGAAACAGGACAGATGTTGCAGATTTACTGAAAACTGATCGGTTGAGAGGGCAAAGCACATTGGTGTGTTGATTAACACTTGTACCTCACAGGAAGAAGGGCCAGGTTCAAATCTCAGGCGTGGATTTTAATTTTCACCATCTCGCCGAGTCTACAAGGTTTTTTTTCCAGATATTCTGGCTTCCTCTATACTCTCAAAACATGCTTGTTAGGTAGATGAGGCATAACCCTGAATGGTTCTTTGTCTGTATCCAAAGAAAATACTTCCTCTTATCAAGCAACAGACTTTACACTAAATACAGGACTGCTGTAATAGTAAACCCTATGAACTCCCCAAGCCGTGGTGTAACAACTAACTGGCTCTCCATCATAATGATGAGCGGAGGATCCCAGCCAAGATCTGCCCCACCCTCCTCTTGAGGACTGAGCTCTGTCCACTGTCTGTTCCCGTCGCCATCACATCCCTCCCTTTTTTCTCCAACCCTCCTATTTGCACGAGGCAGGCAGACCACCTAACGACCAATGCCACGGCAACAGGGCCATCTCCTAGCAACGTAAAGCCTGGCTGAAACGTAGCTCTGACAACTCAGACACATGGAAAAGAGGCAGAGTGTGGGAGTTCGAAGTGGAGGGGGGCGGAGAGAGCAACTGGTATCCCTGAGATGAAGAGCATGCACTGGAAGAGAGACCAGGGAGAGTCCAAGAATTATACGATTAATTTTAAATGTGAATGAAAGTGAGAGGGGCTGAGGCTCTTCTGTCAACTCCACCCACTTCCACCCTCAGACAACATTCCCCTGACTCCCAGGCATCTCAGACAAGATTGTGCCATTTGTGGTTTCTGACATGATCATTATCCTCTTGGGTATCAGTGCAGATGTAGATAATGAATCTGCTGGAGGAAACGCCCCTGCTAATTTCTAAATATTGTTCGAGCAGGTCTCTTGATTTCTTGACGAACAGCAAAGACTGACATGGGGCGGGGGTGATAAATGAGGCCAGGGCGTGGCATTTGTGCTTGGGCCGTAATAATTGATCCACTGCTCCGCCAGCAGCTTTTTGTGTTCTGTGCAGCCAGAAACGGCAGCATCAATGTTTGCAGTCAACATCCTAAACCTTTGCTCTAAAGATAGACTAACATATACCTTCATCTCTCCTCTTAATCTTCACACTCCTTCATGCCTCTTTCAAGGCCCCTCCCTGAGACAGACGCACATGCTGACTAAAGGATGTCGCCATAGCAACAAGAGAGAAAGGGCAAAAAAAAAAAAAAAAAAAGGAAAAAAAAAACAGAGACAGACACAGTGAAGAGGAGAATAAACCTAGATAGACAGAGACGGAGCGAGAGTTAATAACCTAAAGATGGCAAAGAAGAATCTGATATAAAGAGCAGACAGATGGAGAAGCAAAGAAAGAGCGTCAGATGGTGGAGAAAGACAGCGGGTGTTTCTCTCCGGCCACAGTCAACACAGCCAAAATACTGACCAGCTCAGACTTTGACAACAGAAGATGTCAGCCTCTGAGGCTGCCTTTCTAACTGTGTTTTCACACTCTCTCTATTCATGTCTTTTAGCAGTGTTAATTTTGTCAGCAACAATCCGAGTCTGTCGCCCTGAGTGAGACGTAAGACAAAAGACACAGAGCCTCTTCGGGACAAACTCGGCCTGTTGAGCATGAGCCTCGGGGCCACGCCCAGCTGCTGCAGACACACAAAGAGGCAGCACACGCAGACACAAACTCACCTGGCGTTCACACGCACGCTGGGAGACTGGGTTGTAAGCACTTGTAAGATGTAAATATGCTTGTAATCCAGTTGTAAATGCACCTGAGTCACAATGAATCATCTGGTCATCCAGAGTGAGAGAGTGAGGTGCACAGTAATGGCTTTAGTCACACTATCAGTAAGAGGAACATGGATGTGACGTCCGTTTTATTGGAAGCTCACTCTTTAGAGGGGCTTTAACTATGAAAATAATGAACTCAGACATAATCCACATCACGGGGGCCAAAGGGCTCACTAGGATCTTACATTTCTTTAGTTCACTTTATGCTTTAGATTATTCGTGTTCAGTTGAAGACACCAAATAAAAGCACAGACATGCACAAATATCAAATTTTTTTTTCTGCATGGCTGAACATGCATATTTTTGTAACTTGAAAAAAATCACTCTGTCTTTTGCTGAAATCTGCCAATCGGGGGGTTGGGGTGGGGGGCTTCATGTTGCTCCTCATGCATACATGTTAAAAATCACCACGTTTCCCTAACTCATTGTACCTTACACGCTTGATGACATGCACGTGGGACGTCTCGCAACATTGCCGGTAGAAGATGGATTTCTTGTGCAGCATCTTGTTGTGGTGACACCAGTGATACATGACAATATGCACGTTTGACACTGGTGATTTGGACCGTTGTAAGTAGGGATGGAGGAGGATGGCGCCACTTCAATAACTTCCATCCCAGAGACCACGAGATTGACAATTATCTGAGACAATGGCTTCAGACATCAGAGTCAGACATCAGAGATCTTTCAAAGTCTTTTGACTTTTTTTTTTTATCTTTTAGTGACGAGTGGTTGTTTTGTAGTTGAAAACACATGGTTATGGTTAGAATTAATATACATGACTAACTTTAGAAGTTGTAAAACACATGGCTTGCGGTTCCATGTTTACTATTCATGGATCGTGGTGTAACGGTGTAATCTCATGTTGATGCTGCCTGACAGTAAACGATAGTTTCACTGTTTTTACCTACATGATGAGACAACTATGTTTGACACATGAGCAAAAGTATCTAATTCACATGTGCTTTTTTTCTGCCAGTCTACACTTTTCCTGGTAATCAAATTAGGACCACTTTTTTTTTTTCTTTTTAAGGTTACGCTTGTAAAGTTTTGCTTTAAATACTTCATCTGCCAACAAGAAAGAGTGTTTGAGGAACAACATCTCCCCATGCAGAGCACTTCATATTCCATTTTATTTCATGCTTTCGTGTTGCAGTAATAAGGTTTCACTATGAAAGACTAACACAATTTGCATTTTTGTTGCCTAATCTCAGCTGGCAGATTAGCGGTCGTCTCTCTTGGGTCAACCTGGCGTATTTACTTTGCTGAAATATGCCTTGCATTTGACAAATGATAATTTTCTGGTTGAAATGAGAGAAACAGACGCAAACCTGCTCCAGATGCCAAGTGGAGTCGATGTGTGGTTTGATTTTTTCCTGCTTGTACAGATCCAGGATGCTGTTCATGGCCTGGCTGATGAGCTCCGTCTCCCCATCCAAGTAACCGAGGTGGAAGCCGCATACCGACTTGTTCCCCTGGATCAGGCTGAGTGTGTGGATGGAGAACTGGTGGTACCAGTTCTTGGCTACAGCGAGCAGGTTCTTCCTCTGGCCTGCCAGCATATTAGCCGCACCTGACAGGAAGGAACGTCAAGTCACAGAAAAGATTTTTAAATTTCTTGCTTTCGCTTTACTTTCAAGTGTTTTTATAAAGTATATGTTACATATATGTATTAAGTCTTTGGCCATTTACCATTTGTAAGCTGAAAAAAAAAGCAAATATTGAAAAAAAAAAAAAAAAACATCCTCAAGCCAATTTATAGCCTTAATATTTATTTGCAAAATTATAAATTGTGTGACATGTTAACATTAATCTGTGTCAAACACCTCTCTGGATCTTTTGTTCCCCATCCGCCTGTCTGTGTTCTCACACTCTCACCTATCCTTCCACCGTAAAAACCTCTTTAACACTGCATCTGTCACTGTCACCACATCCCCACGTCCCATCCCAAACCCCCTCCACACATCTTCGGAAAGCTGCAAGTGCTTTCCATCTCCATCTCTCTTAGATTGGGGGCTGGGGGGGCCGCACACGCACACACAAGACACAAAGCATGCTCTGAGAGAACAGAGGGATCCAGGCTGCTACATTCAGACACATTCCAAGTTCCGTGCGGATAGAATGTCCATTGTTCCGACATGCCTACTTCTGATTAGCAGGAAGAGAAGCGGCCAGCACAGAGGGACCAGAGAGGGCGAGTGGGTGAGGGTGGAGGGCAGCACGCTGGGTAGTAGTTTTCTGAGTAACACGCAAAGCCGAGGCCCTGTTCTCCAAGGATGCCGACCCAGCCCACTTCATGAACACAGACTGGCTTTGCAACAGAGCGAGCGTAAAAGACTTCCCACGGATGACACGCAGCTCTCTGAGGATGTGGGTCTAAGCAGGGAGGTCACCAAGCCCACCAGAAAGCAGCTTCACTCTGCAGTAAGCGTGAAACCCACAACTCTTTCATCAAGTCTATTCTTTTCTTTTACAACTTTCTCAAAGATCTCAAAGATTTTAGGGACTGAAGGTATGAAGGATGAAGTGCACCTACTACAATATTATAAATTTTTTCCCCAGTTGCTTAAATAAATAAATAAAATGAAATATTCTGCAGAAATAGGATGAAAAGCATGTGAAGAATTTCACCTGATAACATTAATATGTAACTAAAGTGTTCCAGGAAGGAACGCCCTGCTCACAATGACGGTGAAAATATCTCGCCTTGGTGGCTTCCCCCAAGTTCTGCAGCACTGTCAATGAACCCTATCAACCACATTTTTAAAATCACATTTTCTGGTTAGTTGGAAAACTGAAAACACACACACAGACACAAATAACCAGGTGTAACAAGTTTGTGCAAGCTGAATGTATGATCATAATTTAATCTATCCACATTAGAGTGGTTTTTGGATCTACTTTAATAGGGAGTAAAATAGTAAATGTACTTTCTAGCCTAAGCAGTTTGACATCTATTGCTGTCTATGTCATTAAAAATTCTAACTTATGCATGCAAAAAACTAATTATTTCTCTGGTAACTCATATGCATTTTTACTTACCATAGGTAATAAGTTTGCCCATAGGCTTAAGCAGGTTGTAGGCCTTATGGGTGTCAGATCCTCCAAGAGGGTCCAGGATTATGTCCAGCCCTGGAGCAGAAGAAAGAAGATGGGGAACTTACCACCGCTGTGAATTCAGAGGCAGCAGCTTGCCAAAGCTCCTAAATGGGCCCTTTTGCATGCCAGAGTTTCAGCAGGAGAAGTGAGTGCAGCCAAGTTGTGTCATATTTACACAAAATGGTTCCCATCAAGGAGGACAGACGGAAGACAGTGCAAGATCTTTCTTGTTACTAATAAGGTGAGAGGGCTGCCTGTCACTGTCCATTCCAGGATGACAAACCAACCACTCAGCAGATGGTAAAATATAGCAACCCATCGTGAAGGTTTCTTTGTGGTTTATTAATAGCCAACCATGCAGGCTCAGACTTAATGATGTGCCTTTGTGCCAGAGGGGACTTTTTAAATGAGGCTAGCCCTCTTTGCTCTGTTAAACCCTGGCCCTATTGATTGCAGGAGGCTCACAGCAGGACTCTTCCTTGACCAGAGTACAGATGAATGTACAGAGAGCCAAAGGCAGAAAGACTGGTCGTGAGCTGGGCTTCACATTGATCCAGGCTTCTAATTAGGCACATTCTGTCTAAAGTGTCAGCGCTCACACTCAAAGTATCCATCTCTGTAATGTCTTTCCATCTCGGCCTACGCTACACAGAACAGAGACAGGTTAGAGAGACAACTTTAAAATCAGCCTCCAGCATAATAGCATCAGGGTAGAAACACAGCAGTGGGTAAAGATGGGAAGAAAAAACAACAAAAAAACAGGAACTGGACATTGTTTCATGCTTGCACACGTCCTAGCAGCAAATCCATCTACGTAAAACTATGTGGCTGCATTATTTGTGGCAGCTGGAGTCACTGTTGGAATAAAAATGACTCCACTTGTGCGGGGAAAATGACTCCCTATGTGCCATCAGTCTGGTGCAAATGACAGCCAGCTCTGCAGAGAAAACTGTAAGAAAACGTATCATCTGACTGTCTGCATTTTATTCACAATTGATCAACAAATGCTGCAGACACGCAATATTGCTTTGTGCTAGTGAGGCTTTATCGATCTGGACCATTTACCTTATGAGACAGTCTCACAGAACAGCATGCACAGTGCTATAAAAACGACTTCATTTATTGTTGGACCATTCATTAGGTATTTGCAAACACATATCCGTGAACTCATTTTTCCCACCTTTTGGGCTGATCTTGCGGACTTCCTCTACGTAGTCCTTGGTGCGATAGTCAATGGCGTGCGTGACACCACCTGCACTGATGGTCTCATGTTTGCTGGCTGATGCAGTGCCGAACACAGTCACGTCTTTTACTGTCTTGCACAACTGAGTGGCTGCGATACCCACACCACCTGAAGGAGAGCAGGAGGGTTAATATGTGGAAAATGTAAAAGTTGAAGGATGGGACGTGTGATGAGGCCGAGTGCTAAGAACGCCGATGATGATTTAAGACCAACTGAATACAGTTTTAGGCATCAAGACTTGCATGAAATGCAGCTTGACAAGAATTCCCATTCAACACATATTTTCAGCCGCAGCTAAATGTGATTTGCATTATTTATTTTCATATAACAAGTGAGTCAATAACACGGTGGATGTGTTTTTCTCAGGGGTATGTAAGGAGCGCATTAAACACAATCACATTACCCCAGCTGGCCTGGGGAAATTAGACACCCACACACAGATGCGTGCACACACACACAAACACAAACACGCACACGCACACAAACACACACACCCTGGAGAAAGTAGCAATTGTTGCCCAATAAGACTCATTTGCTTCCATTTTTCAAGATAAACTAAAATTCCCACAAAAGTTGCCAAGATATCTGTTTGTCAGGAAAAGAGATAATTGTTAAGTAACAGTTGTGCTTCACTGTCCATGACATTAAATACAAAGTGCATGTTTTGAATGTATGCTTTTTTCCTACCGGGTTTGAATGTGTGTACATAGTTGTGGCAAACGCATCAGCCAGTGTTTGCGGAGGGAGCCAGTGCAAGAAGTAATAGGTTACTGATAAGCAGGGGTTTGTTTGAAATGGACTCTGACTTTAGGCCTGGAGCTGAAAGGCAACCATAAAGGTCATTCGTGCTTGATCAACAAAAGAGTGCAACATATGATATGAGAGAATAAAAGACACACAAAGGAGAAGGTTCAGTTAAATAACATTTATTTTAAAGCCATGGGCTGCTTGAGAGGTTTGGAGAAACTGAATGATTGCTTGATAACACACAAAAGCCAGCAAGTAGGCAGATAAAATACACAAATACCATAACATTTATTACATTTATGCAATTAATCATATGGAAGTGCTTTAAATTTGAGTTAGTGTCATTATCTTTTTACTGTAGTGAACAAACATAAGCTTTCCTTGCAACAGATTGTAAGTTGCCTTGCTCTCTTTGCAATCTGTTTAGCACATTCATCTCTTTTCTTCCACTTATTCAGATCTGTAGGGCAACAATCTGTGCAGAGATCCCCAGCCACCACCTCCCGCTCTTCTGAGGGACACCACGCATTCCCAAGCCAGTTGATAAGTACGGGGACAGACTTACTATCCTAGGGAAATTAGCGTGTGGCTGCAAATCATAAAACAGCACCCATGGGAGAGTCCAGTTCTGTGAGCAAGGCCTAAAACTGCACCAGCTTACAAACACAGGTTGTTCGTTTCAGTATTCACTGGAGCACCTGCAAAAGCAGCTCAGATTAGTGTAGAGTTGCCAACAAGAAGACCTGTCGATAAGAGGGAGCCTTTAAGGGACTGGTCATCACATGAGTCCTGCACAAATGTCATCAAAGTTCACGCTGGAACTTATTTCAAATATGTTATTGGCTCTGTACCAAACAGTAAGTGAAAAAAAAACAACCCATTAAAGCTTAAAATGTAAAACCCTTTGGAACAAAACACGAGTAGATATTAAAAGTTTCAATGCAGCTGGTCTGGTGCGACGTAGTACTTAGATTAGTAAAATATAGCATAGTATAACAGTTCAGGTTATGTTAGAGTTCACTGAGTCTTAAGAGTAATGTAGCTTGACAGGTGATGTGCTCTGATATTGTTGTTCCATCGTTCCAAATAAATGAACATAAATAGAGAGTCTCATCTGGTATAACTCGTATCCTCCTGTAACTGTTGCGCAACACAAGTGCATCCTCCTTCTAGCAACTGTCCAGCTACGTCAAGCTCAAAATTTAAGACCGGCTCTTATTTTTTTCCCTCAAGTTGTATATAATGACACAATTGGCAGTGAATTGCAAGCCCGGAATTTAGCGAAATGATCCTTACACCATATTTTCCACTCTGGAATGAAAACCCTCACAACTACAAATGCATCATGACTAGATGTAATGTTACTGTCTCCATACATGTCAGGTGAGAGACCAGCACATCATGAAGTTACTAAATATCATCAGATTCTTTTTCTTCTTTCTTTAATTCCAAAACACAGCTTGCACCAGGTGCAAAGCTGTAGTAAATCTGGTTCATTATCTTGCCAGAAAATCCCCTGTCTACCCTAAAGCCTCCTCCCAGCGAAACACGCATTAAACACCTCCCATAGGAGGTGATAAAAACCTGGTGGAGTTCATCGTCTACTGGAAATTAGTACAATTGTGACTCAAGACTCTCAGGCTCTACAGGCACCGAATGGCATTTAGAGAAGTGTCTGATACCCCATTTTCCTGCAGCATGTCCAGCACATATAGGAATATAATTGTAAGACTTCAAGTCCACACACATAAAGACTGCTTCAACATTCCCCCAGGCCCCAGGAGCTGATCTTGGGTTCCACAGTAAGGACTAAATCCCTATTGCTCCTCCGAATCTATGGTTTGACTACTGGCCGAGAAGGAAAAACATCGTAAGACCACCCTGATCTGTCAAGCAAGAGGCGCCGCCCTTGACTTTCCCACAATCACGCATTCAGAGTCTTAAGGAACTTAAATCTCATCCACCTCTGCGCCCTCCTGCGACACAGTTGTTCACTTTCCTCAGTAGCCTCAGCCCCAGTAATATGCGAGTTCCCCCTCCCTGGCCTCACTCGAACCCTAACCCTTTTCAGTTTTGGAAGGTGAACCAGTTGGATTGAGACAGTTCACAAAGTACAATCAGTTGGCGGTCAGCAGGACTCATTTCCCACTTTAAACAGTGCTGGTGAAACACTGATTCCTAAAGTGGCTGATGGTTTGCCAGTGTATCTTCAAAGCAGCTAGATATGACGTTACCATAAAACTCCTTGCAGATCCGAGAATTTGCTTCTGCCATCACCTGAGCCATGTTTCTCTTTTTCTGGCGGTTACTTCTAAGTAATTTTGTTTGAAAGCAACTAAGCTTCGTAGGACGCCCTTAAGCATACGATTTCCTTGGGATAAGCTGTCCACCACTGAATTTGGGGTTTTCTACCACGCAGGCACCAGCCACCTCATAACTGCAGTTCCATACTACTCCATCAATACCGGAGTACCAGAACATGGCCAGTTGATACTGAATGCTCGCAACCTTCGTCATAAGGTTGGGAATGACTGTCGGAGATGCCAAATGTTGTAGGCAGAAACTCATTAGACCGTCCAGCACCTACCTGTCCCAGCTTGCCACCAGGTGGTGGTCACTGCACATGTAGACTCCAATAAGGCTGGTCTGAACTTTCGTTTGACACACGGGAAAAAGCAGGACTCAGAGCTTGTTTTCCTGATCCAAAAGGTGCAGATAAGCCACCCTCTCAATCACGATGGAAAACTGAGCTGCTTCCAGCAACATGTGTCCTGGGAAGTCTGTGGTACTGCAGCACAGCCAGAATATGCAATTGAGCAAATGAGCAATTTCCTTAACAGCATTCAGGTACTTTTTCTGTGCGGGTGCAACCTCAGAAAACTGCTCATAAAAAAAAATAAAAAATAAAAAAAGAAGAAGAAGAAGAAGAAGAAAAAAACCGAGATCTACTAATGACACTGATGCAGATTCAAATCATTTCTGTGCAGGCATCGTACTGAATGAGAATCAAGAAAGGTCTCCGGGGGGGAGACAGTTTCCATTGCGTTCTGCTCTTCTGGCAGCTCGAGTCCATGTGAGACAAACGGGCCAGTTTGCATCACTATAATCACGCCTGCTGACACCGAGAACCGGACCGATTACAACACAAAATCTAGGCTGTTTGTTGGATGCAAGTGCTGTTGTGGCTGTTTTATAACAGTAACCATCTCTCCTTTTTCCTCAGTGAGAAACCAAGTTCGTGTTGCCAAGGTAACATCAGCCAAATTGCCACCAATGACTGAGCAAAGGGAGCCATTTTGTTTCATTGACTGCTCTCCCTTTGGGCATGTAAGACTCATTTGGCAACAAGTTTTTAATCGTCTCATGTTTGACAGGCTGCATCACTTCCATGTCTTAGAAGCCAACAAGTGTGATGGAAGCCTACATGTGAGGACGTTGTTTTACTTATTGACTTTAAGGACAACAGTGCTGATGGTGATCATTTGTTTACTTTTGGCACAAGTTGTACACAAAAAAAAAAAAAGCAGTAAAAAATGACAAGTAAAAAAAATGTGCTGTCTGAGGTTTAAAGAGTTTTCTTTTTTTCTAATTGGCTCTGTTACATAGTGTCAACCCTCTCGTGCTGGGGTTTATTAATGTCTCAAAAAAGGTGATGCATCATCAAATCCCACAAGCTCAAAAGCACATTTTAATACTTAACAAATACTGTTGTCGTAAACAACAATCTTCTTTCTGTTGCAGCTTGATAAAAATCAACCAGTAATACGAAAACAAAGGTCGACATCCCACCTCAGCGCCCCCCATTTATACTTCCAAAGATTAAATAATTTTTTGACAAAGACAGAATAATAAATATATTACTAAATGTGTTTTAAGTGGGTAAAACTGTGCTTTCTGTCAAAGAGCATGAAAAAGGTACAAATTTTGGATCCCATGAGAACAAACTCCTGATCTCTCATCACAAGACTGCTGAGCCGTGCCAAGAACCCCTTACCGCACCCCACCTCTGACGGCACACACAAACATCCATACATACACGCACCACAAAGGAGAGAGGAGCGGGCCTGCACCCCTCAGCAGTCCCAACCGGCTGCTGGTATCTGCTAATCTTCACAAATATGCAAAGATTAAAACGTTAGCTTTTCATTAACCATTAGTTCTCGTGCCCTCTTCATTTACATATTTTTCCTGGTATGTCAACTTCTTTAGAAGAGATGCATCTCTTTTTTTTTTAAAGGGACTTAAGGCCAGGGACAAATACTCGATGAAGAAGAAGCGAGCGCAAGCAAATTCTTGCTGCTAATTGCATTTGTTCTCCTCAAGATTCAATTGAATTGTTTACACTTGGAAATAAGAACACGTCAAAAACATCCACCTATCTGCTCTGGTTTACTCTTTTCTAGCGGAGACCGATACACAGTAGGGTTTTGTCTCTCTCTGAATCGGATTTTGGCATAAATTGCACTTGGCTTCCGTAGCAGGACTGTTAGGAGCGAAGAGGAATTTTCCTCAAAACACAGTGGAATCCAGCCTGACACTGAGGCCACTATTATTGCTCCACACCCAGAGTTCAACAACAGGGGTGGGTGGGGACAACAGGAATGGATTCCATGTACAAAAACATGTCAGTCAACTTCAAAAGTTACATCTCTATCTGTGTTAATTGGCTACATAAACCGTGCATCACAGCGCAGTGCAGTGTGCAAGCCGGGGCCTCAACGCTGACGTGTTGGAAAGCGGATGGACGGTGGCCAGGTGGTTACCAGTGGTCCTTTGTCTCTTGGCCATTTGATTTTGTTGCTTAGATTTCTTCGACATATGTGCACATTTGCTCAAGGACTCACTTCTTTGCTAACCTATCATTACGTTGTGGTGGGGGCTGACGAAAGAATGAAATCTAAACGTGGAGCCACGCATCTCCTTTTACTAAGACTCATCATAGCAATGTGAGCAAAGTCAACGAGAAGATAAATAAACATTTTACCTGAGCTTTTAGAGGCTCTATCGGAGTTTAGATTCGAGTCCTGTAATGATTGGAGGAGCAGTGGTTGGCTGTGAACGTGTACTCTCGAGGTATTACGCTGCATTATGTAACCTGCGTGCATTTCCAGAATGACTGTGCAGTGTGTGTGTGTGTGTGTGTGTGTGTGTGTGTGTGTGTGTGTGTGTGTGTGTGTGTGTGTGTGTGTGTGTGTACACATGGTGGGCTTGAAGAGTAGTTTAATGTGCTCTCTCTGGTGGTGAATTTCATAGAGAAGGCCCATTTTTAGCTACTGACTGAGTGAATCTGCTCATGTGTGAAGGAAGTCCACGTGATTTCCGAGTAAGGAGTCATACAGTGCTAACAAACAAATAAAAACTACACTACACTGAAAATGTGTCATGCACCTACACACAGGCACACACTCACAGGCACACACACACAGCTCTTTCCTGTCATAAACCTGGTCGCAAAATGAAATAAAAGCTGGCGCACTCTCGATCTGCCATGCCACACAAAAACAGGTGTCCCAACAAAGGCTTCCCATCCACCTGCGACTGCATGTGGTGGCTGGGGTCGGGCTAGACGGGGTCATTTGTCAACGGCTGCAGGGATGAGAGTGCAAACAAGCGATGCGATTGGCGGGTAAGGGTGGAGGTTGCCCCGGTTTCCTTCTATTATCGGTGGAGCGATCTGCCGCTGGCGAAGCCAGGCCCAGGGAACACAGAGACGGTTCAACCACGCAGCTCAGACTCCCGCTCAGTGGTCAGAGCGAATTAGCATTTTCTAAAACTAGGCTGAAACTGCTTCAGCAGACATCAAAGACATAATTTTAAAAGCACAGACTTAACAGAGAAATACTGTTCAGTACAAATGAGCTAATACTTAAAACAGCAGGGGACTAAATTATGAATTAGAACAATAATCTGGGAGGGAGTCCAGGGAGGAAAAAGACACATAAATACACATTTGTTTTTTTCCTTACAGTTCAAGTCTAAATTCAGTCATTGCTTGTAATTTTCCACCCCAGCTGCAATCAACTGTACACTCACGAGACCCTGCTCGTAGGTTTGACGGATGATCTACACCAGGAAGGGATTTTCATTCACTACACCCAAGAGATCCAACCACCTGTTTCACTCACATTACACATTCAGAGTTCATTTACAGTAAGGTGGTGGCAGATGCATTTAAAGCCGGAAAAGTACCTTCTTTGAAAAATTCAGCACATAGTTCTTCAAGTAAGAGTCGTTTTCATGTTACGAGAGCCGCCAGGATGAAATATTACAACTAGGTTAAAAATGTAACCTGCTTTTTTCATTACACGCTGCAGGAAAAAAAGTCCAAACAGACAGCTTAACATTTTGTTGTTTACACTGGCTAAAGTTTGACAAATGGGGAAAAAAGAAAAAAAGTGCTTTCCACAAGTTTTTAACAGATATGTTTATGTTAGTCATTTGAAATTATCCACAAGAGAACCTCATTTTGATCCTGAAGATTAAGACAACTTTTAAACAATAATTTACAATAAAAAAAATCCTTCTGGAACCAGTAGCTGAGCTCTGCAGATTAGCATTTACAAGGATTTAACTCTTCAACGGCACCAGCCTTTACTCTCAAGGTTGCATTTCCCCACAAGCAACAGCTGAAAAACCTCCCACTTCAGCTCTTGCCAGCTCAGTGTAACCTGGTGCAAGTCTATCGTACACGCAGATGCTCCAGAAAGAAGCAGCTGCAGGAGTTTGGAAGTTTCCATAATTGTCTGGTGGGAGGAATAAAACCTCAAACATGCTGTTGTGGAGCTTTAAGAGAGTAGATGAAACGTATTGTTAGTCATTCTGAGGTTTGTGCAGTTTGAGAGTTTAAATTCTGGCAATGTTGGTGCCAAAATGTCAAAAGTGTTGACCTGAAGGGGCATGCACACTCCCACAACACCACCTAATCATAATATGCATTCCACATCTGCGACACAATACGTGACACTTGACGCTGGCCTGCTCTCACTCCGGAGCTCATAAATAAAACAAGTAGACGTCATCACTGTAAGCAGCAGAGCCCATTATATACAATATGCAGCAATGTGTAGTGTGGGTGTGGTGGAGGGTTGGCTGGCCAAGGTTCATAAACATTAGGGCCAGTTCAGGGAGAGGTCAGAGGAAAAGCAGTTGGCCGGGTACAGTGGAAGACCCACGAGATATATCCAAATGTCAGTGAGCTTCCCCCTCCACCTAAGCCACCCGGGGAACACAAAAGGGGAAACAAGCACATGTTCCCTGATGACGAGGACTATAGCACGGATGTAGCGAGGTCACGCGGAGGGAGAGGAGGTTACGGAGGGCCGGAGGGGGAGGAGGACAACGGAGGATGCAGATGTGCGGTGCGCTGAAGAGGAGAGGCACGATGGGAGGAAATACAACAAGCTATTGTTTGGAGAGAAAGGACAGCAATGGAGCCACGAGAGAGGCAGCTGAGGATTAGTTAGATTTTACGTTCATGCAAAACACCAGCCAGACATTCTCCAGTGGTCACCTGATCCTGATGGGCATGGGTCAACAGACTTTTGAGGAAAGGATGCTCTTTATTTCACCCAGCACAATGGAACAATGAAAAGGCAAAAGGCAACAGATTTGCTACCTGCCATCCATCAACGGGATCTTAGCAGTTTTGGGGCTTTTACGTCAGTAAAACCAACTCAATGTGGCCAAGTCTACATTACAGCTCGATGCAACATGATTTATCTTGAAAAATGAACATGTTTATCTCAAGTTCTATGTATAGAAGAAAAAAAAATGCACACACGTGTACAGCAAATATGTAACTCAACTCTAAAATTTCAATTCTCTCTCTCAAATCTTAGAGTTCCTTTTCAGTAAAGGAAATGAAATCTGTAAAAATATGTAATTTACCTTCAGGGATTCAAAAATATTAGTTAGTAGAATTGAACATGTTTCCGTACAGGGTGTACGCCTGCCTCTCAATCAAAGACAGCGATAAGTCGGTTGTGTATTTTGTGTGTGTGTGTGCATATAAGGGCTTTTCATGTTGCTAATTTCCATTTCTGTCTTTTTTTGTAGAAGAAAAAAAAATCATTTCATTCACAAAATTAGTAAATATTCTACACATCTTTACTGAAATCTTTTGGAAACTACATCTTTAGGTTAAAATACCATTTTCTATTCAATTCATAAAGTGCTGCTGCTTAACAACAAGTCCCAAGGGCTTTTTGTGGGGGGCATAGAAAACCTAAAGTAATTCAACCTGATTATTTTCTAACGGCGATTAAATCTGTGGATTGAATTCAAGTATGACTAAAGAGGTCAGCCATGAGATATAGATAGTATGAACGCCTTAAAGCATTTTCCTGAAAGCAGAAACAGATTTACTCATCAGATTGTGTGGAAGCTGTTGATCAAGGCCTCCAAGGAAAGTCACACTGCTTTAAATCAGAATTACCACTGCACCCTGTGACTGAGGCCGAAAACTAAATCACTGCATCTCTTGTAGATCACCATAACTCTTCATATAGGCAAATCGACCCCAGCTTATCTCATGTAAAAGCTGGCCATTTTATCTTTATTTAACATAAGCAGATCCATCAAGAATGCAGTGCGTGTTCAGGCATGCCTGGTGGCATGTTGGATATAAAACTTAAAGATGGAATATTTGCCTGCAACGTCTCTTCTCATCAGGCAGTCTCAAAACACTTACTCACGTCCGTGATGTTGGATGTGGTGAAATTGTTTGCTGAAGTTGTGGGCGAGGCCGAGTTGTAACACATTTCCTCTGACGTGTAATTATGGTTTCATTACAAAATGTGTTGGCTCAATATACACATTAAAAGAGGCAAATTCTTAGAAAGTTTTTAAAATGAAAGAGGAATTTGTGGAATTTTGACTGACTGAGTTTGCGGCGTACTCTTACATCATCATGTCTCCATGTCAGGGCAGGAATAAAAGTACCATTATTGAGAATTGGTAATACTTTAGATCAGCAGCTCGAAACCACAGGGCGAGAAAACCCCCGTTACATCAAACAAAACCGTCATACCACCAGAGGAAAATGATCACTTTTCCCAGAAACGTTCTGGTCATTTTTCATCTCTTGTGGAAATGAAAGGCTTACACTCACAGATGTTTCAGCTGTGATTTGCACGACTCTAATTGGTGATATGAGGATTTGTTTATTTTCAGCTATAAAAAAAAAAAAAAAAAAAAAAAAGGTAACTCATCATACTGCACAGCTATGACTCCAGTTTTTTTATTTTTTTATTTTCAGCATTAAAAAGCTTATTGTTGAGGTTAGCTCCAAGCTTTATACATTTATAATGACCAACTTACATATAAGAAACTAAAGCAGCAAATATTTACATTTAGGAGGCTGGGATGGGTGAATTAAAACCATTCAATGTAATACAAATATAATTTTTTTGTTTGGCATGCTTAAAAAAGAAACACAACACATCTCTGTAGAGGAAAACATTTACTAAGAAATATTTGCAACCTGCCTCCTTTATAGTTTTAGAAGAGATCCGACTTGAAAGGACAGTGCAGACGGGCTTTTTCCCCACCTTCCTCTGGCCCTGTCACAGCAGATACCTTTGATCTGTCTAATCAATGAACATCAGGGACAATTTTGACAGACTTCTGGGTGGGACACACACACACAAACAGACACAGCATCCAGCACCATGTGAGACGTGCACTCGCATGATGTGGGAAGATGATGTGCACATCTCCTATATGTTACTCACAAGAAAGGTGCCACCGCTTTGATCATCGTAGCTCTAATGGTTCATCAGAGCATGTGCCGTAGAGCTTACTGCATGAAAATCATTTACACATGCAAAGAATCCAAGTGTGACTGTTCGGCACCCACCCCCACCCCCACCCCAGCTTCAGCAAGGTGCAGACAGCTGCCGAGCAAAGACTGGCAGCTTTCCTCGAGAAATACGAGGTGCAATCTCGACCAAACCAGCAGGAAAAAAAAGGATTTCCAACCGCATTTCCACAGCATTCCTCTTTTAGCAAAAATACTCAGCAGAGACAACTTTGGACGACACATGTTTTCATAGGCGTGAGTGACATCAACGGGCTGATATGATGAAGGAAAACATTTGGGATTCCTCTGCAGACCGCCGATCCCACAGATATGATACTGTTAGTTGTAGCTCAGCTGTGCACAAACTACAATTTGGTTGTTTTTTTTTTTCCTCGTCTTACAGTTCCATTTATTTTGTGTAAATGTCAAGGGATACATGCACCTGCATGGCCGGCTCCCAAAACTTTTTGCCATTTTTCTGTCTCCCAGTGAGAGTAGGGCCAGGTTTCATTATGCGTCGACTCGAGCAGTTTACACCCACATACCGTCCCAAATGTAAAGGATCACTTTCTAGCTCCCCGTGCAGAGGGAACAATTTCTTTTGGCGAATGTTCTCCTGTTCTCTCCAGCTGGCCCGACTGTCTAAACACAGCATAATCAAATGCTCTCAGGCTCCATGCATTACACCCAAAAACAGGTGCCTTTCCTCCCTCAATCCCCATCCTTCTGCCACCCACTCACTCTGAACTTTGACCTCACAGCACAGGTGCCAGGTGTGCTGGGATTACTGCAGTTCTGGTGAGAGCAAAACACGGCGCTTTATCTCACACAAATGAAGAGTGGGACCTTCTCCAACGGCCTTAAGTCATTTAAGGGGTGGCATAAGCAGAAGGTTCATAAAATGAACTAGTAGTGGAAATATTAAAGGGTATTTCCTGAATGGGAGAATATGAGCCCTGTTTTTTTTTTTTGCAGAGAATTTTAACTTTTTCAAAGTATGACTTAATGATAATTTCAGTTGTGAGTCTCCTTGAGTTCAATATAAGGCTGGTGCTGGCTGAGGTACACTGATTAACTCCAGTCTTTAGTTGAGAGTCACAACCATTTACATTTTCTTAAAATAGAAGTCAGAGTTATCCATAGTTCTGTTTATGCCAAGAGATGAGTGTGCATGCACTGTGTGCGCGTGTCGATACCTGCAGCAGCATGGATCAGGACGCTCTGGTCGGGCCGCAGGTTTCCAAAGTCAAACAGCATCATGTAGGCAGTGATATAGTTGACAGGGAGGGCTGCTGCCTCTTCAAAGCTCATCCCCTCTGGAATGAGGAAGGTGTGGCATGCTGGCACCACCACCACCTCCTGCCAAAGCCCAAAGCGGTTCAGCACCATCACCTTATCGCCAACCTGAAGCAGAAAGACAACCGAAAAACATGGGTCAGCTGAAAATTCGACAGCTGACAGGCCTCTGAGCCTTACCTGCTTGAACTGTACGTCAATTCTTAACCAGCACATATGATAAAGAAAAAAACTCATTTGGATTTAACGATGCAGTCAAAGAGAGAACAATGGAAAATCTATTTTTTCAAAAATTTGTATCATGGATAAGTGGAACAGAGATTCTTGATTTGGTCTTAAAAAGCTACGCTTAACACAAGACGGGCTTGAAAGTAAAAGTAAATTAGATACAGAAAAGAAATACAATAGCCTCCTACTCGACATTGCATTAAAGCTGAAGTTATCACCAAGCAAAGCCCAAAACTGCTTCGTACAATCATGTGTGTGTCCAAGTCAATCATATACCCACAGTACATGACAGCATTTAAGCAATGTGGGCAAAAGGGAGTTTTTAAACCACTAACAGAACTCTGCTACGACTGATTTGCTGATTTCTTGAACTGACAAGCATCCAAGTCGCTCTCCTGCCCATGTTTCTGTGGTGCAGCTTAAATGATTGAATTGTGCTGCAGAAATAGCAGGATTGAAATTTATTGCTTTGCTTACAACAACAGCAGGCAAGCAAACATCCAACCATCTCATCCACCAAACCTCTAAGTGTTTGCTCTTAAAAAGTGCACGCAAACAAGGCGTGCGATGACTGCACAGGAGCGAAAGAATAGATGCAAGACAGATAAAAGAATTGATAGATAGACAGATAAAAGGATGGCGACAGATAAAAGAATTGGATCCTGTAAAATGCATCGGCGTTGGTGCAAATATATTTGATCTTGACTGATACACGGTTTACTTGATTCATACGCAGCTGTGACCATGAAGGGAGTCAAACGCAACGAGGAAACCAACAGTGACAACGTGACGATGACTTTAGATTATACATCTTTTACAATAACTTTGCTGCATGTTGCAACCTGCTGCAAGTCTTCATCATCGTATCCACTGCTCCCATCATATCCTTATCAAAGCAGGATCATCTGATGCACAACTGTCTCCTTCCAGAAGAATGAGCCAAGATATAACCCCGCACACCCCCAGCCTCCAGCCTTCTCTCTAACCAATCAGGAGGATTTACTCGATGGACTCAGGAAACAGAGACGACGGCAGCATTATAACTCTCTTCCTGTTTTCTTCCTCCCCCTTATCCAACCCTCCCACCCCGTTTCCATTCTCCTCACTTTTTCTCTTCCCTTCTTTCTCTTTCACTTCCTGACTCCTTTTCCTCTTACAACTTTAGAACGTCTTCCTTCCCCTTCTCCAGCCCCCCCCCCCCCAGTGTCATCCTGTCTGCGTCTGGCTTCTTTGACACTCTCTCTTTTATTCCCCAGATTCTCATTCTGTCTTTGTCATCTCTCTTTCTTCTTTTCCTTGCGAGGAGTGTCCCCATCCACTCATCCTCATCAGCAAAACAGGACAATGGGGCCCATCTTCTCCCCTGGCTTCTATCCACTCATCAGCGTCCCTGCCAGATTCTTCCCCATGGCTGAGCATAAAACAAGCTCTCTCCTCCTGGGAACAAACCCTATCCACCAAGGGCTCTCTAATGGTCTGGAGGGAGCCGTGCATCTCGCTGTCTATCCACTCCAATTAGAGAGATCTCCGTCTCGCTCTCTTTTCATGCCCTCATCTTTATAAGTCCGAATCATTTGATTTATTTCAAACTACACTTTCACTTTTATTCTACCTTGAGTTACCTCTCTTTGTTATTCACGCTGACTAACTCTCTCGCATCGCCATCTTTTTGTCCCCTCCGTCTTCTCTAGTGTAGGATGCTTCAAACTCATCAAGCTCACTGGTTTAATCGGGGGTACAGTGTGGTACAAATCGATACGCGGGGGAGTTGAGGCTTTCACAAGAAACTAACATGACTCACACGGTGAAATGCATCTGCAGTTCTGTGCCCATGTAAAGCATGTGAGTTACTGTCAGTCACACAGACACTGGGCAGGAACATCCAAGGCAAAGTAAACAACCTTGTGACAAGTCGGTTTCAACATCTTCCCATTGTGACACAAAAGCACACAGGCACTTCTTGCATTTCCTCTCTCAACCTTCATACCACATTGAATACGGTCACAGTTGGGGTCAGGAACATGGGGGCTGTGGACAAAGACACTGCCAGTAAACTGTATATGAATGGACTTAATCAGATGGTGATTCAATTTTGGAGTATGCAGGCCTCCAAGTCAGCTTCATGGCCTGGAGCTTTGATGAGTTCAGCAAAAAAAAAATCATCAGGGTGAACAAAATTTCTCACGCAGTGGTCCTGAGTCAGGTCGAGACAGAAGATGACAGCTGAATGAAGCACTTACAGATCTCAAGTTCTTCCTGTAAATACGCTGAAAAATTTCTCTGTGGTATCCGGAGTGTGATATCAAAACACAGTTTATATAACGTTAGAATAAAAGGACACGCTCACCTATGGGAAAAATCTAAATCAAATTCAAATCAAATTAATGTTTAATCTGCCCCTTCAAATGTGATTTTTTTCCCCCTTCTTTTTGATTCATAGTTGTCTGCACAAACCTAATTTACATTAATAAATAGGAACAAATGTGAGTTCAATATACTTTATGCTCTTTGAGTGGATTTTTAAAATATCATTTTTGTAGACTAAAATGTCATTCATCCGGTGACTGATATTGTGGATTTCTGGGTGAAGCGGGTTCAACATGGAACGCTGGCAACATGTCTCAGACTATCCAGGTCAACTCATTGACTCGTTTTACAGGTTGATTACTAAAAATCCACAATAGAGAACCACACTGACTGAGGTGTTCTGAGAAAACTGTTTTTTAACCCTGCACTGTCACAGATGAGTAGAATGAAGAATTCACTGACAGTCCAGTGAAGGTGGATTTATTAGAATACATGGAAGCAAAGAAACTATATAATCGGGGGAGGGAAGGATTGATGGAGGAAATACCAGACTGACAATGTGGACCAGAGGGAGGTAATTGAGAACATATGGGTCGGATCCTTCTAAAACTTACCAAGGGGGAGCTTTAATTATTTTAAGCAGGCCTGGAGGAAGAAAGAAAGTGCTGATATTTGGCACCAGGGGAGCGTTGGTGTGATCTGTGATATTTCCTCTTTCCACTTACTCACTGTTACGCTTTCCCCCTGCCTTGCTCTCCTCCTCAGGTTATCTCGGGTGAGCTCACTGAATTCTCACTTTACCGAACATATTGAAGGAAATCTTGTTTTGCAAAAAAATTACTGACACATAATACCAGGCATGCAGTGGATTATTGAGAAACAGCGCAGGACTGTCCGTTGTTTGAAACCATCTGACACAGATTTAAGTTCATTACAGATGTTTACCATCTAAGAAAATGATTAGAAATGCTATTAAAAACATAGTTAATTTAAAATCAGCAAAGCCTGACAAAGGCCTCTGTCTGTCTGAAAATGAGACATATAAAAAAAAAAATCTTACAAGAATAAAATTTAAATTATCACACTTAGCCATTAATGTATGTTGGGTTTTTTTTTTTTTTTTTTTTTTAAAGAAAAATGTGTTTAGAGCTGTGTAGGGAGAAAACACTCAGACACACCCAGTATTGCATGTCTGTGTGCATATGTGTGTATGTCTGTGTGTGTGTGGATGTGTGTGTGAGGGGTATAGAGAAAACAGCACCAAGTGAGCGTCCAAAAAAACTGTGCTATCAGGGTCAGCATATTCTCTTAAAGCAGCAGGGCAGAAGATGTTAGAGATTGCTCTTCATCAGGAAGATTGGGTCTTAATTCTAGAAGAGAAAGACTGCAAGTGAGATCTAAAGCAGCTTGTGTGTGTGGCTTGTGACCTTTAAATCCAATCAACATCACTGACAATGCAGAAAGAAGCAATAAAGTAACCTGGAAACACGAGGGTCTTAACCTTCAAGGATGCTGAAACTTCAGTTAGCTGACCCATCATTTAATTAAAATACACCACGCTCAGATTCCCCATCGCTCCATAAGATGCACTTTACAGGCAGGAGCCACTCCCAGTCAGATCCACCGACTCCGCACTTGCAGCCCATGTGATCAGCGTGCTGTTGTTCACAGAGATAAAGTGACCGATGTGAGAAAATGTGGTGCTCTTACAAGAAACACTGTGACTCATCACTGTGTGTAACGTTTGGCTTTTGCAGTTTAAAGTGCCTCTCAGCGTTACCGTGGTGATGCCATGCTGCCGGGAGACAGTCACATACTGTAGGCATGTGACTCATCATGCAATTTTAGAAAAATCTTCCTGCAATCGCAGCATCATTATCAGTTATCATTATCCGTGGATGCACATTAAAGAAGGGCCTTGTGAGTCTTTATTCCAATTTGCCCCGTTGTCGTGAATGGTTTGAACTTTTTGATAATTTGATCGTAATATTTTTTTTTCTGAACCATACAAAGAAAAAACGCAATTTCCGGACAAAGATGAGCCCACTGTCTGGTGCGCCGCGCCTCGCCCTTTCACTCCTCGAGTGCGTGCGCCACCGTCTCTCCTGGTAACAATAGGCGTCGGCGACTCCTGTCTTTGCCACCGGTGTCAAGATAAATGACTTGCTGTGGCTTCTGTCCAACAACCTCCAAAATAAAATCCGTAATGATCAATTTACATTTTCCTATCAAATGCTGGATACATACACGTTCTCGATAGGCCTTTCTGTCATTAAAAAATTCAATTTTTAGAAAAATGCAGTTCATAGTGTCCATTTTTAGAGTCACTCATAAGATGGAGCACAATGAGGGACCAACCTATAGCCCAGCTCCAGGGTACCATAAAATAACCTAGAATATCTGTTGTCATGTAACAGTGTGACATTTTTGTAGTTGTTTGAATGTTTCCCTAATTTATTCACACGAATATTTCCAATTACATAGTTTTGTCTCCATTGCAAAAATGTGTATGTGTGTGTGTGTGAGAGAGAGATAGAGATATAGAGATAGAGAGAGAGAGAGAGCGACACCCCGCTTCGGCTTTAATTTTGAAGGCACTGAACTCATTTCCCGTTTTCCGTTGGAGAACTTGACGCACCGCTCCACACCGTGGCGCACATCTAGAGCGCATAGCAGCGTGGGTGCAGCGAGGATGTCAGATATCTAACGGATTAGAATGAGCTTATTTCAGCTTTAGACTTTCAACACAGGTCTTGGTATTATCAATAAGCTTATCTTAGTAACTATTTTGCACTTGAAGTTGCTCAGTGTGGCAAGTATGCAGCGGCAGCACAATTGGAAAGCCGGGAAGACAAGAGGGGCGACGCCTGCTGCTGCGGGCGACATAACACTCAACTTGTGCCATTAAAACACTTTCATGGCTCTTGAAGAGATATTTAAAAGAAAACTACAATAATAATAATAATAATAAAAAAACAACTGTTTTCACATTTAAAGCAACGAACACCTGTCTCTATTTTACACACAAGAAGGCTAAAAGAATGGCCTAGATCAATAACCTTGATATGTCAATCATAAGATATGATCTAATTTTATCATTGGTGCAATAAACATTTTATTTCTCACCAATGCCTTCAAATAATTCAATTATGAGTCTGACAGTGAAGCAGCGCTTCCACCTCTCCGAGAAGCGAGCGACACGCCCATATCCACATGAAGCTGCTCAGCGCCAAAAATACAATACCGATCTCTTCATCACTTAAACAATACAATACACAAGGATAAATGGAGATTCAAAGTGTAAGGAGAATGTTTAATGTCATGTTTGCTTACTTTTCTGTCTGTTACTTCATCTCCCACAGCTTCCACCACCCCGGAGCACTCCATTCCTGGGGTGACCGGCGGGGACGGCAGCCGATCGTAAAGCCCTTGTCTGGCCATCAAATCGGCGAAGTTCAGCCCGCAAGCCTTGACCCGCACCTGGACCTCACCGGCCTTGAGAGCCGGCTTGCCCTTTTTCACTTGCAGCTTAACTTTATCATAACCCCCGTAGCCGGTGAGCACCAGGGAGCGGTAGGTGAACGTCTCCTCCTCAGGGACCTTCTCGGTGGCCGCGGCGGGGGTGGCAGCTGCCTCAGCTGTACCGGCGGGTGCGGACTCCGTCTTGGGAGGCTCGGCTTTGGGCTCTTCGGTGGGTTTGGTCTCCTGCTTCTGGTCCACGGCGTTCTGCTGCTGGGCAGGTGCGTCCTCTCCAGACATTGTGCAGGGGGCTGCGAGACGGTGATGAGTCTAGATAAAATCACTGCTTAGAGGCTTTTTCACTTTTTGTGAATTTTCTTGCCGTGGACAGGCTTGCTGTTTGGCTGCCTAAGCTTGCCTTGCAAGTAAGAAAATGTGAGAGTAAGACCTTCTTTCTCAGCAGTCTTGCACGGAGACGCAAACCCCGACAAAGTGGGCTGATCAGTGGCCAGTGGCTGTCAACGCCGCGCTCTGACAGAGTGTGAGTGGGACGAGAGAGAGGCAGACTGGAAAACACGGAGTGCTGATGAAATTCAGGGACTGGCTGATGTGATTGGATGGCTTTGGCCGTTTGGGTAGGGCAATAAATTAGGTCCACATTGCATCAAGCAGTAAAGTGATTTGCAAAAATGTCCACGAAGACTGAAAAGCAAATAAAGTTACAGCATTCCTCAAAATGTGCTGATTCCTGCAAGGCCGCTTGAGCATACATAGTCAGTTGCTTCCAAACCATTCCAGAAAAGCCACAAATAAAGATATTTGCATTACATTTCACTTATAGTTAATATTGTAAGCTACATTTTTTTATTTAGTGATTCCTCTGTCACATACATATGTTTTGGTTATTTAATGTGTCCTAACTCCCAAGCTACTTACATTAATGATTACATTTAATTTCAGGCTGCGTTGGCTGTTTACTGCAGTCTGTAGTCTGAAAAGCAAGGAATAAGAGGAAACGTCTGTTTATGCTGCCCATTTTGGTTTTGCAGGAACTTTGTGCTTGTGTATGGCTCATTGTTGTAACTTCCCCAGGCAGCTCTGACAAATATGATTTTACATTAAGGTCATGCCAGTTTTGATGAAATAATCCACATTACACATTATTGCTTCAGTTAAGGGGATGGCCTCTCAGTATTCAGTGCTACTTATGTGTTTCTTGCAGGTCTTGTGACAAACATAAGTACTTGTTTTAATGTGATGACAGCAACTCAAAGTTTTACTTGTATTTGTCAGAGAGGGAATCTAGAAGCACAGAGCTGATACCAGTCTAACATCCATTCAGACTGCGAACACAGTGGTGGTGAGACACCTTGTGGTTGTTCAGTGCCACTCAGCTCTTTTTTTGAGGCCACTGTCAGCAATGTCCCAGTCAATTTCCCCCAGGGGCTTAATGATGTTGGATGCAGCAATGACAGATTTGCTGCTTTGACATAGACAAATGTTACAAGGTGGATTTGTATTTTTCCTAACCGTGAATACACACCGGTATGTGGGTGCTCACAAGGTGGCTCCTCTTCTCCTCTTGCAGGTACAGTGTGGTCATGTATCACTGAGGCACAAAACTGTCTTGGACTGCAGACTGGAAAAAGCCTGAAAAAGCATTGGTGGGGAGGCAAAATGGAAAAGCCATGACCAAGAGGATAATTTCTGAATATGTACCAATAGCTTAAACCAGTTTCAAACTCTGAGTGTCACAGGGAGAGAGCTGGATGAAGATGCACCGGCTTGGACACCTGGTGCAGTTCTTAAGTAGGTTACAGAGAGTCTAGTGTTGCTCAGTAGTGTAATCAGCCTGGATAAAATACTGTGTCACCACTTTGCCTGGCAAATAGACTGAGTCCACAGGGATGTGTGTGTGTGTGTGTGTGTGTGTGTGTGTGTGTGTGTGTGTGTGTGTGTGTGTGTATGTGTGTGTGTGTGTGTGTGTGTGTGTGTGTGTGTAGTACTGGTCAAGAGTTTTAGAACACCCCAAGTTTTCCAGTTTGTTAATGAAGTTTATGCATTTTAATGTCTTAGTTTTTTAAAAGTTTATAAACCAAAACGTATTCTAAGCTTTTGACAAATCAAAGCAGCCACGTTTGGCAGAGATAACTGCTGAACACTCTCAGTCCTTGGCATCCCTTGTACACTTGAAATCTTCTAAATGTTTTTCCCCGCTTTGTTGCAGAAGTTCCTGTAAATGTCTGACGCGGTTGGTTTCTTTTCTTTCACTTTTCTGCGCAGTTCATCCCAAACCAGCTTGATGGGGTTTAAGTCTGGAGACTGGGCAGGCCACGTCACATTTTCATAAGTTTACTCTCTTATTCTTTTTCCCTGAGTTAGATCTGGCATAGCTTGGACTTCTGTTTCGGGTCATTATCTTGCTGTAGGAGGAACCTCTGACCTACCAAAACAACAACATTATCCAATAGAAAACACAGAAACAGCTGTTTTAATAGAATCCCAGAACATTTTTACAGCACAATGACATTTCTGAAAAAAACAAACAATAAACCAACAAAATGTTGCTGAAAAAATGAAATGAGCTCATTTTTAAACTTGTCCATCCTCTTCACTCTCAAAGAAAACATAAACATCTTATTACATCTGACAATGTTTATCAAAATTATGTTTGGAAGTTGGTTGTAATGTCAAATTCTTTGTAACATTTGCGATGCAGAAACATCCAAAACTCTTCTCAAACAGCTACTCTAGCTGTAAGACACTGAGAAACAAACTTATGTTGTAAAAAAAAAAAGTATTTAGTTTGCACATCCTCAGGCCTGTTACACATATTTGGCATGCAGCCTAAACCAAGTGGTAACAGCCGAGTCATCTGAGAATTTGTAGTTGGAATGACTCAGTGTTGTACTGAAAGTCAGTGGTGTACAAGGTGAAAAGAAATGAAGAAAGCAAAGCCTCCTGAGGAGCTCCAGCATCCAGACTGCCCACACAGACAAACTGTGGCCCGCCTGTCAGCAGTCAGTCACCCAGGGGATCACCGAGCTGTTGACACCCATCGCCCGCAGCTTCTCACCCAGCAGCAGCGGCTGAATGGTGTTAAAAGCACTGGAGAAATCAAAGAATGAGATTCACAGTGGCTCCTCCACCATCCAGGTGCAAATGAGCTCGTTGCAGCAGGTAGATGACGGCGTCTTCAACTCCTAAATGGGGCTGTCACGTTTCACAGGCCAGGCCTCTTGGGTGTTGACAGTGGAGATTTTGCTTATAAGTGGAAAAGGGTCAGGTTTGTGGCAACCTTTGGTCTGAAGCTCCTTTGTTTTAGTGGCTGTACAATCACAGAAGTAGATAAACCAGGCAGTGACAACACTTAACTTGAGGGTTTAGCAGAACAGTTAAAGGTACCACCCCCAGAACCCTGTGTGGTATTTGTAGCTTCATAATGTGAGAACTGCTGGCCCTTACAAAGACTTAAATTTGTAGAAACATTTAGAGACTAGAAGTCACTGACTCCTCCCTAGACAGGTTGCTAATCAACTTTTACAAATCTTTTCGTAGGAAACCCTTCCCTGTTAGTTCATTTCAATTTGAATCAAAATGCCTTGTTATCCAGTGGTCATGATATAAAAGCCTGTTCTGGTTATGAACACATATTGCCACCGGCTGTTCTGATTATTATAAGATGATAGATTGACTATGATGTTAAAGGGTCATTTGACCCACCTCTCAAGTTCACCCATCCATCCATCCATCCATCCATCCATCCATCCATCCATCCATCCATCCATCCATCCATCCATCCATCCATCCATCCATCCATCCATCCATCCATCCATCCATCCATCCATCCATCCATCCATCCATCCATCCATCCATCCATCCATCCATCCATCCATCCATCCATCCATCCATCATGTGATGTGGGTTTGATGGAGTCTGCCACAGCTGTCTCCAGGCCAAAGGCCAGAAAGCAGTTGATCAAATAAGACAAGCAAATTAATTTTAGACTGATGCATGTAGGAACCCAGAGAAGTGATTCAAGATTAATATTCATATGAGGACTTGTGTTGTATCTTTGGAATTTACACCAGAACAGTCTGTTTAGTGGATGTCACAACCAATTTTAGCCATCTTACAAATAAATAATGACAGTTGACATCAGTTTGCTATGATACTTATTTTCATTGGAGGAACTAAGTAAACTTTCATTTCCCTGTAGTGTTAAGGAGGTGACATTATCTTTCAAACTATTTTTTTAAACCTCTTTCTCCCTGGAGCTCTCTGCAGTGCCTGTGCTTGTATTTATCTTTTGAAGCTTTCCAAGCATGACACATTCAGATTCACTCATTAATACTATGACTAAAATATATGCAGCGTTTGCTGTTCTTAATTTGGAACGAATTTGGGAGACCTGCAAACAAGAGCCTGAGAAGAAAAACGTGAGTGTCACTGACTCATTGGTAAAAGGCTGTTGTTAACTCTCTAATGTGCAGTTTCAACTTGTCAGAAGTGAAGCTGTAAATATTTTAAGGAGTTGGTTCAAAAGACGCCCAAGTCACAATGTCCCTTTACAGCAGCAGAGCTGTTAATGACTAGATTTCAAGAAGTTGTTGTGAAGAACTAGAGGTTCATTTATAGACTGGAGCTCAAATGCTGCAGTCTGCCAATGAGTTTCTGTGATCATTCACGTTGGGACTGTTTGCCTTATTTTACATCAGATGGGTCCTTACACATAAAGCAATAACGATGTGCAGAGTTCCTGTAGATACTAAAATGATCTTCGGTCAGATATGTCAGTCAATGACACAGCTGAACTATTGGACACATTTTGAAACCACGGACTTCTGTTTGGTCCAGCCTCACACAAACATGTAGATAGATCGTCATTCATTCTTTAGGCCAAGGCCTGAAAATGACCCAGAAGAGCATCAAACAATGTAAATGAACTATATTGTTTCTCCTACAAACCTAGGATTTACATGTGTTCAGTTTTGCATCTAATTTAAACTGTATTTATTTACTTTGGCTGTTTCATGCAACATTTTGTCCATTTTGCATCTCTTTTTTTTGTAGTTTACAGATTTTGTATTTGTGTAATTTAAGTCTCATTATTTTACAAATATTCTCTTATCATTTTAGTTGTGTGTCTTTCTTGGATCTTTCAGAAATAACTCTTGCACTGTTCTTTTTTAATAATGTCAGATATAAGAAAAGCTGCTGAATGTTTCTAACAAATGAAGAAATATGTAAAATTTAGCTTTTCTGTGGTTTTCTCCTCTGTGGTAGAATTAATGTTACTGCTGACACAAGCTGAGAAATCGTATTATGTGATCGGAGTGAAATGATCAATTCTAATGGGACAAACTAAATTCTATATCCACACTTGGAAACACAGTCTCTCAGCTGTCTCGGGAATGCCCTGCAATCCCAAGAGGTAGGTTTGGAAATCATTGCTCAGGCAGTTTTCCATGTGGTCCTTTTACAAGATGAAGTGCCGAGCCGATCTTTTGCCCCAGTCCAGCCCTGGACGCTTTACCTGTCAACTAGTTTCTCAATATTATGTGATCATGTGCAATAAGAACATTTTTAATTCAGCATGGAGCATTTGTGTCCAGAAGGGGGCGTTGTCGGTCTTCAGCTAAAAATAAATAACTCAGAGTGGTGCTCTGTCATGCACGTGGTTCCGCGTCATTTTATTAACTCATTCAGAAAAAAAACAACAAAAAAACAACGACAAACAAACAACACACCAAAGGGTGGTGGAAGGAGACCTTTACCCCTGTAGAGGAAGACTTCCAAGTAATGTCAACGGAATGAGAGATTACAAGGCCCATAAAGACAGCCCAATTACCGCTAACTACTTATTTTGATTAGCTGTTTTATTGGGGTATGTTGTATTTATTGTAGCGCCATTAAAAGGTCATGCGTGCATTAAATCAAGAGGGAAACCAAGAGCACGTGACGGGAATTACCATAGGTGATTATCATATTAAAATAAGAAAACCAACAAAGATTCTTAATACAAAATGTTTGTGATTTTTTTTACATCGAGTCTTTGTTTAATATGTCTGATGTTAAACCTAATATTCAGTTTCACAACTTGACAACAAAACCAAATGCGCCTCAGCATGAATGATAGTCATTAATGGCACCTACTATGAGTCTTTACTCTGCGTCACAGTTAATATGCTATCTCAAAGATTATTTTCTTGTACAATATAAGCATTTTAGTTGATAGTGGTTTTTGTTTTCAAATCAGTCAGTAGCGGCTTTTATCGGCAGTAAGAGAGAGAGAGAAATAAAAAAGGTCACATCAGCTCTCATGTCCCATCAGCGTATTCTGCACATGTCTCAGCCGTGAATATTAGGAAGGCGTGGCCAGTAATCAAAGTGCCGGAGTTTTAGGGGAGGGCGTGTGTGTCCGTGTCTGTGTGTGCGCGTCTTGATCGTAGTTTCGGGAGCCGACCAGTTCAGACCGTCTGTGAGCGGCAGCCGCGGGGCCGCTTGTCGCACAGGAGAAGCTGAATAAAAGCGCACCGGCTCTGCGCGCGTGTTTGCTTATTTCCATTCTCATTTACTCTGCGCGTCTTATCGGATGCTGGACACAGTCGCGCCGCGTGTCGAGAATTCACGTCTGACGGACTAACCATGGACAGTCTCGGCAGTCGTTGTAAGATTGTGGTGGTCGGGGACACGCAATGTGGGAAAACAGCGCTCCTGCACGTTTTTGCAAAGGACTCCTTTCCAGAGGTAGATCTCTTAAAAGTCAAGTCTAAGCCCTTTTCTCTGTAGGGGAAGAATACCCAGAGTTTAAGACAATGACATTTATACAAGAGACAACTTCAGCTCTGATTCAGCAGGTTTTATCCACCTGCTTAAAATTGCAGAGAGGTGTCTGTGAAATAATAATTAAAGGGCTTTTCTGGTGCCTCAAACGCTGTCCTGGAGACGACTTTGTCACTGCCTGCTATATAAACAGTTTTCCTCAAAATGATTTATTATATTTATTGCTGTGAATTGTGTCTGCCAATGTTTTGTTTTGTTTTTCTCGCTCGTAGATGTGTTATTTGTTCAAACCCGGGTTAATCACGCCCTTCTTCACTGGATAACTAAAACAGATGTCTTATTTTCAGAACTACGTGCCCACTGTGTTTGAAAACTACACAGCCAGTTTTGAGATAGACAAGCACCGGATTGAGCTGAACATGTGGGACACGTCAGGTAAGATAATTTCATATCTCTGCCTGCAGTCTGTGTGAGAAGCTGCTGACATAAAATCAATCCCCTCCCAGTCCTGCCAAGGCTCCTGTACCTGGCTGTGACCTGTGGGGAGGACCGCCTCCATCTACCAGTTACAACATCTCTAGGTGTAATTTCAACGATAAAATGCACTGACCCAACGAACTTCAGGTTTTTAGTTTGATGTGTCTGCTGTTTATGATTACAGTCTCAGAGAGACCATGGTGCCAGCCTTGTCTCTGCATGTCTTGTGCTCGCATTCCTTCCCGTGGAGTCCACTGTGGGTGGCTGGCTCTTCCCATGCTCCGGCCTGGGGTCAGGGGACTCTGGGGAGGACAGGGGTGAGGGCATGGATAATTCAGTCAGGATGGGCCTGAAGGGACCAGTAATTGCTCTAACTGTTTTAAGTGTTTTCAGCAGATTTAGATGGATGCTGGTTTGTAAATATAAAGGCTGCTGTTGGGCCAAATACTTGATTTTGCTTTGGCTGTTTTTATTGAGTTTCCTACTTTGCCAGATATGACACCTGGAGACGGTCAACTTTGCAGCTAAGTTTGACTTCCTTTGCATATTGTTTTGCATATTGGACTTAAATGGTGTTGTTGCTGTAGTTTGCACAGCTGGACACACCAGCTTCCTCAGTCCTGAAAGACTCTCATTCATTGAAATGATTTCCGTCCAGATTCATTCACCAAGGTTTTAGTTGACATGTGATGTTGTGAATTTTTTTTCAGGGGCTTTCCCACTGTGAGAGAACATTCTTGAGGCATTAAGAATTTCAAACTCAAACTTGATGATTCATTTACAATAACAAATGCTGTCATTGTGGGGGGGAAATATGCGGTGCATGTCAGCATTATGGTGTCATCAGAAGGGGACTTCGTATGACTGAAGCGTCCTCGCTGAGAAAGTAGATTTGGCTACCGGGCGGCCGGTCGCACCGCTTAGACTCTTGCTCTATCACACTCTTGTCAGCGTGGCTGGATTTACTGCTCCGAGCTACACGGAGACTCTGCACGTCAAAGCAATCTCAGGCCCGATCAGACTCCTGCCAGCCAACCATAGGACCGGTGACACGGCTGAGCACTTAGAGAACGGTGGATTGGATCCTCCCACAGGGAAATCTTTCTTGTACCATAAACATTCCCAAACCTTCAAGTATTTTCTGGGAAAGCTGATGGGATCGTTTTTTTACGTCCGAAGTTGAGTCAGTGAAAGAATGTTGTTTTTTCTTGAACCACATGTCGACCCAGTAAGTAAATCTGCTTGAGGCTGTCACTCAGAGGTTGGGGTCTTCTGAGGCCTGGGGCCTCAATTTACAATGCTTTATCTGTCAGCAGCAAGAAGCTAATGATGCGGTGGGAACGTTCCGCCCCTGTCCATTTTCAAAACCCTAAACCACCTTTGGCGACGTTTGGCTTTAATCTTCAGCGAGGAGCCGCCCAACATACAGCAGAGATGACGTCACCCAGCCCACTGGGCAAATATGTGTGTGTTTGCCTGTGTTCTCCTTTTGTGCGTGCATTCGCAGGTCTTTGTGCGGTGTGCCATTATTCACTGATTCACAGTAAACACAGATGTTCATATTTTCTCTCAACAAGAAAAAAATAATTGGCTCACACTTAGATGAAAAGAGCTTTCATTTGTGGAAAATGGCATGCCTCCTATCATTTCTCATTTAGAAACAGATTTCTTTTCTTTCTTTTTTTTTTATGGCTTCACCCAAACTCCCCTTTTCAGCTCTGCTTTACTTGATCTGATTTCACCTGTTCAGTCTTCTAGAGGGGTTACCTGCTCCAGCATTTACAATATATTTAGTAATTTTACCTAGTTGTTGAAATGCCACGTATGTGACACGCTTAGCATACAGTGAAAGTTTGGTGAAGTTTGACCCATGAATTTACTAATTTGTGGGAGACTTGCAAGCGCTTTCGACAGCACTGACCTTTTAGTGAACAGGGAGCTGGAGACTCCAAATAGGAAAATATCTCACACAGGGTAAAAGACTGCAGAGCGTTTCGTTCTGTATTTAGAAATAGAAACAAAAACTACACCTAGAGAATAAGTGACTGCTATTTATGCTTTTCACAATGTTTGTTTTGCTATTATACAATTTTAATTATGCAGTGGTATAATTAATATAGCTCAAAATTTAATCCAACTCAGCTCTATCTATATAGTGCCAAATCAAGACAAACGTCATCATCTCAAGGCACTCCAGCGATGTGGTTCATCTCATTACTAAGGAAACCAGCAGACTGCTTCAAAACCGTTCTTCGATACAGTCCCCTGTCCTGAGCAACCACCAGGCGACTGTGGACAGGAAAAACGGGAAGCAACCTGTGGCAGAACCACACAAGCTGGTACTCGAGGGCCAGTGTGCTGCATGTTGTAGATGTGTCCCTGCTTCAACACACCTGATTCTAATCGCTGGTCGTCGTCAGCGTGTCATCAAGGCCTACACAACTCTGTTGGTGACACAACCATGTATATCAGTGTTGGAAACATCTAAAACGTGTAGTAGACTGGCCCTGGAGTACTGGCTTGTGTGCACCCTTGAATATAGCAGCATACAACCAAGGGATGTTTCAGGACACCTGAGCCATCCCTAACTGTACGTGTTATCAAAAAGGAAGGTTTTAAGCTTAATGTTAAAAAGGTAGAGAGGGTGTCTGCTTCCCGAACACAAACTGGCAGAGGAGAGGAAGCTGATAAATGAAGGCTCTACCTCCCAAAAGGGATCAATGCAACAGCAAATCATTCCAGATACTAGTGGATTAAATCTGCACTGACCTTAAAGCAGCACAACCACTGCAACTTGTAGCTCAGCAGGTCCCCCTGTAGGCGTGGAGGTTAAGTTGCTTTTACAACACTAAGATTCACAAAGCTTCCTAAAAGTAATTAAACGATCCTTCTATTAATACTGAAACTAATACTTTAACATGAAAGTAATCCTTTTGTGCTGCCTTATCCGTAATAGCATCTTTTTTTAAACTTATATTTTAAGCCCAGCTGAGAAGCAACAACTTCAGTCTTGCGTCCGCTCTCCCTCAGTCGCACTCCTTTCCACCACATACATGAATCTGTTTGCTTGTTCTCAGGTCTCCCCTAAATTATTGCCTCCTCTTTAATTGCTGGAGAAGGCTGCCTTCTGTGGTCTGGCTCTGTTCACAAAACATCATCGATCGCTGTTGTGTCTTGGCTGGTTCACATTTCTCTGGTATGGTTAGATTAAAAAGGGGGTAAAAAATCTTCCCAGCTTTCATTGTTGCAGCATTGAAGTAAATCATTGATTTCAGTTTGGTTTTAGTAATTCATTTCTACCAAAAAGTGTATATCTTGCAAGAATGGAGAGAATAGGCATGAGTTGTTTAATTGAGGTTATTACTCAGTGTACATTAGTGTTTCTGCTTGTTTCTTTTTTTTTAATATTGAGCCTCTAATTTTAGCTTTTCTCGTGTTGTCTACATTGAACATTCTGCTAGATTAAAATGAAAGATTGGACGGCGCTCACTTGTGCTACATCAGTGCAGCCACATAGTGATGGACAGTGATGTTTGTTGCACTACTAGATGCATCTGACTTTTAAAGCTGTCAAACTGTTAATGCAGCTCAGTGGTGACTTGTCTGATGAGCGTTAGTGACTGACAGAGCTCACGGGTTCCTGTGGTAGTCAGTCGGTCTGTGCTTCTTCTTTACTGAGGAGTATTAATGCACTCGTGCACTTCCCAGTATGGTAAGAGAGCCTGGGAAAGTTCCCTGCACCCTTGGCCTGAGAGTGATAGGCCTCTAAGAGGTGTACATGCTTCCTCTTACACGTCTGTCATGAAGGCTGGGTTTTCCCAAAGTTCCTACAGCTGGAAGTGCACATCTCTTTCAGTTTCTCTCCTCAGCCGTCCTGCGAATGCGTGGCCAGATTCTCACATGACTCCTGTCTGGTCAGCTTCTTTCTATTTTTTTGTTTTTTACTCATGCTGTGGGGTTTTAATTTGATTTGCTTTATATTTTCTTGTTGGCTATTTCTTCCCTTTTATTAACTACTGGCTCTTTCTCAATTTGCTTCCAAACAAAGTATGTTGAGAACAGGAAACGCATCACTTGTTATGATGTAGACTTTTTTGGGGGCGGGGACTCTTTTATAACAATTAAACATTAACAAAAAAGTTATCTTACTTCACAAATGGGGATTTATATGTGGATGAAAATGTCACAGATTAATGCTCCAGACGTGGGATAAGACTGGGTTTAGTGAAATTACCTCACAGGACTTTCTGAGCTCTCTTCTGTGTTTCCATTTCTCATCACAAATCTTTTATGCAACTGTTTTTGACTTGTGAGACGATAACAAGACACTCCCTGTTAGTAACACCGCTCCCAGTGCCAGCGCTGGCTCATAGTCACAGTCTGGCATGAGTCTCCCTCCTCTCATACAGGCGCTCCAACATTCCTGGTGACTTTATGTTCTTTAAGCTGCTCATTCTCAGTGCAGTGGACCGGTAGGGCTGTGAAAACATGCATAGTTCACTGGGAATTTCAGATCCTCGACTCTTTTCACTTGATTGATCTTTACTGGACGATCAGCGAACTACAGCCATAACTCGGAGCAGAAATAAAACAAACAGACCCTCCACTCTGCCCTCAAACCTGGAGCTCACAGGAGCTGAAGGATGCAAACGTACTGCTGTGAGATGTGATGATGATCTCAGGAGCGAGTACACTGATCACGGGAGAACATTATCTACAGCTCAGCTTGCGGTCTTACTGGAATCCCAGATTCTGGGTTAAATAAGCGTAAAATCGTGTTTTTACATTTCTCAGATTAAAAGGTACAATTTTAGGTGGTTGGCCCCATTTAGGTGAAAACACTGATGCATACCTTTTTTTTTGTTTTTGTCAACATCCTGATGGGAGGATGACGACATACTTTTGACTTCTGTTCAAAAGCCTAAAAGTGCACACTGAGTCTAAGTCCTTCAAATTGTTGCTACTGTTTCCTAAAGCAGCCCAGGGCAATAACTGCCTAAATGAAACCTGTTTTGATGATGCACAGCGAGGAAGAAAGGCACTCCCTTCCACAGAGAAACGGTGGCTGAGTGACAGTTTCAGTCGACAAAACAGAAGCAAAGCAATGATGAAATACTGTTTAACTGTTTTTGTTTCTTCATACAGCAACAAACGTATATAGTGGGAAGTCTTACCTTTCTTTTATCATTTCATATCCAAAGTGTGTCAAAAAAATATCCACTTTACTTTCACGTGTCAAAAATAGTTCCAGGCTGTATACAGATGTTAAAACAGTTATTAGAAAGTGTTTTTACTGTCAAATATGATAAATTTTGCAATTTTGGCTTCAAGGCAGGGATCGTGAGGTGGCATCTCCACATCTGTTATCCTTCTGGCACCTTTGCAGGGGCTCCTGGTGTTCACTTAAATTATTATTTTTCTTTTTTTCCCCTGAGTGTGATGGGACTGGAACCCATTACTCATGAACTTTGGGGAATGACCAAGATTACAAGCTCTTGGCAAGTAAAAGGATGTACTCTCTTGGATCAGGTGAGAGTTTTTGATATTGAGTGGAGCCAGCTGATATGGTTTGGTGACCTGACGAGGTTATTGTCTACTGGGCACGGCCAGCTGGGGGGGAGTCCCCGAGGCCAACTGGATTTGCTGGAAGAGTAATTTCTCACACCTGGCCTTAATGCAGTTGGAGATCTCCAGGAGAAAAAGGCATCAAACAGTGAGACTCGGACATTTCTGTTTCTCCTGTTATCAACGAGACTCATGAGATAATTTCAAACAGTCTGGTTTTACAAGACGCTCATGTAACAGCTTTATGGACTGTATTGGTGGCTTGTAGGCCAGACCCGTACGGTCACCTGGATGGGTTGTGATGAAATTTCTGAAAACATTAATGATTACTAGAGAATAACTTTTAAAGACCTCAATGATCCCCACATATATGTTTTTGACCAGTTCGGTTCACATTTATTATTTGAAGATGCAGTATATCAGGGAGTAACGCTACTGTAGTTGTGTCTGCATTGTTGGGTGATTTCTTAGGTTTTAGATGTTTTTACCAAATTCCTTGCACCAGTTGACCTCAGTTTCCCAGTTTTGGGCCTGAGGGCCACCGTCCTGCATGTTTTTAGATGCATCACTGCCACGACACACCTGATTGAAATGAATGGGTCAACAAGGTCTGCACAAGAGCGTTAAGGACCAGTTCTGTTGTATCAACCCTGTTTTGTAAGGGTATTTCTGGACAGAGAGGGTTCTGTTCTGGCCTTGTGGACTTTTTATAAGCTTAAAAACAAAGTAACGGAGATAATATGATGTATATATTCTGGTTCTTTAAACCTGTTGTAGTATTTGGTCTTTTGCTCTCATTTTACAAAACGGACACTTTGTTAGGACTTTGGGCCTCTCTGAAGTTAAAACTGCCATGATGTTTGATGAATAACACGCGTAGGACAGGCTTTCATTCTTTTGTCCCCTTTTAAAAGCTTGAGTACAGACCATGCTTATTGATTTTTCCCAACAATTGGCTCAGAAAGATCCCAGATTCTGCAGATATGTTTTTATGCCTTCGTTTACTATAATAAACCTTTTTTATACATTTAAAAGTTGGCCTTTTTCACTCTCGTCGACAAAAGACCGACACAGAGAGAGTTCTCGCCATTAACCGCGCCATCTACCTGGATCAGGTTTGGGATGATTCTGCAGTGTCTCTGGCAGGCTGCAGCTTATGATTCCTGAGCTTAAAGTTAGTAAAGCGTACAAATAAATGGAAATGAAACGGCAACTGCAGAGATACAGATGCACCTCGTGCTATAAATAACTGATTAAATCGACATTCCAATGATGAGTCGTAATTAATCCTGATTATTTCTTCCCTCCTATTTCCTTCTTTGCAAATTGACTCCAGCTGTTAACTTCTTAAAATAATGATGTTTCAGATGGAGTGCTGCACATCATTACCACAATGAATTTACCCACAGCTTTCTTTGAGAAAGTTTGAAGAGTTCTCACTAGAACTAAGAAAGTGGACCACATTACTCCAGTTCTGAGGTCCTCACACTGGCTCCCTGTATCTTGGAGAATAGACTTTAAAATACTTCTGTCTGTTTATAAATCATACATGATTTGGTTTTGGACCAAAACCAGAGACTTGTTGTTGCCATATCATCCATCCAGACCTCTCTGGTCTTCTGGTTCAGGTCTGGTCCGTGTCCCCAGAATCAGAACCAAACATGAAGAAACAGCATTCCAGAAAGCTGCAGGACGCTAAACTTTAACAATGTTAATTTCAGTACTGCACTGTATATCTACTTTAACTCTAACTTTTCTTTATTATGTCTTTGCACTGTAACTGAATCATGTTTTTCTTCTCTTTACTTTTCATGTTTTGATTATGTGGAGCGCCTAGAATTGCCTTGTTGCTGAAATGTGCTATACAAATAAACTTGCCTTGCCTTGCCTTGCCTTGCCTTGCCTTGCCTTGCCTAGAGAAGCACTACCTCATCAACTGGTTATTGGAATTGAGCGACGTTTGGTGGATTGGTCCTAACTGGGGATTGGCCAGTACTGCAATTGAAACGTCTGTAAATGTATAAGTCATATGCATAACCCTGTGAAATTATATTTCTTTTAGGGAATCACTTAATACATCAGTATACTGAGAAATCAGGATGTGTTTTTCACTGCGAGTACACAATACCCAAAGATGACAATCTGTACAACCTTTTGAGGTTAAAAAAAAAAAAAAAAATCTGGAGGAACAAATGCCAGAATGCTTTCCACAACAAATTAGTCTAACTCTTGAAACTCTAACTTCCTGTTGAACATGCTCGATGGAGATAAAAAGAAAGCTCAAAATAAAGCTAGAAGAGTGCACAGCCTGCTGCCTCCGCTGTCTTTTAGTGACTAAAAGTGTTACTGTATGAGGATGATTATAGTCTTTTGGAAGGAAATCAAAAGTGGCTAAAGTCAGCATCGGCAGGTAAGACCTTCTTTTTTTTTTTTTTAAGGAAACTTTGATCAGCGCAGATTAGAGAAGATGATGAAACAAAAGAAGCTGAAGCAGCGAAGAGAGCGTGGAAGTACGTCTTTGAGGTGAATTGTCAAGTATATATATATTTTTTTCCATGAATCTTCCCCTCTTTCTCTTTTCCCTTGCCGATCCTCTCCATCTCCGATAGCCCATTAGTGACGGTCGCTGCTGGAGCACAGCGCTGAGGTCGGAAGCAGTCAGGGCCCCGTGTTAGGCCGGGGATGGTGGGCAGATGTGTAATTACCAAAGAGTATAACTGCTCTCCTTAGTGACATGTGAGGTCCTCTCTCTCACACACACACACACACACACACACACACACACACACACACACACACACACACACACACACACACACACACACACACACACACACCTTTTCTCAATGCAGCCTCCCACAAGCACCCACTTTGCTATCCACTCTTAAATGCATACAAAAGAAGCGAGTAGCCCACATGTCCACTCGTCCATAAACAATGAAGCAAGCACTTCTGGGAGGCCCCCGAGAATGTAACTTTCTGATCCCTTTGACCTTTTATTTTAGTGAGATGAGCCTGTAAATGCGTCTGCAGCTTGAGACGCATTCCTTCACCGCATCTCACTCCGTTTTCTGTCATCTCGACGCTTGGCACCTGGCTGCAGTGTACATCCGGCTTTAATAGTCCTCTGCTGAATGGCTGCATTAAGCTTTTACTTAGTTAATGTCTCATTGTACAAAATTAAACGATACGTTATTAGGGAGTGAACATTAACTGGACAGAGTTAAAAGGAGTCTTTTTAGTACGCTGTAAAGAAAAGGACTGGAGGCTTATATTAACTCAGATTACATGCCCCTTAAGTCTTACCATGCAGAGCTATTAACTCAAGGTTTAACTTAGTTCTTAGAAGACAAGTATTTATGGCATGTGCTTGTTTTGTTTAGTTTTCTTTTTATGCTTGCAAAAAAAAAAGATATGATATGAGAGCGGAGTGGTGGTGATGAGGTCTGACGGCCTCAGTCGGAGTCATGTTAGTTTGGAGTCATGTTTCTCACATATGCTGTTTAAATATTGGAATTGCTGTTTAGGGTTTTTTTTTTGTTTTTTTTTAACTAAATTTTGAGGCAGATGTCCCTCATTGCTAAATGTTCCACCACTGTACGTTTAACAGCAAACTGTGTCCGAAATATGATGCGAAACAGTTTATATGGTGAAGGGTGTTAAAGGTTTTTTTTAATTTATTTTACTGATTTATGCAAAGCTGCTCTAATGGGGTCCTAAAATGAAAACGTGTAGAGCTGGTAATATTCATAATATATCCCCCCAAAACAAAAAGATCCAAATATTGTTTACCTACCATTATAAAAGGAATGAGGGGAAAAAAAGAAATAGTCTGTTTATGATGGATATGTGAGCATATCAGTGACTGAGTGAGTTTATGAATGGGAATTCCTCCAGCCCTGAGCTCGTGACCCTTACTGTTGTTTCTCAGCTGACCAGATGCGTAATGCGGAAGGGGGGTTGTTGAAGGGCGCTGGAGTGGCAGCAGGGGCACAATGACGCTGCAAGTGCATCTGCTGCCCCACACAACAGGCAAAGAAACGGGGGAAGATCAGGGTGTCGAATCAAGTATTAGTATGGAAGGCGTGGGTGGGCTACCTTGAGGAGCAGCAAGTGCTTACTAGATTGAAAACTAGAAAAGGTTACAAAGGGAGTAGAGAGAAGAATAGTTCATCTGTGATTTTCCCACCCTCCAAAGGTTTTGTGTTATAAGGTTGGATGGTTGGGGGGGGGGGGGGGGGGGCACCCCTGGGACCTGACCCACTCTGGTCCTTAGTGAAACAGACACACAAATGCCACTTGTGTCACATTTTAAATGAGACCAGCCTCTTGTTACACCCTGAACTCTCTGCTACGTACGGCAATACGAAGGAGTCTTGAGGAGAATTTAATGCAGTCCTTTTTTTGTTCTACTGCGAGGTGGAGGAAACGTGCTTCAATTGTGTCTTTGTTGACCTTAAAAGAAGTGATCTATGGCACAATGCAGAGGAGGCTGTGCACAGTTATGTGCCCTTGAAGTTAGATCATCCACCCTTTCAAATGAACTTGTAAGTTTCTCAGTTTGAATTTATTTATTTCACATTATCAGACCAAACTTCCACACCCACTAAGGTTTTATGTTGGGAAATTTTCAGGCCAAGTGCTTTGACAGATCAGATCTAATCACAGGCTACCCTTTCATCTTTAGTAACGTAATCTTTAAAAGACAAACCCCCGCTTCACTCTGATCAGATGTGTAAAATGCTGAACATGAAGCTTCTTCCAGGAGCTGCTCATGGCACAAACTAATCCTAAGCTAAACTGATTTTTTTTTTTTTTTTTGTTTTTTCTCATTTGGTAGCGGCAGCCTCAGTCATGCAGGCGGGTGGATAACCCACCCATGGACCTGTGGCGCTCTTTGTGTTTTCTTCTCCACTCAGCTCCCTCTGCCCAGTGCAACAGTAACCGATGCAGCGCCAGCTTTGATCAGCTCACTTCAAACAGGAACATTGACCGTTTCTGCCGCTCCCAAAGTTAGCTCGCCATCCCTCCCCACACCCCGCCCCCACATGAGCAAAAACCCTCTCAGCATCCGTCTGCGACCCATCCGAGCGTAAGGGGATACAGGCAGTGAGGCCATGTTTCACCTCCATCCTTCACCCCCCACCTGCACCTGGCTCACACGCGCAAACACACACCCGACAGATCCCATCATTTATGGATGACTTTATTTATAAACAAGATCCAAAGCGGCTGTTCTGGCTGCTGCTCCTGCTTTTGTGGCAGTGAAATTGCTCTTGAAGTGGCAGCATGTCTCCCTGGTGGCCCCCCTTGGTGATGCAAAGTGGGTTGGGTATAGATACCCCCATGATAGGGATGTTTGTATGGTCGTACACTGACGGAAGCTGATAGAGCATATGGTGTCCTATTCCACTTTCTTCAATATGTCCGTTAATCTGTTGACTGAATATTTTTTCAGAGCGGATTCCATCGTGAAGCGACTGTTGAGAATGAGGACTCGGAGAGCTCTCAGATATTGTGCAAAAACTCGCTGCAGCTTATTTTCATTCTTCACTTATTGGGTGGAGTTGCTGTCAACAAGCTGCAAACTCAGAAATGTAGCGCCACCAGTCTTTCCTTTTTAGCATTTAAATAGCTTTGTGGGCTGGAATATAGTAATCCATATAGTAGACGCACAGAAAACAAAAGTTAAGTAATAGTTACTTCTGTCTGCAGATGGCACATGTCTTTTTCACCAGCCAGAGTGTGTTTACACACAACTACAATGTTCTTACAGTAGGTTTTTTTTTTTTTTTTTTAAACCACCCACTAGATTGAGTATTTTTGAAGTGATTGTTATTTATTTGGTTGCAATCAGCATATTACAGTCATCTGATAAAATTACAGTTTTAAGATTTAAGAGAGAGTCACGTGGTCCATACAAGGTCTTGTAGTTGGATACGTTTACATTTACACAATAACAAACAGCATATTACACTGTTATTGCACCACAGTGCTGCCAATCAAATGTACTTGTTGATTGCTCAACACTGAGTTCATCACAGAAACTATATGGAAGAACGTGGCATTTGTTGCTTATGGATGCAACTCGGAGAGCAGAGTCAAATTTTTGTGTTTTTCCCCTTAAAGTTTCTAGACAGAATTGATCCATTAAGCTTTGTTTCTCAGGTTTTGTTTTACATTTAAGTGTGAACTTATGAGTTATCACTAAGTCACCGACGGGATCTTTGGGGATCTTGGATCTAGACCCCACTGTGAGAGCTTGAACACTTCAGGTCCAGTTTTGTCTGTTTCTTTTTGTTTAAATTTTATTTCAATCAGACTTTGTTAAACCCTAAAGGAAAATTATATTGTTGCAGATTTTTTAATGCTAGGTTGATATATCATAATCTATCCTCATAAAGCATGATTATGTGGCATAAATGACGTTGAGTTTTCTTTTTCTTCTTTGCTAAATTACATGTAGTACATCTGTGGTGTCTGGAAATACTGTGACATTATACAACTGGGTCTCTCATATAGGTCTAATTGGCAAATCATTGCAGGAAAGAGTTTGAAAAAGTGCAAGCGCTGCGTAAAAATCCTCTCCAGGTGATTGGTTGAGCCTCCTGTCTGTTACTCTGCATCACAGACGTCAGCCACTCCTGCGTCTCTACACCATCTCTGATTATTTGTTGGATTCTCTGGAGATCACGATCTGTGCACTGAGAAATGGCACCTGGTTGTCGGAGTTGGACCATATACACTTATTAGAAGAGTTCTACATGTATAGTTAAGTCTTTGTATAGATGCCACAAGTTTTGGCAGATTGTGCACGTTGCAGAAATGTAAGCCAAGTGTCATGTTTTATATTGGTGAACAAGCAGCATTTTAGTGTTGTGCCAACTGTGTAACCATGTTCATGTTTGATTCAGTTTCATTTGTAGTTACCAGCTTTTTATCTGAACATCCTTTGAAGCAGAGGCTCGTCCAACCTAAACGGCTCTTGATTTTCCAGCAAGTTTTTTTTTTTTTTCTTTCTTCTTTTAAAAAACAGCCATTGCTCTGCCAAGATCCTTCCTTTTACTGTAAAATCCAAGCAGAAAGTGGAGGACGTAATGGATACTGATAGCAGCTGGGGTGCAAAAGATCATCTTCACGTTGTTGTGAACTGTGCAGTATAAGTGTCTGTGTCTCCTGATTTGAACAGTTTAAAATGGTTGTAGTGAACTTCAGCAAAAGCAGAAATGGCTTATTAAAAACAAAACAAAAACAGGTGGTGCATGTACTCAAAGTCAATCACAACCTTTTTGATTTTCCTGCACAAACAAATCCCAGGTAGTGCTTTGATTTTAACGCCTAAAACGTGAATATCTCCACAGAATCAGAGTTGTCACAGTGTAAAGTGTCTCAGAAGTCTGTAGGCTCTTTTCAAAACAGTTTGCAAGGGGCTAGTTACACAACCCAAGTATTTTCTTTAGCTAGACAAAGAATGTGTTAGGACTGACAGAAAAAGTGAGTGAAAAAGAAGTATTGTGATCTTTCAAAGCGAAGCACTGCGTCACCCAGAGCCTGAGACGGGCGCAGAGATCAGACGGCAGCAGATGAAATGCATTGCTGTTACTGTGGCGGTGTGACTGAGACTGTGCTTGTTCTTTGTAAAAGAGAGGCTGGGATTGAGAGAAACCGAGAGCAGTCATACTGCTCCGTGCCATGTCCACCCTGCTATTTAAACCTGCAAGTGGACACCAGTCACGGGCATCAGCTCAGAGCTCACAGCAGATCCGTGAAAGGTGCTTGATGCCCTTCAAAGGCTGCACTTCCTACAGAGAGAAAGTGTTGAGGCTTTGATCAATATCTCCTGTGTGAAGGCGGCAGAAATGGAAGGTTAATGGCCATTTAACCCTGTGTGACTTCCTCTGCCCTGGCTGCATGCTAATACTTTTGAAAACTTGACACAGTATCACCAGCAGCTTAATCTTTGTGCAGGTTTCTTCTGTATTGGGTAAATGCACTTCTACAGTATATCTTTCTCTGAAAGAACAAACAAGAAGATATAAACGTTAGTGTGGAGATCAGGCCAGCTGGGGCGGCTCCATTATCTTATGAACGGGCTGTTTCACTGGAGTAAGTTTGCTTGTAAAAAAGTGATTTATATCCTGGAAAATCCTTCTGAAAATCTGTGCAGATAGTTGGTTATATTTGATTTTAGAATATTAAAAAAAAAAATCTGGACAAAATTTCAAGTCACAAATATTGCAGTTGCATAACTGTGTCCCAAATCCAATATTAAAAAACTAAATGTAGGTAGATTGGTGCTGTGATGTCTGAACTGAACACCATGAAACTTAAATGATTGCTCACATCTAGAGAACTAGTTGACTTAAAAAAAAAAAAAAAAAAAAAAATCTAAAATCAAGCTGTAGCTTGTTTTGAAACTGCAATGTTAATTAAACTAGAAATTAAATGCCGTGCAAATTTTAAGACAGAGAAAGTTATGCAATGAATTACTTTTTTTATTACTAAAAGCATCATATGTCCCATATTGAAACCACAGAGAATGTACTGCAAATCAAAACACAAAATCTGGGAATCAAAACCCAGAATTTGTACCCAAGAACTCAAAATCTTTAATCGAGACTGCAATCATCTTGTGTTTATTTTTTTTTTGGTTACAGGTTCTGGGTTCTGGCAGGATATAATCGTACTAACACAGGGCATTATGAGTATGTGATGACAAGGTGCACATGACATGTATTCCTCAGACATCATTTAAATATGTTCTTGGAGCACGTCTGCTATGATCAAGTGAACAAAAGGCTGAGTAAATTTATCATAAAGCAAAGCAGACAATTTCATTACAGCAATATGACTGAATTAATTCCTGATTTTTTTTTTTTATCATTATAAATACTCCTTTTTTTTTTTTTTTTTTTTTTTAATTGTGGGCACGATAAACTGCAGCTGACAGTCATAGCAGCTCTAAGCACTGTTGGAAAACCTAATAATGTGACTTTAAGAAGATGATGAGTATTTAGGGATCCTTCTGATTGTTGGCTCATGTGTCACTTGAGGCTTCCAAAACCTGTTTAGTAAGAATAATAGTAAAGTCAACATAGAATACCAGCTGTACATCTGTCTTCCTCTTGATCATCTCCATCAAGGATGTATGAATCAATATTTATGCAATGTGCTTATTTGTTGTAGTTATAGGAGGTTACTTGTCCATCTGCACTACCCCTGATGCTTTCAGTTAATTTGCTTTTTGGCCTCTGGAGTGTTTTAATTAAACATTTGCTTCACTTGCTTCATCTTCTGCTGTTGCGTTCACTGTCACGTCTAGTTGTGGCACAAACTGTCTTTTTGTTTTTTGCAATCGATTTAAGTAGGAGGTTATCCACGTTCATTTTATAGGCAAAATTGGGTGTTGAAATCAGGCTTGTGCCCATTTTATTAAAAATCCACATCGATTTGAGAGTTAAAAATGAAAAGGACATTAGGAAACAAATGCACACGTCTGCTTTCGTGTGCGCACGCATTTTTATGCAGATGGTCCCCCGTGTACTTTGCTCCTGGAATGTGAGTTTATAATTTTTGCGCTGGGAATAAGGTCGGTGGTTCTGGCTTTACATGCTGCAAACAATATTGGTTTCTAGACATGGAGCAATAATAAAAGAAGAGGGGAAAAAAAACGGATTTGTGCAGGCTTCACGTAATGAAACACTGTCTATCATGGAGGAGTGACAGAAGGGGTTAAAGTGAATCCACCTCCTCTCAGAGGGTACCTCTGCAACTCTGTGTTTACCATTTATTGAGTAGAAACTTGATTGAGCAGAAAGAAGTCATAGCGGTTCAGAGCAGACTGGAACTCTCGCACTGAAAAGTTCATCCGACCTCTTAAAGGACTGAGTGCAGACTCTCATCTTCTCTTCTTGTAATGTCTCTTGTAATCACCAGTGGACCAGAGTGCCTCTGCCATCTCCTTGCTCCTCTGCTTTTCCCGTATCCGAACTTCTTTTCAACACCTCACAATGAAGCTATTTGCATCCCTCCAGGTTGCTATGATACTCTGTTTGCCCAACTTGCAATGTTTTGCCTTTTACTTTGAAAGAGGATGTTAAGTTTAAAAAGGCAAAAGAAAGCAACAGGACGGGAGAAAAAACACATTGAAACTTAACTGTTTTTCCTTAATGTGACATTTGAGAAGTCGTTTGTTGCCATGCCTTTAACTGTTTTTCAGTGTCTGGATGGCCTGATGAAGCTCTTTGTTGCCGTTCATTTCCCTTTCATGTGCATGAACATATCAAAGGCCCGAGGCAAAGATCACCCCCCCCCTGTTCATGACGCTTTGCTTTCCAGCTACTTCTGCAATAAACAGACAAAGTTTACTCCCACTGTGATGGTGCAGATTCCTGCAGAGAAAACTGTAAGGCTTTTTTAAATGAGTCACTCTGCACAGGAATCCCAAAGAATCCTCTCCACAAAACAAAACATTTTGTGTTTTATTGTTAAGTTTAATTCCTTTTCTGCCCTCATAAATTGAGGCCTTCCCAGAGGAGCATTTGAATGAGCATTTAGGGAGCTGTCATGTTCCAGACAGACTGTCCCTACAGGGGACTGAAGGTACCGAAGGAGAGAAGGCACAAATGAAGTCGTACCACAAACCCCCGAGCCTGATTACTGTACATTAGCGCTCCACTAAACTCCCGTCTGTCTCGACGTCCTCTAGGATACTCCAGAACCTTTGATTGAAGCGCCACTGATGGTTGGCCCACCGATGATGGTCCACCTCCGTCGCCCCTCTCCTGCAGATGCTGCGGTTTAGCTGAGCATTAATTGGAAGTACTGACAGGAATCGCCAAAGGAGATTTTTGAGGGGTGTTTTATGTCTTTCCTTGGCATGGCGTGGCAGAGTCCTCATTCCTTGCCAGGCATGATGGTTTTTAATGGTTCCTGCCAGGTTATGCCCCTCCCCTCACCCTTCTGCCCCATTCATCTTATCCTGCCTCCGTCTGAAATTCAATTGACCTATTGTTCCACCTCACAGTGACTAGGCACCGTCCAGCTCCACCAGCAGCCTACCCACAGCCCTCATACCTCTTCATTTGATCTGTCCTGTCGAGTCCAGTGTTTTCATTACCCACCCCAGCCCTCTGCTCCTCTCCACTGCAGCTACATCCTCTTTTATTCCTGCTGATGTCTTCTTTTTTTGCTGGAGATTCTCCCATGTTTCTTTCCTCCCGATGTTCTCGATTGTTGTGGTGACTGGACTGGTTTCTGCCAGCTTGGCTTGCTGTAAATGCACCAATTTTATCCCCTCCTGTCCCTCATTGGTTTTCTTTTTCATTTTTTTTTTTTTTTTTTTTTTTCTTTTTTGACTTGAAAGTGCTGACGTAGCCCTGCTGTCGCTCAGGGCAGAGGGAGCTCTGAATTGCTTTGCCGTGGCGACACTTGTCGGGACCGTGGCCTGCCAATCATTTTGATCTTCCGGACTAACAAATTCATCCCAATGGCCTCGTTTTAGCTTCTAATTACGAATCAGACGAGTCATTAAATTCATTAAATCTGTTTTCCCTCCTCTTCATCTGAAAATGCTCTGTGCCTTTTCTTTTCTGGCTCCAACCGGTCCACGTCTGCTTCTCTGTGATACATATTAAAGACTAACTTCAGCAGCTATAATACCTCATGTGTGACCGTTTGCTGTTGTACAATATTAGCTTGCTGACTGCTGAATTTCTGTGTTGGTTGTTTTTTTTTTTGTTTTGTGTGTGTGTGTGTGTGTGTGTGTGTGTGTGGGTGTGGGTGTTGGTCCTGCTCTCGCACAGCAAAACAAACCAGTTTTAATCTTGCGTATATGAAGATGTTTGAACACAATCCAGTCAAATTTATGTGACCGTTTTGTGCTCAAACATTTTCATATTTTAAACGTTACATCAGTTTAAAACTGAATTGCTGCGGTGCACCTGTGAGAAACTGTATTTAAATTATTGGTAATTAAGGCGGCTTTATCACTATTTAATGAGCGTGATAAGGTTGTTGTCATTATACTGTTTGTTTTATAATGAGTTTAACTGGAGATAACCGCGGAAACCTGTTTTCTAATTAAATCAAAGATTATTAATTTCTAGCACTGCAAGAAATGAATCACTTATGCCAATTGATCTGCTTTTGCCTTTGTTGTTGCTCCAAAATATCATCATATGGAGAGTTAAAACTTCCTTATTGCTGGGCCTCTAGCTGTGGAAGGGAAGTAATGTGGATTGAGTCAGCTTTACTGGTGCTGATGATGTAATATTGGTATTATAGGCCAAAGTGAGCAACGCAAAGTTGAGAGTGCTGGAGGGGGGCAGGACATCCAAAATATGCATTTTGGTGAGAAACATATTGAAAACAAAACCGTTCCTCTCACTTGGTTGCACGAAAGGAACAATAGTTTATTGTGCTGGCTGTTGTGGTGGCAGGCAGCCTGTTGCACTGTTCTCAACGGGGAAGCAGGTCACCACGGGACGGCTAGATGAATGATGGTGGACGCAGACTGCGTGCAGCTTTTGTCATCATCTCATTCCATCATCAACATAAAGAACACAGTGGTGCTTCAATACGCTGTAGTCTCATTGTGAAGACTTCATTTGCCACAGCAGACAAAGGCATGCAGCTCTTTGACAAGCTGTTTACTGTGTCAGGTCTCCTACAAAGACTTATGTAGCAAATGTAGATCAATAAGACTACATGACCTTGAGGATTTAAATGTAAAATAAGATGTGTTTTGCATACTAAAGTGTCGAGTCATTGGAAGATCTCTCCAAATTCCTTCTGATGTCAGATGTGGAAATGTGCCACCAAATGACAGGGTTTATGCCGCCATGGAGACCAGGTCCACACCAGCTCTTAATGGAGACCAGTGGGAGGGCACCCACATGCACCACAGCCACATATCCCGAGAGCCCAGATATTTTTACAAGCCTCTTAATGAGAGCTGCAAGAGAGTGTGTTTGAGTACAGAGGCGCCACTCTGACGTCAAATTTGATCAAGGTACAGAAATGATTAGCGTGAGTGGGGGTAAGCGTGTGCAGTATTTCGGATCTCAAACAGCCACTGTATTAATAGATTGAAAGTATTAACAGTTTTGAACTAAATTGTAAATTCAGACTTTAAAAGAGGATCATTTACAAAAGGCTAAAAGAGGGATGAGTCATGAGAGAAAAGGTGTTCAGCCTCTACTTTGGCCTTTCTGCTGGCACTCACTGCGGTTTCAAGATGAGTATGGATTACGTGCAAAAGTCCTCTACTCCACAGCCCTCTATAACTCACTTTTGTGTGTGCGCCTCTCTGAACAACCCCTCGACATTCCTCATGAAGCCCTGCCATAAAGAGAGGTCACAATTGTGTGGAAGCCCAAGAGAAAATGATGCACAAGTATGCGTGCATTACTGTGAAGATTGAGACTCATTTGCATCTGGAGAGTGTGGTCAAGCTGCAGCATGTCCAAGTGCGTGCCACAGTGCTTGCTTTAATGTACCACGCATGTATTGGTGACCTTTAGATCACCTTCCAGGGACTGTGTTTGTTTCTGATTGACAGAATGAGCCAGATGGCGGGGATGAAAACCCTCATGGGGTTAAATGTGGTTATAAACAAGTACTTACAGGAATTCCTCAGAACACGCCGTGACCTTATCCCATATGTTATTGTGTATCCACAGGTTCTTCCTATTACGACAATGTGAGGCCGCTGGCGTACCCCGATTCAGATGCAGTCCTCATCTGTTTCGACATCAGCCGCCCCGAGACTTTGGACAGTGTCATAAAGAAGGTCAGTGTGTTTTTTTTTTTTTTTTTTTTTTTTTTTTTTCTCATTCCATTATATCAGTACTCGCAACACTTATTACATCAGCATTTAATATCTGCTGCGATGCAGGAAAAACCTACCAGGAAACAACTCTGTTTTATCCTGATCAGCATCTCGGATTTCTGTGCCAGCAGCTTTTCATGGCTCAACAATAGAGCAAATCAGCGCAGAGGCTAACGCCTCCCGCTCCTTTATTTCCTCTAAATGTCCATGGGTACTTGACCTGCATCCCCGCGAGAAATGGGAGGTCAGTGCAGCGAGTGAGAGGAGAGACTCTGCAGCCGGGAGGGTTCAAGAGGAATATCGGATGCATAAATTAACCGACCCCATCAGAGGAGCCTGGTGCTACAATGATCTTTCTGCAGGCTTTTATGGCTTAAACTCTGAGTTTTAAACTAAGTTGTTGACCAGATGGCAACTGTTAAAATGGGTAATTGTCTTGAAGGTGTAATTCTGGAGTTAAAAGTGGTTAAACTAGCTGGACAGAGATTCCAAGTGTGGTCTGTGACGCGGCTTTGTAGCCAGTGAAAGACTGTGTGACCACATGTAGTGAAAAAACATGCAAATACACACGGCTTAATGGGTTTGTTTGCATGCATGTGTGGCATGTAAAACAGCCGTTTGCACTTTACCGGTCTCTCATCAGGAAACCGTGTGCGAGTTTTTGCCTTTGAACTGCACCTCTTGTGGGCAGAAACGGTTCACACGGCTGCTTGCTTACGTGTTTAGTTGTCTGAAGGGAGCTTTTAAGATGCTAAGCTGTTAGGTTTTTGTAGATCTAACCAGACACCTTTTTTTTCTTTTTTAACCCATATATATCTCACGAGCGTCAATGGCCTCTGTCAACAAGGCGTTCGGCTTTAGCTTTTCCCATGAATTACTTGGCAGGGGGTTGCCATGACCCCTGGCCCCAAGTTGTCATCCTGGTAATCCCTGAAACTCGGGGGCACATGGAAAACCTGTTGCACAATCACCATCCCAAATTAGACTCTTGACCCCCAGGAACGAGGAGGTCTCAGAGGTTGCTAGATGACAGCTGGGGGAGGAGAAAGGGTTAAACAATCAAAGCTTTTGAATGGATGTTGTTGGCAGAATGGGGATGGGCTTGAAAGGTTAAAGGTTGTGTTAAGCGTGAAGGGTGAATGGACACCCTGACGTTCTGCACACGGCATGAGGAACATCGCAGTGCTGCTGTGTATTTCTGTCGCAGGGAGGAGAGGCTGTTGGTTCAGCTGAGCTTCAGATGTGACATTTAATCCCTGGATGATTCTAGAAGGAAGACATAGCGGAACCTGAAATAGGTGTTTTTGACAGAGACCGTCAGTCTGTGGTAAACCTGATGTACTTCAGGTACTGCGGAAACCAGAGCTAAGGTGGCATGAACTTACGCAGTTGACCAATGAAACGTTTAACATGCACACTTCCTGCAACTTTTTGTTTTTCAAAGGTGTTTTTTTTAAGAAAATATGCAAAACACAGCAACTCATTTTGTTTTTGATAGTTGTTGAGCAGGGTTCAGAAGAGGTAATTATAGTTATTTTTTAACATTTTCTGATAATATACCGAGTAAATTAATTTACTGGAGAAAATTGCCAGTTAATTGCAGTTGACCAGTGTCGGCTGAAGCCTGAGTACTTCATGCAGCAGCATTAAGAGTCCACGTCTCTTAATTCATATTATTTTGAAACAGAAATGCCATATCAGTCTTTGTGTTTGCTTGACAAATTACTTGCATGATCAGATAATAATTTGTTTAGCAAACATAAAATATATGCCGAATCAAAATGCAGAATACACTGATGCGTGGTGGTGACCCCGAAAAGGTAAAGGTTAAAGAAGTTGTTTGCTCTTCCAAAATATGAATAAATTGACATAATTGATGCATTAGTTTTCAGGACGACTGGTCTCACTGTTTTCACTGATAGTTGTCTTGCATGCACGCTCTTTTCTGAAGTCTCTCAACTAATTTGTGTTGATCTTCAGGTTGAGGCACAACCTTCATTATGCATTTCTTCAGGAAGCTCACTGTGGACCCTGAAGTGTGCTTAGGATAATAATCCTTTTTTCTTTTCATTTTTTTCATTTTTTTTTTTTTTTTTGCATCTTCATGTTTTTTACAGATGATGTTACATCAGCTTCCAGAATTTGCTGGTATTTAATATAAAAGTTTTGAATGATTTTATCGCTAAACAGAAAATTGGTTTTTACATTCAATATAATTTCTATTTGAACTTTATCTGTCCACAGGACTTCCATTATTCATCAGTCACATTTCGATGCATATCTGAACATTTTTAAGGTGAATTTTGCAGAGTAAACCAAGTCATCACTGCTTAATGATCTGCTAAATCCTCTTTAAGGTCTTTTGCCATCAAGTTTAGGTTTTGATTTGTAAGGATTTCCCTCTCAAACTGCTCTTGGTCTACATTTCACTTTGACTTCCTATATTTATTTTATGTTTAACTTTAACAATCACTGTAAACAAACACTTGTCCCATAAATGTTCTGTTCATGGTTTTCTTTTCACTTTATACGATTCTAAAATAATACAAATTTAAACTCAATGTTGTATAAGACAGCTCTGCTGTTTGTTTTTGGAGTGAAGTTAGTTACAACTCTACGCACTTCACTATTCTCAGAAATGAAAAATATGCATTCGAAGATAAATCTTCCTTTCCCTGGAGTTCCTTAGCTGAAGCAGTGTGTTTCACAAAGGGAACATTAATCCCCCCCCAAACTCGGGTATCCAGTGTCGGATGAGACAAAAAGGCTTAATGATGCCACAGCAGCGACTGACTTTTATGTTCATCTGTTGACTAATGTCTCCACAGTGGCAAGGAGAGACGCAAGAGTTTTGTCCAAATGCCAAAGTGGTGTTGGTGGGCTGCAAGCTGGACATGCGGACAGACGTCAACACCCTGAGGGAACTCTCCAAGCAACGCCTGATCCCTGTCACCCATGAGCAGGTGAGAACAAGCAGGAGATGGATATCTGAGGTGAAAGAGATGTTATAAATACACAGAGACTTTCCTCTCAGGGCACCATGTAGATGAAAACCTGGAAGATGCTTTGCGAAGAGACTGATTTAAAGGGAACGACCGATGCAGAAGAGAATACAATACAATACAATCCAGTGATAAGATGCAATTTTTTTTTTTTTTTAAAACCCCATCCAAGTAGTGGCATTGCTTACTTTTTTAGATCCCACAGGGAAAAGCTTATGAGAGGAAGCTAATTAACTACCACATGATCATTATAAGATCCATGTAAAAACCACAGTCATTGTTTTGATCAAAACTTGCTGACAAGGTTGTTAAAGGCAAAAGCTGCTGAGGAAAAGGAAACGTTGGATTTAATGTCTAGGGATGCCCCCTCCTTCCCAAAACAAAAATATTCATGCAGATGTGGGGATTTTGAACATGCAAAATGAATAGAAAATAAACATTGACAAATGAATAAGCCCTTTTATCGCAAGCCACCATGACCTCTAAGATGAGGATGGTGATTAACGGCGAGTTTGTGAATTTTAATCATGTGTGTGTCTGTTTTGTTGCTCTCCTGTGTTGGACATACAAAATGTGAAAGAGCTTTTTTAGCACCCCATAAGAGCCCTCAGAACAATGGAGCCTTTTTTTTCCTGCTGCTACTGTCGGAGAGCTGCTTATGGCTAAATGCATGCCATTACCAGAATATCAATAATGAGAAAAAAAGAAAACAAAAACACAGAAATAAGACAAATAAAAAAACAGTAGAGTGGCAAACCATTAAGTTGGTGTAGCCACTCACCACCAGGTCTACACTGACTAGGTGCTTAGCTCCTTATCGGTCTATTTTATTTCGAGGCAACATACCAAGAAAATCAAAGAGTCAAACAGCAAATGCTAAAGCTGTTCACAACTAATCCAATATACCTCATTGTTATCCTGTTGTTGATCTCAAATTGAATTCCTGCAGAGCTGCGGAGTCGCCAGTGAGAATGACCACTGGGTGAACTCCAGACATTTCCGCATTAATCTGGCCAGGATTCGATCAACCTTCGCTCGTCACCGCAATCTTTACCTCAGCCCCCTCCAGCCACCGCCGCAGCATCTAAAGCTGCTGTCCCACTTAATGAGGGCTTCGTTGCTCCTTACGTGCGCCTCAGTGCACATCCGTGATAGAAATCAAACTACGACCGCCAGGGGATTGAAAGCTCTCCCCGTGTTGGTGAGCGTGTGATTTCAGGGTCATAGGACGGCTAACACGCCGTTATGTGTTGCAAGCTTTGCATGTGCTTATTCTCTGTGAATTAAAAGATGATGATGAAAGAAGAGACAAGACCACGACCAAGGCTTAATGAAAAGAGAGGTCCAGCGATTTTAATATTGCATAATAATATTACAACGTATAATGTTACGTTACTTAGGGGGAAGCTCTAGAGCTGGAGGAGATCTCTTCTCTCCAAGTAGCTGTAAGGAGTGTGTCAACAGAAGTCTAGTGAGGCAAGATTTAATTGTCAAGCACCTTGATGTCAAGGAAACTCGTATCTAGACACGTCATTGCACTAAACTCCGCTTCCTGCCATGTCTCTATGTTCCAGGGAAGCACGATAGCCCGGCAGATGGGGGCGGTGGCCTACGTGGAGTGCACCTCCAAGGTGTCTGAGAACAGCGTCCGGGACGTGTTCCACATCACCACCCTGGCGTCGGTGCGGAGGCCACACAAGCCGCAGCTAAAACGCAGCACTTCCCGCAGAGGCCTGAAGCGGGTGTCGCAGCTCCCCTTGCCGCCTCTGCCGGGTCGGACTGAGCAAATGGACCAAGCCCCGGCCATGAGGAAGGACCGGGCCAAGAGCTGCGTACTCATGTAGTGACCCACTCTCATAAATATGCAGTATATATGTACATATATAAAATAGAAATATATAAAGGAGGAATTCTATTTATTATTTTGGGGGGTTTTTTTTTTGTTTTTTTTTTTTGCAAATGTTTTTATTTTTTGTTTATTTGGGGTTTTTTTGCACTGCTGAAACGTGAGAGCTGAGAAACTGTGGAAATAATTGCTTTTTAAAGTTTTTTTTTTTTTTTTTTTTTTTGCGTGTGCATATTTTATAAGCTGTTTACATATTTTTCCTCATCTTGAAATGATGGAAAACTGGACTAACCCTCCGGACATGTGGAAGCTGCGACTGTGGAAGTGCCATCTAGTTCCGAGAATTAAAGTGGAATTAATTTCCTGAAAGAGGACAGTGACGCGGCAACGGCGAGCGTGCCTGCAGAGCGTGGCATGTTGATGTAGGATGTCTTTGTTTTCAAAGACGGCGTTGCTCGGCAGACGCGAGGACTGCTCATTAAGTCGCCTGAAGTTCCTTCCTGTTGCCATATTTGAAAGGAAATGCGGTACCTGTGTGCTGGACAGGAATTCTAGTTATCAGTCGAAAGACGAGTCATTTGAAGCTGGAAATGAAAAGAGACTGACTGAAAGATTGCCATGGTGTGTGTGAGCATTGCTACCACAAGTGCATTTTAGCAAAAAAAATATTTTACTTTGCCCATTTAACAGTAGTTTTCTCAGTTTTGTCGGTTTGATTTATTATGATTAATGCTGTTCGCACAACTTTAATGATGTTTCTTTGTGGAATATAAAGTGGTAAAGTGTTAGGGCTATTTTGTTGTACTTTCACTTGACTTCAAAATAAAGTAACAGCTTGAATGCACTAAGAAAAAGACTACTTTCCTTTTTTTTTTTTTTTTTTTTTATTTCCTTTTCAAATTCAAAGTCAGCAGAGTACTTGGATGTAACCACCTGTCTCACTTTGCTCTGAATGTTGGAGCAAATTCATTATTTTTGCAATTTCCTTTTGCTTGATCCACCCAGCCTTCAAACACTTTATCTGTAAATGTAAACTATTTCATTTAATTCTGTTTTCTGCACCTTCGTGTTTCCGTGCAAGTCAACAACACTAAAGACCAAAAAGTCTCTTAAGGTGATGTGCGGACATCTCTCAGGTGGCAAAAACTAAATCAAACTGCACTGCAGCAGCAGCTCTGATGTTCTGTTTTTAAATGACTGCACATCATTCAGAAGCTTTGATAAAGTGATCTTTGATCCACAATTTTGCTAACTGACTGCTATGACTGCAAACCTTTTTTCTTTTGTTCTTTTTCCACTGAATCACTTCGAAAAAGTCCCACTGCAGTGGCTTCTTAAGCAGCAGAGGCTCCTGTCTAGCCGGTTTTACGTGGCACGCTGTTGTATCCTGACAGGTTTTAGGTGGAGGAGTGAGTTAATAAAGCTGCCTACTGTAAGTCAAAGCACCAGACCAGCGACTAAATACTTCACCCTTATAGCTGTCAGTGTCCCGACAACTTAACTGCTGTTGCATCTCCTCCTTGTCAGCTGTCAACAAGCTGAGCTCCAAAAGTGGATAAAGAGAGAACGACGCTTTGGGAAAGAAAAAGACAAAAAAAAAATGACACAGCTGTTTTAACGACTTCAACGGATCACAGCTGTGAGCTTTGGGACCCATATTTGGGACAAAAATATTCTTAATGTCTTGTTCCAACTAGGATTTCTGCTCTGGGGAAACAAAAGTTTGTTTATTTTTTTAAAAGAAGGAAAAATCCTGATATTTGACAAACTTTTCCTTATATTTTATCATTACAAAGTCCATTGTGCCACTTAAATTGAGATGAAATGTAAAACTAGAATGGTTTCTTTTTTTCTTTTTTTTTTTTAAATATAAGCCTAATTTTAATTTGTCAATGGCAATGAGGTGGCGTATAGATAACAGTTATGTAAATGAATAAACATACCTGATGGAAGATTGACAAGGAATCATTTTAGCTGGCTCCAGTTTGGTAGCGTGATTGGGAATAAAAAAACACCAATCTGTGGTAAAGATGGGAGACAAGTTGCTCCATAAATTCAACAATTATACAATATTACATGTCAGTACAAGAGATCTAAGACATGTCACTACATCAGGTTCAGGGTCTGGTGAAAATTGTTTTAAAAATCAGATGTGACACCGTGGTGGAAACCACGGCATGGAGCATGTGACGCTGGTGAAGACGATTTTCTGTGAACACATCCTCAGTGCACTCATAAACAAAAGACTACCGTGTTGTATCCACTTGGCTAAAACGAGAGGAATCAGATGGCTTCTTACTGGTGAACAGTTTAAATCAAGTTTAAATCAAGTTTAAAGGAAGATTCGTCCTGTTTGCTGGGTTTTGGTCTCCATAGCTACAGTTTACATGTTGGTGAATTTTTACATTTCTCATGAAGTAAAATTATCCCTAAATTAGGGATGTGATCTGTTCATGGACTAAGCCTGTGGTATCAAATGGCTGACTCATTGACTCCTCCACGCTCGATGCTCGGTTTCTACCAGTGTTGCTTGGCTGCCTTGGCGGCTAGGCTCGGTCAACCTGTGGTCAACCAATTTGCCCAATTTTAAGCTCAACCGGGCCTGGGTTGCGTCACTTCCTGTATATGGTGCCTTGCAGAGAAACAAAAGAAGGGGCTTTAATTGAACTCTGAAGAAAACCTTTGGGTGACGTCATGGGGGGGGGTTAGTCCAGTTTCTTTCTTTAAAGAGTTTGATGATGACATGATTGTGGCAAAATACACGAGTAAATATGCCACTCTTCCAACATTATTGTTGGCAGATTTAAAATGAGCTTTTTTTCAATAAATCATTAATTATAGTTTAACTATAGAGTGTAAATAAATTGCAAATCAGCTCAAATTCCATATGACCTCTGTCAGACGGTGCGGCCCAGGACAGGAAGTAAGCAGTGAAAAGACGTCTGACACCCACAGCGGGGGCAAGAGGCCTGCTGTGCCCCCGCAGTTCAGACTAACACAGAGGGCGTCAGTCTTAGGTGTGTGTGTTTGTGTTTGATAGTGGGGGCGATGTCTCCTCTCCACTGGCCAAGAAAAAAGTCATCCAGACATTGATATAAATGTGAACGTCTTGCCAAGATAAATACAATTCAGCTGCTGCTTTATCAGTGAAATCAGAGGAGCATCAGTCTTTATATTGACAATTTATACCCACTCAAAGTTAAAATTATTACTGCAGACCTTCTTGCCTGAATTTCAGCAATCTAATCACCATTTGCCCTTTAACGCTGAGACAGCGGGAGGATTAGAAGTACCTTTGTGGGTTTACGCTCTGATTCTGCATTCTTGAGTTTCGCAGCTCTGAAAAGCACAGAGAGCTCGGTCTTCTCCTCCCTCGGACAGCACAGTTGACATCATCCACACAGGGAACACACAATTGTAGATATTGTTGGCTAATTACGACAATTTGCAGAGGAGGTTATGTCCCAGGAAAGGGCAGAAAGAGATAGAGAGAGGAAGAGAAAGAGAGAGGGAGGGAGAAATCGACACAGACTTACTGAGGAGGGGCGACGGAGAGCAAGAAAGAGAAGGCACTTCCTGCCAACAAAGGGCTAAAGAGCAGAGTCACAAATTGCATAGAGTCATGAGAGGATTTGTAATGAGAAGCAGTATGTGACCAAGCTGAACTCAAACAAGCAAATGCTCACAGGAAACCAGCAGAGATTGTTGGCATTCCACATTGATCGTGCAGGAATCAACCAACAGTTCCAGGAGTGAATTATCCTGACGGCCGTTTCTGTTACCCCTCACCAGTTCCCTCCCTGTACCTTCATGTTTCCCAACAGATAAACCCTGCAAGGTGGAGACCCACCTGTGCTCCTCCCTGAGGTGGTTAAGCAATGAAAACAGACTGTGAAGATTAATTAGTCACTAAGCACTTTCTGCTCTAAAGTGCTGCTAATTAAAATGTGCAAGCATGTGTTTTCATACACTTTGCCAGCATCTATATGTTCTTGTGTGTCTCAGTTTACATTTGGGACCAGCATCTTATAATGGAAAAAATAGATATTTTTTTTGTTCTCTTTTTTATGTCTTCCACTATCAAACGCGGAACAGGGAGAGACCGACTGGTGGGTGTTATTGATATTTTCGATGGTATTCCATCTTGTTTTTTTGTTGTTGTTTTTTTTAGATGAACGCTCACATATTTCCCAAAGGGATTCGGTGTTGTGTGCGAGTGTTTGGATGCCTGAGCTGTGCCACTGGACTTCTGATAAGACAAAAAGGTTGGGGGGATTTGGCAGTGATATCCAGTAGCCACAGCTTGAGGTTTTAAATTGGAGTCCACAGCCTGATTGACATGGCGGAGCACATCTCTTGTAAATGAACCAGCTTTTATGCGAGTTTGTATTTAGGATTTAATAACTTTGGACACCCAAACGAGCTGGTTTTATCTATAGAGGAACTTAAATAAAACAAGCCCCTAATATTTCCGCTTTAAGGTCAGCATTTTTGGAAATAGATTTAAAACTGAGTTTGAAGCGGTCATATCACTCTTTTAACATCCCACAAACCTGTTGCGTTTTACCCAAGTTGGGATCGAACACCGCTGGAAACTGTTTTGTTTTATACAGGAATTTTCCTAAAACCTGTTTTGTCCGATTGCTGTTTTGAGGCTGTCCGGTCCTGCTGCCACACTAACCATCTGTCAGCAGCTCATTATGTATTACATAGGGCAGTGCTGCAGTTGAGGTGCTTTCTCACCCTGCAAAAAGCTGTTGTACATTTCAGGATTCTCAGCATACTGCGTTGAAGTGTTCAGGTCACTAAAAGTTGTGGACTGCAGGTCATCCATCTGCTATTCTGCTGTCTAACATCACCCTAACAGCTGATATATCTGCTATGTCTGTGTGGCTGTCTAAACTACCATAACAGAATGGTAATGTGGCGGGATGGAAAATTTGTTTAAACTCTTTTTAATTTGTTTTGTTTTGTTTCAAGTGAGTCAGTAAATTTTAACCAGACACCCGTTTTCTTAACAATTTAGACCAAAAGTTTTCATATTTGCTGCAAGATGTTGCCTATTTACATAGTCACACGTTTAGGGACCTGGCCTTTCAGTTGTTGGCTGTATGGCCACTGAGAAACGCGATGGGAGCCGTTGGGGATGTAGAGCCTTAATAAAGGCCACATTGCCGTCAACAGCTAAAGGAAGGGAGAACATTTCTCATTCAATTCTGCACAGATGGTAAGATCACTTCACATATCGCTGCAGTTTTGGCTGCAACGCCTTTCTTAAATATAAAATCTTAACTCAGACTAATTGCTTCATTTATAGTTAAGTCAGCCAGCCCACTGTAGAAAATAAAATGAGAGCATAAAAGTGGTTGTGGAACTAATTACAATCTCCATGTGGGTAGGAGCAGCAGATATGCTTGTGTTGAGCTCTGCAGTAGTGGTAGTAAGGAAAAAAATGCAAGAGGCTTTTATTTAACACTCAAATGTGTTTCTCAACAGTGCAGTGGATGTTTGCTAAACAATAATATTACATATGTGAGTGGCAGGGCAATTATAATTCTCTCTAAAATTGATTTCTGCGGTTCTCTGCATTTTTATGTCTGTTTTTCATGATAACAGCTTTAAAATTAAACAAATTTCTGGTGTAATTCCAGGCACTGGACCACAAAGTTTGCTTCCACTCAGTACGTGGTTAAAATTCAATTCAGTTTTTTTTATATAGCATCTATTCCAATACAAGTTGTCACTAGGCACTATCTAGAGACCCAGAACATGACTCCTGAGCAAATATTACATAAACTATGGCAGGTAAAATCTCCCCTAGTGGCAGAAAAACCTTAAGACAAATAGTGGCAAGGAAAAACTCGTCTTTACGAGGGAAAAAACCTCGAGCAGGACCCAGATCATAAGGGGGGACCCTCCTGCTGAAGACCAGCCAGGTAGAACAAGAAAAGAGCGGTCAGAAAGAGAGAATGGAGAACACAGAGACACAGATGTATTGTCAAATGTATAAAAGATCAGATAAATTAGTATTAATCATCTGCGAGCAGGAGAAATAAGAGTTCTGTGTATATAATACTGATGCCTGGTTAGTTGATGGACTACAGAGACGACTAGATAAACAGGTGCAGACAGCAGACACTGAGGTGGTCAGAGGGTGGGACTGCAGGTCTGGATGTCAGTAGGTATCTAACAGAGACATTCATACAGGTCTGTCCTGCAAACATGTACGTAAAAGAAAAAGAGGGGGAAGACCAACACAACAAACTACAAGAACAGCGTATGAGATACTTCTTATTAATAACTGAGGATTGAGCTGAAGAAGGGAAAGAGAACCAGAGGAGGTGAGGGGCACCAGTGAGTGGATCATGTCGGGGTCCTCCTGCAGCAGGTCTACAGCAGCATATCTAGGATGAAGCGGTGTTAAAGACCCTAACCCACTAAAGTTTACACTAACTACATGTTTTACTAAACAGAAACGTTTTAACTTTGGTTTTAAAGGTGGAGGTGGTGTCAGCCTCCTTAAGCCAATTGGAAGCATTCCAATTGCACTCTGAGAACTGAGAGCTCTATTAGGAACATACAGCACCATCAGGATTTGCAAAACTAGGCTGTTTAGGACTTTATATGCAAGTAATAACATTTTGAATCTGATTTAAAGTGTTACAAGAAGCAAATGGAGGGAGGCTAACACAGAAGAGATATGGTCTCTCTTGCTGATTCCTGTCAACAATTTGAATCAGCTGGAGGATTACTTGGACACTCTGCTACTAATACATTACAGTAATCTAGTCTAGAGGTTAGAAAAACGTGTATTCGTTTTTCAGCGTCACTCTGGGAGAGGATGCACCTAATCGTTGCAATATTATGAAGATGAAAAAACGCTGTCTGACAAACCTAATTAATATGTTGTTTAAATGACAAATCCTGATCGAAAATAACACCAAACTTTCACACAGTTGTACTGGAGGTCATCGCTTTCACCAATGACAACAACCTCTGATTAATCATAATTTTGAAGCAAAAAGTTAATGGACATTCATACCTTGATGTGCTTAAGACATACCTGACGTTTGGCTAATGGTTCTGTTTCATCTGGCCTCATAGACAAATACAGCTGCATATCTTCAGCATAGCAATAAAAAAAGCTGTGGTTTTGGATAATACCTCCCAAGGGATGCATATATAAACTGAACAAGATTGCCCTAGTACTGAACCCTGCGGGACACCATAGCAGACTCTCATCTGTTCTCAGGAAACCTCATGAACATGAACAAACTGGAATCTGTCAGACAGATATGATTTAAACCAACCTAGAGCTGCCCCTTTAATCCCAACAAAATACTCTAACCTCTGCAGTAAAATGCTTTGATCTATAGTATCAAAAGCTGCATTGAGGTCCAGAAGAAATAGTATGAACACTAATCCATCATCTGAGGCCATAAGAAGGTCATTAGTCACTTTGACCAGTGCTGTTTCTGTGCTATGATGCATTCTGAACCCTGACTGAAAAACTTCAAATAGATCATTTTCTATACAAATGGTCACATAGCTGGCTTGCAACTACCCTTACCAATATGTAGATATAAAAGGAAGTTTGGAAATTGGTAATAATTACCTAAATGTCTGGGTCAAGAGAGAATTTTTTTTTAGTAAAGGTTTAAATAGCATAACTTTAAAAACCTGTGGCACGTATCTTAAGTTAAGGGATAAGTTGAACTGGTCTAATATTGTCATTCCAATAAGAGAGAAACATTTCTGGGTAGTCGAGTTGGGATGGGGTCTAACAGACACATGGATGATTTATCTCTATTGACGACTGAGGTCAGCTCAGTAAGGTCTACAAGAACAAATAAGAGTCAGAACCTAAAGATGCTGAAGCAACACTGACAGCCGTATCTGTCTGGGTCTGGTTGATTTCTTTTCTATTTTTGATGATTTTACTGCTAAAGACGCTCATAAAGTCTTCACTACTGAGAACTGCAGGAATGCACAGCTCACCAGAGTTGTGATTCTTTGTCAGCCTGGCTACAGTACTGAAAAGAAAACGTGAATTATTTTTATTATCTTCTATCAACGATGAATAACAAGGTGTTCTAGCTGTGCAAAGGACTTCTTTTTATATACTATTAGACTATCTTTCCATGCCTGATAAAAATCTACAGACTTAAAGGACTACCACTTACTTTCCATGCATCTAAAGCTGATTGCATAAAATCTGACGTGTTACTGAAGGAAATCAATATCTGCAGAGGTAGAATTTAGGTCATAACCCCCAATCATTTTACTATGTGTTATTGTAGGAAGATGAAAAGCGGTGGCCTTCTTAAATGTAGCAATAGCTTTATCGGATAAACATCTGCTAAAATAATACCTTTTATTATGCGCTTTAACATTGACAATGTTAAATTCAAACATTATTAAATAGTGGTTGGATAGAAAGTTAGGTTGCTTCGTTTACTTTTTGCAAGCTGCCTATTGATTCTAAAAGAGATTTAACAGCTAACTTAACGCTATCACTGTCAACATCCATATGAATGTTAAAGTCACCCACAATGATGACTTTGTCTGTACTGAGCAATTGACAGAAACTCTAAATAAGCACAAGCAGAGGAGCCGTGCACTATCACTAACAGAACTGGGTTATCTCATTTCCAGCTTGGTGTTTAAGACTTTAAGGCTTTCAAATGTATTTTAATCACATTTAGGTTTAGGTTACTCCTCCGCCTCTGCCCGTGCTTTGGGGAATATTATAGACTAAATAAAATAACCGGGTGGTGTCAATTCATTTAATCATACTCTTCCTCCTGTAGCCACGTTTCTGATAAACAGAAAATATCACTCTGTATCTCAGTAATTAGATCGCTTACTAATAGAGACTTGGAGCTTAAAGATCGTATATTTAATAGCATGCATCTAATTTTTCGGTCATTAATTGACACTAAAAGTGTAACACTTTTTATTTTTACAAGGTTATTTTGATTAACGCCTCTGATGACTGGGTAATGGTTAAAAACCCCAAATCATGATGTTTTAAAGGTTCAGCATTTAATTTTGGGCATTAACTAAAACATTTACATGCTGTAGTGTTTGGAAAGTATGGTGTTTTTGCTATAAATTTTGAAAAATATTAATAATATTACAATGTAAAAATGTTAAACAAAGATATATTAATGCATTTTTACACCAGCACCTCTTGTCCCTGCAGAAAAGTTGTTTTTTCTCTCTTTCTATGTTGCAAAAACCTTTCAGGTATCATGTTATGTAGTAATGTCATTAAAGAAATGAAGAAAAGTCTAGACTACAAACAAATAGTATAATTCAGTGTAAAAGCAATGGATTCTGCGGGAGAGATCTCCTCCTGTGGTATGACTTTGGAGGTTGTGACAATCATTTTTAATGTGAACAAAAACACATTTCAGAGCCAGGATACAAAAACAAAAACAAAACAAAACAGAAACAACATTACTGGTTAACAAAACTGTTAAAAGTTTTTCTCTGCTGATATAAGATTGATTCTTTTTTTTTAAACAACTAACATTCTCATGTATCATAGAAATACACACAGTTGTACAGTATGAATTAGTTTGTCTGATATATATATGCAGTTCTTATCTTTACATCTCTATATTTATGTATTTATTTTTATTCACCTTAGCCTTTTATCAATTTTTCTGGATTTAGCGTTGGATTGTTGTTATACTTCAGGTTCTACTGAAACTGCTCATATTATCTTTTTCTGTGTATCAACAATTTTTTTTTATTAGGTCTGAAAGCTCATTTTTAGTTGTTTGACCTGTCAGCTTTGTTCTATGTTTGTGTCTGTCATGTTAGAGGGAAAAAAATAACACTAATATTAGTAAAAAAACAACAACAACAACAAAACATGCCATTTCCCTCTGCAGAAGCAGTGGGGAAATTGATATTATATTAAAGGTACAACAGAGGTGACAGAACACCCTGCACAGTGTTTATGACCTTGCCTCAATTTCAATTTCCATTATTCTTCAAGAGTAAATTGGTTTGTATTTTTTTTTATGAAAGAACACACTGAGGCTTGAAGCCCTAAAAACAAATGGAGGATGATGAAATATATGAACAACATATAAAAAATAAAAGCATGAACTAAAAACACAGCATATGGTCACTTCTATATGATGAGACAGCATAGATGAGTGCTGGTTGATGTTAATAGAGGCAAAACGTAAAAGCTGCAATTAAAAAGCAGATTTACAACATAATTTATTACATTTTATGTGGTTTAATCAAATATAACTGACAATGGTGTTTCTACAGGAGTGTAAGAAAAGAAGTAGAAAATTTGATTTGTATAAAAATCATTTTTTTCCCAAGATTTGAATTGATTTAGTTATTAAAAACTTTTATTGCCTGTTTCCTCTCAAAAGCCCAGTACCTGCACAGCAGACTTTGGTATCCCGTTTTCAAATTGTGAAACACTTTCCCTCAAATTTATAAAGACTGAAAGGTAGAAACGTCGAGGCAGAAGAAGCCTTGGTTTAAAGCATAACCCGAGCCAACGTTCTTTTAGATGCTGCAGCGCTGGACACAATTATTCTGAGCACATTTTGTAATAACTACCTAAGATTCTTCAGCGGACATGTTACTTTTGTCCTTGTGTCCATTTATTTGGGTGTTTCAAGTCACTAAAGTCCTGTCACTTTGTTTCATGAAACCTAACTGAAAATTTTGACCCCAAAAAGTCACTTCAGAATTCCTGGATACTGTAATATCATAGACCCAAACAGACAACGGTTGTTCTGATTACCCAATTTTTTCTAAATGCAGTTTCAAATATTGCTCCACCTGCTGCATGTTGAAGGTTTGGAGCATGAAGCTGCAACACCAAAAGACCAACTACTTTGATCAGAGTGGTGTTTGGCATCTCTGGGGCGTTATTGCGTCTTACCTCTCAGATCAAATTCTGTTCAGTGTTTTGTTGGATGTTTAGTGTAATTGCTACGCTGTTCTACAGTGTTACATGTGTGCATTTATGCACTTTGTTTTTAGTGTTCTTGTGTGTTCTTATCTTGGCCTCAGAGCCGTGTTGTTTCATTTCTCTGTAAACTGTTCACCTCTTGAAATGATAAAAGAAAGGCAGAAAAACAAAAAAATGAATGTGTGACAATAAAGGTTGTGTTGTGGTTGACTTGTGAAGGACTTATATGATTTTCTTTTCTTGGAGGCCTGTGTGCTGATTTGGTTTTCGATCAATAAATACCTCAAAGTGGTCTTTTTCAGACTTTGGGTTTTTTCATTTCATATATTCGCCTCTTTGATTTTGAGAGGTTTATTTTTGTTGTACTCATTGTACCTTTTCTTTCAAATTGTTTTGTTGAACTCCATATGGCAATTAAACAACTTTGATTTTTAACAATTACATCTGGTTTATGCAGCCTAAATGTAATCACCTTAATTAGCAGTACTTGTTTTGTAACCTGTTGATATTAACCTTTATTTTTTATACAGCATCTATAAGCTTAGAAATACCTTTACTACTGTAGTTTGCTCCTGCTGGTTTTGCACAGAGTAGATTTGAATATATTCCAAAGTTACTTAACTTTTGAGTTAAATGAAATTGCATGAAGCCAAAATCATGACCCTCATAAATCGGAAATAAATCGAACCATGTTTTACCTAAAGATTTACAGTCCTAGATTTTACCGCATCGACAATAATCGAATTTACTGTAATTGGTGATGTGATGAAGAACATGATCAGAATTATTTCCTCCAGTGTGGAAGTACTACTGTATGATTAGCATTTTCGTTCAATAAGCTGATCACAAAGCTTAGAATAATGACTCACTCCGCATGACATTGAAAATGTGAACTTGTGCACTACGTGGATGACAACAGCACTTTAGAAAATTAGAACTTCAGATGTGAGAATAAATGCCCCAAACAACCCAAACGTTCATCGTATCTCTGGGGAGCAGGGGTCTCAGCCCCTCATCAGGGTGGTTAGACGATAGAGTAATAAAACTCATGTCCACTTGTGTGTCACACAGCAGGTTTGGCAATTATTTGGTCAAAATTCTTCCTTCTGCTCACAAAAGGTTTTCTGATACAATATAAATCTGATTTGGACAATTAAACTCGCGTTTGAGAGCGAGAGAGCCAGTGAGCTGTTTTATCCCCTCTTCACTGCTGTTGGGTTTTTCTTCAAATACGAGTACCCTGCTTTACAAGTACCCGGTTTACACCATGAGACTACTTGTCATCAGCGGCAGAACCACAATGCTTATTGTAAATTATGAGAACAGGAAGCCGTTAACAATTATTCAAAGTGTGTTCTCTGACAGCTGAACTGAATGAATAGTAATATGCCTGTGGCACAATGTGAATCTGACCCTGATACCCAAATGGGTTGCCACAGAAACACTGACGTCATAGCAACCATGGTGGTGATGCCTCAGAATGTTAATGAGCCCACTAATGTCCAAGACATGTTGCCAGTTACCTGGCTTGGTGAGTCACTCAGAAGTACTTGAGAGCAAGAACACAACAGCAAAACAAACGAGAAAAAAAAAAGACACACACACACTGTGTTGCAGGAAAGGACAGGAGAACCAGATGAAGCAAAACAAGACAGAGGGGAAACGTGGGCATAGGTGGTTTATTGGTTCGGAAGAAGCCAGTGAGCCATTCTTAATCAGACCTGTGCACCCCTGAGCACACAATCGAACATGACGCAAAGGCTAGAGTGTTTAGCCGGCTGTCCACCTTCTCTGTCCGCATCCTGCTTTGTCTGCCTCGGCATTATAAAAGGTCACTAATGTTATTGTGACCTGTGACTCAGGACTTGCTGTTATTGTCAGCAGCAAAACTTCTCAAACTGAGAAAACTTTTTTTTCTTCAGGCAGATATGCACCAGCCAGACCTGCATGCAACTGCACATATGTACATGCAGCACACACAAACAGGATTCAGTATATTTTATCAACGTTTGCATTGGGTTTGCAAGCACAGCTGTGTGTATTATTCTTTGAGCATGTGTAGTTCCTATGGGTGGGTGGGTGGGTGGGGTGGGGGTATTTTGGCTGTGTGCCAGACATAACTGAGCAATTCTGGTCAGCTTTGCATGGCATGTCACCAAGCTGGCAGCAACTGCTTTCCGATTCAGGCTAGAGCAGAATGGCAACTTTGTTGTGCGGATCGCTGTTGCAGAGTGAGGCATTACAGCTTTGCTGTTAAATGGCAGAAGGATAAAAGCTGTCTGGCTCTGACTGGAAATTCAGAAGACGAAGCAACAAAAGATCGACACCTCAAGACGACAAAATTCAAGCATCTCATCTGTGTATTCTATCATCGCCTTGTGGTATTGTCTCTCAACACTGCTCCACTTTGTCTGGAGGAATTACATTTACATCTTGTTGTAATTTTATTTTTTTCGGTGCACTTAGATGTGTGCACTTTTTTCCTCTGCTTCTGTGCACATGTGGGTCTAAGTTTATTTATGCTATTTGGCAATGCATACATTTCTTGCTGGGTAAAGAGAAGCAGATGAACAAACAGTGAACGAAGGAGGGCCATCCTTGATGTCTGTGCTTGTGTGTGTGTATATGTGATCAAAACATTGCTTACGCAGTGGGGAACCAAGGCTGTTTAACACACAATGTGACATTATAGGGGATAAAAAGCAAAATCCCCTAAAGGTAAATACTTAGATTCTGCGGTGAAGATGTGAAGATGTTTTAAGGTTATAGGAGGTGAGGAAAATGGTGTTTAGACTTAAGATTAGAGTAAGTCAGTGTAAGATCTCAGATACCAAACTGTGCATGTTCATGAGACAGTGAGCGGTAATAAAACTTACTTTATGTCCTGCTTTGGTTCACCCTCAGAGTTTGCTTTGTGTTTTTTGGGTGGACATAACTCCTGTTGATGGCTGGGCCATGTCAGCAGGATGTGTAGTCTCTCTCCTGCACGACGCATAAATCACTGCCTACCCGCTGAGGACCTTTACACCACACAAATCCATCACACAAACAACAGCAGCCAAAGAAAAGAAATGCAGGATAACAAAAAAAAATAAAAAAATCTCTTACAAACTTTTAAATACTTGGTTAGTGCTTGTGATGGGGTAATAGATGAAAAAAAGAATGATTACAGACTGTGGGAAATGAAAAACAATTCATGAACTACCTAAATTCTCAAAAGACAAATAATGTCTCCAGCTCTCATCTCTTAAAAACTGTGTCAATATCAATTTATAAACAATCAACCTTCAGTGCCTTATTCTCCATTTATATTCCTATGATGTACAAGCTGCAGCTGGTGACTTTTCTAATGAAATTTTTATGATCAATCAAAAACCAAATGATACGTTTATGAAGCAGCATCCAACATTATAATGGGGGTCTTGCATACAAAGAAGCCCCACACCCCCCAGGGCAGGCCTGCAACCGAGGTCAGGTTCTGGCAGGATGGTAGAAAACTATTTCTGCAGTCAGAGGACGATGCTGAATCGCCTTCCCTGCAGCAGCAGAATCAAGCACATATTTGGGTTCAGCTAAAGCCAGCAGCCTTGACAATGTAAATCGGCTGCATGTAAAGTTTTCAGATGATCGCTGAGAAAATGTTCATGTTTTATTTGCTTGCGCTCGTATGTCCACTGCCATTTATCATTTTCCACCAGGCATTTCTTAATTTATCACTTTCTTGTTCAATTGAAGTAAAGGAAAAAACTATTGTAAGCCTCCATATGACTGTATTTACAAGTGATCAATTTAATCTGATCAGTCATCACTTCAACACAGGCAGCACTAAACTATTTTTTAATCAAATATTTATGCCAACTAAACTTGGCAGCTGCACATCCAGGTTATTGCTGAAAAGAAGAAAAATCAATTTTAATAAGTTTGCTTCATGTTGATAGATGGTGCTTATCTTTGAGATTAAAAAAGTCATGCATGTGCTGCATTTTCTAATAAAAGTATTGCATGAGGGTGTGCAATCTTTTTCCAATATGAATGACTATGCTCTGTTAGGTCGTCATTCACAGCTCAGAAGTTGTGTTCAGAAGTCAAGTGATGACAGGTAGCCATTGGCTGATCTGCTCCCCTTCAAAAGGCCACACCCCTTATCATAAATGCATTTTTACTTTATAAACCTTTACCTGTTATGGTGCAAAAAATTCCCCCCTGTGCAGTTGTATTTGTTTAACCTGGAGGTCAATGGAGACTGACTGGCCTCTAGTGGTTTTCTCACTTCCTCAATAGATTCAACCCAAAAGTTGGAACATTGGCCTTCGGAAAGAACATAGCTTTGAAAACTGGTTGTGTATGCGTTGAAACTGTAAATTGAGCCTCTCAGGGGCAGGAAGTGCAATGTTTTTCAATACAGATGTGCTTGTGATTAGCCTTTCTTCACTAAAACGTAACAGTAATGGCTTTCAGTGCTCCTCGGCATCTGCGTTTGATTCAGACGGCAAATGTCAGTGGATAAAGAGCTTTCTCACCTCAGCACAGAAAGTGCTTACCAAGGAAAATGAAAGTATTCAGAATGTATTGTCTGTTTTAACTGCCTGTAAAAGTAAGCAGACCACGGATGCATATATCCAGAGCATTCTCCCATAAAAGCTCTCTGTGGTTTCTCCTGTCAGTCTCCCCCATACTCTCAATCACCCTCATTTTGTCCTCTCCTTTTCAATGCTAATTCTGTCTTTATCTTTTGTACTGATTACTTCTTTTGCTAAGACAAAGACGGGCCCACTCTAAACAGTCCGTCGTGCAGAGACACGGTCAGGATGCCACTGCCAAGGAAATTAGAGTGTTTGTGATTTAATTTCAGATTTGCAGTCTTAATTGCTTGTGTGTGTGTTGCTGAGTGTGTGCATATGGATTTTTGTGCAGTTTTTGTGTCAAGCATTTGTGCACAAATGCGAAAAAGAAAATTTTGTTGATTGACTGTATCATCGCCTGTGCGTGGGCACCGGTAATGATGGTACCAGTAATGATAGCTTGACTCTGGACTTTCTACTGCAGACAAGTAATGAGGGCAGTTTTACAAGAACATGCTGAAGATGTGTTATTTATATATTTATTATGAAGCACGCTGGAAGTGAGATGAAGACCTGACTGACAGATGTGAATGAAAAAAGATACTGGTACAGAAATGAAACGATGAGACTACATTAAGTTGTTTTGTTCTAAATGGGTAAGTAGAAATTAAATATTGTGATATGTCTTTTTTTTAATATTAACTTTTGAAGTCTGGAATTTGAAGCTAACCATAGTTTTTCAGAACATCAGCATCAACACCATAAATGAGATTTTATGATCGTCCAGTGTCAAGATCGTCAAGTTCTGGTTCCTGTGCAACTAATACTCATCCGCCGTTGCCTCAAATGCATTTAGGGGTCTTACAAATAGGTCAACGGTTGCAAGAGACGGTGAGGATTAAAACTATGCTGACTTAATAGCATCTGATTGTACCTTATATATCCTACAGATGGGTTTTTTTTTTTTGCCTTAAATTGATGATAAAAGATGAAGTGAAGATAGTTCTTTGCATCTATAAAACAGGTGGTAAAGTGAAAAGTACTCTTGCATTCTCTCTCTCTGCTATTCACAGCATCCGAACTAATTATTTACGGAGATGAGTGACATGCAAGGTGTTGACTTTTCTTTCACTGACACGTAGTCGTCTCTTTGCCATCTGCTTAACAGCTCAGCAGCACACTGAGACACACACCAGAAAAAAAAAACACACCACACACCCTCACAATTTGACAAGCGTAAGAAACGTGACCAAGCAGCAACAATACAAAGTGTGCTTCGAGCTCAACATCAATATCTCCCATTGATTTTCCTTTTTGTTCTGACGCAGAAAAATGAACAATTTCACAACAATAGACCATGCTATTCAGTTCTCTAGCCTCTCTTGTGTGCGCATCTCTCTTCGTTTTCCCCTACAGGATTTTATTGCTTATATGCTGAAATAATGACATACTGGTAAAAGCTGCAGCTTTATTTTTCGAGGTCCAGATGAGGATCAGTGGAAGTCTGAGGTGTGAGGTTGTCATTTCAGCTGTGTAATTTTATCTTCCTGGGTTTAGGCCCCAGAGGGTCAGGGATCACTGAAGGTCAGGGAAAAAAGTCGGAGAGAAATGTGCAGGAGAGGACATGCCCTGCTGATCTTATCTGTTCTTTGTAGTACAAATGAATCTCATTCAGTTTTTACTGTATACCCACTAGAGCCTATCTCAGCCGTCATCGAGCAGGAGGCACGATGCCCCCAGGAAGACCAGCAGCTCTTTACAAGTCCACACAGGCTTGTGAAGAGGAGGCTAGAATACCCAGAAGTAATCCAGACAGCCACAAGGAGAACTTGAAGACTCCTCATAGAAATGTCAAAGCTGACGTTTGAAGTGTGAGTCTTTTTCTTGTGAGGCAACAGGGTTAACCACCACGCAGCCCATGAGCAAGCTCCACTTTACCAGGACAACATTATAATACTGTATTATAATAATGTATTATAATACATTAAAAAATACTTTTTTAATCCCAGAGGGGCAAGCACGGTGGCTTAGTGGTTAGCACTGTTGCCTCACAGCAAGAAGGTTCCTGGTTCAATTCCCAGGCAGGGGTCTCCCCGTGCTTGCTTGGGTTCCCTCCGGGTACTCCGGCTTCCCCCCACAGTCCAAAAACATGCATGTTAGGTTAACTGATGTTTCTAAACTGCCTGTAGGTGTGAGTGTGAGCGTGCACGGTGGTTTGTCTTGTATGTGGCCTTGTGATAGACTGGCGACCTGTTCAGGGTGGACCCCTGCCTCTCGCCTGTAATGAGTCCGGATAGGCTCCAGCAGACCCTCATGACCCTGCAAAGGATAAAGCGGGTATAGAAGATGGACGGATGGATGGAATTCCAGAGGGGAAGTTAATTGTTGCAGAAGTCATGATTGAAGCCTCTTCAAAGAGTCGTGACACTATGCAACAAAAATTAAGTCATTATTTTTCCAACACAATGCTAAAACTAATCAATTGCTTTTACAAAATGCTGAAAGTCTATAAATTGGCACCAATACCGGCCAATAATTTACAGCTCACCTCAATGCAGACAAAGACATATACAGCACTTGCGATACCAAGAGTGTCAAAGTCAGAGAAAAAGTTACACAATTATCTAGTTTCTTATTGGAAGATAAAATATGAACTTAAAAGTACCTGATAGCCTGATACAAACCTGATTTCCTACCTGATTGCAAAACATTTTGAGTACTAAAAGATCGCCCCTGGAGAGATGTGATGGTAGAAAAGAGAGAAATAAAAAAAAGAAAAAGCCCTCTAAAAAGCAGTCACCTCTGTGGTGACTGGCAGACTGACAAAGCCACTCCCACCGGCTCTTCTGAGAGGAAGAGCTGGACCTACACTCACCATGTGGTCACAGCATAAACAGGCTAGAATCAAAGACTTCAAAGCAGCCAAACACAAACACCACACACAGGCTCTGTCTCAGACATCTCCGGTCATGTGACTCCAAGCCAGGTGCACTCAGACTGGATGCTTGGCAGGGCAACATGGTCGCTGCCCTTGTCAGTTTTGATCGGCAGCCAATCAGGGGATCTCCCTCCCCTTGAGGTTGCCATTTTGGGGGGTCAGGCCACCTCCCAGATTGGCTGAGCACCTGCTGCTCTCCAATATGCCCACCCGCTCCCCACAGTGTCACAACAGGCTTTTCATTCACACTCCCTCAGGCCCCCTACCCCACCCCTCCCTTTCTATCTCCCCCTGCCAGGTGGGACGAAACACATGCCCGCTGTCTCATAAACACTGAGAGTTGCCAGTATTGCCCAGTTAGCGGCAAGGATTCCAGAGAGACGTCCAACTATCACACGGACGTGTGCTGGAGCCAAACAGTTCAGGGAGGAGTCAGACAGAGAATAATCTCAGCAAATCCCACGAAAACATTCAAACACAGCAGCACAAAAGCAGCTGACAGACAAGAAGCCCACACATCCAAAATTAATCAGACAACAGAGAGAACAAGGCGACAAAAGCACACAAAGAAACAGAAACAGCTGTCTGCAGAGCACAGACCTATAATAAAAGACTTTCAGCATGAATAAACACACACCGGGCAGAGGAAGGAAAGTCAAATAAGAAACTGCCTTTCTCCCCTGTTTATTCGCTTACTGTAAAACAGTAATGATGATGACTGTATTTGTCCATTAAACTACTGAACTCTGCTGCAAACAGACATGTGTTGTGGGCAGTGCATGCTCCAGGCCGGCTGATGGAGGCAGTTCCGAAACCCCCAACCCTTTACTTCTGAATAACCGCCCCTGCAGCGTTTTTCTCTCTGCACGCTCTGCCCGCCATCGTTCTTTCAACCCATCCCTCTCAGCAGAAGAGCAGCCCCAGTAAAGCAGAAGTGTAACGCTCTCCACCTTGGCTACACTCACATTGGAGCTCTCAAACCGAAAATGATGTTTTCACAGCTTTCTAACACTGAATTAATGCCAATTATAATGAGCGTCTGAGAGGAAATTACACTGAAAAGCAGATTCTATATTTTATGGCATAGGAGAACTTTTGTCAGTGCCAAATATTAAAATGCCAGACTTTGAATGTTAATGCCTCCAACCTTTGGCAGCTGCAGTTTTCAGAGCATTGAACAACAATTGTAATTCTTTTTTTATGTTCCCACTTCTCTTTTACCTCTCATCTTTTTCTCATCACAGGGAAGAAACATCAAAACAAAGACAGCCTGGAAAAGTGTACAAATTTGGAACATAATTAACAAGTAGACAGAGAGCACATTGCAACAAACAAGCAACAAAAAAAAAAAGACAGTTTTCATCTGTGGACAGAAAAAACGAGGAGGAGAGATGGAGGCATGGCGATACAAAATGTGTGAATGAGAGGAGATAATATGATTGCACTTAGGAAGGGAGTTAATTGTGATAAAGTACTCTGCTCAAAGAAAATCCCCTCAAATCCATGTAGCTTCTTAAATGTCACCAACTGGATGTGACCTGAGCACTGCGCTGACTGAAGATATAAATACAGTCTCACACAGACACAAAGCATAATGAAGCAAGACACAGCATCAAGGGGATGCACCAACATTTGGTTACATATTTCATTTGCCACAGTTTGATAAGGAGGTAAATAATAATCTTTTCTCCTGTGCATGCAATTACCCAGTCTGACAACCCCCTTCTAGCGTAGTGTAGTATAGTCACTGGAGGTGGATTGCTGCAATATAGTCTACTAACGATAGATACGAGATACAAGCAGCTACGCAAGGTCTGGAGAAGTGCCACAACTGGGACACGGCGATCACATGCGGCACTGCTTACTGACTCGGGTAACTCTTGTCCACACTGTGACTAGCCAGTGACCAGAATGTGACCGCAAACTACGGCCCACTTAGTGAGCAAGAAGTCATTACAGGAAAACAATTATTTCTGGTCAGAGGCTCCAGAGGCATATCTCTTAGAGTCGGGATACACTGAGCGAGAACTACAGGTTTCATACAAACTGTGCTGGCAGCTCATAGGCGTCACTGACTTCTCAAACGCTCTTATCTCACGTTACCTGCAACAGTTCCGCTGCAGGCCATCACTGCTTGAATTGCCTGATTACTTAGTTAAATTTCTTATAATGTCATTGCTGATTGTTCATTATTGTGTCGCACGTGTTTAAAACATACATGTTAGAATTGCAATCACAGGTCACTCATATTGTTTGTATTTAAAATTCTGATGCAACAACTGAAACTATGAGTGTATTCAGATGTTTAGACTGACTTCACAAAACGAATACGCTTTCTGTGAGAAAATGTTTGCATTGAATAAAGTACAATAATCAGGTCCTGTCCGGTGCTTGAAATGATGTCATATTTGTTTCAAGCTTTAATCTCCAGTTAAACTCTGTGCGCTGCCTTTTGGATGCATAAATTCAGCCTTAAAAGTTGATTTTGTTTAAAATTATTATTAGTGTGCAGGGCCAAATAAGAAACTGCACAAATATGAAAACAGCAAGTAAAACTAATTATCAGCAAATATGGTGATGCTTTGGAGAACATCTCCAGGACAAATGTTGGTCATCTTTCTGCTTAAGTCGTTAATGATTTCAAAAACAGCACTCGAGTTCAAGGTTCTCTCCTAGCAGTGTGATGTGTAGCTGAGATTAAAGTTGAAGCGTCACACACTGTGCAGGCAGAGTATCTAAAGCGTAGTGCAATTCCCACTGATAATCGCACCTGTCATTGCAACCATCTGGAGCGCCAGCATCGCCTCCTCATAGTCACTTCTCCCATACTTACGTTTTTCTGTGCCCGTTGCCCTCTCTCAGACTGGTGATGTGTGCTTTTTGATAAATCATTTATCACCTGAGTCACGCTGGTCATGCATCATAGCCTTCTCTGATGAAGGAGCCGCTGCATATTTCCTTTGGAATATATCCCTCCAGTGTGCGCTGATTGGACGGCAATGAAGCAGAAATTGAGTTGATATGCAGGTGTAAAGTTTCTATAAATGATATTCTTGTTTTTTTTAAAAAGAAGTACGCACACACTGACCATCAGACTTCCATTTGTTACCCTAAAGATGGATTTAATTAACAATCAGCGTTTTATTTAGAATATCAGCGTGTTAGAAAATGCAGGAGAGTTACGCCTTGTTGTGTGAAGGCTCATCTCTGGAGGCCGTGTTGTGGTTGTACAAACCTCATTAAAATGAGCTGAGATAATGGGAACAAGCTTGATTGTCTAGTTAATGACATGTCATCTTATAAAGAAACAGTGGAGCTTCAGTGCAGGCATTAACTGCTGTACAACACCGCATATGGGGTACAAACAGATCATAATTGTGACACTGCAGGCAGATGACCAGTGCTAATGCATTGTATGTGTAAACAGAAGCCAGGGTCAGAGCTGGGTTAACGAATTCACAAAAAAAAAACTTTATTTTCTAATGAGGGATGTTCTGCCTGAGCACCATTTGCTGCACACACAGAAATATATTAAAAAAAGGACCTCTTAAGATATCTGTGCAGGTGCCAAGTGTCAGAAATTCCCAAAACTTATTTAGTCACAACTGAAAAAGGTCCCTAAAGACTATATGCAAATTCTTGACCCTGAATAAGTTATCGATATTATTCCAGTGATCATTGAATCAACAGCAGCACTTCACTTGAATGCACCGTTGGCTAATAATTACATTTTCTGCCATCCCGCATGCCACACACTAGCATGTTTCTGCAGCAGGATCCTGTTGCAGGAAGCACAACAAAAGTCTATTGACTGCGAGGCTGCAGTGGGTCCGTGGCTGCCTGCCCAGAGCAGTTTGTGAATGTGTGTGTGTGTGTGTGGTTTTTGACTGTGTGTATGCCCATTTGCTCCTTTCCTCACACAGGACCTCTATTATGATTTTTCTGGCTCTTTGCAGTAACATTTGGCAAGTGGCTCGTGCCATTTCACTGTCTGGCTCTCTCTCAGGAATTAAAAAGAAAGACAGGTGAAAGATTGCATCCCGAGCAATATTTCTGAGTTGTGTTATGCAAAGGGCAAAACGTAAAATGACATCAAACTACTGACAAATGAATTCTCTTCAAGGACGAGAAATCAGATTTGTTTCTGTCATTTCAGAAAGCATTATGCATTTAAGACCGATTACTAACTGGTCATCTGATGTAATTATAGACAGTGCCTTATCTGGAAGTCCCAAAATGTCCTTTAAATGTCAGATTATTCCTTTGCTTTTGAACGGTAGCATCAGTAGTAAAAATATTAGATCTCATCTGCACCAACATCATCGTCACCATCACTTATCAACAGTGATGTGCTGTTGACATTTGGACGCCTCATCTGTCACACTCTCGTTTGGAGATCACCAAGCTGTGGGATCAAATGCCAGTCCAGGTGACGGCTTCCCATCTCCTCCCTGTAGCTCCCTCCTGCCCACACTGGAGCCCTTGGCCCCTGTCAGTCATCCTCCCTCCAGCTTAGGCGAGACTGAGCGAGTCCAGTCACATCTGTTTTACAGGCAGCCTGCGTTCAGCCCCAGGGATCTCATTATTTCCTTGCCTGTCGAGAGAATCGCTCATGAAGCACTCAGGCGCAGAGTGATACAAACATGCAAAAAAGATGCATGTTTTCAGACGAATAGGCAAGTTTGTGCAACTTAGGTTCAAAATGTGCTCACCTACACATACGAACGGAGACAAAATGGGAATATGGAAGATGATGATGGTGATGATGCGCGGAAAAAGTGCAGCTTCAGTGCAGCATACAAAACAACAAGTGACACCCCTCAGTATTCAGCACTTGTTCCCTGCCTCATGGCTGTTGATCTGGGATTAAACTTTGCTTGCAAACAGACACAAAAGGTGAGTAAAAGCAGTCCTCAAAGTCAAAAAGACAGCAGTCAGGGGGCGGGCAGGTGGTGGTTTAGGGTACCCGCTGGCTCAGCACCACTTTTTGAAGAGACAAAGTAGACTGATTTCCGACATACTATTGATTCTCTGTGGCATGACAGGCACAGCGTTAAATGCAAATTGCCAGTTTGTGTGTGAGACAGGAAGGAGCGAGACGGGAGGGGATGACTGTGAGAGGTGGCATGGATAATTACAACATGCACACTGGAATAGATGTTAATGCAAGCTATCGAGCCACTCAGCCTGTGAGGGCTGGTTCCCCATTTACTCCCTGCTGTTAATTACATCCACACACCACCACAAACTCAGACACACATGAACATGCATGACATGCAAATATGACCCGCCAGCAAATATGACCCATATATAAAGTCATATCGCAGATATTCATCAGGCACCAAATTAAAACAACAACTTCCAGGTAGTTTACGTTATAAAATCAAGTCCAAACAACAGATTGAAACTCAGGGATTCCCTTCATGGAATCTAGCAATGAGGAAAAGGAATATTTTAATGGAAAGAAACCTCCAAATGATTTTCTATTAAAAAAAACAAACAAAAAAACAATTCTCATTAGTGGTTTTATAGTTAACTTAAGCAGAAATAAGCAATAAACATCGATCTATCAGTACTTAAATGTTTTATATCCTGACAAGAAATCAAACTTCTTTGCACTTGCTTTTATTTTATTTACTAGCCAGAAGTAAGAAAGTCTGTACTAGATTTGTCACTGAATGCGTGTGTGTGTGTGTGTGTGTGTGTGTGTGTGTGTGTGTGTGTGTGTGTGTGTGTGCTTTTCTCATACCTGATAGCTGGTGTAACACATTAATTTCCAAATTTGGGATCAATGATGAATGTTTATATGTCCATCTATAAAAAAAAGAATTGTGAATGTTGCCAATCGTAGCAACAGTTTCCAATATTAGTCTCTAAAAATGAAAACTGAACAGAGGAATGTCTCCACTGTGGAAGAACAATGGAAACAACCTGCTTTCCGACTGGACCATTACCTGCCGGCAGGAGGTTGTGTTGCGTCTGGAGCACTAGTGGCAGCTCTCTGGGTAGCTCGCATACCCTCTAATGATAATTTGCCTCCCAGTTTACATTTGCATGTTTGCACGAAGCTGTGCTGATAATCTAAAATAAGGCACAACCTTTGAAAGAGAGGGATTTAGTGGAGTCAAGGGGCTCTCTCTGCCTCCTAAAGCCGGCTGCTGTGAGTACAGTTGAGCTCAGGAAATTACATCATCTTATGAAAAATGGGACCAAAACATGCTTAGGAGTTTGATGAGTCAGAAGATATTGAAGGTATCGTTTTGGCACAGATATGACATCAACTTTTCACAGCAACACAAAGTAGTATTTTTCATGACCAAATATCAGTTACAGTTTTTTTTTTAAATATATGATTTGATTGCACGGGAAGTGTCAGTTAACTCTTGTGGTTTCCTGTTCAAACTCTCGACAAAAGCCACCCAAAGTAACTTTGGACTTCCGTCCTAGTCTTCTCCTGTGTATCATGATATGTCGTGCACATCAATGCAGTGAAACTAGTTCACAGAGCCACAGTGGACATCATGGCGAGGGAAAAAGAAGAATTTACTGTCTGCCTCATATATCCAGCTCAGCTCTGCTCAGCACACGCTTCACTTTTCTGAAAACCTTTCCAGCACATTCTCCCTGATCATGTTTTAATGGGACTCCAAGCACATGCTGGGACATTATGTCAAAGTTTTTAGCAGTTGGGATTTACAGTCTAGCCAGTGGCATCAAGCTCAAGACTGAAAATTAAAATTCATAGAAGGAGGGCTTTAAATCTGAAGCCACGTCAAGAGCAGGAGAGGAGATGATAAACATACAAACCTTGACTTGACTCGCCAAAACAACAGCCCTCAGGCGAAAGCACAGCCTCTGTCTTTTCGGTCAACTCATCTGAGCTTGCCGGCGGCTTTTATGTCCAAACGGAGCAGCTGACCTGCCTTGTGGAAAACTTTTTGTTGAGCAACATTTTAACTTCCCATAACGACGATCCAAACTTTGCTTTGGATAATTCTGTGCAAGTTTCTTTTTAAAGGCAGAAAGATGATGGCTGCTTCGCCCCAGCTACAGCAGATTAACCTGCCTGTCCAAGTGGAGAGGAACAGAAACTTCTTACAGCCCGAAATCCCACTTTAAAAGAATTTTAATCCGCAGACTATCTTAATGGTGTACAAGCTGAGACTTTCCTTGATCTGATGCATGACTGCAAGGCAAGCTCCACCACAGTTGTCTGTTTAAAATATAATCTCTTGCTGAAGGCCACACACCAGCTTAGACAATCCTTTTAACCAGCCCCTCATCCAGCCTCTTGTCCAACCTGTGACAGTCGTTTAAAAGCTCTCTCCACACAGCTCTCAACGGAAAATTGCATGTTTTTTTTCTTCTTTTTTGTTTTGGCTGATTGCTTTTCTTGTTGGTCAGTATTACTTTTTTTTTTTTTTTTTTTTTTTGTAATTTGTTTTACTTAACACAATCTGTAAGACATGCAGTCTGATGAAGCCACATGAAAAGGAAAGTACATCCTCTAATAATAAAGATTTTCTTAAGTCCTTACCAGGTCTTAAAATTAAGTTAAAAGAACAGCAGCTTGTAACATTATACATTTTGTCAGTTTAATGTAAATTCGACCAAAAAGCAGAAGCGGTGTAAAATAAATAAATAAAAATGTACATCTCACTATTCAATAGCTTGTACAGCCGCTGCTAGCAGCAGCAGCTTGGAGTAATAAATGACAGTACGACATTATCAGTCTCTCACATCAGTATGAACGAAGTTTGGCTCGTTGTTGCTTCAGATCATTGATGTTTAAGGGGTTTGTTGTTGCACCAGGCTCTTAAAGTGCCTCCACGATATTTAAATCAGGATCTACTGTGGTCTTTGACTGGACCACTGTAACAACATCTTTGTTCTTTTCCAGCCTCCCTAATTTAAATATGCTAATACACTTCGGATCAGTGTGCTGCTGAAAGACCCAAGTTTAGTTATCAGATTGAAATGTTTAGATTTAAACGTTTTGGTGTTCAGAAAGATTATGGCCAATTCATTGACTGGATGGTCAAGTCCCACGACTGCAAAGCAGGCTCAAATCATATTCCATCCACCACCATGCATGACAATTAATATGAGGTGGTGAGTGGTTTAGTTAGTGGTTAGTGGTCAGCACTGTTGCCTCACCGTAAGAAGATTCCTGGGTCGACTCCCGGGCCTGGCAGGAGTCTTTCTGTGTGGAGTTTGCACCTGTGTGGGTTCCCTCCGGGTACTCCGGCTTCCTCCCACAGTCCAAAAACATGCATGTCAGGTTGATTGGTTATTTTAACTTGGACGTAGGTGTGCGTGTGAGCATGCATGGTTGTTTGTCTCCGCTTGTGGCCCTGTGATGGACTGGCGACCTGTCCAGGGTGGACCCCTGCCTCTCGCCTGTAATGAGTCCGGATAGGCTCCAGCAGACCCCCGTGACCCTGCAAAGGATTAAAAACGGGTGTAGAAATCGGATGGATGGATTTATTATTTACTCATTTGCACTGTAAGCATGATTACTTCTAGCATACATTTGTTTATTGTCATCTGGGAGATTTAAGGTTGACTTGAATTTGGTCTAAAGCAGCACATCTTCCTACTTTAGTGGTGGGTTTGTCCTAATTATCAACGGTTTCCATTTGGTCTTATCATGTATGTTATTATACATTCAAATGGAAGATTTTGATAACATATATGCAACCTTTATGCTTCAGCACAGTTGGGCATCTGCAAAAGCTCCAGATATTTGCATAAACAATGTGCCCATGGGTGCACTGCTGTGTTATTGTAATGCAACAGGAAACACTATGAAATAAAAAGCCATTTCACATACATAAAAATTTTGCATCAATCAGATATTAAAACAGAGTTTTTATAATGAACACTGTACGAGCTGATTCTCGTTTCATTTAATGTGACTCTTTTGCAGAGCTCTGGGAATATTTCATGGTGATATGTTGCTGAAGAAAAGACCGTCTCATCAGTTTGATTTATATTTACCTGCGTAACTCCATTCTTAATTTATTTAAAAACCTAACATTAAAATACCTCTTCCACTGTCTGCGTTTGAGAGTTTTGATAGCTAATGAATCCCTTTTGCATGTTTGAAGCAAACTGAAAAGTGGAGAACCATCAAAAGCAATAAGTTGTGAAATAAGTCTGCTCCTCTGATGCTGCGCAAGGGAGCGCTGTGGATAAATTACCTTTATTAAGTCTACAACGACCTGATTGATTTTGTGCAGTGTGTCCGCCATGATAATGAAGACAGCAGAAATGTCAATACAGTCTCAGTTTAATCAGCGGAGGTTCTGACAGCCTTTCTCAGAGTGACGAAGGGGAGAAAGGCCAAACTTTGATGTGTAATCACCAAGCAATGTGGAAATAGAGAACAAGACGTTGTTTGCAATCATGCCAAGATGTCATGAATGTTTAATTTAAACTTACACACTTTTTCATCATCTCCGTTTTTATTGGCACATTTTTGTTACATTCACTAATCATAGTTGCTGATAGATACTGGTCAATAAAAATTCATTTTCCTCTGTTGATTTCCAGCCCGTGAGATTAAAGTCAACAGAACAGTAAAACCTTTGGATTCACATTTTTATCGCAAATTGATTTTCTTTTTTCTTTTTCTTTTTCTTTTTTTTGGCTTGCACTGAAATACTGAGCATAAAGTTTTAAATTAAAATATACTTTTCAACAAAGTCTAGGATGGCAGGAACCCTGAGTACTCGATGGATTTGACTATATAACAAACAATTTTAACATATTTTCTTGGCACATGAAATGTTAGACACGCAATTAACTGTGATTGATGTTTACAAAGGTCAGTTTTGGTGTTTTATTTATTTTTGGGGGGGGGGGGTTTCCCCCCAGAAGTGGCCTTATATAAAGTAAAGTAGCATGCTGAATGACTTCACTGATTCTGTTTCTACAACTTAGCAAAGCAATGAAGAGCCTGCAAAGCTCTGAGGCTTGTCAGTGCTTCCAAAGTAATGAAGTTCAGCACAACATATAAAAAAGAGGTGGGTGTCTGTCTTGAAGCAGATACAGAGCCAGAGTCAAAGACTCTCGTCACTCCATGGCTGTGCTAACACTAACTTAGTCTGTCAGTGCTGACTGATGCACATTCCTCATTTCTCAGGTTTAGATGGAAGGGGACTTATCAGAAAGTGCCGTGGGGTAAAGAATACTGTGGAAAAAGACCGCTAAAAAACACCATGTGGTAAGAAAACTAAGAAAAAGAGAAATCTTGTCTTTGCCATGCACAGAAACCTGTACACCCAGAGGCTGACAAGCATGAGGCAGGCACAGCAACATGCCCACACAGACCCAAATTACAGACTGATTGGATCCTTACTCGTCATTTCTATGTAAATGTGCAGCTCTTCTGCATCCCCTGACATTGTCATCCACTGCTACACGAGTCATATTTCAAATCATACTTTGATACTGTGGAATTTAAATGATGACGGAGCTCCGCAAAGAGGCTTTCACATCGTGCCAGCACATGGCCTTGACGGACCCTGGTGGTCAGACTGGATACAAGTGAACCTTCAAAACCCAGTGAGACACTCTACTGTTTAACAAAAATGATAGATGGATAAATCGATTAGCTGTCAGCTGGAAGGGACAAACATTTGCTTGTACTGTTGTTTATTAGAATTGTATATTTAAAGACACACTATGTAGTAATACCACCTCTGACCACATGGGGCAGTGAATAAGAAGACCATTAATTTGTTAGTCATTGGCATAAGGCACAACTTGTTGGACAAAGTGCTGTCCCCACTCGTAATGGGACGTTCAGTGTCTTTTTTGTCAACACAGCAGATTCATATGGCCCCTCATGGTCAGAAGTCACATTGTTACATGAAGTGGCTTTAATATCTCTTAAAAAATAAAAGGAAATTAGATTTGTTTGTTTCCGAGCCTAATGTTTCTACAATACTTGGAGAAGAGCCAACACAAGAAAGATTGAGGAAGACTTAAGGTTTCTTATTTAAACTTAAATGGGAGTCAACTGTCTATTTTTTTCATGAACTCCTTGAAGATGAAGACCAAGAACAACAAAGTGAGACGTGGAAGTCTGTTCGATTCAGCGCGTGCAGGTGCACAGAAGGGTGTACAGACTCTCGGTGACTTACTGCTCCTCCAAAATGTTATATGTGGCGAGGAATCTTTAAATTCTCTACTTTGACGTGCAGAATGCTGGGTCTCTGGGAGATGATGGACTGTCTGAGCTACAGGCGGTCTTCTTCTCTGTTCTGCCTCAGCTTTTCTGTTTTGTTATTCATGACTTCTTGGCCTGTGGTGCCTGCAAGAAAGAAGCAACTTTTCCTTTCATTGCTACCTTGCTCTCTAGCAGTTTCCAGTTGAACAAGTTGGAGGTTGCTCGGTGTGTGGTACAGGGTCAAGCAGCCGAAATTCAGTTTTCTTTCTTCTTTTTTTTTTTTTTGACAATTCAGTCCTGAGTTATACTTTTGGCTCTACTACAGCTGCTTTACTTTTTCTCCCAAATTCCATTCATGCTTTTGTCTACACAGATATCTACTTGTTGCATACAAGAGTTTGTCCAGTGCAGAATAATGGGACTAGTTTTACTTGTACGCCTCATAAATGTAATGTGTCATTTCTTTTAGCTCCAGTTTTTATTTTTAGGAAAAACCTAGTGATCAGTACATTTCAGTTTTATTCTTGGTTATTTTATTAACTTGATGACTTGTTTAGAACTTAAAATAAAAATATAATATAAGAATATTGTAGATAGATTTATGTATAAAGTAATTTATTCAGTCTTACGCCTCAAAGTTTAAAGAACTCTACTGTCAAATCCAGCTTTGTTAACATTTAAATACCTTGGCCACATCCTAGTTGTTCGGTCCATCTTCTGTCACCAGCGACGCATGTGGCTGCTCTGATTTCCTCACCTCCTTCTGCTCACTCTCCTCCCCACTTCATGGCCCAGCCCACTCCTGACACTCAGACAGAGAAACTCATTATAGCTGTGGATTAGATCGATCGGCACGAGGGGGGGAGATGCCAAGTGGAGAGGCAGCATGCATGGGCCAAGCAATTTATGCCAACAATAGAGCTCATCTCTCCATATCCTGACTGCAAGCCACTCACCAGCGAACCACTGGCTGAAAACACACAATCACATACAAACAGCCCTTCTGCGAAATGACACAATTATAGCTGCACATTTTATATATTTTCAGTCCCTAGAGCTATCTTCAGATTCTTCGGATATGATGCATTGGTGTCTTGCTTACAGTTAAGTTTATGGGGAGAACATTTATCTAGGTTTTATTTTTTTTGTACAAACGTCAAAACACAAGCACACACTTTTGTCACATCCAGAGAAATCAGTGCACAAAGAGAGAAGACCCTTAGTAATGGACCATTTTCCCTCCTAACACATTCTTAGGACTGAAATTTCTCCTAAGTGGTTTTGCCTCTACGGGAAGGTAGACTCCTGCTATTGCCTTGGAAACTAACAAGAATAAACACATCTAGAATTGGGCTGTTGCTCTATTACCTGTCGTCACAGTCATCTCATCTCCCTGCATCTGCACCCTCGACCCATCTTTATCTCCTACAAGGGTTATATTACTTTCAGTACCTGGTTCTCATAACTCAACACCTCACAAGCATGCCCACCTGTGTATCCCTAATGTTATGGCGGTTAATGAGGGACTAGGCATCAATGTCTCGAGCAGCAAAGCAGCCAGAGCTTTCCATAAATTACTGTAACTTCACCTTTTGTCTCTATTTCTTTCTTACTTCTGTATCCTTATTCATTCATCAGTTCTGGGTGAAATGCAAATGAGTATGTGCCTAATCCCATCTGTGGTTTGGAGCGATAATGTTGCTTTTTTTTTTTTTTTTGCTATTTACAGTGCAGAAATTTCATCAGGCAAGTGGAAGAGTGGGCACTTCATGAAGTGGATTTGTCACTGCTGTTTCATCTGACTTCATCTCATGGTTATGGCGAACAAAAGAGCGGCAAGAGCCCTTAAATACCCCAGGAAATGGTTTCTCAGAGAAAGAAAAATTATTATTCTGATTCAGAAAAAGTTTTCTTGGCTAAGTCTCAGCAACTTGTTCACTCACCTGAACATAAAGAGCTTAGTTTTTAAACTCAGTTCAATATGTGTCAATTAACCCCTAAATTAGATCAATTAAGGCAATTAATTGCATCATGCTTATAGGAAACATACATTCCCAAAGAGAGAAACTGGAAGCACTGTAACCTTCATCCATTTCACCACATGGCTACTGTCTTTAGCCTGGGAAAGAGCAGATATCTGGCAGGCAAAGACATGCTCTCATCTGCCCAGAGGAGATAATGTGCCATCCAGCCTCCAGCCTCCAGCCCCACCAACAACCTGCTTTTGCGTACCATCTATCCTCTTGGCCTTCCAAGTTTTCTCTCCAATGACTGTCCACACACACACACACACACACACACACACACACACACACACACACACACACACACACACACACACACACACACACACACACACACACACACACCTCCACCACAAGTTTACTGTAAAGACAGGGAGCAAGAAAAAAAAAGAGTCAAGTTAAAATGAAATGAGTTTAGACAGCAAAGAGTGAACAAGTTTTATTTTCTTCCTCTAGTTTGGTGCTGGGACTCTTTGTGTATCTCTGCTGATCCAGGCACTTTGAAGTGTGCAACCTTTGATTTGGACAAAGATTAGGGAATTTGATCCCTCTCTAAAGGGAGGTGACACATTTTTTTTTCCTTTTTAAACCATGGCCAGCACAATCATCCTGACTTAAAATCAATGAACGATTAAAGATGGAGCCTTCTCTGCTGGGAGCAAAGTGCCTCATCTCTGAGCGTGCTGCTGCTGCTGCTATGAAGGGTTTATTAGATGACCCACCGGGCACAAAGAGATTATCGTATTGACTCAGTAGAAGTGACAACAGGTAGAGGGAATGATGTCATGTTGCATGATGACACATCAGAGGTAACTCCAACCATGAGCTCTTACCACTGCAGTTATCTGCAACGAGAACAGCATCACCTCTGTTGCCTTGGCAGAAAATTAAGGCAGGTGCAGCTCAAGTACATTGTGAACACTTGAAATCATCACCCAGTCATTGCTCCTCTTAAAGAAAGTGTCGGTGTGCAGATTGTGTCTCTGCTGTTCAGAATTTTCCATCAAGATTTCATATCTAATATGGACTATTTAGTAAAACCTTTAACCAAAACTCAAAGTCAAAGCCGGTAGTTGGCTGGCGCTTGGTCAAGTATGGGAAATCATGCAAACCACCAAACACTAAACAAGAGTCAAAGTTGTTTGGCAGAAAAAATGTCTCAAATCTTTCATGAGCACAACCCACATACTCAGCGTTGCCGCCCGTTTCACAAATGCATGTTCCTTACAAACATGTAAGGACATACAAATGAACAGGCTTTCCAACAGTACAAGATTAATTGCCAAGAAGCATTGTTACAACAAAGAAATAATCTACAAAACACACATTTTCTTACTTTTTGTGCTAAGTTATATATAATCTTCCTCCACTGCCCACTTTGGTTCAAACGGTGATGGATGATGTGATCTGACATTGATGTACTTTGACCTTGAAGTTCATCTATAATCTATTTGGAAGTTGTTCTGGGCTCTTTTTTTCAGTTACCATTCATACGAGGCATCTCTTCAACTTGTCATCAGTTTTTCTCTCGTGTCTACATCCAGGGAGGCTGGCTCCAGTCCACTGGACCCTAAACGTATGAATGAAATTTACAGCTGTAGTCACAGGAACATCAAGCTGCTTGGAGAGGGTTTTACAGCCTGCACCTTTAATCTGTTTGTCTAGGATTTTTTATTTTTCTATGTTTTTTTTTATTTATTTACCAATCTCTTCAGACAACTCTCTCCTTCACTTTCTCTAGTCCATGATACAGCTTTTAACTGGTCAGACTGGTTGTTAGACTTAAGAAGCATGTAGTATCATTACAGGACACGTTTTATTCAAACATGTCACTGTGGTCTTTTTTAGATGTACCAACTAATTTGCCCAGATCAGATTCATTGTTTGTTGTTTTTTTTTGTTGTTTTTTTAATGATTTGAATGAAGCAGTTTCTGATTAGCCCATTAGTCAGTTATCAGTAAATTATTTTTTACTATCACTTTTGTCACTTTCAAGTTATATTAATTACCATTATGGAAATTTCTTTTCTTTAATGGAAGGGCATAATGAACACTGGATTGCAGATGGGGGCTGGAGTAATTTCTTTTATCTTAATGAGAACTTTCTGTGTTCCCACTGGTGTAGTGCTAAAATTGTACATCAGTAAAACTTTGTACATGTAATTAATAGCTTTAGTTTTTGGCCTTTAAAATCTTAAAGAAAAAATATAGAGGATGTTTAATGAAGGGTTTAATGAATCTATATATCATGAAATGTTTCTGTGTGCTAGTGTTTTAAAGTCACTCTATGTACCAATACCATTTCTGACCACATGGGGCATATAAATGTGCTGTGTTGACAAAAGAGCCACCTGTAGTGCTGTGTGAATTTTACAAAGGCGGAAAGGCGGAAAACTTTTCCCTGCTGTTTTTTTGGCCCCGGTCCACTTTGGGAGGTAGTAACAGAGCTGTTATTTAGGTGAAATGAGAGCTGTCTTAACTGGTGATGTGGAAAGGTGTACTGGATCACGAGGATTAGCGCAAACTCCACGCAGAGATTAAAACAAGTCGATGAGAGACTGGCAGGACCATTCAGGGCTGCTGTCAGAATGCCCTTGTCAAGCAAGTTAAAACTGACAAGTCAGCTAAAAAATATATCACCTGGTTTTTAACCACAGAGGTCAGAGATTCAGAAACTGGCATGACAGGTCCCTATAGAGCTGGATGAACAAATCAGGGACACTACGGACTTGTTGATGACTGTGGACTTTAAAGCATCGTCTTTAGATTGTGGAACACTGTGATTTTTTTGAGATCAGGAGGGAATATTGTGCCTCCTTGGGAACACTGTGAATGCACAGTGAGAGAGTGGAGGCAGAATAAAGAGGTGAAAACCAGCGCATCTTTAGTGCTTGTTGGCTGTCTGACGTTGCTTCTGACAACATGTTTTATCACAGGGAACATTCGTGTGATATACTGCCCCCATGTGGTCAGGGGTGGCATTGCTACATAGAGTGTCTTTAAGACAAAGAAAAATTGTCAGTCCACAAATTTTCAGTCAGTTTGGTTTGTGCAGGTTTGAGCTCTTGGCCAACGTGTACCAAATTTGTATTTGCATGGAAGCACAAATCTGCAAAAAAAAGAGAAGACAGGGGTAAAGTAAAATAAATGGACTCACCCTACCTCAGAAGAAAGTGGTGATTCTGTCTCTGTGAGACATAATCTTACTCTTTTTAAGACATTGCAGACAAAACTGTAGATAAAAGAGTGGGGTTGTATGGAGAGCAATGAGTCTTTAATGGGCTTTAAAAAACCAAACCAGACACTCCCATCTGGTTGATTTAAAATACCACTGTTTCTCAGCAGTGCATGATAAACCGATAAACTGTAAACCAATAATAAGAGAAGAAGGGCATCATCAAGTATCATGAGCAAGTGTTTGAGTGGCAGCACACATTTCACAGGCAATTATCTCGTAACTCCTGAACATGCAGATGAAACCAAAATTATCTGCATGACTGGACACATCTCCAGGAGCAAATGAGTTTTGTCGCTACCTTTGTGAAAGTAACCCTTCAAAGAAAAAAAAAATCCATCATTAGCACTGAATGGAACAAAAAGTGTGTTTATTTCTTTTCTTGGCGAAGGAATGTTTTAGGCAAAATATATAGAGTATTGAGAGCTGCAAAACCAACCTGTGGTGATGCAGATGACTTGATTGCTGTCTGGTGTAGTTCATGAGGTGCTGCATAGCCTGTCAAATCCTGTATTTTTCCAACAGGAGGCATTAAAAAGAATGAAACAAAAAAAGCTAAGGGTTAATAAGAAATAAGCGATGCATTTCAAGCAGCTTATTTTGATAAAAGCGTTCACTGCTGGTATGTTGCAGAGAGCATGATCTTGTTTCTTTCTTTCTCTGAATCCCTTTCTCTTCTTGTGTTCATCGTGTTGTCACTCTGTGCTTTTCTCCTCCAACACCAACAGCTGCTTCTTCTTTGGCAAGGCTCCAAATGAAGGATGCCTGAGGAGAGTGAATGGGTTTATAATTTCACTTGTTAGAGCCGTTTCTTTTTTTCCCCACTCCGATTCCCCTCCCACAACCTGCAGTGCCAACACCACCACATAAGAGGAAAATTTGAAGGAGGAGGTTGGGAATAAAAAAACAATAAACAATTGTTTGTGAGCAACAAGGGAACACCAATCCTTCAGATGAAGAGGATATTGATTAGGCATGAGTCGAGGCATTTGAAGAGTTTTACTCCCTTTTCTTTCCTTTTTCTGATGTTTATTAATCATGAATTAGTTCAGAGGCGGTGAAATTGTTAGAGCAGCGAGATTGCTCTGAGACCTCCTCCACCACTGCCTCTAACTTCCTAAACCCCTGAGAGGTTCATTTGAAACACCACAGGAAACAAAAGCTCCTGTGAATCAAGAGATGCAAGATCATAAGCCTTAAAATCACCTGGCAGTTTCACCATTAATGGCCCCATGTTCTCTCAGCACCACACATCACTTCATCATAAAATAAAGAACTAAAGGAGAAAGTCAGAAGCAAGCTATGGTGCAGAAATGTCAGGTGGACAGATCAGATCATCTCTTGAAAAAAGACGATGGAGAAAATTGTAGCGTGCCCACACAGACAGTGTCAGACTGTATGCAACAATTTTTAACTTCCCTCAGCTGTTGCCAGGGAAACATTTCAATTAATTCTGTTTCTCAGAAGTTGTGATACTGCACCTGAAATATTCAGACACCTGGCAGCCTTCATCGTATGCACTAACTGTAACAAGATCCAACCAGTTTATGTGGATATAAAAGAGTACTCTTTGTTCTACGTTTCTATATGTGGCCTAAATGACATTTAAATTAAACTCATCGTAAAGGTGTTTTGCAAAGTGTTGCTGGAGCTCAGTTTGAAATCCACCGAGAAAGAAATAGTGCTAAATGCTTGAAGTGTAAATAAACATTCCTTCAGGATAGTTCCCCTACGCACATATTTCAAAACGACAGGTGTTGGGTTGTGGAACTTAGAGGCAACTGCTTAAGCACATAACCACTAAATGCCTTCAAATGAGCGCCTGCAGCATGCAGGGGGATGAGTTGTGACATCCATCCTAAGTGAGATGGATTACAGAGAGCCAGTTTGATTTGAATAACAAGCAATTTACTGGCTCTGATGTGATGCTGCAGAGGTGTGGGGCTCTGGCAGGACGAGGCCACAAACTGACATTAAACCACCTGGATTTAAACATTGCTCCCTCCTGTTTATTGACCTGTTGGTGGATGGAGGAGCACGGAGTATCGGTGGCTTATCTCGACTGACACCAGCCACATCGGAGTTTGGTTTCCAAACATGTTTGCCATGATGAGAGAAGCTGCAGAGCACAACAACAAAAAAAAATTAAAAAATTAAAATAAAACTCCCTCATGCAGTAGAGCACTAGTAAAGGATGAATAAAGAATAGATGCAATTAAAAGGGACTCCTACACCAAAGCATTAAAGTTTACAAACTATACCCCAGCATGTATTTATTCTTGCATTCAACATTAAATCAAATTTGATGTTAACCTTTATATGATTCTTTTGAACTATACATAATTTAGTTACCACGGTCTGGATTCAGCTTTGGCAAATAAGCTGTTGATTTGTTGACACATCAGGGACATTTAATAATTCTGTGTCCAATTACATGTTTTCTGTGATCAGACCAGACTCTAAAAGGCCTGTTCAAAGCCTTGCGTTACCTCTGAGGTAACCAAGCAACAACCTCCCAACCGTAATACACACAGCTGCAGCGACGTTTCTGTGAGTCTGCCGTTTATTTGGATGTTAAAGTAACTACCAACTTAAAAAAGGTCTGACATATCACAAGCCTGTTTGCTTGGAGTGTGGATCTGATCATTTGGACATCACAAAGTCTATACAGCAGTGGGGGAATATATCTGTGGTTTTTTGACTAATGCACGTCACAAAACATTTATGAAGATCTTAGGAATTTTTGCAAAAAGGTTAACATCTTTCCATAAAAGGACCACTTGAGCCTGGCTGTAAATGTGAGTCGGTTATGATGAGGTGATGAAGATGGAAGTAGTCATCTAGTACACTTCTGAAGAAGTACCTTATGAAGTAATGCCGCTTGGGGCCGGAGCGCTGGCTGCAAAACACGTGGCTCCATTAGACCATGATTAAAGAGCAGACATAGTTCTGATGAAATACTAAACTGAAACACTTTTCTATTGCTACTGGTAACACGATTGAGTTTTTTTTCTTGCACGTCACTTCTGGCTGCAAAAAAGGTGACTGAAATTGAACTCAAGACCTTTCCATAAACTAATATGTGACGTCACCGCAGCTACATGCAGCTTTTCTATGATTTTTAAAGAAAACATGAATACAGATAAGCAAGCTGATAGTCATTTTAATTTTTTTTTTTTGTTTTTACTTTTATTTTATTTTTTATAGAAGTTTAGGCAATCAGCCTGTTTATTTTATAATGAGACAAAAGCCACAAGGCTACTTATGTGCTTTAATAATCTGGTTTGTAACCTTTTTTGTGTCTTTTAAAAGGCTTGTTACTGAATGAAGTAGGTTTACTGAAGAAAGAACAGTGTGACTAGATCCTAGTGCTTTTCATTGTTACAAGAAGGTGAGTTGTGCCCTTCAGTGGACAAAGATCGACACTGCAGCCAGTCCGCATTCACGCTGAATCCCACTGAATTCCCACTGAGTTTCCAGCTCAGTGGGAAAACTACATTTTAAATAACCAGGCATCACCGAGCACACGTAATACTTTTGATAGTGAATAATAATCCATTTGAATGCAGTCACTTTGAGAACATAGAATTTATTCATTTCATATAAAAATGACACAAAATATTTCAAAACAGGTGCTTCAGGTACCTTCACAGGGACAAGGGTCGACCCACAACACAGACACTGGGGAGCACACCGCGCACACTGTTACATCACTGAACCATCCCCACTGACAGTTTACTGAACCTGTACAGAAATCCGCCAGCAGAGGACAGGGTTGGCCCACTCCACTCCACTCCACACCACTCAACTCCTCCTTTTTTTTTTTACCTCTATCTCCGACTCCTCCTGCGCCCTCTTTTCCATCTAGCTTTCCCTTTTTATCCCCCCCTTCCTGACCCTTCATGTCCCTAAGCCCTCCTTCTCTGATTGGTTCCAGACGTGCCACTGAGCTCTTCCTGCCGACTCAACATTCCACAGCTGGAGACCGCACACACACACATACACACACTCATACACCTCTCCTCCTCCCTTCCCCCCGCAATCTTAGTTCAACTTGGGGAGCTATAAGAACTGTGTTTTTTTCCTTTTTTTCTTTCCTTCTTTTTTTTTTTCACAGCAGTGAAAAACCAAAAGCCTCAGACTGAAATGGCTCCGAAGCATTCCTGCAAGCAGGCAAAGAGAAAATGTACTTGAGAGGCAAAATCTGAAGGAGAGAGGTTAAATGTTCAAGAAGGCAAATTAACTGCAAATTACACTCTTTGGCTCACAAATGCATACTGTACAGCTGTGTGATGTCTGTAAGGGATGATTTCCTCTGCAGGACAAAGAGAGGTTCAAGTGTTCAAGACAATCATCCTGTAAATGTAGGAATGCCTCCAAATGTCTTCACCAGTCTCACACAAGTCACATCACATCACTGCATCTTGAAGTCAATCAGAGGAGAGCTGAATATCTCGGCGAAGTGAGCCCCAAGTCGTAAAAATGATGGATCAGACAGATATCAAATTACAAACCTTTTTCTTTATGGTGCATGTGAAGAAAATTACTACCTTTAAAAATTGCTGAATCAGCTCCAGATGGTGGCGCAAAGAGCCAAGACAAACAAAGTTAAGAATCGCAGAGCAGAATATGCATGCTTGAGATGATTACTAAAAGAAAGTGGATGACTAAGACTATACTGAATCAAAATAAGAGTTAAAAAGTGCCAAAATGTATACCGAGCTGTGTCAGCTCAGAGTTCAACCATGTGATGACAACCCTCAGACAAAAAGACAATGCAGTCTATTTAAAAACCGGCTTCCCATACAAAGCTCTACTTATGTGCACAATTATAGTGTCTGCCCTCAGACGTTCTGAAGTCACCGGTCTCTGTCACCTTCAACATGTTCACATTTGGACTTCCTCCTCTGCTCGGCTGACAGATGGTGCTGACGTGTCAGGTTAGAAAAGAGAGGAGCGAGGCTGGCTCACGAAAGCACGCACGCATCATGAGTAACAGTTCTCTACAGCTGCGCGGATAACGACAAAACAACCAAACAACAAAAAACACGCGTTCAAGTTCTGGGTTAATACTGACATGGTAACGAAAAAAGAAAAGGTAAAAAAGACGAATTTGGTCCTGAAGAACAATATGTGGCCATGTAAAGGATGGAGGCAAAGGGATTCATAGCTCAGAGTCTTTTGATCGAAACAGTAACACAACACTGAAAATACACAGCGTGCAAAAATGTAACTTTGGCACCAGTTAACACAGTAAGTTTTTTTTTTGTTTTTTTTTTCATTAACCTGATTTTTATGCTAAATATTTTCATCTGCAATCACACTGTGCCCGGGAGATCAATAAGACCTGCCCACGCTTTTGGATGGACGCAGATGGACACATCTGATTTGTCTAAGGAGAATAGTAAGTAAGTGGAGATGTAATAATTGTTCGGGGGTCATGTTCTGGGTCTCTGGAAAGCGCCTAGAGACAGCTTGTGTTGTAATAGACGCTATATAAATAAAATTTAAATTGAATTGAAATTAAAATCATCAGAACTGCTAATTTTTGGCAGAAGAGGATATCAAAGTCTGAAATTCAATTTAAAAATCTAAAGTCTGCTGTGCTCTACACAGCCTTTTGGGATTTTAAAAACATTTTTTGGGTTCCGAGAAAAAAAAAAAAAGAAAAAATCAGCCTTTAGAAGCCATGTCTAGTCCCAGGACGGCTGGAGCTACTCGGGCTGCTCGTTCAGCTCCATGTCAGACACCAGGATGTTCTTCTCGGCCTGCTCCGTGAGGTTGGAATTGGTCCGGCTGTAGCGAGCCCCCTTGTAGGAGCCCTGCGACCCAGCAGTTCGATGGCGGTACAGGTAGATGACGGTAACTATCAGCAGCACCAGCAACAGGCCCGTCACCATGACAACAATCAGAGTGGGCAAGTGGTCAGCAGTGGCTGGGCAGAGAGTGAGAGTCTGAATAAGTATAAACTGTTCACTTAATGCAATATAACAGAAATAAACAGAAAAACGAGGCAGACGGAAACCTGACTCACATGTTTCAGGTGATGTTTCCATACCTGTGAATAAAACAAGCCACAGTCAGTGAAACTTGACTTCTGCAGTATTTAGTACTCATTTTAGCTGCACTCCTTAAGAGCCTTCTTCAGCATTTAATTATTTGTGATCCTTGAGAAACACAAACTCCAGTGCAACTCTGCTAGTGAGTCGCCCTTTCTCAGTCAGCTGCGGTGCCGTGTGCTCTTACTGCGAGGCCGCTTGCAGATGACTCCGTGTGTGCGGTTTCTGCAGGATCCCGGCTTCCACAGGCCACTGTTGCTCTGGATCCAGAAGCAGGAGTTGATCGACAGCACAGAGAAAGCGAAATCATGCATTTCCCAGTTGGTAAACGACATCTCTGCGTCGTCGTTCCACACAAAACCTCGACCTGCAGCACAAACGCAAAGACATTTAGAGCAGCTTAGGATATTCAGCTGGTTGCATCTTCCTCTAAATAAGTTGTGTTGCTTTATTGAATTGAATATTTTCATTAACCCATGGGCATTTTACACCCATTTTCCAATTGTTTTGATTAACAACAATACAAGTAGAATAATTCAATTTTTTTCTTGGCAGAAAAAAATATTTTAGACAGGCTTCCTCTGCTGAACTGTTAAACACTTCCTAAAAAAGAGATGATCTGAAGCAGTTTTCATGAAAGTGGGAAACTGAGGCAGGGTTGCGGGACCTTTCACGGTGATTCCCAGCCAGGCTCCATGCGCCTGTTCGGCATAGCTCTGCATGTGCTCCCACACAAAGCCGTTCTCCGTCTCGTCCAAGATGGAGAGAAGCTCTGCTCCAACTAGAGGAGGACAGAAAACAAAGCTGATAATGTAGGTCAACGCATGTATTTTTATCTCATGTGTCGATTGTGTTTTTGCGTAGAGAAGCTCAGGAGCGAGCTGTGAAAATGGTGGAGGCGTGGAAATGCCGCCGTACTTTTTTTGCAGGACGTGCGCGCATCCTGCTGCAGTTTTAGTCTTTGCGGGTTGAAGGCGTAACAGTTGTTTCGGAAGGGCACCCACGCCCACTCTCCCACGGAGTGGGGACACTGTCCTGGGTAGTTCCATCGGTGAGTCACAGGCTCATCTGGAAAGAAATAAAAACATCTAGGATAAACTCATATGAGCCTCGATTTGATTGTTAAGAAGATTTCTTTTGTCTTTTTTTTACTGCACATCAACACACCAGTAATCTGACAGATGGCAGCCTCCAGTTTAGCGTCACAGGGAGTCACCGTCCACTGCCCTGTTGTGGTCATGTCGCCACATCCAGCCATCTGATTGGGCTCCCTGTCTTTCCAGTTCGAGTAGTTCGCCTCTTCTACACCCAGCCAGGTAAAACTCCGTCCCTGAAAACATTCAGCAGTTCCTCTCACACTGGAATAAACTTCTGCATTGGTCTGATTTTTAATGGGAAACAAAGAGATTTTTTTTAAAGGCTCACTCCGTAGTTGTAGAGCGCGATCCAGGCTGGCTGGCGCAGACTGTTCATCAGCAGGGTCAGGTATGCTTGCTGGAAGGGGTCCTTCACTGTGGCCAGGGTCCCATTCAGAGACTCGCAGACGTGCAGAGCCCCAGTCCAGTCCAGGGGCTTCTTCACCACCCTGTATGTCACACCACCAAGCTCCACAGGCTTTGACAGGGAGGCGGGAATGAGGGGCGGAGCCGGAGACAGACCTTGAACTTATGTCAGAGACGATGATTTACTTCCACACCTCTGCTCACACACTGATCTCAACTGCTACATTGCTTCACTGCTGTTATTGCTGAGTATCGCACCTTGTTTCTTTTGACAGATGAAGCCATTATTTTCCATCTCACAGGCTCGGGATGCCCACATGCCAATTCTCTTAAGTGGGTTGCCGTGAATCATCACCACGCAGTTTCCCTGAGTTGACAATGAACGCATCACACAAGAGCAGACCAATGACAAAGGAGTGAAATGAGCAGCGGCTGATGAGCGTTTTTGCGTACCGGAGTCTTATTGTGATGTGGACCGCTGTTGTCGAGTGGCTCGCCGGGCGCCCAGTTGGTGTAGCTGAGCAGACCAGCCTTGGCCCATCTGAAGTGACCTTTAGAATCTGACGTCAGACCCACCCAGAGGTCGGCGCTGGCGTTCTTAAGCAAGGTTGTGACAAAAGCTGTGAGGGAGAGAATCAGTTGAGTGACAGTGGTGGGAAAACCTCCACTAAATTCCAGCTCGCAACTTTATGCTGGCTGCATCTGCTGTAATTACCTTGCTCCAAATAGTTGGACACGACCGCAAGCTCCCCTCCCTGCGCCTCACATTTTAACTTGGCTGCAGACCATGTGACCCGGGATGACTGATCAAACACTCTGAGGCACTAGAGGCATACACAGAGTTGCATCAGGTGCATGAATTAAAACACGCTGTGCTTGTATTATTCAATATGTGTGATGCTAAAACCCTTGTGTTATATATCCACCTTGTGCTGATAGGAAGACCATCCGTCAGGACAGCCTGAAGGTGGATGAGGGGATGACGGCGTTGGAGGAACGGTCCCTGTCACATTCACTCTCTTACAGATGTAGGGCAGGTCAGAGTGACACTTCTGGTCAGTCCAGTCCGCTGTTTGGGTGTGAAAAAGGCAAGATTTTCTATAGACGGTGTATTATACTTAGTAAAGTCAGAAAAAGACTTATTTCTGACTAGTTTTACCTTTACTGGCGGACATGTGGACGCATTTACGATCGCGGCTGACCGGGTGAGGCCTGCCCAGGGCCCATGAAATGTAATTGAGCACAGAGTGATCAGACCAGCGGAAGCGCCCGTCGTTTTCATAGGTGTGAAGCCCGAGCCACCAGTTGTCACCTTCCACCTTATCCATCTGAGGGCGACATGGAAACGTCAAGAGTTGTCACAACGTAACAGCACTGACTAAACGAGGCTTGTTGATATTAAAGCAGATTTACAGCACCGCATTGCTGGAAATAAAGTTACATGATGTTAAACTTTAGTCACACGCCGTGGTTTCTGTGCAGAACATGGAAACCATAATTACTTACATTTATAACTTTGGTGTGACACTTTATGGTTTGCTAGGTATTTGACTGGATTTTTGATTTAATAATAATCCCCTACAAATCATAAACATGCTCTGTACCTTGCGTAGTGTGTTGGCCAGGAATGCCTGCTCTTCAGCTGAGTGAACAGAGGCCAGAGATGAGTCAAACCAAGAGCAGATCCTCCGGGCCTGGTCCCAAGTGGTGCGGTGGTCAAAGAATTTGTACTCAGCCTCCTGGAAGGCAATCCACTCTGGTGAACTGGAGCCTGAGAGGCAGCGCAGAGGGCAGAGGTGGCATGAATGAAAATGATGATGATAGGGAAAAAATGTGAAAATGTGTCTGTAAAATTAAAAAAAAACAAAAAAACATTCAAGCTAAGAAAAATAGGCAGACCTTCGGTGTCTTCTGGTAGCTTTATAACACTTCCTAAAACACACACAAGTGCAGATGTAGTCATGACAAGCAAAACATGTACAACGCTGCTCCTAAACCGCCTAATTCAACACAAAATTAAATATTAAGGAATCAACATATTTGAATGAAAAATGCTCCCGTGCTTTTTGTACCTTTGGGAATCTTGCAGATCCAGTCCAACTGCAGGTCACAATGCATGGCCAGCCAGGTCATGGACCCCAAGTCGGCAGCAGCGCATTGTCGTATGTTGTAGTAGTAGCGGCCAAAGTTCTGGTATGTTAACTGGGAAACAAGCAAAGAGTAAAAGTATTTTACGGTGCCGTACTTGTGCTGGAGCAGAGGGAGGGTTGATTCTTGGTTTTACTCACAGCCAGTCCATCACTCCACTTCCAGCTCCCGTTGTCCATGGGGTTCCTGCGGTTGAGGCCGATCCAAAACCAGTGCTGCTCGTGTTCCTCTGACTCCCTGTGGGCATCATCATCATCATCATCAACAACAACAACAACAACAACGCTTTGCTAAATAGGCAAAGAAAAGAAAATCATGATCTATTTTACTGGAGGTTTCTTTGTTCCTGCTCTACTTTATTACTTTCTGCAGATGCGGTGGGACTTTTCCACCAGTAAACAAAAGTCTTTCTTAATTTCTTGTTTCGTGCCCTTTTAATGCCTGGGTGGCTAAATCTACCCAAATGACAGGTTAAAGCTACAGCCAACATTATTTCCATGTCAACGAGCATCAACAAAGAAAAAGTCTTGTTCAGGAACACAAATTAATTAAATACTTTTCTTGAGATCTTCAGCTACAACCACAGAGAAATGGTGCTGTGTTATCTTCATCACCATTATCAGTCGGCCGTCAGCTGGTTAGAAATTCAGCACCCACCCAAACGCCTCATGGAGGACCTTCAAAACAAACTGCTCCTCCTCGGGCCCGCCGATGCTCAGCAGGTTGGCTCCGTGTCTCCTGCAGAACAGGTGAGCCTGCAGCCAGCTCTGCTTCTGCTCCAACTGGGTGGAGTGAAATACCTGTGACAGGTGACAAAAGCTGTGATTGCACTGCAGTTGACAAATGCAGGACTGAGTACGTGCACTCTTATTCCTCCAAGCTGAATGACAGCATCCAATTAGTCTTTATGAATTACTGACAACGACAACAACGAGTCTGCAACAGGTGTCAGGCAGCAGCAGCCGTGTAGGATCAAACCTTGTAGCAGTAGCGCAGGGAGCTGTTGCTCTTCCAGCCGTTGGGACAGGAGCCACTGAGGCTCGGGGTGGGCTGAGGGGCGGGGGGCTCGGGGCTCAGGGACGTGTCCTGGTTTTGACGGCAAATGAATTTGGCCTTTGCTGTCACACACTCCTTCACCTCCCACAGACCAGTTGTGATGCCCGTTGCCATGGCAACACAGCCACCACGGATATTCACTGAAATAGATGCAGGGTGAAATGTAGTTGATTGCAGAGGAGACAAAGGTTGCAGCATTATACGTGTGAAAACAGAGGAGCAGTGAGAGGAAAAAAAAAGAAAAATGTTGCCATTTAGTGTAAAATCATTACAGATGTGGCATTTAACTCTTCTCAAAACACTGGAGGCTCCATCTGTCTGGGCTCTGTTGCACTAAGCTTACACATACAGTAGGTGATGTAATGAAAAACAAATATTACATCATTTTCAAGTGTCAGCTTCCTACGTGGAAGAGGAAGTTTTTCTCCCAAATGTCTTGAAAATATTCATAGAGGAGAAACAGTATATGAGTTCAAATGTGTTTGTATATTTGTGCGTCATGAGAATAGGATCGCAAGCTTCACATCTTATAACGTGACGAAAAGAGGTCTTTTAGTTCAGTCTTAATAATATAAAACATCTGCCCTTGATGAGACGCATCAGCTGCGGTGATACGGTAAAACTTTAATCTGAGTGAAAGTCACAAAGTTCATATCTCCGGATGAATCCGTGAAGCTAGAACAAACTCCGCCACATCTGTTTCTGTGTCCGCGTCTCAGGCTTATGTGAATTTAAATTCCATGACAGTAGAGTTTTCCTTTGATAACCTAATCAAAAGTAGCACACAGCCTCACAGGCTCTGCTGGGTTTTTTTTGTTTTTCTCACTGTTGCTTCGGATAATGTGGATGTTTGACTGCCAATCACAGACACTTCAAAGGTTGTTGTCTTAAACGTGGATTATTTCAAAAGAAAAGAAAATAAGAGCTCTTATTTTTAAAATGAGCATCATATTTTGGGCAACTCCCAATCTGATTGTCTCTAGTGACGGCTTGTTTATCGCTTCGCAGCACAACGTCACACATCAGCAATGATGCAACTAGACGGTAGAGCTACCACGGAGGTCATGGCAGAGGCGACTCCGAGTCTCCACAAAGAAGTGAGGAGAGAAGAAAATCAAATAAAAAAGACAACATGTAGTAGCTACAGCTGCTCAGCCACTTTATCAGCCAGTTCAACTGGAACATAAAGTAGCAGAATTTCAACTAAGACATTTGATTATATTTTATTCATAAATGTAATTTTTTTTAAGAATTCCTGGTTCCTGTAGCTTTTAAAAAGACTTGAATCTGTGTAAAAGTGCATTAAAACACTGTGATTATAGAAAATCCCATGTTGCATGAATATGTGCACGACATATCTCAAAGATATCTCAAAACTTTAGATTTTATTTAATATGTTGTATTGTCTCATGATTCTTCCAACATAAATAAAAATATATAAAAATCAAACACACAAAAAAAAAACATAGTATTAGCCATATTAGACAGATTTGTGCCAAAGTGATGTTGGTAAGGAAATAAAAATTTAAAAAAGAAATAAAATGTGGAAAACAAACATGTTTTTTTATAGAAAGTTTAGAAGAATGTGTCAGAGATTAACTAAACGCTGGTGTGGACTTTTAATTCTCAAAACTAAAAACATTCTGTTTAACACACTTCGACCCAAAACCAAAGGTCTTCATCAGATCTTTCAGAGATGCACACTGAAATGTAATTTTCTCCTCACTGTTTACAGCTGTTGATGATTTATGTCTGTGATAACTGGCACCACATTTCTTTCAAATGTATAGATTTGATTGACTTTTTTCAACTGAAAGAAAGACTGGATTTGATTGCGATATCCAGTCTTGGCATACCCGGCTGGTCTCGATTCCAGTTGGTGTAGGACACTTCGTCTCCACTGAGCCAGTGGAAAGAGCTGGAACTTCCCTGGTTGTGGAGCCCGATCCAAAAGGACTCTCCGGATCGGCCAAACACCAGGCTGCTGGCAAACGCCTGCTCAAACCTTCACAGAAGAAAAAGAGCTTTTAAGGAGGCAGCATTGACAAAAATAATGAAATAAGTACATTAATGCCTCTCAGCCTCTGCTAGACAGCTTTCCTGTGTACAGGGTTTGTGTGTGTGTGTGCCGTACACACCTGTTAGTGATAGTAACGAGAGCAGCTCCGTGGTTTTCACAGGAACTTTTAGCCTGATCGAAGGTGAGCAGATCTTCTCCCACCCAGTAACAGGCGGGACTGTGCCACTTCCAGCCCTGAGGACAGCAGAGGAAGCTCAGAATAACCGGAAGATAAAGCCTTTTCTTCTTGAACCAAACAAACTACTAGACTAAGAAAGCAAACATTGTTCCAGCTATTTAAAGTCCAAAAGTACATGGTGTGTATACTGTAGCTGCAAGTCCGGAAACAAAAACCCAAGACTCTTTAAAAACAACACTTAACAATGTTGGTAAACTTTAGTTTACATTTGTAAGATGAAGCTCACTCACGACGTTAAAGTTTCACCAGCAGCACTTAAAAAACTGACATGAAAGAAAAGCAAAAACCGGCAGGAATAAATCAAACAAGGACCTCAAATCAAACCATAAACAAAAACAGAAAGCGTCTTTTTCTTTGTGTGAAACGAAGTCAAACTGCAGGTCATGAACAAGTCCAGGCATACAGAGATTACATCTACTGTCAGCCGGAGTTTGTGGACGTGTAGATGCAGCGCACCCACCAGACAAAAATCACCTGCCCTCCGCGTGATTAAACCCGACCTCAGGCTTGTTTGCATTAACACGCGAGACATCTCAGCAGCTGCCCGATGTCTCTCAAATACACTCTGCTATTATTTATTATCTTTCTAAACATTATGTACTTGGTCTAAGCTTAACTGGGACCTTAAATAGTAAAGGAGGAGCTCTTTCTTAAAAAAATGCACCCATGTGAAATAACTTATGACTCTGCTCTATTCAGACGAGACTCACTAATGTGTTTTTTGCTGAGCAGACTGTGAGTCCTGGGTGTTGTCAGCTGCAGGAGCAGGGAGAGTAAATTAAAACACTACAATTGTGGCTAAGAATGCTAAATCATGTACTGAATATTATTGTAAAGCACCACAAAAAGCCAAGAGAAGCAGAGGATTTTGGTCACTGATCATCTGTATAGTGACACTGATACTAAAACTGTGACAAGGGCCGCTTTCAGAGGCCTTTCTGCGTTATTCCGTTTACTGTGATTTTAAACTGGATGGACGCCTGCAACGCTGCCAGGCAAAATATGCATCTGTGGGTTTGACTGAAGCGGAGCAGCTTAAAAACATAAAGCACATGCATATTGTATTTAGCGAGGGAGGAAAAAAAGAGAGCTTTACTGAATCCAATATATCTGCTGAGCGACGAGCCCATCACTAGATGGGGTAAATGGGTTGAGGAGTGGGTGGTGTAAAGTTTCAGATGCAGGCAGTCGTCTGCGTTTCATTGTTTTTTCATATGTTGCCCAAAGTGAGCTCATCTGTTCAAGTCGAACCGCATCACTGCGAGGCCCTGAACCGTGTGTCGCGCCAAGTGACCCCCGTCACATTACTGCCCATGGTGCCTCGCTCCCCAGGGTGAGGGGCAAAGATTCATTACACCAAACAAATGTTCCATCCCTGCAGAGATCTTTGTTGAGCGTGGCAGCTGAGAAGCAGCATGACCCTCAGCTTTAGATCATTTACATCATAAATCAATGTTCTGCCTGCAAAAAAACAGGCTTCCAAACACATCTGAAGGGCACAGAGATGCAACCACTAATGCCATGGTTTCTATTCTCTGTCTGTGATGGTCATGAATTTATTTAAAGATTTATGTTTTTCAGAGATGGTGAGGTATAAGAGGCCACAATCTCATGAGGATAGAATTACGATCTGTATCAGTAAGTGTTGGGCAACATAATGCACTTATCCAAATGTGTATTCATTTATTTATCTCAACATATTTGAACCCTAAAGGCCTTTTAGGGTGGATTCTGTCTGCTGTACCCGTAGAAGGGTAAAAGAAGTAGGATAAAGTGAGAGGAAAAACTGTTGAAATTAACAGCAATTACTCTCTGCAGCTGCAACAGGAGGCAGCAAAAGGTCCAAGTAGATTATATCATGAAACAAAAACAACAACGCTGACAAGAAAGCTCAGCGACTAGAAGCAGAAACAGCAAAAAAGGAGTAGTACTTGTTTGCAGTCTTGGTGCTTTGGCTTCCCGCCGCTCTTTGTTCCTGGTTTCTTACAGATGGAGGGCAGAGTCAGATTACAGGGGCTGTCGTCCCAGCGGCCCTCCTGCACATCGTGACACGATCCAAACAGAATGGAAACACAGATGGTAAATATATACAAATGGAGGGCGCTCGCTGACAGTAAATGTCTGTTGCTGCCAGGTAATTAAGGCTCGGGCCCTGAGGGGTCCGTCTGGGGGTGGGGTGGGGGCTATGGGGTGCAGGGGGGGCACTCACCGTGCCCCACATGGACACGCAATCTTCCGGGGTGTTGCGGAAGTTGTTGGGCTCATACGGGTGCCAGTGGGTGAAGATGACGGGCGTGTGGTCAGTCCACTGGAAGTCCATTTGCATGTCAGTGTCATGGAGTCCTATCCATAACTGCTCAATATCTGAAAGACGGAAATATTCTGTAAAATTTGGTTATTCATGGAGTATTTCTATTATCCAATTGTCTTGTTTCTGCAACAATTCGAGGCTGTGTTCAGACTATAATCATGTCTTAAATCCAAATCTATAAGCGAGCAACGTCCGTTCTTTTATAATACAGACTGTCATAGTTGAGACGAAACCTGGAAAAGAGCGTTATAGATGTTAGTAAACTCTTTTTTAATTCCCTGTCTGGAATATAAGAGTCAAAACATGCATTTCATTCCTACAATTCAAGCCTCGTCCAGTTTAAGACAGAGAAAAGCGACTACAAGGCCAGTGAACGAACACGGCATGGCAGCTGCATGTTAAAAAAGAACCACCTTTCTTCAGGCTGCGTATGATGAACTCCAGCTCAGGTAGAGTATGAATGCTGACCAGATTGGCCTCCATCTTTTGGCAAGTTTTCTGAGCTGCATTCCAGTCGCTCTTCTCCGAGGTGAGTTTGTAGCATCCAGCCTGGAAGGCCTGCCAGCCCACATCGCACTCATACTTCTCGTCATCTGCCCATGAATCTGTGGAAGGAAGAAGATTAAACCAATCAAATTCTTTGTCAAGAGGGGTGGAGTTTAAACTGGTGTCTTTCTTTAGGCGAAAGGCGTCTACACAAACCGGTGGTGAAGGGATCCAAGGTGGCATTGGGCCTCTTCTTACAAACGTATGGCAGAGCAACAGAACAGTCCCGGTTTTGCCAACGCCCCGACGACTCCGTTCTGATCACGACACAGTTCTCCTCCTCAGCATGACTCGGCTGGTCTAGAGTTAAGCAAGAGAGACAAACTCTTTAGAAAACCCTGATGCCAGGAAGACGAATCCCCATGTACTCTGAGGATCAGCAGTAAAATACTGCGGTTGCTCTGGAGGGCTGCCAAGTGGATGTGTTAACTGAGAGCCAAGGAATGCTAAAAGTGAATATGGAAGCTCACTCAGCCCTCTGTTGGAAAGGTTTTTTTTGAAAAGATCACAGATGCTTCAGAAAGACGGAGAAGCTGGAATTGTTTTTGCAGGCTAACCTGGCTCCCAGTTTAGATATTTAAGTGGTGAGGAGTCGGCCCACTGCCAGCCTCCGCTGATGTCGAGGTCGTTGAGGCCAATCCACAAAGCAGCACTGTATCCCGTCAGCAAACCTGGAACAGCACCACAACATGTTTCTTAAATTATACCACACATATCTATATTTATTTGGCATTGTGTAAAAGATCAAATACAAGAAAACTGAAGAAACGCAACAATTTTGACAGTTTAATGTGTGGTGTGCAACATGGTTACCGGTAACTGTACTGTACCAAATACAGGTATATTGTGTCTTTAAAATCTCCATGCAAAAAAAAAAAGTTCATTTTTCATTTTAAGCCACTGGCTTTGAAACTCAGTGGAAGTGCAGGGAAGCCGAGGACGAAGCTGTAGATCTGGGGTCACACTGGGGTCACACGCTGCGTGGTAACTCTTGAAGAACGAAGAGGAGTGAGTTTCAGCCAGCGTAGCGCACGAAGAGGCCAAACACAGTTCACCCAACGGTTGTGATTGTTTTTGGAAAGAAGGAAGGTGAATTTTCATAAACATGCTGAACTAACCAGAAAAAGCCATCCAAACCTAACGTGTCCAAATTTGACCGGTAAAAATGTTTCATGAAACAAGATGAACGACAAAGATAATTAAAAAACTAAATTCCAGGGCCAAAAAGCTTAAGATAATATATCATGATCATTTATATAAAATATGAAGGTTTAATATAAAACCGAGGTTACGTGTCTCCTCCTGTGTAATTGTGAATCCCGTTGACTGTGTAAATGCATCAGACCAGTCTGTTATTATAAAACGCAGGGGTGTAATGATCCATCGATGTGCATCGATATAACAAGTTAATAATTAAAGCTCCTTTAGCATCGATACTTAGTGAAAATATCCATCAGAATACATGTTATCCACTGGTGTTTTCATTTGTATTAACGGACCAGATATTTTTTTATTTAACAATCTAGTTTAACCCAGATATATAAAAAGACAGTTCATTTACTGTAATTTATAGTAGTTAAGATGTCTAATGACTAAATCATTTTTGATTTGCTGATGACTTGTGTTTGTGTAAACTGGTACTTTCAAAGTCCACGATCAGTTCTGTTGTCATGTGCCAGTTAGCCAGCCACAATAAAACATAAAACAATGCATTTGTTGATGCATATTTCAAATAATTTGCCAAATGTATACAAATGTGCCGGTGCATACTCTACCATTGATGTACGTCTGCTCGTGCAGCTTGGTGACGCTCAGCAGGTCCGCCCCCTGCTGCTGGCAACTGAGCCTGGCCTCGCTCCACGACAGCGTGGCCTGGAAGTTAAACTGGTAACAGCTGCCTGTCAGCGGGTCCGTATCCCAGAACGTCTCACAGCCACCGCCTGACAGCGAGGGAAAGCGGTGAGACGTCAGTGTAGTTTAGGTTGACTTCTGAGGACTCTCAGGTGCAGCTCACTGAGATCGTGGTACACGTCAGGCGATGACTTACTCTTGACCGGACAGAATCCCCAACTCTCGTCTTTGCCATAGTCATAGGTGGTGGCGCACCAAAGGTGACCGTCTTCACGCCCGATGCTTGTGCAGTTGTGAAACCACTTGTTGTCATACAGGAACGGCAGGTAACAGGGTCGCCCGTGAGAGTTGCCCTGGATTGTGTAGACCTCTGGAGTGCAAACAGAAGAGAGTCTTTAAAAGGTAAAGCAGCTGCGACGGTCTTCGCTTGGGTTGTCTGAGGTTATGGACAGGATCTGTGTTGTACTAAAATGCCTCATCTGGTTTCTTAGCAGCTTGCGTAATACCTCGGCAATAACAAAGGATGATGTTACAGTCAAAACAGTAAAGTCATGCTGTGGTTAACAGAGAGAAGAGTGGAAAATAAAGTGAAAATGCTCTGATTTTTGGTAAAACTAAGCCTGATCTTTAATCAGGATACAATCAGCAGCTATGAGCAGAGAACCAAATGGTTCTTAAATATTTATGCTTCAAAAAAAGAAAGAGAGAGAGAGAAAGGCTCCTGGACATATCAAGTCTCGATTTTGACCAAATACGCCACGGTTGCCATTCTTGTTTTATCCGAATTCCACAAGCAAAGTACAGAGTGAAAGAAAGGGCAAACGAGTGGGAGAAAGAGAGCGAGAGGCTGGATCTGTAGTGTTACCAAAACAAGCTAAGCTAATGGAAAGTAGGGCAGACACGGTGAATAGGAGAGGAAAGATTTCTGCAGCTCCGCTGCTGACTAATGTCAGAGGCATCCCAGCAGCCTGTTGAGTTCACAAAGGCACTTGTGAAGATTGGTGGTCGAAAGTCGAAAATGGTAAAAAGAACCCAGTTCCACATAATCATAAGAGATCATGAAAAACAGAAAAAAGAAAAAGAAACACTTTCTGGCCTTACATTTGCTGCAGATCTGGGTTTAATTGCAGTCAAGCAGAACCTGTTAACTGCCAATTGAGCTTGCTGAGCCTTGCAGTCGTCCGTAGAGAGCAACCGTGACATTTGATATTGGGAAAAATGCCACTGACGGCAGAAATGAGGCTTAGCTGTGAGCCACAATGGTTAACTTTAATCTGAAAGGAAAACTATACAGACAAGAAATGTATTTTAGGGTATGGACAACTTTTGTCTGTTTACCAGAGTTTACAAACACTGGAAACGTTCGCCGTGGCGTTCTAAATACCTCTTGTGCTCAAAAATCCCCTAAAAGCAACATTTTCTTTGTCTGTTTGATGAGACGCAGCTGTGGCGTCCACAACAGTGAGTCCATCTGCCACACAGAGGCAGAAAGGCATGGGAAGAGGCATCTCCTGGGGGTCTCTGCATGACCACACGTGTCTTTGTGGAAGCCTTCAAAACACATCAGCAGACTTTGCAAAATCCTGGAGATCAAACCACCAACCTTCAGACTGGTAAACATGAACCAGCATGTGTGCATTTGTTTCTGGATCTTCACCTTTGTTATAATTATGAACAAAAACAATCTATTGAAGCAAAAAACACAACACACCAAGCAGTGCATTGGCACTGTGCATGCACAATAAATCTTTCATGCAGCAACAGTGCACTTTAGAGAACGGATGTGAACACCTAAGTGAAGTCCATTAATGTCTACTCACTGCGCTGAGCTGAACTCAGGAGTGAGCAAAACAGAACCTGGAAATGTGGGTTTGGGCAACACTGACTTACAGAAAACACACAAACATGTTCAGTTAGTCAACTGAAGGTGCAGTTTAGATTCTTCACTGAATAAAATTCTTCTGCAGAATGACCGAAAGGAAAAAACACCTCTCTTGTAGAGGGACACAGCCAGAGCGCCGACTGGAAGCCAGACATCCCACGACTGGCTGAACTGAAGAAACAGTGTCGGACAGAATTCCTCCTAATCACCATGCATGTTTGATCCACAGCTACCGGAATTATTTATTTTAGGTTATTACAGCCAAAGAGGGCTCAGTTAATTATTTTTGCAAGAGCTCGCTTTCAAGGTTTCAAGGGTTTACTTTTCCACCACTACCGTGAAGGATTAGTGCATGTGTTCAGTCGAGATGCAAGAGATTAAACGTATTTGTTTACTATCAGATGAAAGGGCACGTGTGTAGTGACATCTAGTAGCATAAACTGCAAATTGCAACCAAATGACCCCCCCCCCCCCCCCCCGCCCCTCTTACCACCACCAATACCACACACACACACACACACACACACACACACGAGTTTCTGGAGTGGGCCACTGCACGACCGGGTCGATAAACCACACTGTCAAGTGGGAAGCAGGAAAAACAAGCAGTTTAAAATCAATTATGATGTGGCTTAATTAACTGGGCCATAGTGTGTTGGTTCAGACAGAGGTAGGAAGTGACCGTATTTAACTATGACTGAAATATTTCCACATATTCCTCCCTCAAAGCCAGTTAACTGTGGTTTATAAGGGTTCTCTAAGCCCCTTTCTCATGCTTCTGTCAATCAGTTACACACTCCAGCACAGAACATAAAACTGCGGTGATGTGGATGCCAAAATGGATTTTAGAAAATGTAAGAAAAATGCCAAAGTGGTGATGAAAATGAATAAAAGAAGGGAGGCACAGGGGCACAGATCCCTGTCCATCCCGTCACTCCCATAGGTCATTAAGAGTCCTTTGTCCAGGCTGAGTTTATCTGGTTTTGTTCACATGAATCAAAGTGCAAATGGTTGTGAATGTGTTTGAAGGTGACACCTCTGTTTAGCTCTGTTTAATATAAGTTTTTTCCTTTTCATATAAACATATTTCTCCTGGAGACAGTTTCCCTCATCGTTGAGCTTCACCTGTGAAAAGGTTGATGTTCTCCTCACTGTACGGGATGTTATGTACAACACCACTTACTGTCTGCTTGGGTGTTTTTTTCTGAGGACGGGGTTAGATTTGGCGTGGACCAGGAACTCCTGATTGCAGAAGATCCATCTGAGTTTTTCAGACATTCATGCCACATATGGGATGTCAACAATAAAGTAAACAGTTTGTGTTTCAGTGGGTGGTGCAAATCAAAAAGCAGCTATAGGTTCAAGGGTTTCTGGTATAGTTCATTGTTCAGACCTCCGTCCTTCTCTTTTATCTAGTACAATGAATACAAATCCCTGCTTGGTTCCAGTCTCCAGACAGTGCAGACCAGCTAAAGTTAACTTTTATATTGGTCAAAAGCAACGAAGAATTCTGTCCACGTGAATGAGTGACACCTACCCTGATATGATTTGGAGCACGGGTCCCGCTCATCACCATGCAGCCTCCATTTCAACGCGAAGGGCGGTGGCGTGAAGGAGAGGTTCCCGAGGAAGGGTGACTGAAAAATACTGTTGAGGTTGTCGAGCACCTGAGCGCAGTTCCAGGTCCAGCGTACTCTGGGGGGTTCCCGATCACACGTGTACACACCCAAAGGAGAGGAGTTCCACATGAAGGTGATGTTGCCAGTGGTCACACCCAGGCACTTCGAGGAGCCTAGGTTGAACAGGCGCCCTCGAGTCACCCACTTCCAGCGCTGGAGGGGATCCTCGCAGTTGGGCGTCAGAACTACAGACTGACCCAACACCCCCAGGCACGCGTTGGCACCATCAAGGTAGAAAGCAAAATCATCGGACTCCTGCGGTGCTGTTCAAAGAGAGGGAAACAACAGCAGCGGTCAATAACGCTGATGCAAAAACTGAATTTCATGTTAACAGCTAACAGGTCAGGCACTCGATCAATATTTCCAATAATGGATGCCTGCTGGGTTTGAACTAGTTCCACTGGACTCGCCGCAGTGGTGTTCGGCTTGTGATCATCCTAAAATAGATCAGGTGAAATAGATCACTAATTGAAGGAACTGTAGGAAGGACAGGCACAGAGGTGTGAAAAAGCAGCTGCGCCTGTTTTAAATGCAATGTTACAGATCACATTTGGAGTATTGCATCATCTCCCAGGCGGCAGGAATTCAACCCGTGCCAAAAAGCTGGAACCATCATGTTCACTACGGTTTGTGGAGTCTCATCCTGTTGGATTCGACTGCAGAGAAACCAGCATTTTTGGTGATTTTAGGGGTTACGTTTCTTCACCTTTAGCACCTGCAGGGTGACTAATTCATTTTAGACAAGCAAGTGATGATTTTAACAACCCTGATTACTTTGAGAAAACTGTGATGGCCCTCAGCGATGAGGTCTGCAACTGGTATCAGTTCGAACAGGCTTCACTGTTTCACACTGACGTCTCTGTTGACATTAGTCATTATGGGGGGAGGGGGGAGGGGAGGGGGCGCGGGCAGCGTGCCAGCCTCTTTTACTGGAATTTCATGAACAAGCTCTGCATCTTTTTCTCCTAAAACCTGTGGTTTCCCTCCACTTTTCTTTCTTCTACCTTTAAAAATGTACATCGGAAATCAACAAGCAATAATTGTTAAGTGAATGAGAAAAAAAAAAGAGTCAGAAGTGGATGAGTGACTCTAAACTAAAAGTGTTTAAAATCAATTTTCCTAAATAAACCACTGAGAGGAGAAATACGGAAAGCATTCCTAGTCAGCAGGCTGACGCGAGAGCCTACCCAGTATGCTGGATAGAAAGAAAATGCTGGACATTTAGCTGAAACACATGATCCTGATAGGTGGGTGACTGAGTCTGCTGGAATCCTACTGTACCCCTCAACAGAAACGCTCCAAACCTCCTGCTCTGTTTACAGAGACAACAAAGTCTTGTCAGGAGCGCCTTAAAAGTCCCGGTGATGTCGATGAGGGGATCAACACACCTCTCTTTGGGCACTTTGTGGCTGAGTTGGTCAAAAGAAAGCAGGAATTCAGTAGCAGACTGGTTCCGTTTAAAAAGTTTCAAAAGTGCTCAGTGGCGTGTAATAATACACTAAAATAACAAGCAAGCTGCTCTCACAACTCTGTTTCCAGAAGAGTATAAATGCTCTGTCAAATGAATTTGACACCAGTGACACGTTTCACAGAGGTCAGGACAGAAGCACGTTTACCACCGTGTTGTGTCACTAAGGAGAAGCGAGCATTTCACAAGGGTTTCACTCCGTCCTGGCTGGGATGCTGGATTATTAGAGCATCAGATTATTATTATTTCTGAGTACATACTGTGATTTCCACATCTATTCACATATCCCTTTTTATTCTTCCCCTTTTTTTAAGGAAATTCCTCTAGAGTTCCTGAATCTCTACGTTTATATAAATCATGTAACACAGATGATGAAATACTCAATTTCTTTCAATTTGACAGAGAAATTCCTATAAACTATTTGACTAATGAAGGACTTCGCATCCACTTGACAAAATACATATCATTTCAACAAGAGGTACAAACAAGTCAAAGCTTATAGTGATTTTAAACACTTTAGTGCAGTTTAGGGAGCCCATTTTTCCATGTGTCACCCCTGTTAATGCAACACAATCCAGAGCTGGGTGAAAAAGAGGAAGAATGCACGTCAAGACCAGTTTCTGTGGAAAATCAAGGTCTGGTGTATCTATTAAGTCTTAAAAAGGATAAATGCTTTCAAATTCAGTCTTTATGCATAAGAGAAGTTACTCATCCAGAAACAGGCCATTTAAAAACAAAAACAGCAGAACTGATCAAATATTTCACAATCAACTAATAGTCCTGCGCATTAGTTAGGAGTATACAATACCTCAGATTAGTGGAGACTGTCATTCCAGTTTCTCCATTTTTAACTGAAACCCTACTTAAACATTACTAATACTAATGGCTTCAACGTTCAAAACCTCCTAGTGTAGTGTTGCTCTCAATTATAAACTGTAGTTCATCCCTGCTGTGCAGTTAAAGGGGGATGTCTGGCACTACAACCTTTAAAACGGCAATATAGTGATAATCTCATTTAAGTACTTAGTTATAGTTACTACAAGCAGAAACTAAAAGGGTATTTGAAGAGCCACAGCCAAAAGTAACGAGGCAAAGTCTATACGCCAACCGAACCACCTGGACTCTTTTTTTCATTATCATTGTTTTCAAACCGTTAATCAAAGGCGTCGTGGTGAATAGATGAGCTTCAGCTGGGCCTGCTGGGAGATTCTCCCACAACAACCATTACGGTGGAAATAAGCATCCTACTTTTCTTTAATATGTGATGGTGAGCATGACCGCAACCTGAGGCTGAACATCCGAACAAGAACAAGTACATTCAAATAAAAGTTTGAATTCGGTTCTGCAGGAAACAGAACTGGATATTTGATGTGAGAAAAATAAACTCCTGGGCAATCAGAGACGGCGCAGAATTCCAGATTAACTTTAAGCCATTGAGCCCCTGTGAAAGCTAAGCCACAACAGCTCTCCTGCTGGGAACTCATCCTCTTCTCCTGCCCTCCCACCCCCCCCCCCCCCCCCCCCCCCTCCTCCAACGCTGTAGACAGTTTCCTACCAAAGAAAGAAGCTGAAACCTGCAGCCAAGAACAGCCAGCGGTGTTCGCCAAGAGAGGCAGAGATTCCCAGAACCCCCCACCTCTTCATCAGCGCCATCAGTGGAGCCACGAAGGCTGACTGATCAATGGCAAGTCTTGGCTAGAACCGGTACAAACGCTTGAATATTATCCTGTTTGGCAATGCTTGATATAATTAACTCATGCTGTCAGATCATTAAAACTAATTCGAGGCAGGATAATTTTTTTGTCTTTCATTCATGTTTAAATATTTTTATCTTATCTAACGACATCATAAACGACATACAAGCAAAAGACTTTTCACTGAACCTTATTTTAACAAAGAATTTAAAAAAAAACAGACTTTTAACTGGTCAGTGAGACAAAAAAAGCCAACAAATAGACAGGAAATTCCAGCCTGCTGTGTTTGTTTCGTTGGTGTTTTATGGTGGTCTAGTCTCTGAAGGAACCCAGACTGTGGGGAGGTTTTTACCTCATCTTTGAAGCGCAGGGGAGAGAGAAGAGCTATTGGCTTTTGGCAACAAGAGAATATTTGCATTTTGCAGCCACACTCAAAAACAGAGCAAAGTGAGACCTCTGGGAAAGTGTGTGATGAATTTAGAAATCAGAACGCGCGTGAACTTTCCTTCACTCCAACACGCATGCAGAGTATGGAAATAACAGTTTGTTATTTCAGAAGTTCAACTATTAGCCCATACATCCGTGACTGATTTTTCACTTCTTTTTGATTAAAATCCCAGTTTTTATTATTGTGTTTTTTTGGGGGGTGGGGTTTATATTAAGACCTACTTCCTTCCACTGATACGTACCCAAATAAACATTATATTAAAATTTGGGTGGTTTTAAACAAGAATCTTTTCTTTTTTGGTGTCAGTTATTCCACTCAGTCTTTCCTTTTTGCATTCCACAGAAGACAAAAGACAAAACAAAACCAGTTTCGTGAAGAAAGCTTGTGGCATGTTTACCTATCGTAGATGATTTTCAAGGTTAAACAAGGTTAAATGTTTTTCATGAAAAATCCAAAGAGAGAGCACTTTATAAAGCAAATCTTTCTAAAGTGGATGATAGTGGACAGGGCCACTTCTAGTTTTTTGTTTGAGGGGGGCCCTATTTTGTAATAGTGTGATGGGAGATTTAAATAGCTATAGAACAATTAGTGCTGTATATATACATATATAAATCTTGGAAAACTGTGTTGTTAAATGACAATTTGAGGAGGTAACTAATTAGAAGCATTATTGCCATTTGATCCACAAAGAAATAAGACAGTTGTGTAAATAGTGACCCCAAAAGATCCCAAAACTCAAATCAGCAACTTAAAACTCCGGCTTTATTGTCTTTATAAGTGAGCAGGTGTTACAGTCTTTTAAAACTCTTTCTTAAGTGTTTGCAAAGTTGTCAGGTGTACAATCAGCATTGAATGAAAACAGGCTGAATCTGTGATTTTAAAGTTCAAACTCAACTTAAGTTATCAAACTGATCCCAGTTGCTGAAGCTGGACAAGCGTGCACGACAACATATTAGGGCCATTTGAGGAAAAGAAAAATAAAGCTTTTCAGAATAAACCACAACAGAAAACTCAGAAACTGTGCTTTTATCTTATATAACAATCCTACAAAAAACCCAAACACATGGTGCACATTTTAGTGATCCATGGTGGCTCTGAATAAAAGAATGCGTCATTTTATTCCTCCACAAATATTGTGCATTGACACTGACCTTGACTAAAGGGGCTCATTGCATCGTGATACATTGTCCACATATAGCAGAAAACTATTAAGGTAGATTTTACTTTAGTCACTGTCACTTGTGCAATGACAAGACAGGCGGCCGTGGTGAAGTTAATAAACTTTCATCACAAAATAAAATAAATAAATAAATGAAAAGAAAGACTCATACCATTCGAGATGGCCAAACGGTAATAATAAACAGTCAGTAATCAGTAATCAATAATCAGTGGGAGCATGTTTAAGTGTTTTTAGGTGTTTGGTAGCTGTTCAGGACTGAGTGTGTTAATTGTAGTCTGTAACAGGATGCAAAGGTCACATCTGCCCGCAGGGTGGCAAATGAAGCGTCACTCCACCGTCTAAGCTTCACAATTCATCTAAATAACCCATCCGGGGCAAAAGGGAAAACAAAGAACTAAAGCATATGCGTTTTAGGCTTTTAGTTTCGTGGTACAGTAAGGTGTTGCATGCATTGGGATTAAAATAAAAAGAAAAAAACTGCAAGCCTCGAGCCCCTTCCCTCCTCCTCTCGTTTTTCTTCACATCTGGTTCCACTCACCACTCGGACTTTTATGCGTCGTAGCATTCCACGAGACTCAATTTAAAAAAAAAAAAATCTAATTTATATTTTAGAGGCATTTTCAAAGTTGAAGTTTTCATCAAAACAAAGGCAAGCACAATAAGTTCAAGGTCTGCTTCTCGACCTCTTCTGACTGCAATCAAACGAGAGTGGAATTTCTGTTTTTCCTCACCCGTGACGCTCCTCTTCAGTTCCAGACTGAAGATGAATAAATATAAAGTGCATTTGTAAAATATAAGTTTCCGGTTTGTCCATGATGTCCTCGGTTTGTTGTTTCGGTGTCGCTCGTTGCTTTGCATGCTCGCTGCCACAGCACACACACTCACACACACTCTCTCACACGCAGAGACGGTGCAAAAACAACCCAAACCAGAAGGTTAAAAAAAAAAAAAAAAAAAAAAAAACACCCCGGAGCTGCAGCTGGCCGACTGTTTTACTCCGATGATGGCGAGTTTGACCGCTAGAGCTCTGTCTGTCTGCCGTCAGATGAGACACAAATGAATGGAGCAGCGTCGACTGTCTGTCTCTCTCTGTGTGTGTGTGTGTGTGTGTGTGTGTGTGTGTGTGTGTGTGTGTGTGTGTGTGTGTGTGTGTGTGTGTGTGTGTGTGTGTGTGTGTGTGTGTGTGTTAGTCCCAGGAATTACAAGAGTAAAGATCCATATTCACAAGTTCTATCAAAGTTTGCAGCAATCCAAGGTTTTTCAAAGGCCACCTATGATCCCATTGAGTCAGTTTTGATAATTGAAGTATTTACTAAAGCTTTATTAATGAAGTATGCACATTCAAAAACTATTTGACCTATTGTTTTTATTTTTTACTTGTGAGCAGGGCCTGTTCTATATTTTTGGGGGGTGTAATTGAACTGGGGAGGTTCAAACCTGATCAACAAACTGAGAAAATTGGTTTCAGCTGCATTGGTCTTAAATAAATCAACAGGTGGACTGATCCCCAAAAGCAGAGGTGGTTTTGTATGTGGAGGACACTGACGTTTCCATTCCTCATCTCTTTCCACTGTTTTCACTACTTTTGCATAAGGTTTGGGTCAGTGTCATGACTGGTGGCATGGGCCGATATCTGGACCCGACAGAGGTTGCAGAGGCAGTACAACTGGACCAGGACAGCACATCAATACCTGCCATTGCCTGAAGATTTGCTGTACCAACCCAACACAATCTCAGTAGCATGGAGGAGGTTCCAGGAGACAACCAGGATTAATCGTCCTCTGCTCACTGCCCAGTGCTCTGGAACTTGACTGACATTTTCCACTGAACACCAGAATTGGCAGCTCCATCACTGGTGCTGTGTTTTTCACAGATGAAAGCTTGTTCACCTCCTGCTGCAGAACAACGTCAGACCTCATGTGGTGAGAGCATGTGGACAGATCCTATTTGACACCACCGAGTGTGGCCCCCACACTCGCCTGCCTTAAATCCAATAGAACACCTTTGGGACATTATGTTTTGGTTCATCCAACACCGCCAGGTTACACGTCCGACTGTTCAGAACCTCAGTGCTGTCCTGATCCAAATCTGGGAGGAGATACCTCAGGACGCCGTCCGTTGTCTTATCAGGAGCGTGCCCTGACAGTGTCGGGTATGCACACAAGCACGTGGGGGGAATACAAACTACTCAGCAAAATGAACCAGTCTGCCTCATCAATGTTTCACTTTGATTTTAATCTCATCATACGGGGAGGCTGGGTAACTCTACTCTTATCTGGATCGATAATGTCTCACTTCTCTGTAAAACTAAATTACCGTCATGACTATAAATACAGTCCCATGACGGCTCAATTGCTGTGACAAAGTTGTGTTATGTCAGAGTTTTGAAACTGGTGTGCAATGGAAATGCCCTCAAGCACAGAGAAGTGTCCCATCCCAACACCACCTCCTAGAAGTGTTGCTCTCCATCCACGCAGCTAGAAACTGATGTCACAAACAAGAAAGAAAGAAAAGAAACCACTTGAAAGAGAATGCTATTTGTTTACAGTTCTCAAAGACAAATTACTTTCTTTGCTGATTGACTGGAGGTGGCACAATTGCTCCCAGTCACCTTTCTGAACTTCTTCAGCTCTACAAGTGGTTTTTTTGTCTTTGACAACATGGACCAGTCTCTTTACCTCCTGCCTGCAGCTCTGGAAGAAGGTGTCTGCCCCAAACTTCTACAAGAGGAATTAAAAAAAAACAAAACCTTCATGATCAGATATAACTGGATTTTTTTTTTTACATATCATTTTTAAAAGGTTCTACTACTGATATAAGAGAACCATATGCCTGCATGGGTCTTTTAATCAGAAGAAGAGTAAATTTGATGACACCAGCATAGCAGATAGTCAATATTATGCTTGGAAATACGTTTTGGTTGTTTATGCTATTTATCACATTTTTTTTTTTTTCACACAATAAAAATATAATTTAATTATAATATATTCTATAAAGAACCCCAAAGGGATGTGTGCTACATCAGTTATTCCCACAGTTGAAAAAAGATCCAGTCAAAATAGGGACTGGATTTTGAAAAGATGGCCAGCAACATCTGAAGGGGGTGGTGAGGGTGGCGTTTGTTCCTGCTGATGCATCCCTCTACTCTGAGAGTGCTTACTGTTGAGATGTCAAATCCGTCTTTAACGCAAACGAAAGGGGATGCACTTGCTCTAAGCGTGGATGAGTAGCTGACTTTTTATGGGATTCCGTTCACATCTGGGTACTGGTCTGTGCCGCAGAGGCACATGTACTGGTCATATGAGCCTGACGGAGAGACGGAGCCGCTTTGATGAAGTAATTCGTCTGGTAGATAGCGCAAAGGCCACAGACAACCTATTCTAGAAAGTGCTGTGGACCAAATGACTCCAAGAATAGGATGCCAAACTCAAAACAGCTATCGACTTATTCATTTACGGCTGCAAGCAGTTTATGAGGAGCAAATTAGTCCGGTTTGTGTACAAGTTGTGGAGCCTTGCTTCACAGTGTCCAAATGTGAGCGGAGCACAAGTACACAAAGGTCCAGAAGAAGGTGAAATGAGGTCAAAGAAGTGTTGGTGGCCAGTCCTGGTTCCTTCATAGTGCAGAAGTGAACAGCTCGCTGTTCTTGGAAGACGTTGTTGGCAGTGATTGTGACTTTGTGACCTCTCAATGGGTTTTGTCCTTGGATCTATTGAAGAGGTATGGAAAACAACCTCCTAGCAATTGGGAATCCTCAAGACTCAGATGCAGACGGTGCCATAAGCCTACTGTGTGAGAATGCAGCGAGTGGGATGTACCACTCAACATTGAGTGCTTCAAGATTCTTTATGGAGTGAAATCTAACCACCAAGGCTTTGCGTTATGCTCCTATGTTGTGTAAATTAAGTTTACTGCAACTGATTTAAGTATGAAATATTTAGATTTTTTGCTAAAAGTACCCTCAAATATGCACTGCCCTTTTACATTTTGCACTTTTTGAGGTATAGTGAACAATTACCTGAACTGCTGTTTTTTGGTGTACACTCATCGTCTGGCCATGATGTTAGTGATCAGTTAATATTACATTTTCACCAACATGAAATGTAAAAAAATACATTTAGGCAATAAACTGGTCAAAAGTAGTTTGAGGTGGTTTATACACATAAAGAGGAGGGAATGTGAATACATTGGTAGAAGGGTGCTGGAGGTGGAGCCGCCAGGCAGAACAGAAAAGGGAGATGAGCAAAGAGGAGATGCAGTTGATTGTTGTGAAAGAGGAAGATGTAGAAGAGTAGATGGGTGGGATGGAAACAGCTGGAAAACAGCTGGAAACAGAAACAACCCAACATCACCATCCGTTCATGAAGTAAAACATGCCGCTGATGCCACCAGACATGACATACAGACCTGCTGTACTAGATTCATTCATTCAGCTGTAGTCTTCACTGCGCAGGCTCCTTCAGGTGTCCTTAGCAAAGGGGAAATATGCATTTCTTTTGGATGGCACATCACTTTTACAGAGCTTTTTTTTTTTTTTTAATTGCACACACAAATGTAAAAAAAAACTTGACACTAAAAATAAGAAGAATTTTCTTTTTCTGGTCATGTTCTGATTGATAACCTCCAGGAAGTAGACAACTAAGCTGCTCTTATTGATCTCACATAAAAAAGGTAATAAATGTATTTTTTTTTAAAGGGGGAAAACAGCTGTTCAGTCTTTATGTGTAGTTTTTAAAAATGGAAGTTATGAAAATATATTTGGGACACACCTATTGCACAAATTGTTTTGCTCTTTAAAAAAAAAAAGACTTGTTTGCTGTTCAATTATTTAACACCTACAGAACAATTGTTTTAATGCTCAAATCAAAGGCATAAATGCAAATGTTTAGCATGAGGTTCAACTATGACTATGAAGAACTTTAATCACACTTTAAATAAATCTCTGTAATATATTAGCAAAAATGTACAGTTTTGTATTAGTATTGTTTGTCACCTTTTCCTGAAGAAAATAAAAATAAAATAAGACACTGAATACTTAAACTAGGCTTATGAACATGAGACTGCGTTGAAGGCGTTTTACCCATTTGACTGACCAGCATCGCTGTGATCATCCAAAACACCGTCTCCAGTAAGACTGCTGTCAACACAACAGTCTACATTTAAAGTCTTTTTTCTGACCATGGACAATTTATTGCATTTTTTTTAATCAAAGAATATGCCCAATCTGTGGATATGAACAATACAAACCACCTGCAGCGACATGAGCCTGAATATGAGCCTCTGCTGACAATTTTAGATATATATGATTTATCTTTAGTCAAATCAAATATATAAAAATAATGAATTGTCAAGCATAGACGAAACACTCAAATACATTTTCAGCTGCACTGTAAATAACTGATGCAAAATCCAGTCACAATGAGCCCAGGCCAACAAACACATTTTAACCAATAGTATTTAATGGTTTATGTGACTTTCTGCTAAAGCCCAAACTCCCCCAACAGTACTATTATGTAAACCAGTTCCTTGCATTTTATTGGCCAAACGTAAATTCAAACATAGCTAAATAAATATGTGTGTTTATGGAAAGGGTAGGAGGGGGTAATGAAAACAATAATTCTAATTAAAGGCAACTTGAAAACAGTTTCTCCATAGACTGGTAAAAGTGAACAGTTTTTTTTTCCTTTTTTTTGTTTTCTTTTTTGTAAAATGGGTCATTTCTCAGCAGCTTCCACTCCATGTCAAGTATAACAACTCTAAAACCATTCATTATAAAAACTGAGGTGGAACACTGCCACCAGCTGGAAGTTAAAAGCTTTGGTCACAGGAGTTTGATGAGGATGGGGAGAAAGGAGGATGGGGCTGGATGAGACGGTTACTTCTGTCCCTCCTCGTCACAAACTATGCAGAGTCTGGAATTTAAACGCTGTAGGTGTTTAGGGTTCAGTACAATACCAGACCAAACTCGCCCTCTCCCGTAGCTTCAAAGATGAGAACAAACAACACGTTTGAGCTTGGAGAGCTTCGACTATCTTGGACCCAAATGGCTCATGCATGGGTGTATGTCTGAGTGCGCGTACGAGTCTTTGCCCAGTCCCTTCCATCTGGCCAAGCTGAAGCAGTTTTATACTTCATTTTATTTACTCTTTTTTTTAAAGCAGAAAAAGAACAAAAAAAAAAAAAAAAAAAAAAAAAAAAAAAAAAAATCTAAAAACACTAAACGCCACTTTTCATCAACATAGTGCCAAAACTTTGCCCCCCTTCGCAATACGAATTATCCAGGGCTTTGACCCCCAGAACAGTGGCACCCTTTGAGAAAGCAGGACAGGTGGGCTGGGGTGGATGGGCATCAGCGGGATGGAGTGCCACAGTCTCCTTTCCCAACCCTTCCTTGACTTCTCACCCACCCCTTGCTGCCATCTGACCAGTTTCCCTTGAGCTCTTCCTGGCAAGGTGGGATGGAGCTAGGAGAGGGGAGGCGGCGTAACGTCAGCCCCACCCCGTCCCAGCCTTTCGAAATATTTAGTCAGTCACTTCGGGGTGTGGTCTCAGTTTGAAGCGCTGCTGTTGGAGGAGCTGGATGTGGAGGCCATGGCCATGCCTGCGCTGCTCGAGGACGCCACAGACTTGCGAATGTGGGGCATTAGGAAGGGATCACTGGCCAGCTGGTGCACATCGATGCGATCCTCCTTACGGTAGACTAGACAGCGCCTTATAAAGGCCTTGAAAGTGAAAAGGATGAGATGGTGACAGTGAGAAAACAATCTCAAGGACAGATTTTAGCTGTTATAATGTGGAAGTTTATGATCAAGTTGTGACAACATATAGAGAAACACAAAAGAAGCCGTGTGGGGTCCAATACCTTAGCTTCAGGTGTGACTACAGGTTTAGGAGGAAACTGAACATCCGTGGCCTTCAGAATTGTGTTCTCTTGCAGGATGTCCTGCTGGGACTGGTTGTGTCCAAAGGGCTGCAGAGAAAAAAGTTCATGAGAAAAAAACAAAAAAAACAAACCCTAAAACTTTAAAATAACACGAAATAAATCTAGTGACTTATTTTAAGGTGATGAAAATTAACCTGTCACAGTCAGATACGAGCAAAATGTATTAATGTACTTTGATAAAATAAAATGAGAATGTTAGAATAGCTCACATCTTATTATAAACACTTTTATTCAGTGCATCTCCTACCTTGCGGCCATACAAACACTGGTAGAAAATAACTCCCACAGACCACACGTCAACTTTGTTGGAGATTTTTGGCGGCTCCTTACCCACCACAAAACACTCAGGAGGCAGGTACCTTTCAAAAGAAAAAGTGAACAAATGTAAACAGGCATAAAATCCATAACACCCACAATGTTCATCTTCTAAGTTACATGGCTTATATTGGAAACATTTTCCCACCCTCATTTTAGATCTGTCAACGAGTAGAAAAGTGATTGAAATTAACACTGTGCACCAAGTGGTACTTTTAAATTGTAGTACTAGTGAGGTAATTGGTGAACAGATTTAGTGTAAAGCATTATTTATTAGCCACAACTGTGTGGTGAATTATGTGTATTTTTGGGAGTCTTTAATGCATAATGCGTATATTCTGCTCATGTTTACAGAATTGTCTCCACAGCTGATATTAGAGAGCAGACCAAATGAACCAGAACAAATTACTTTCAGTGTCCCTTCATCTATTTTTTATGCTGCTGCTCGGTTATGAGCATCCAGCTGTCACGTATTCCTACTCTTCCCCCAGTTCTGCACTTTTCCAACTGACAACACACCCAGGGTATCAGTTCAAGTGTAAATCTTACCAGTAGGTCCCTGCCCCCTGTGAAGTCAGCTCCATCCCGTCCACTGAGTTGTAGCTGTCATCATCCATGATCTTGGACAGGCCAAAGTCTGTGATCTTAATCTCTCCACAGGCAGTGCCGTTAACAAGCAGGATGTTACCTGAATAAGGACGCAAAAGGGCCAAAAGGAATGAAAAAAGCTTTTAATCTTCTAAATATTAATTCTAGTTTTGTTGAATTAGTTATGTGGAATCTTAATAAAATATTGAACATTGAGCACAAGATCGCAGGCCAGAACTCAAATAGTTGAAAAGAATGGCTTCTACCCCGTATTCTGTGCTCAGCTGTTTTTTTAATAACTACTGATGGGACCCGGCAGTGAACCACATTTAAAAAAAAAAAAAAAAAAAAAAAAAAAAAAAAACTAGACTAAAGCATCAACATGATGATCGCTCAGTGGGTGGAAAGTGCAAAACTCTAGCATTAAAAAGCCGAAGTGAAGTGAAGTCGTACCAGGTTTAAGGTCATAGTGGATAATGGGCGGCCTGATCTCATTTAGGTACTTGAGGGCGTTAACTATCTGCATGATGATGGAGCGTCCTTCTTTCTCCGACATAAGCTTGTGCTGCTTCAGGTAGAAGTCCAGGTCATTGCCCTCGCAGTACTCCAGGACTGTGCAGAACCTGCTCCAAAACAAGGAGGAGCCATTTCACGTACTTCATAGAGCTTGTTTTTACACCCAAGAAAAAACAATAAGGCAGTGGAAAAAAAGAAATGAACACACAACAGTAATTTGACAGGATTACATAGACACATGAAGTTACTCACGAGTCAGTGTCAAGTGAAAAGTAGTCATAGAGTTTAACTATTCGTGGATGGTCCAGCTCTTTATGGATTCTATATTCTCTGCACGCATGTCTGAAATAAAAATGTTACAACCATTTACTTAAAATATCAATATTGCATTGAGTAAATCATTTCACTGTTAAGTACAACTTCAGTTGTACCCAACTGTCGAATAACACAGGTACTACCTTAAAAAAACAAAACAACTCACTTGTGATAATTTTCTTTCTTCTCATCCCTCCAGTTCTTGTTTAATTGGTGGATTTTAACTGCAACATACCTTTGCTCTGTTAAGTCAAAAGCCTGGAAAATAAATATCTTCTGTTTAGAAAAACACTTCATATTGCTTTAATTTTCTTTTAAAGCTTCAGTAAAACTCTTGCCTTACAAAAAATGTGTTCATTCTTAATTTTTACTGAGGTTACTCTGACATTCTGGCACACTCTTTAATTCAAAATGCTAATGCCAATTTTCTTTAATGCCAGCTAAGAAGACACCGCTCAGAGCCCAATGTCAAGTTGAGAATTGAATTAATTTGTTCAAAATTTTACAGATTGCAGTTTCAGTACTCAACATTTCTAAGAAATTAGAATGAACATCCTTGGCATGGTGAAGGAGACAAGAAAAAAGCATCTTTGACAGACATTTACATATATTTATGCCTTTCACTTGTAAGCCTGTGGAGAAACTGTATAAAATAAGAGTTGTAATGCTACATAATGTAGCAAAAAAAGAAAAAGAAAAGAAAAACACCACCTGACTTGCTCGTTTACTACCCAGTTAAACATAGTGGTTCCTCCTCTCACCTTGTAAACTTCACTGAAACCTCCCCGCCCAAGTAAATGGAGTAGCAGGTATCTGTCATTGAGCGTTGGGTGATCTTTGAATCTATGAAAACAAGTTCAGTTATTAGAGCAAGACCACTTTCACCTATTTAAATAATATAACATCTAAACGTCACCATAGAAATATGGGTCTTCTTGGTTTTGTGCCTAGCCAAGCACAAAACCAAGGAGCGCCGACGGGACCAAAACAAAAACCTGTCATTTAAAGATAAAATTCAAAAAACAAACAAAAAAAAAACAAAAAAAAACTACAGCCAACCTCAAAACTGCTGCTTGCATCAAGTTACATTTACTTTAGTTTTATAAATTATTCATCATAAAACGCCAAACACCATAACACCAATTTACAGTTAAGACAAAAATCTATCATTCAAAAGCACAGAAATTAACTGTGTTTGCCATAAAATGTCGTTTTTATGCATCACCTAGATCAATCACATCTGAATGAAACATGAACGTAAGAGACGACTCGCGTGGATGACCCAAAGACATGACTTGAACAGCTTGATGAACGGGGGGGGGGGGGGGGGGGGGGGGGGTTATTCTGTGTCTGAAAGTGGAAGAAATCTTACTGGGAATTATCCTCGTTGTGGATCCTTTTCAGTTCACGTATGTGTAAGTTTCGTACTCGCTCCAATCTCTCCAGCTCTGCCTGGATCTCAGCCTCCTCCTGCAAAATACAAAGATATGAGCTGAGCTACGCACAAAACCAAAGAGACCCACGTCACTATGGTGAAGTCAGTAATAGATCAGGTATTACCTTCTTGAGATGTCCCAGTCTCAGCTTAAAGATTTCCTCCTGCTCGTGATACTCAGCCTGTGATAATCTAAACAACAAATTTAAGGGCAACTTCAAAAATTGTCCATATGCACAGGGGGCTAATTTCAAAAGGGTGAATAAATATAGCATTGTACGCTTCGCTTTCTGCTCCATTTGTCTTGTTTTTGCGTTTGTTTTGCTCCAGGCTTGGTGGTGGAGTCTGAGCCATGGAGGGTGGCTTGCGTTTGGCCAGCAGCTTCCTCTGTCTTTCAATGTCCTCTCGTTGAGAGTTGATCCTCTCTTGTTGTCTGGAATCCAACAATAGAGGGGAGAAAAAAAAAACAAAACACCAGAACACACATGCCTGATCAATTTCTCTGTTGGTGAGTGATCAATCATAAGCACTCCTACATGTAAGAACCCGTTGTTAATTGATCTAGAACAGTGTTCTTCAACCTTGGTCCTTAGGGCCCACCATCCTGTCTGTTTTAGATGCTGCTCAGCTCCAACACAGTCCTGACTCAATTGACAGGATCATCATCAGCTTGTTATCAAGGTCTAAGCAAATCTGTTGATTTGAGTCAGGTGTGTTAGAGCAGGGATCATTTTAGTAGAAATACAATAGTTTTGGGCTCTGTACAATAATTTGATTTTGAGTATCTGGCAATACTGACCATGGTTGAAGAGCACTAGTCTAGAATGTACTCTTAAAGAAAATTGTTGAGTTTTTAAAGAAAACAAAAAACATGGGATCAAATGTATTTTGCACCATATGGTTCAATCTTGAAAATCAGAGTAAGGAAACAGTGAAAGGGAAATATTAAGTTTATACCAAAACAAACAAAAAAACAAATCTACTCACTTGATAAGATTTTGGAAGGCATATCCATCTGTCCACTGCTCAGTGAAAGATGCTCCATGTCTAACTGTGGTAAAGTGGCCTAGTCGAAGCCTGTCCTGCATACTTTTATCCCGACACGCCATCTTCTCCTGTTTGGACTGACGAGCAGAGGAAGAGATGCATCAAATTTGACTTACTGGCTCAAGACAATAACCCACACTGTTTAGAAAATGCTATTATACCCCGTTTTCAAAAGTTGTTTACATGAACGAAATGTCTGTGACATGTTTATTAAAAAAAAAACAAAAAAAACAAAAAAAAAAAAACAGTACAATAGCTCCATTTTTTTGCATTCCCACAACACCCCACCCCTTACAGAGAGTGCTTTTTTGAAATCAGTGTTAGAACTTCTCACAATCCACTTCCAAGGTACAGAAAAGGCAGGATGATGTGATGTTTGGTAGAGAGCAAGTTTCAGAGAAACAGGATAAATCTGTGATTTCACAGAACCTTAAAATCTGAAATCTGCCTCACTGAATAAGATACATTTACCCAAGTTTGCATCAAACAAAGTGACAGGCTTGTGTTATGTTAGTTTTTCTGTGACTTTAGTGGCTTTAAACACCTCAGAACATACTTTAAAACAAAGAAAGTTATCATTTTATCCTGTGAACCTTTAGAAAATAGACTGAATGTGCAAAGATTGACGTACTTTTTCAATCAGGAGCTTCTTGGACATAGTGACGCATTTATTTAAACGTTCTTTATATCGCTCCAGCATCCTCTGCTGTTCATCAATCTGTCTTCTGAGATCACAGTTTGCCTAAAGGATAACATAAAAATTTAAAGCAGGAAAATGTCAGGTTTAAATACATTTACTAGGTTTTAACATTTTAGAAATACATAGAGGAAATTCTCATCCCTTACATGCCTTGAGTGAAAAGAATAAATAAACAATTACAGTGAATAACAGTCTTAAAACACTGAAAAAGGCAAGCAGACCAGCAGGGACGAAATGTAATGAGATTAGTACCCGCAGCAAATCGTCTATTCGGCCCTCCTTCTTCTCCAGGTCGGAGTTCTTGTTGTTCTCCATTGCTGTTAGTTTCTCTATAGTAAGGTCAGACTAAAGAGGTACAGTGAGCACAAAAGTGTTTATTAATTGTGGAACAGTCTACATTCCTGAAAATTTTAGTACAAGGAGTCCTATCTTATAATTTCTTCCAAATTTATGACTCTCGTGATATTTTGGTTTATATGCCAACAACGTAACAACCTATTTTAATTAAAATTAAGTTAATCAAAACAGCCAGCCATCCTTGAAAAATGTTGTCAAGTACCTGCGTAGCTTTGTGGAGCATGTGAAGAGAGACGGGCTTCATTGAACTGGAGGAGTGCTCCGTGTTGACCGAGCTGATGGAGGAGGGACTTCCCTGCTGAACCTGGTGGGAAGAAATGTTTATCCCATAAAACTTTTTACATGCTCAGGGTGTGTGTGTGTGTGTGAATAATCTATCAAAACTCGGACCAACATGTTGAGCTACTACACCAATCTTGCAAAAGTAAACCAAAGGACAGCGGTGCTAGATGTAAGGGGCGTTTTTTTGTTTGGTTTTAAATGAAAAAGCACTTAAAACATGACTTTAAAGCAGTTGCTTTTACGTCTCTGATACACCAAAATGAACCCAACTAGCTGCGATCTAAGACTGTTCCTGTGTGAAAGCAAAAATAAATTTCCTGCAAAGAATGAAGCAGAGGCTTTTACTCAGCACTGAACAATGTGAAACCCTCATCTCAGCATCTTTGATACTTTATTCATCTAGATGCAAAAAGTAGAGATCTGATGAAGATGTTCAATATAAATTTTAGGTAGCTCAGTGTCAGCCATTTAGACACAGTTAATTATAACTTATGGCTTAAAAATGTAAATAATGTGCATCCCCAAAATATAAATAAAGCAATATTGGGATAAAATTATGTAATCAATAATTCAATTTTAGTGTCCAGGATTCTATCTAAATTAGAGATCTTAATAAAAAAAAAAAAAAAAAAAAAAAAACAACAACACACAATCGCATGGCTCCGTTTCAATTTTAACATGTATGAATCTACATTTTCTGCACATGTATGTTTTATTAACTGTATGAATGAACCCATCACATTCACGTGAAAAGCTTATTCTCTGCTCAGAACAATCAGAGGAATCTCTCATTAAACCAATGCTCATTAAACAATATGTGGAATCAGCTGGAAAACAGAAGATGTGAGGTTTGATACCAAAATCCCAACAGCCAGCTGCTGGTTTGGTTAATAATGGCCCTTAAATAAAAAATACATATAGATGTCCAAGCCATAAAAAAAAAAAAAATAAATAAGATCACCCAAAGTCCTCTGCAACAGGTTTATTCAAAATCTATTCTAAAATCATGCGACTGCTTGGTTGAGTGCATGCGTAAAACAAACGTAACCTATTGGTGTTAATGAACATGAAGGAAAGAATGGAAAGAAAGAGTGCTAAGAGACTAAAACGCAGAAGAAACGCCATCGAGCAAACGCGCTCACCGTGACCGGAGGGTTGGAGAGAGAGTGTTGTGGGGAAGAGCGGACCACTGGAGGCATTCCCCTGGCAGGGCTGGTGCCAGGACCGCTACCTCCCGCAAACTGACAGGCACGTAAAGAAGAAGAGGATAAAAGAAGAAGAAGAAAGCAGTTCAATGGAAAGACCAAGGTGGGTAAACGAGGGGGGTTAGAAAGTGTCTGAAATGTGATGATACTAAAGCCTGTCAGAGGACGTGAACACTCTGGAACACGGAGCAACAAAGAAGCTGAACAACCTTCTTCCACCCACCTCAAAATAATCACTAATCTTATGCCCTCTTGCTCCTGCTTTGCCTGTAAAGGAGAAAGCAGGGAGTTCAGAAGAAAGGGTTTAACGTGGCAGACATGATGAAAGGACAACAGAGGAGCAATCTTACCTTGGCTGCTGTCGAAGTGGTCTGCTTTACGTTTTCTCACTCTCTGCTCATTTGCCTTTTTCTCAGGCGTCTGCAAGGAAACAGCGTGAATCATCAAATTCATTAGAAGCTGAAAGAGATATGCTGACACAAAATTATCTTACTTCTATCATGTGAAAAAAGAAAGCATACCATTTTCCAATTCTCACGTTTTGCACAACGAAATGCAATTAAAAACAAAAACATTTAACAACAATCAGCTTGTCCTTGCCAGGTCCAAAAATGAGGTAAATCGAACCTCAAATGAACAACAATGACATATTATAACTAAGACAAAATGTAGAGCATTAAATGAAAAAAGTCAATGCACAAGCACGCCCCATGATTCAATCATTTGTAAAACCACTGTGCAACAATAACTTAAAGTTCTTATGTTTTTCTTTTTTTTAGTGTGAATTCACCAGCCTAGTACATATTTTCATGAAGGCTCACTGCTCTTTACAATGTTGTTTTGAACAAGTTAAACAAGTTTTCGATTTGTGTAATCTCTCATTGTAAAGTGATGAACTCCAAATATTTTAGAAGCGGCCTCGTAGCCCTTCCCACGATGATAATCAATAACTGCCGCCGATATCCTTTTTCCTTCTTCCTTCTTCCTTGGCATTACGTTAACATGCACAAATCCCCCAAAAGCTCTGCTATGACGAGGTGCTCACACTTGATCGTGGACATTTGATTAGAGCACATGGCTGCTACTTACTCTCCTACGGAGGAAGTAAATATGTGCCTAGTTTTTCTCCTCACACACCGTTTATATAGTTTGGATTAATTTTTGTTAAATGACACTGCGTTTTATCTGAATTTGTCCTAAAAGCTTAAGTAGTAGGCAAGTGGACTAAAAGATGTTTAAACTGAACAGTTTTTACTTCTGGACAATTCAATCCAATTTAAAAATACTTTATTAATTCCCAAAATGAAACTCATTAGTGAATCTACACAGGCACATTTCATTTGAGGCTTAATTCTAAAGACTCAGTCGGGACCATGTTTTTTATGTTCTGAAACGTAAAATATTCTAATTTAAAAGTGGAGTGTTTTTTTGTTATATTGTTTCCATGTGAAGTTAATTATGTGTCAGGGACTAACCTCCAGCTCTTTGTCACTGAGTGAACCAACACTGCACAAGCTTTGATTGGATGACTCATTTTGACTCTGACTGGCGCCCTGTTGAAAGGAGGGAGCAATTAAACATACATTTACCCAAAAGAGGAAATCTGAAAGACATACACCCATGAATGCACATTTAAAATGCATGCATTTGAAAGAGAATTAGTAAAAAAAAAAAAAAAATTATTAAAAAGTTAGAAAAAATGGGGTTAAAACAAGAGGCTTGGCTAAATACTGCCCCATGACTATTAACTTTCCACTAAATGTAGGCGGCATCGGCACTAATGCTGGTACCTTAGGTGATGCCTGTCAATCACAGGAGCTACATCAAAATTCTACAGGCGCTGTCCAATCAGAGAGATACTTATCCATTCAGAGCACACTAAAGCTCTCTCACTGAACCTTCCTAAAATGGCTGAACATTAGGCATGCTGCTGGGGATGTATTCCTCTCTCTGTCTGTCACCTTTAGATAATGTCATCCATTTTTCTCCTATTCACCATGGTCTTAAACATTCTTTTCTTTTTCAAAGAAAGATCCTCTGCTTTAACAAAATGATACCAGTTTTATTTAAACCCCTACTTACATCAAAAGTATCTTGTTTTTTTGTTCTAAAAGTCACACTCTTCAAGTCTGCTCCATTATGAAAAGATGTCCTTCCCCTTTACCTTCAAATGATGACAATTTTTTTATAGCACCAATGCCATAAGGCAGACAAGGTAGAGAAATAAAGAAATATCTGAGCTACTCTGTGACATTGAAGAGCTTTTAGACCACAAGCCCATTTTTCTTCAGTCAACTGCTGACAAACTTCACTCTCAGCACACACACGTTCACACGGAGCATCTCCTCTCAAACAGAGCGATTGTGGCATGATGCTTTAACAAGAGACGCCATCTTCTCTCCGGGAGCAGCCATGCCATGCGCTCCCTATGGTTGACAAAGGGCCCGCTCCTGGCATAGACTTTGACTTCCTCACTGTTCCAGGATCACCTTCCACTAAGACAGCTCCATCCATGACGCAAGACAGGGGATATGCGACTGAATGCTGCCTCCATTTACACCTGGTCAACAACTATTTCTGCATTCCTCCTCTGCCTTCATTCCTCCTCCTCCCCCTACCACCCTTGTCTCATCTGTGGCCTTTTTGGCAGGCATCACCACTTGCATATACAGCCACTGCATCATGAGCCAGGGAGAGATGCCCGTCCCACACCAGCCAAAAAACACAGACACAGCTCAACCTTCTCCAGAGACAGACAAAGAACAGGAGTGAGGCCAAGCTGGTCCGAGCCAAAATGTAGAATGATACTGAGGTAAAGTGGGGAAAAAAAGAAGGGTAGAGATTCCCAAGAATGCAAAACTCAAGATAGAGAGTATTGTGACATGAAAGCATGCTTCATGCTCCACCTTTATGCTTAACCTTTACAACATCTACGGCAACACAAACCTTAGCCACACCAACCCCAGTAAAGCGAGCCTCCAACAGCTCCTGCCGTCGGGGGTCCAAGCTGTGCAGTTCTTCCATCATGGCTGCAGGGAAGAGAACACAGTTTAAGGAAGGTTTTGAAGAGTCTGGAATATTCAGATGGGAGCGAGGGATCACTGTTTCAAAAGGCCTTGGTGGTGATGAGTCATGGCTGTTTTTAGCTATATGGATGTGGAAAATTCCTGTTCTGAGTCATCAATAAGCATGACAATGTTTTACACTCACATTTATGTTCAACAAGCACCACAGCCAAGCAACACCCGTCACCCAGTAAGAAAACCACAGCACGGAGTACACAATCTGGCCCAAACTAGACCTCACAAAAGATATTTAATGTACATCAAAGGTGAGAGACTGATGTGTGTGGTCACTGGATGGAAAATTATGGCATCACTTGATAACGCCCTGGTATTACAGGCCTAAGTTACACGGCGCTGGAGTTATAAAAGGTCACTAATGGAGGTCACTAACTGTAACAGAAAAAGGCCACAATAGACAAAAAGTTCCCAGTTTGTTGGCCTTTGTGAAGGTTTAAGTCACACGCCCAAAGCTGGCTGCTATACGTGCGCTACCTATGGCTCACAAACATGAAATAAACAGTGCAACGTCCTGCAGTCGTATCAGTTAGTAATTACATTTACGTACCATCTGCTCGTAAAATTCAACCCGTGTTATGTTACACCTGCCAGCCCAGGGATTTAAAAACACGACACGTTAACATTCATTGGATAATTTTAAAGGATAAAACGAGCGAAGGAGCCGCTGGCATCACTTAGCGTAGCAATGCAGTTGTGAGCTAACGGTTAGCTCGTCACATTAGATCCAATTTCCCAAAATAAAAAAAGGCAAATAAGGCAAGCCAAAGAAAATGTTAATCAACACGGTGTCAAATGTGAAGTGTATCTGTTAGACGAAGTGGCTGCTGAGAATAAAGGGCGACTAGAATTACTCGCATATGAAGTAAATTGCCAACCGTTGGTATGCAGCGGGCTAGCGTTTTCCACGAGCAGCATCCTCCGAGTCTGTGTCGCCAGGTGCTCGTGCCACGACATCTGGATTCACTGAACCACAACACCTTTCTAAGCGTGTTCTCTTGCTCGACAGCTGAACCGCACACTCACTGTGATGCAATATTCCCTCGCTCCCGCGGACCAGCAACCCCTGGAACCGTGTCCGTTGTCTCACCGGCGCTCGGCAGACCCTCCCAGGTTAGGCCGCATCCACAGCCGCGTCCCTCGCCTGCTAATTGTTAACGGCCGAGACACGATCGTAAGCTGTGGAGCTCCAGGTGGACTGCGGAGGATTCCCTCCGAGGCCCGAGCGACTCCGGGTGTCCCCCCAAACCCGCCTTGCCGTGCTCCTCAGGAAGGGATCCCCATCGCATTCCTTTCTTCAAGGATCACCATGTCGTACCTTGGTGCGGGATTTCGCTCGGCACAATGGCGACCCGAGACAATCAGCGTTTTTCAGCTGGTAGAAATGATGATGATGATGTGTTTAAGCTAGCGTTGTTTTTTTTGGTTTTTTAAACCCCCCCTTTCTTCGTTATCTCCCCCGGTGGGTGCAATGGATTTTATAGGGTCCTTGCAGCGATCAAAACAAAGTTCGGTTCCAGTCCACTCAATAGCTGCGGGGAAGAAACCAGTGTGATTTCGGAAGTTTTGCTGCTGGGAGCGTTTCAGTTGAACCCGGATCGATTTGGTTCGGTTCTCATGTTTTGCTATGTAAACATTAATCAGTAAAATCTCATATTTTCTCGTGAGATCCTTCAAGTATTTTCACCTTGATCCAGTCAACGCCTGCCCCAAAACTCTTGTTTGGACCAATCGCAAATGCCTCTCTGCACAATCTCCACCAGTATTGGTTGTGCCCACCCCACAACCAGTACTGATAGATCATTATCAGAAAGTTTCCATTCCCATAATGCCCACACCCTCTAATTATATCATTAATACTTTTTAAAATAAAACAAGCCCTTCTTGCACAATTCTGCAGCTTTGAAATATAAACTCCAAATTCAATCAAAATTTGGACGTTTTCTCAAATTTAGCCAACACTTAAAAAAAAGAAAAAAATCTATTAGAACATTTAACAAACTTAAAACTGCACCCAAGGCACTGGAAAAGTGTCAGCCTGCTTCTAGTGATGAGTTGACAGCAGAGGACCAATTTCAGTGCGTTTAGTGAGATATATCTTGACAGGGATTATTATTATTATTGAGAGGAAAATCATTTTCATTGTCTTCACAGTTGCTCAATTGCATTTAGAAAATACAAATAAATCTGGAGCTGGATGTCAGTGCCAGACAGTTGAAGTGATCATGGTTCCATCACGGCATCTCTTGGAGCGCTGTGGGCCTGACAATCACGATGGAGCATCTATTTCATGCAACCTGTAGAAACTTTGCACCGTAGCTCTACATGATCATTTGCAACAGCAAAGCCAGCTGAACACCCTCCATTTGGTTGTTTACATGTGTTCTATGGGTGTAGGTTACCATAGCAACCCTGAGTTTCTGTGCATTTTGAAAAACTTCACACTTCGCAGTTTCACTACTGCTTTACTTTGCATGGATGCCAAAAGGATCGCCATGTTTTAAAAATCATGCAATTTATTTCAAAACATCAACTGATTAAAAACAATATTTTTAAGAATAGAAACCTTATTACAGGGGTTACCAGCGCGTGCTGAGAATACTAAGTACCGAAGCAGTAAATCATGGCTCTGTGACCAAAACTGTGGCACCGTCAGAGTAGACAAGTCCATCCACATTGTGGCAGCTGAGAAAAGGAAGAGCCTTTAACGATCCCGTTGCTTCTTCTTCATCACAGCTACGATAAAGCTTCTCAGTTCGATTCATCCCTGGATAAGGCCAGCACCAGCTTCATCTCAGCTCCTGGTTTCAGTTGTAGTTGGAGATCATGCCCGGTGAGTTCTCTCATCTGTGCCCCATCCTGTTTCAAGACCCTTTGCGGTATTTGCACTGGATCCACACCCTGTACATGGTGAGCTGCTTCCCCCTGTTCACCTGGAGCCGCCTGTCCACGAGGTTCTGCACTTTCTCCAGCCCTGCATTACTGAACAGCTCGTGAAGCTCATCTGAAGTAAGAGCAAGCAAAGAAATATGTTGAATTACACAAATTATCAGTAAATAAAAAAAAACAAAAACAATAAAGCTAAATTATCTTTATTATTACCCTGAGTAAAGAAATATACTCGTGTTCCATCACCCCGAACATAAAAGTTTTCTGAGAGGCACCTTCCTGAAATAAATAAAAACACATTATTCTACAACAAAATGCAAACCTTTCTAACTTGTGTTGATCCAAATATGGCATAAATACCCCAATGTTTAAATGGTTGCATGTGGCCAGAATTACATGGAAATGACTCTGAAATGGTGCCCTCGGAAAAAGATCTGACCTTTCTTAAATCGCAGTTGTGCCATATCATAGCGTCCATAGTCCCTGAGCAGCATCACCCCTCCGGGCTTCAGCAGGCGCGCTAACCGGCTGATGGACGCCTGCATCCTATGACGGAGGGAAACTTTTACACAGCTAGTACAGTATGTAATAGCTCACACTAGCCAAAGTGAGGAGAAGAAAGAAGGCAAAGAAATGAGTTCATACTTGTTTGGATGCAGCGCTGACAGGACAAAGATCAACACTATTACATCTAGAGCTCCGTCAGGGATGGGGTAAGTGGCTTCCACGTCACTCAAGTCCTGAACGAAGGCAAAGCAGCGCTCAGAGTCGTACTCTGGATTCGTCTGATGAGAAGAGAAGGATTTTAATTTTTTTAATTAGCGCACACACACATCGTTATTTCATGAACCAAATGTCTCACTTTGACCAAGTCCACAGCGGTGCTGGAGAAATCACAGCAGTAAACGAAAAGTCCCGGGTCACTGCAAAAGGTAAAGTGCAGATGTAGACAGTAGCAACAAAGCAGAGCTTTCATTGTGCCTGGAACCTTAAAATGTCAGCATCCTGTATGATCTTACTTGTTGGTCTTCAGTATTGGAAAAACTGTGTTCCCCACACCACAGCCAACCTGCACAGAGCACAATTCATACAGAATTCACTATCATACGTCTCTGACTCCATATTTTTAGAAAAAACTCAACATAGTTAGAAATAACAGTGTAAAATTCATACCAGTTCCATCCATCCATCCATCCATCCATCCATCCATCCATCCATCCATCCATCCATCCATCCATCCATCCGTTTAGTACTCCAGGACAACACTGAGGCATTCCCAGACCAATACCCAGACTGTCCTGGGTATTGGTCTGGGGTATTGGTCTGGGTCTACCCTGGAGCCTTCTCTCAGTTGGTCATGCACAGAACATCTCCCCATCAGGGGTCAGGCTCATCAGATCACAAGACCTCAGAATACTTAAATTCCTCCACTCAATAAAAGGACTTCATTCCCAACCAGCAGAGGACATTCCTGTCTTTTCCAGCTGAGAACCATGGTATCCGATTTCATAGATATTGATTCTGGCACTTTGCATTCGGCTGCAAACTGCTCCAGAGAGAGCAGAGGGTTGCAGCTCGATGAAGTCAACAGAACCACATCAACGTCATAAAGCAGAGGTGGGATCCCGAGACCACCAAAACCAGAACCCCTCTGCCCCTAGGCTGTGCTGAGATTATCCATAGACTTTTGACCTTGAAGTAAAAATAACCCAACATATCAGATATTGACAGAGATGCTCAAACACAAATGATCTCAATTAAATACTTTTACACACAAAAAAAGAGAAAAGAATCCTTCATCTATGGACAAGTGACGCCTGAAGTCTTCACGTGTTGCAGAACACGTCAAAATATGTAGGAAAATTATAGTTGTTTTTCTCTAATACATTGTTTTTGTTACTCCGGCTTTCTCCCACAGTCCAAAAACATGCAGAGTAGGTTAATTGATCTTTCTAAATTCTCCCTAGGTGTGAATGTGAGTGTGAATGGTTGTTTGTATGTGGCCCTGGATAGACTGGCGACCTGTCCAGGGTGTACCCCTGCCTTTCGCCTGATATGCGTCGGGATAGGCTCCGACAGACCCCCGTGACCCGGAAACGGATAAAGCGGGTATAGATAATGGATGGACATTGTTTTTGTTGAACTAACAACTAAAGTTTGGTTAAAAGTGTGTGATGAACACACGATAAATTGCTTTCTTGGAAAATCTCTCACCTCCAGAATCCGATAAGTGGCACAGGCACCAGGAAAGTCACAGTTTCCTTGATCTGAAGCTGCAAAATCCCTCAGCTGTTTTCGATTCAGGCCGTCATGCCGGCTGTCATCTGTGGCTGTAACGTCTGGATGCGATTCATGGTTGAGACTACACTGCGGGGCCAACTCTGGGAACTCCGTGAAGAGCCAATGACGGTCTTTGAAGAAGCGATTCTCATGGATTGTATAAAACTCATTCCAGTACTCATTGGCCTGGCTGTCATATTCCTCTGCAAGAAAATGTAAGGCATCAAAGTTGGTGTTTCTCTGGTAAAATAGTACATTTACACAACTTACAAAGAAAAGAGAGACTATCTATTGTGAGTTGTACGTGTTTTTGGATTGAGTCTGGACAGTCATAATGACACCTTGTTTCTCTGGGGGAAGAGGGAGACTGTTTTCTAAAACCTTCTTCTTGGCAGCTTCTTCTTGCTCGTCTGTCCACTCCACATTGTCCCTGTGTGGGTACAAGACACAATTGTTTAGAGTCGATAAAACAATGTGGTTGTTTAGAGCACAGAGGCACTTGATAGTCCTGAGACACTTGAAAATAAAAGGTTTTCTTGCGGCATTCAGACACAGTAAGGACATTTCCCTGTCCTGTTGGTGGTGTATTATATCACACCTGGCAAAAGCAGATACAATCAAATCTGCAACATGCATTAAGATCAGTCACATGAGAGCGTGCAATGTGGAAAACTGGGGATTTTAGTATTACAAACGCGTGCAATTTGGAAATATTTGACTAGAGATTTCACCCAGAATGAGTTATGTTAGGATAGACAACAGTATTGAAAAGAGGACAATTAATCAGTCAGAAAAAAAAGAGTAAACTATTGACAAGAAGTGAGACTTCATATTTGGCACCAAGTCAGATGCTCAATAACTGAGCTGAAATTAATTTTTTATAACCAAACCAAATCATGCAAACATGTCCCTCGTCTATGATTGCCGTTGATAGCCGACGCTACTTGAAACAATCTGGTCTAAAGGATCAACTAACATGTAAAATAAAAACAACACTTGACAACTAAAAGTTAAGGACGAAGATGTTTAAAGGAGATGCACGAGACAGTTGCTGCTCCCGCCTGGGTCTCTGGTACCGACCACGCGTTGTGCTGGAAGACCTGTCGCGGGTCGGTGAGGAACCGTGTTCCGAACTGCGGTCTCTTCGCCTCGTCGATGGATTCGTGAGCGCTGCTGAAACCGAGTCCGGTCTCACTGATGCCTGCCTCCACCCCGTCCACGGTTCGGGGACCTGCCATGATGGATGTGACGTAACGGAAGAAGGGCTGAACAAGGGCCGGACGTTTAGGAGTGACGCGTTCAAGGATGAACGGAATTCTGGAACCCCAGTGGGACAACGAAGGCGACGGGTTCAACCTTAAATTTGTGTTGCGTTTTTCTTTTTTCTTGTTAAAATATCAGTCAGTTGGGGTTATATATTTAAGTTTTTCAATGTTACACAATTTAAAATATGTTGTAAAATCTAATTAATTTGATTGATAGATTATCAAACTTAAAAAGTATATATTATATGATTTTGTACACATTATATTTAAACATGAAACATGTCACGAGCTTATAAAATAGGCAGTGATTTGAATAAATAAACAACGATCGAAATAAAGACCAACACATTTTATTTGGACTTTCTTGTTCCAGTAATGTGCTGTATTAGCAAAATATCCCAAGTACTTAACAGAAAAAGAAGAAAAACAAACTTTATGACTCCTTTTATCAGAATGAATGAATACAGCTCCTTAAGCTGACTTTTTCAGGTCATACAAGCTTTAGTGGATATGTACAATGTGCAGAGAGGAACTAGATGGTTTTCATTAACTACGTGGTTTATTGTATATTTTAAAGTGTTTGTATTATGAAGAAGTATTTAAAATCAGCTCATTTCATACCAGCCACTTCAGTAAAATGCTTTATATAGCTACATTGCCGCAGCAGAAATGCCTTCACACAAAGACCATTTTCAGGCCCACCTTCATGTGTGCTGTGAAATCTGTACTGCACACTAGAGGGAGATATATACCAGGATTATTTTTCAGGCAGTCTCAGCTGTGTGCAAAAATCTAAATAAATAAATAAAATAAATGCAAACTGCTCGTACAGTGTATCTCTTTCAGGCCTGTTACTGTTTAAACCGGTCGTGGGACACTGGACGTAATCAGCACTGAACAGGAGGCCTTTTGTTCCACTGAGTTAGTCTTTTTACAAGTCTGTACTGCAACTCTTAAGGCCTGTGACTTTGGCATTTTTGACAGGGAATATACACTAATTTCCACATGTACAGTGATAAAACCAAAAGGCAGTAGAGTTGAATTTATTTTTTGAAATGTAGTTTGGATTTTTGAAAGCAACCCTAAAATCTTATTTACTTCACAGTGAATAAACTAAGATGAATTTAAATTCACTCAACATTTTTAACACAACTTGGTACGGCAGATAAATATATACTATTAACAACAATAATAACATACAATGTCATGACAAATATAGCTAAAATGCCATTATTGTCTGATTATTGCATAAAACCCCTACACTATCATTAATAAAACTAATGGAACATCTGTCTTCATAGTGTCAGATTATTATTATCTCTTGTGTTAGGTTAACTTTAAGACCCTTTTGTACTGTTCGGGTCACGACCTGGAACATTATCGGGACTTTAAAAACACTATATTTATAAATAAATAAATAAATCCTGAACACATGTTATCTTGATTTAAACAGTTGTGTTTAATATTTGCGATTACTAGATCACATTTACAAAGAAAGTTTTTTTTTGTGATAATTATAATTTGTCAACGAAAATTCACAAAATACATGGAGTACAATAGTAAAGGTTGGTGGTGTATATCTTGGGGAAAAAAGTGAAATGGAACAAAGTTTCAATTAAAGTTTATCAATCTGAACTAATATATCAAACATGAGTCATGAACAACAATAAAAACATGCAAAGCAAAAGATTATTGGTAGCTGCTGCCGATGAAATACAGCCCTCAAAAATCCTCTGTAAATGCAGGAGTTTTACAACAAACGCAAAACCTTAATAAATCAACATTTTCCTGACATTCAATGAGAATTAGAACCTCTGACAAATATATAAGACAATGCAGTCGCTGACTATAAACTCTCAGTAAAGAATCTGCAAATGTGAAGGGTTTGGAACAAGTGCTGAACAGTTTAGTATTCACTATCATTGAAAAACAGTTCCTCTGAATAGCACATCTCTCAAATTACTCTGAGACAACACTGGAGTGAGTATGGGTCTGTCTTTCTACACAGGACATGATGCACAGAATTTCAGAGAACGTGGGCTTCATCCAGGGGATGTGGTCCGTGTATTGGAGTCCTATGAGTGTCCACAGACTCCGCAGCACTTCCTCTTTTGGTCATTGCTCTTGCTGCTGTGGTGTGTGTGTGTGTGTGTGTGTGTGTGTGTGTGTGTGTGTGTGTGTGTGTGTGTTTGTGCGTGCGTGCGTGTGTGTGCGTGCCTGCATGCATGCATAAGTATTTCACTGTGTGCAGGTCAAATTGACCTGAACATTATATAAGGGACATCAATGTGTGGGGGGAATTTAGCTCATGCACTTTATGAACGTTTTTCTTTTACAAATTCTTAAGGGACAATTTTGCGAAGGCTGTGGAGTTTCAATTTTGTTTTTCTCGTGTCAGTTCTTTTTTATCATTAGTACAAACATAAAACAAGTCAGTTTGACCCAAACACCACATCATGGTTATATTTTATATGCAGGTAAGATATAAAACATATAATACAAGATATAAGACCTTTCCTACTATCTCATAGGTACTATGAAGGTACTATCATCTATACCTGCTACTTCATTTTGAAGGTCACAGAGGCCTGCTGGAGCCAACTGTCTGGACAGACCGGCAACCTATTTCCAGGCCACTCAGAGACAAACATCCTCACACACACCTACAGTCAATTTGTAATAACCAATCAGCTTAACAGACTTACTCTTGGATGGTGGAAGGAAACCAGGCTAATACCCAGAGAAAAGTCATGCATGGGGAGAACATGCAAACACCACGCACGAAGGAAGAAAAGAAGAGTTTTTTTTTCTGTCTTCCAGAAATGTTACTGGATTGACTTTGGAGACACCGGACAGGCTCAGCACTGAAGCATGAGCTGTTTTGTTTCACTCAATGATTCTTTCCACATGTTTCTACAACACAATCTTCAGCCTCTCTGCAGACTCCTCACACCCTGCACACAAACCATTCAGACTTCCCCTGCCTGGACGGAAATACAAGACACTGCACACAAAACCACTGTCACAGAGATCGTTTCTTCCGCCAGGCCGTCGCTCTGAGGAATGTGCAATACTCACGACAGGGAATACAGGGAATATATGCGCAATTGCTCATGTCTGTAAATATTGGTTCCGTCTTGTATATAATGTACATGTTTCTTTTTATGCTCTAACTTTTATTGCATTTATTTATTGTATTATTTACTGACCCTTTAGAGACAAATCAAGGTCCTTGTTTGTTTGCACAAACCTGAATAAAGTTGATTCTGATTCTCTCAACATTCTGTATGTAACTTTGAGGAATGTACAATAATTATGACAACATCAAAAAATTCACTAAACCATGTTTATTTAGAAACACACTTCAGTGTAAATGTTAAATATACCTTTGATGTCTGAAAGCAACCTTGAACAGTTATTTTACATAGAAAAAAAGAAGCTACGGTTCAAGTCAACTCGCCTTTTTAGCACATCCTGGTCACAACAATAAGGATGCTGCGATGCTGTGGAAATCAGCATCATTTGTGAAGCAGTGAATCAAACATGAATGGAAATTACACACATTTCACTTTCATTATACTTGTAATAAATGCTGCACAATGTCAGAGCAACAAAAGAAAAACAGAATATTATCATGTATCATATGGAGGTAAGAAGCAGGACATGTATTGTACTTATTTGTATAATGTAGGACATCTTGCAAGTGGTACATTGTGATATGTGATAGAAACACAATTTGTGTCAGATTGTATATCAGAGAGGTGGACAACAGTAGTCAGGCTGTGCATGTCAAAGGAAGTGTGTAACAGGAAATATTCTCAGACTAATGTGGCTTTTATCTGTGAAGGATGTGGCCAGAGACCTGCACAGACTACTTTAAATACGAAACTATGTCAAACCAAGAATATATTGGTATAAAACATTATCTTTGTATAATAATTACACTCTTACTTTTAATACTTTAACAGTTTGGTGTTTTTATGAAAAAAAAAAATCATGCCTTTACCATTTTTTGCTGAAGTCACACATCTATCACAAACATTTACTGGAATTTAAGAACTATTGAATGTACATTGTGACATTTGGTCTGTCAGAGCAAAACACTTAATAATAAATACAGCTACACAGCATAAGCTTTAAAAATGTGCTTACTGCTTTGGTACTGATATATAAATCTCCAAAAACCTGCTTGATGTCAATAAAGACATTTTGGAAAGGTCAATCGGCACACAAAGGTTGGTAGTGTCAGTTACATTAAACCTTGTCCAAGCATAATGAAGTCTTTTCTTAAAATTGTGATAGACGTCAGTGGATTCACAGACCACCGGAACAGATCTGTGAACCATAATACAGCCCATAATAGTACCAATAGCACACATACAGAGATCAACAAAGATAAAAAAATAAGTTCTACAAGTTAAACACCAGAATTAAAGGCACATCATTTGGTGTACAATGAAATCTGCTCATATACAAAAATAAAGATTAAGACATTTCAGTGGGACAAAGTGCTGTTCAGCAGATCACTGAGAGAAATCAAGCAATTTTACAAATAAAAGTCACAAGTAAAAGCCCCATTAAGCAATAAAACAGATTATTGTGTGGTCATAAAAAAACATTAATGAAGCCACTACTCCTGTTTGTATGTCGACGACAACATAAGCCCCACTGAATCAAAACAAATATGACAAAAAAAGCTAAAAAAACTACAGTAGTGGTAGAAAACCCTCCTAAAATAAGCACAGAAGTAATGAACTCTCAGCAGCACTTTCACTTAAGTGTAAACTTACAGTTTGGATATTATCAATGAACTCCTTTCTACATGCACGTACACCCCTGGAGAACGCTACAAATCCGACCTAGTGGAGAAAAAGAAGGCACGAGAGGAGACATCCGTCTCCAACGCAAGCTTTCCGTCTCTGCCGCCGACCCCTGAGATTTTCCTTGTTGCATTTAATCGTTACTTGCCTCGATACGCAACGTTTGTAAAGGTGGAAGTCGCTCCTTTGTACAAAGGATTGTTAGCCTGTGAAATGAATACAAAGGTAATGCTGCTTAATTTTGTTCAACTACGTTAAGCAGCCACATATACTTTTATAAATGAATGTGAAGCTTTTTTTTTTTCTTCTTTCTTCCTCTCACCGTATCCCATTTGGCTTTGGCTCGCTCCTCCTCGAATTTGGCGAACTCTCTGCGATCATGGATGGTGATGAGCAGCTTCCAGATGAGCAGGCCGACGAGTCCCAGCAGCAGAATGGCTCCAACCACCGCCGAAAGCACCACCAAGATGTCAGGACCCTCAGGGCATTCTGAAAGATGAGGAACAGGGACAGAATCAGCGGGAAAGTGAGCTCCAGCATGTTTGTTAAGCACTGGAAAGCACCCATGATGTTGACTGACTGCTGCGCTCCTCATGCCCTAATCGCCTGGCAGATAATCATTCTGTATTATCTGGGTTTCTGTGCTGGGAAACAGTGTAGCAGTTTAAGCAGCTCATGCTCTCTGGAAATGAACGCGTTACTGATGCTCACATTGTTTCCCTGTTGCAGTGCCCTGCCAACAGACCGAAATAGCATTCGAGAACAAACTATTCTGTCCTAATATTCTACTTAAAAGGTAATGTTCTTTCTCTGGCTGTTTCATTTCCCATAAATGCAACAAACTCTTGCATTACCTGTTTTTTTTGCCACGAACAAGATGGATTTGCCACTTTCATCCTCGTAGTACTGGAAGCGCACGATGCAGTCATTCTCATCTTTGTAGGAACAGTTCACTGCATTTCCGCTGTGGAAATCTGTGAGATAATGATAATAAGAAGAGGGTTACAAAGATGGTAAAAAGGCAGATTTTCTCTTAAAAAGCATATCATAAATCAACAAAACAATTTTACTCTAATGTAGCTTTCAGTTGTTTTTTTTTTTGTTTGTTTTTTTAAAGGGTGTGCGATCAGGAGCGGCATTAACACATTAGTATTAACATTAACATTAGCACCACGCATTGAGATGACAGCATGAGGAAAGGCGATCAGAGATCTCACCCAGTCCATCCACTATTTCGATTTCATTTTTGCAGATTCTGCTGCAGCTGTTGTCTTTCGTATACTGTCCCCTCTTGAAGTGCTGACACTCGACACACTCCCTGCAAGCACAGTAACACATGCACACCGTTTCACGCCGCTCATTCTCTTTAGTGGCGACATCTGGTTTAACTCGACATGCATGAGATTTGCAAACAACAGTATTAATGTATTAACTGCTGAGATCTCCTGCAGAGTTCGACTGATGATACCACATCTGAATTTCTGGAAAATATCTGAAAGAATTTGTTGTTTTTGAGCAAGATATCTGACAACTGGCCCAATTATCTCAAACATGATAGGAAAAGAACATTGCAGAGTTGAAACCACCATAAGATTATTATTTGATTATCCATCCATCCATCCATCCATCCATCCATCCATCCATCCATCCATCCATCCATCCATCCATCCATCCATCCATCCATCCATCCATCCATCCATCCATCCATCCATCCATCCAATACAGATGTCCAAGCCATCTCTGCTGACTCCTCTTGATGTGAAGGAGCAGTGGCTCTACTCCACCCTTTTCCGGTCGAGAACCATGGCCTCGGATTCAGAGGTGCTGATTCTCATCCAAGTGTGATTCCCCCTATAGTTGGAACATACTCTCCGGTCCCCCTTTTTAAAAAAGGGACCACTGCAGGGAGGGACAACCCCAGGGAAGGACCACCGCAGGGAAGGACCACCGCAGTTTGCCACTCCAGCAGCACTGTCCCTGACCTCAATGCAATGTTGCAGAGTCGTGTTCACGCTTACGAACTACCTCAGTGTCTTCGGCTTGGGTGATGGAAGAGTCCACCGCAGAGTCCCCAGCCTCTGCTTCCTCAGTGGAAGGCATGTTGGTGGGATTGAAGAGATCCTCAAAGTATTCCTTTCACTGTCCGACAATGTCCCCAGTCGAGGGCAGCAGCTCCTGATGTTACTCGCACTGTAAACAGTGTTGGCAGAGTACTGCTTCCCCTTCCTGAGGCGCCGGATGGTTTGCCAGAATCTCTTCGAGGCCGACCGATAGTCCTCCATGGCCTCACCAAACTCTTCCCAGACCTGAGTTTTTGCCTCCAGGACCACCCAAGCCGAGGCTTGCTTGGCCTGCCAATACTTGTCAGCTGTGTCAGAAGTCACACAGTCCAACTTGGCCCGATAGGACTCCTTCTTCAGCCTGACAGCATCCCTTACTTCCGGTGTCCACCACCAGGTTTGGGGATTGTCGACACCATAGGCACCAGAGACCTTGTGTCCACAACTTCGGGCTACCGCGTTGACAATGGAGGGAGAGAACAAAGTCCTCTTGGACTCAATGTCCCCAGCCTCCCTCGGAATCTGGGAGAAGTTCTCCTGGAGGTGGGAGTTGAAGACCTCCCTGACAGAGGGCTTGGTCAGATGTTCACAACAGACCCAAACAATACAATTGGGCCAATATGTTGGATTATTACAGTGTAAACTTTTATTATCAAACCAAAAAATGTCAATAGAAGCAGTTTTAAGTGAGAACGGACTACGTGTTCACAGCAAAATGGGAATTAATTTAACTTTGAGTAATCCAACTACAGTATGTACAAAAAAATAACTAATCTCAAGCCTCCATGTATGTTTTTATTCTCTTACAAACTTGAAAAAAGTTTAACTTTATACGTGTATAGAAAGTGTATAAACAGGACTGACACTCCAGCAGTGCCACAACCTTCTTTGAAAACCGTACAAGTCGAGCAAACTGCTGCCTGAAGACAAAAACAGAGGAGAGTTCACGGTCTCTGCCTACATAGAACTGGATCAGTACTTAGACATTTATGACAAAATAGGCAACTGTTAGAACACAGGTCACAAACCTGACCTACATTTGACTTTTTTTTTTTTTTTGACAAATGTTTGTGCAACATTTGGTTTTCAACCTGTATGCACTTATGAGAGGGTGAATGCAACCAGAAGGAGATGCCTGCGCAAACCGCCCTTTTTAATACACTTTCTGTAAACTAACAAAGTTAAAAATGACCAAAACAGCAATTAAATTTAAAGAAGACTGCCTCATTTTGCTTCAGGTATATTCTATCCCCACTCAAAACTGTTACAGAAGGGACCAAAACAACATGAATCCAAAGCGTTACATTTCTGACAATCTAATACGTGGTTTTAACGCTGGGATGTTCTTTTAACTGAATGTGAATGACAGTGTTTCTCCTTATGATTGAAACTTTTATCAAGGGCTATTGTTATGTCAGAATTAATTAAAAATAATGAAAACATTTAAGAGTATGAGGAGTAATTAGTTATTCCTGTACTGTTACTCTGCCACCTGTTTATCATGTCATGTTGCTCGAATTGTTCATATTGTTGTTTATGTACTAATACTTTCATAAGTAGTACTTTTGGGGTGATCAGTGCCCAGATAATGTTTGTATTTGTTTCTGTAACATGTTTACTTGTTTATAGGAAATGATAGCCATGTAAAGTACAGAAAATTTCAGTAAGAATTAATAAAAGAGTTGAAAGAACAAAGATGTGCTTGTAAGATGCAGAGACGTCTTCACGTTAACTGCACACATTCATAAAATCCTTTTTTCTTTTGAACCGTCCTCTAAGCAAAATGTTAATTTTGAATTTAAGAAACTGAAGGTTTCAAAGTAGAGTGCATGTTTGAAGAATGTATGCCCCCAGGGAACAAAACTCCCTTTGTCTTGGCCTAACGACATCATTTATAATATATCTTTTTATTTTTTTAATTAAAATTGCACCACAGGAGGGACTAAGAGAGAATAATGGCATCAAATAATTCTGTTTATTCCTTCCCAGTTTGTTGTCGGTTAAAATTTTGGTTTAACCTCTTCTTCCCTGGACCTTATTTTTCAAAGGTTTTTAACTTATACTATATCAAAAATAAAGAAGCAACCTGTTATTACTATTACTGAGCCGGATGTACCGTTATTGTACAACGAAACTGGTTAAACCTTCAGCTGAAGTTTTACCACAGTTATACCACTGTATCATTTGTTCGAAGATGCAGTTATTTCTGATTTACACTTTTGAGTGGGCCGAAGTCAAATAGTTATTTTTAAAATGGTTTTTCAAAGATTCCTCTTGTCTGTTTATTATTATTAATAGAAGATGAATTTAAAACCTTCTCCTGGTGTCTCACAGAAGCTGAGGTTGTTCATGCTGCCCCTCGCAGTTCTTGAGCTGCTACTGGTGGAAAAACAACAGCAACAACAACAAAATCTTAGGTCAAAACTCACTTTTTTATGGTGCAGGAATCAGGGCAGGTAGGGCATTTTTCACAGGTCGGTCCATACGCGCCGGGCTGAGTGCACTGACAAACCCCACACTCGCAGTTACCTCGACCGCTGCACAGCAGCCCGATGCTGGACATGCAGGTGTCCGTCCGCGTGGTGCAATTACAGTTTTCTCCTTTCCAGCCAGACTCACACTGACAGAAGCCACAGGAGCATTTACCATGATCTGAAAGAGTTAATAAAAAAAGGACAACTTAATGCCAGTAACAGTAACAGTAACAGTAACAGTACAGCCCTTTACAGTCTCACCTGAAAGCCAAATGATTTGTGTAAATAAATGAATAAATTATAAATAAAATCTCAGTTTTGGGGTTCCTATGTTAAGAATACAAAGTATTCTAATGACAGGCCTCCCACCTGACTGACTTCTTTCTCTTTGTTCTGTTTGTTTTGAGTGACTCATCGCTCCTAATCAGGTCAAAATTTTCCCTTTTTTCTTCTTCTTCTGTGATTTTTGGCAGTGCGCTTTGGAATTTCATTTTGCTAGAATATTACACTTCCTGAAAGCTTGAGGAGACTCCCTGTTAATTCCATTACACGTTCAGCACTCACGTAGCTATTTGTCATCATACTCCCACCTCTGCACTTCACGGCCAGGACTTCACGGAGGACGGGCTCGATCCGAGATAAACTGTTTTTTCTTGATCTTGTCAGTGTCCTAACGTTTATCAGTCTTTCTTTCCAAGTAAAAAAAACTCTCATTCCAATCACCGATGCAACGCTGTCTCCACTCTTTTTTTAGTTTATAATGCTTGATGTGCTTCTCTCTGGTGGGTTTTTTAAGATCTCTACATGTGTTAAAGTGGGGATTCATCAGTTTAGACTCTAGACACCAAAACTTAAGTATTTTATCCTTACGAACATCTCAAGACCTCTCTAAATGAAATAATGAACTTAACTTAATATAATCCTGCAGAGGGATTTACTTACCTGTTTTTTTTAGTCAAGAGTCATTAAAATACTTTTCATCATGTGGGTGAGGATTGGAGCTGCGAAATACAAATTGCTTAACTGCAAAATGAATTATGTGTATGGAGGGATTGTGTACAGATGTATTTCTTAATATGTATTGCATTTGTTTTTTACACAATGTAATGGATTAAGTTTCTTGGAATTTAATGTTGAGCAACTGCAGTACCAGAGAACATAAAGAAAGCGTGCGTGTGTGGTTAGTTTTATTGTTTTAGTGTCTCCATGGGTCTGTGAAAACATGCTGCATGCACAGGCAAGTATAGCTCAAGATGTGTCTCTAGCTATGTACAATAATTACTATCCAGGTGAAAAGTCCTGAGCTTAAACTTGATGTTTGAGTGCTTAAGTGTTGTTTTCTATCTAAAAGTAGACTGGCACTTAACAAAATTAATCCTTGATGAATAAGAAATGATTTTAACTTGCATGCCGGTAACTAATTCATTTTGTATTTGAGTCGCCTGAAACGCACATCCTGATGAACCAAATCCTGACAAAGGCAGAAATGTCTTGTGAAAGTTTGATTCGAATGATTCCTAGACTTTTTACAGGCAGCAGACATGCACAAACACATCTTTAGCAGTAGCGTGACAACGCAGCAACCATTTGCTGACAGGATTACTGACAGCCACCCCGCATCAGCACATTAAGAAACCTTAGAAACAATGGCAGAGTTCTTATCAGGAAACCAAACAGGATTTGGCACCGGGTGACTAAGAACAAAGCGAGTGAGTCACAGCCCAGTTGGATCAGACTAGGGGGAGTGACTGGGCATGAAATATCACAGAGGGTCCAAGGGTTGCTGATTCAACAGCTCCAAACAAATCATCTGCAGTTGTAAACTCAAGGAGACAATTCCTCAATAGTTAGCAGTCTGTTGTTTACCAAAACAACCGCTGACTAATCTGTCAGCAAGAAAATACAGAGATAAAGACACTGAAAACAGTCAAATCTGTGACACAAACACCACGATACAGCATTGTCACTTGAAACAATTGTTTTCTTTTTTGTTGTTTCTCTTTTGCTGTCTAAAGCTTAGCAGCGAGACGTTTTCTTGTTCTCATTAATGGTAAAGCTGATTCATACACATAAAAGAGGGTTTTTAGGACTACATCATGTTCCTCTCGCAGTGACACACCATAATCCTGTCTATTAATCACATTCTGGAGCTTCAGGGAGGCAAGATAAAAGGACAAGAACGGCGATATGGACAGGGCACTAAAACAGCGCTACGCTCCTGAGGGAGGAGAAAGGAGAGAAGAAAGGAGGCAAACTGCCAGCAGAGGAATGTAAACTTTCCTGTTCTCTGTTTCCTTGTATTTATGCGTCCTGGAGCTATGCTTGCTGACTCCTGCTCTCCACACTACCTCAGCAACCGAAACATACACAGCCACAGAGAAAATTAGTGATGGACCTTTCCTGACATCAGGGTAGCAGCTCCAATTGAGGTCAAAGCAATGGGCACCCACTCTTCAAAGACAGCTTTATGATTGTGCTGAGCCACTGTAACTCAGCTGTCTCAAAGCTCCAACTCCTAATCCAGGAGTCCACAGCATCCACCTAGTCTACAGCATGTACACGACCTGATGCTGACATTGCTGTGCCAGACATCTTAGAACTTCACAGGGAGGTCCATCAGTTCAGATTACCCCCCAGCGTGTAGGACACAACATTAAATGGAGACTGAAAACATTTTTCTTGAAAAGGTGACCAAGCTGAAGCAAGCAGCAAGCAAAAACAAGCGTGGCAACAGGAGCGGGTAAGCCCCTGTAACCTTTGCCAGGTAAGATGCTTAGGATGATGAAGTCCACGCCGCACTTAGGGGCCGTTCCACTGCTACCGCACTGCTCCTGAGGTCATGGAGGGACATAACGAGGTCCCATCTGCATTTCAGGTTCAAACAGTTGCAGCAGTGTGAAGGAGTACCTGCCCAGTTCATATAACAGAAATCTTAAACATGTTGTCCCTTTTAGACGGTTACTGTTAACTGACTATATGATGAAAATGTAATGCACTTTTGTAATATTCAGGGTTTCTTGACTTCCAGCTCCAAAGATGTTGCTTCTTGCACACACCGTAATGAAAGATGACAGCATTTTTAGCAATGCCATCCCTGTCTGAACATGTTTTCATACTCCATGTGCCTTATTTGTAGCACAGGATTTAAAATAAATATTTTAACTCTCACATGAAATATTAAAGTCTGACTTATCTCCTCGTGGACGTAGACGAAACAGCCTACTTTTGCAGCTTTAAACTTGTTATTTAGTTCTACCTACAAAAGCATCTTAATTTCATCAACTGAACGGTGTAGAAAACAAGGAAGCGGTCAACTGTAACCCATAGCTAAAGAATGCTCAGTTTTCAACATATAAAAGAGCGGTTTCCGTTCCTGTTAACACTCAGCCTCCTCTTTTACAATCGTTTACCTAAATTGCTGTGACAGTGAATTACTGTGTACTGAAAACTTATTAAAGCTTTGATTCTGTAACTGATCAGCTGTGCACCAAGCTTTGCAGACTTTTCATGGGAGTAAAAGCAGATCAAACAAAATCAGCAATGACACACAGACAGCAGTAATTTGTAAATGTGTGCATACACCGAGTTTAGAGGTAAATTATATACAATTATTTATGTTTTCATCACAAACAGGAAAAGACTATGCTGTTAATCAGACATAAGCCTTTTATATTTTTTTTCTTCCCATTTTTCTAGCTAAGAAAAGGTATGTAAACTAACTGAGATGTGTTTACAGACTAAAAGGGACTTGAGACAACTATGTCCCAGCCTGGTCGGATGAAGTCTGAAAGCAGGAGAAAGGAAAGTAAGAAACCGTCTACTCTCTCCTGAGTTACAGCATTTGATGTGGGCTACGTTGTGACCAAGTTATTAAGATATTTTATTGCAATACTTTGTTTATCGTTACAGATATCCTGCAGAGTTCAATTTGGCTGGGTATTTATAGTTAAGCCCTCAGTGAGTGGACGTGCATGAAAGCTAACACCGGCATGGTAATATGCTCACAAACAGAGGACAAATATATTAATTTTATTTATAGTAAACCAACCATGTAAGTGCTCAAGAAATATTGCTATTAAGATAATTTACTCTCAAGCCCTTCTGTCATCATCGACTGGGAATCTTCAGCTCTCACTGGACTGGTTCACAGCCGAGTGTTAAGCAGCAGGGATTAAAATCAGCACCTCCAAATCTGAGACCATGGTTCTCAGTCAGAAAAGCATGTATCTCTGTGCCTTGTTCACAAGTAAGGGAAGATTGACAGGCTCAGTGTAATGTCTGCAGTTATGCAGACAGCAGTGGTGAAGGAAGAGCTGAGCCAAAAGGCGAGGCTCTATTCACTGGTCAATCTTTGCTCCTACCCTCACCTATGGCGACCAATTGTGGATAATGACTGAGAGACTGAGATCACGAATACAAGCAGTTGATATTAGTTTTCTCTAAAGGGGCACTGAACTCTCCCTTAGAGAGGATGAGAAGTTCAGTTGTACATGAGGGACATCTAGAAGAGCTGCTGTTCCTCCACATTGAGTAGAGCCAGCTGAGGTGCTTCAGGTATTTCAAGCATGTCCAATCTGGATATGGTCAGGAGGCAGATCCGACTTGGAGAGATAACATCTCCAAATTGGCCTGGGAACGCTTTGGTGTTCTTCCAGAAGTGCTTGGGGATGGGGATAGGGAGACGGACATCTGGGCCTGCCAGCAGGAAAGTAAGTTGGGAAGTTGGGACAGCTTTGTTGCTCTAAACATTTCATACTGGCTATTTCTTGTGTTTTCTTCTTCTTCTGTGGATCAAGGCCACTTCGGAATTTAATTGAACATAAACAAGAGGAATTTGACTTTTGATTTCTTCATCTGGATGTCGTAGTCTGATTCAGAGAAATCTGTCTTAGTACGACTTCAGCAGGTCTAACAGGCTTATGGGTTTCATGTGTTGTCACATGTACGTTGACTTGGTTAAGTCAATTCATCCACTAGTGGGCAGTGCTGAGTTCAGAGTTCACTTTCGCCTTTTGATGTCAGTTTTAGAAACCAGTTGGTGTCGGAAATACCCCACTACAAAGCTGTTTGCAACTGCCCAAAAACACCAGAAGAAGAAGAAAAGATAAAGAAAAAGCTTTTTCAGCAAACATGGAGACGGGAAAAGAGACTGTGATAATGCATGCTCTTAGAAAGAGACACAAAAAGAGCCAGCACAGTAGACAGCGGAAAAATAAATGCATTGCGGCATGTGGACAGCAAATTCCTCTTCTTCCTCTCTGGTTTGTTTCTTTTACTGGTCTATACTGCTCAACACTGACCCCGGGGTTTCTGGTGGTATTGATCGGTTTGCTGTGTCAGGCGACGTATCCACAAGGGCTATGTAAACGGACCAAATTACGCATATAAAGGACACAGGAGAGAGATAGAAAAAAGGATCTGTCCGTCTGCGTATTTGTATTCTGCATAAATGGGTCTTTAGTTGGACTAACATCATAATCCGATTGTCCTAACATCAAGGAAGCACATGAATTGATACCAAGACGTTTATCTACTCACCGGAGCACAGAGCTCCTTTGAAGCGTAAACAGTTGAAGTCATCACATTCGCAGAATTTTCCCCACACTTTGCCAAACTCATTTGCATGACAGGAACACTGTCCACACAAACAACCTCCTCTTCCACCGCAGATGGGGCTGCCTGCTTTTGAGATGCAGTTTGCATCATCAGATGAACGGTAATCCTCCAGTGAGCACTCGCACCGTGGGCCCAGTCGACCTGGGTAACACTGGCAAACACCACACTCGTAGGTTCCGTTGCCGTTGCTGCAGACTGGACTGTTGGATTGTGCCCCTGCCTGGCATTCGCAGTTGCACGCAAAGTCCACTGTGACCTCCAGGGAATCCTTAAACCCCAGAGGTTTGATTGTAAAAGTGTGGCTTTTCTTCTTAGGGCAGCCACGCAACTGAGCTTCCACAGAAAAAGACACCTGAGAAAGAGGAAACATCTCTGATGTCAAACATGCATGCAGATGCAAATTATGGACAGCTCATACGATACATACAGTTTCTCCAATCTTGAGACCAGAGCAGGACTTGAGTCCAGGAATGACTTCTCCTTTTAGGCAGCTGGCATTGAAGGAGAGATTCAACTCATCCGGGACTCCCAATACCTCCAACTCCACTTTAGAGCGAATTTTCTGCTCAACATTAAATGATCAATCCTGCATTAATGTATTATTTAATACAGATAGATACAATACATTGGCATATGTGTATGTATTTGACAAACTCGAGGAAGTCCTCACCGCATAGGCTTCCTGAATCAGCTGAATGACATTCCCAGAGTCAACAGATAGCTCTCCCACAGCTGTGCCTGGAATGAGTTGACTGTACTCCTGGGAAAAAAGGGAAGATGACCCAAGGTTTGAGTTTCGAACAAAATTCAATTCATGGAAAAGCATGAGATCTGCATTTTTTTTTTACCCTGTAAAGTGGAAGCACATAGCTCGTCACCGCAAAAATCAAATTAATGTTGTTGTCAGACATTTTCTCTGTTATGAGTGCCAAGGAAGGGTAGTCCTGGAAGAAACGCGAAGCACAACATTTTGAAAAGGAGCTTCTCAGGTAATCCTTAAAGTGTTCAACTGAAGTATCCCTCTACCAGCACTGTAGATTTGTTGTAAATGTTGTTACTGTCCAGGTGACACTTCCCATCATGGGGCTGGACAATCCCAGCTATGCGTCCGTCTAGAGCAATGTGAGTTTTGGCATCAGTGGTAAACACCAGAAGGTGTGAAGCGTCTGGTCGCCAGCCAATCTTCTCCTAATGAGCATGGACATGGAAATAAATGCGACAAGAAGTAAGAGAAAAACTAATATGAATCAAGTTCAAACTGAGTTGGGAAAATGAGTGACCATGTGTGTCTACATTTCCACACCTTGCAAACCACAGCTTGAATGATGGCATCGAATCCACCCTCAGGAGCATCCCTGTTTCTAGACACCTGCTGCTTTCCCACCTCCTCGGTGAAGCGAGCCACCTTCTCAGTCAGCGTCAACACATGCTGGAACCCGAACTGACCCCGGCATTTTTCACCAATTCTGTTAAAAAATAATGAAAAATTAAATAAGATTTAAATCTGACCCGCTTCTACTACTACTGTCATGGTTTTTGGGTTTATGTTCCTGTTTTGTTTCGAAAGCCTGTGTCCTTGTGTTTTAGTTTTGTCTTAACTTTCCTTGCTCCCATCTGCCCTGATTGTTTGCACCTGTGTCTCATCAAGTCCTATGTGTATATCTTTTCTTGTCTCTCTGTGCACTGTTTTTCTCTTAACTGTTTTCCCCATCCTGTTTCTTGTCATGGTTAGTTTCTGGTTTTGTCTGTTTTTGGCTCTTGTTTTGTGTTGCATCCTGCATAGCAACGCCTTTTTGTTAAATAAATCACTTTTTTTTTTTAACACCTGCCTCCTCTGTCTCCTGCATATGGGTCCTATATAGTCAATTTGTGAAAACTACAAACTCCCAACGTACTCAGCACAAGGGTTTGTGACAATCTCTGGAGGGTAGGTGTACATGTATGGGGATAAGGTCTTGTCCACAAAGGCTCCAAACCCCATGCGCAAGTTGCTCGTGGTTTGACCCATGGTGTCAGCGAGTTTGCTGCCTAACGTGAGCAGGCGATTCAAGTCATCCTTCATTGAATATGAGAGATCCATCAAATAGTAGAGGTCTACAGGGTAATCCTCCACCTGTTTCACGTTCACGGTGAAACGTTTGGTATCGCCTGGCAGCGAAGAGAACAGAGCCACAGACATTAATCAACATTTCATTCATCTGTCAAGTGCAAAAGATTACACAAAACATCAGAAACATGGAGAGATGATTTAATGTGCATATCTGGCACAGTTGTGAAGTTACGGTATGCTTGTGTGTATAAACAAATTATGTTTTGGAGTGTCACCATACCTGGTCTCAGTGTCATACGGAGTTTCTGAGGTCTGATCTGGGTGACATCATCAGCTGTACCTGAAGCCTTATCGCTAAGTGGTGCATCCTTCTCAATCTCAACAGTGCTGGAGGGAAACTCCACAGCTGTGACACTACATCCTTCCTTCAGCAGATTCTGTTTTAGGTCACAGCGAGAAACGCTGGCTCCGCCCTTCCCAAAGTCCTAAAACAACCACACATACATTCTGTTCAGAATCTGAGCACAGGGCCGCTATTCACCTGCAGCTTCATGTCTCCTTTTCCTCTACATGTTCAAGAATCCTTACTAATAACCATAAATGGACAACATCAAGAAAAATACAGTTGAGAAACTTGTCTTCTGTTCTAACTTGCTTCACTGAGGAACAAATGGGAGGGGCAGCTGTGGACACGCCGCGCTTGTGTTTTGGTTTATTACCTCCTGAGAGCACCACGCACAGCTTGGGTGAACAGCCAGACACTGCTGACAAGTGGTGACTCCTCGTGATGTGCATATGTTAGAACCTGAAATAAATCACACAAAGGTAAAAAAAGAAAAGTAATATAAAAACACCTTGATAGTTGCTACAGATGCAATCCCTCAAATACCTTCTGCCTGTGTTATCTTGTGTCTCCTGTGGGTGTAACTCACTAAATTTTAATACTGGTTTCTTGTCATGGTGATTATCAATAAAGCTTTACAGAAGTGGCATACATTTATACACAGAGGTGGCAAAATAATTCACGTTCTATAGCTAAGTAGAAGCACAGATACTTGTGTTAGGTAGTAGTACTGATTCAACATCTTTACTCAAGTAAAAGTAAGAAAGTACAGCATCTGAAATGTACTTAAGTAATGAAATAAAAAGCAAAAAAGATTTTATTTTTTTGCCATCAATGATACATATTTTTTGATAACTTGGCAAAAATAAAAAGTCTGACACAAAAACAACAAGAATTTCTTCTTTTACCAACCGGCACACTGCTGGTACAGGGAACAAAATCACTGCACATTTCAATCAAGACTAATTAAATAAAATCGAGACTGAACTGACTAGTCCTGCATCAGCACCTGGATTATTTTAACAAAAACTGTCGTGCTTTTCTGGATCTTATGACTGGACAATATTCCCAGGGTCCCTTTTTTCCTTCCATGTCACCCTGCATGTTTTCTCCCTATCAGAGCCTGTACACTCGCTCAGTTTCCCTCTCAAGTTAGTTTTGTTTTTTAGTTGTGTCGTCATCCATGGATGCTGAAATAGTAACGAGGCTGTTCTGATCATGTAAAAAGTAGAAAGTGCAAATCTTTCAGTTTAAAACTAAAAAATGTTCAGAAAAATTAAAACTCAATACTTGAAAAATCTACTTAAGTACAGAAACGAACTACTTCCCATCAACAACAGATCAATGGCATTACTGGTTTATAAAGAGTGAATCTTACAGAGGCAGAGTACCTCAGGAGTAAAAATGTAGAGAGGCTGAGCAATCTGGAAAATCTAGACAACAATGTTCCCCAGCGTCTGCATCTTTATCATATCTCATCATGTACAGTGTATAATATCATCAAGAGAAATGGCTGAAAATCAGTGCTGGATGGTCACGATATTGGACATAATCCAGAAATGCCACTGTATTATCTAATTCAGAGTTCATTATAATGAAACGAGACAAAGTGGACCACTTTCTCGTGTTCAGATTAATAAAAGTTTTAATTCATATTGGAAACTTTGGATGCTGATTCCTTCAGACTAAAGACAAGAAGAACCATCCAGCCTGTGCTGGGTGGTTCTGCTGTCCTGTGCTGTCCTTCAGTCCAGCGCTTCCATCAGTTGAAAATATTTGGCATTTTCAACAAAATAATAGAACACAGAAGACAGGACTGAAAAGCTTGAACCTCATCTCAGGAACAACATTTTATATACATTAAAAAAAATTAAATGATGAGATTTGCAAATCATTTCGAATCCGTTTTTATTTATATTTGACACAGTGTCCCAGGTTTTATGGAACTGGGGTTGTATTTAATAAGCTGTCAGCACCAGGCACTAATTTCTACTGTAATATAACTGGGAACATCGCCCTTTGAGACGCACCTCCCTGTTTTCTCTCCCTTATAAGGAAAATTGGACCGGACTTCAGTGAAGCTGCACAATTACATAGAACAGCGTGGTCTCGTTTAAATCATCCAGGGATAAACCACTGAGTCCTTTTTGAGAATATAGTGTGAAATGCTTCAGTAAGCACCAACATACAGCAACAGTGTAAACATGAACAAAATATGCAACTTTTATAGACGTCCTATGTGTTGGAAACGGACCAGGTCGCTTCAGCAGGTGAAAGTTTCAAAAGTAGAAAACATCTTACCGTAGACGCTTGATGCTGAGGTCAAAAACAGAATCAGTAACGCCACACGGCGCAATGAAGTCTCCATGGCTGCAGAGTGACAGAGCTTCAAACTCCTTTTGGGTTTGTTCACTTCTCAGCTTGAACGCCTTTCCTCATTCCGCATGATGACTCGGTTGCAATAACTTCAAGGGGAACCGCAACATATATGGCATGTTCAGACCGCCCCTTATACCTTTAGCAATATGTTGTGAGATCAGGGATTAAAGAGCGACTGTGAATAAGAGATAACGCTCACACGAGCAGGCGGCTGCAGACATGTTCACTTAAAAGGTGGACTTTTATTCTTAAAAAAAAAGCAAGTAAGAAAGGGAAAAAACCTTTGAAACTGAAAAGATAAGGAAGGAGCTGAAAGTTTCCTTTGTTTATATTGTACACAGTTGAAAACGAGTGTAATAGTTTTGTGCATAAAATTCTTATTTTTTTAAAGTATGTATTTCTACTTTAAATATGAACAACAATACCAAATATGTTCAAATGAGAACTGGATCTTTAGAAGCAGACTAACAGTTTCATATCATAATTTGATATGGATGTGCTTGGCTTTTCTGCGAGTAAAAAGTTTTGGAAGTGACTCTGATCCGGATAGGATCTGCTTTTCCAAGCCGCCCTGCCCTCTACTGGACTCAAAAGAGTACAGCTCCTAACGTTAAATCCAGGCCATAATCTGCACAAATTGTTTGGAGAACTGTCAAACTTGTATAACTGGAGAGCCTACTCTGCTGACATGTCTGTGATCCTGACAGACCTGATGTATCCAACATTAAGATTTTATAATCTCCTCAGGGGATAATTTATAATGCACTCAGTAAGTCATTGTGATCTGAAAGCTGTGTTTATAATATCAGGATGTGGAGGCACTGACTTTGCACAAGTTATCGCTTCGCAATCTGAATTCCTGAGAAACTGTCTAAATTATGAATGTGACAAGTGCCACAGGAGGCATCCTCTTATTCAGGTGGATGATGAAGCCTCTGAAACAAGCAGGTAACAAAAAAAACTGCGAAGACAGTGAGGGAGGAAGTAAGATAAAGGCCCAGATTTCTCCACAGAAATCAACTTACGCGAAGTGTGCGTTGGGGCTTATGGAAGCAGACAATGCTTCTTGTCTCTGCACATGTCCGTTTATTGAATCTTTATCCCTGTGCTCTGCTCATATTCTCCAGCCTGTTGCTAAGTTACTGCCACCCGTGTCCAGGAACTGCCGCAAAGAAGACATGTCAGAAATAGAGAAATAAGTAAAAAAGCTATAATGGGTAACTGTTCTGCTGGCATCAAATTTTCAGTGTAGGTGGATGGTACAGGTAACACACCGTGGGCAATGAAAATCCCTCTCCAGTAATGACTGATTTGGATCTATTGGTTCTGAAGCACCTGTGGCAAACGCCCCCTCGCATGAATGGCATTTTGAGCATAGCGCTGCTTGTCCTGAATAAAAAGCTGGGTCAGATGGCAGCCAATTAAGAGTGAACAAGTAGCAAGGACAGGGGGTGGAGAAAGAGAGGGGGATGACGGGTCCCGACCTGTGTTACAGATCTCCACAGAGCCCCTTAAGCTTTTCACTAAGTCTGAGAATGCTTTCTTTTTATTTCAGCGAACCAGTATAAAAACACAATCTCTCTGAGACAAAATCAGTGTTTGGTTAACTGCAGCCAGCTTACGCCTTCCTGCTCTGCTGGGTTTAACTGGCAGGTGTGAGGGTCAAGTGGGGCGATATGAGTTTTTCTCAGGTGAATTGTCAGCCAGCTTATGAAATGTGCCGACGTGGGACAATGTGTATTTGTGTTGTGACGCTTTGCAATCTTATCTGCCTTTTTCTTTAGCCCCTCTGGGTCTGCGGCTTACATTCACCTCTTTTGGGAAGATAGCTCATATGAGGAGCAAGTAAACATTAAAAAAAGAAAAGAAAAGAAATATTTATCCGAAAACGAGACGATGAGAAGAGTATGGAACATAGCAGAGAAAGTGGCTGAAAGTAGTAAATAAAGGAGCAGAGGAGACAAGACCCATCATGCCAGCCTGCATTTCTGAGATGCAGAGATGTGTCTAAATGGAAATGAAGTTAATGGGTGGTGTCTGGGTGCATGAGATGTCTGCACAGGAGTGACAGGGCAGGAATTTCTTTAATTAGATTCATGAAATCTGTAATCTGTATCTCAAACAAAGAGATTTTCATCGGCTTTTCGGCTGGAGAAGGTGCAACGTGCACAAAACTCCTGAATGACGCTTCTTTAGTATGAGTTAATGCGGGAGCAGCTCTGCTGTAATTGGTATCAGAAAGTAACTAATGACTGTATTTACAAAACCTTAAGATGAGAACACAGCCTTTATTTACTTTTCTATATTTAATAACTATTTCTTTTTATTAATTTAAATGCACTCTTCATTCATCCTCATGCTTTTCTGAGATTCACTATTCTCCAGTACACTGTGGGACTCTGGTACTGAGTTTGTGTGCATGTTGGTATGTATTATTTCACTGGGGGGGGGGGGGTTAAGGAATGTCGGGTGACAGGTCTGAGAAGATGGTGCCTATTTTGAGTCCCGTCTGGTGTCAGGCCCGTTGCCAGCACCAATAACAGAAATTATGTATGGGTAAGAAGCAGTTTGGAGAAGGTGCGAGGGGGTTGAAACACCAGTTCCCTGTTGCTAAGGTTGTCTCCACTTAAATTGTGTTGCTAGGCTGCCGTTCCCTCATGTTCAGTAGAAACTTTCCCCCTCTCTTTAGCTGCAATTGTTAACAAGAAGACTGGGTTTATTTGTGGCTATGAGCAGCTGTAAAATTCCATTAACGGTCGCCTTTTCTGCCCCCAGATCTGACTGCAACCGCAGTTTCAAAGCCTCTGAAAGGAGTCTGTGGTGGTGACACCTGTAGGGAAGACATCACAGAGGAAGGGTGATGCATATCCAAAATATGTGTCCTTGGTTGGTTTTCTTTTTTTTCTACATCACAATTAATAAGGCAACTAGGAATAATTAAAACAAAAACAGGTTTGCCAATCTCTTGACAGATTTATTATTAAACGCATGTAATTCAGCATTCTTACAGTCAACTGTTTAACAATTTAAATCTGTACTAATCTACTTAAAAAATACAGACCTGACAGAAATAACTCAGAGAAAGGTATCTTAATTCCTAATTTTAATTCAGTATTTAATCTTTTAAACACAAATAAGTGGCTTTGGTATGCATGAACAGTTAAAAAGAGGAGTAAAATAGGTAGCGACAGGACTGGCCACGATGTAAAAACACCAAAAGTAAAAAACTACTTTACATTTTACTCCTGCGGGAACACTTTGATGCACTCAAAAGCCTTTTTTTTGCCCCGAACATGTACTTTTCAAACACCTTGTGCATTCCTGTTACCAAATATCATCAAACCTCCAGCTCAGTGCTCCACTTTAGTGACGATACTTTCACTGGTGTAGTCTTGGCCATGTTTGCACCAAACCTGCTTAAGTGCATCCCAGCAGTCTCCTTTGACACTAGATTGTGCAAAAAAACAAAACAAAAAAAAAAAACAACAAAAAACAAAAAAACAAGCAAGCAAAAAACAAGCAAACAAACAAAAACACCTCATCAGTTAAATTATTTTAGGAGGATGTCCACTAAGTCTGCAGCTCGGTTATTACTGCTGTAACCACATTTCCACTTATATTTAGTTAATCATAGATGTATCTTTAACTTCTTCCATCTTTGTTATGACTCAAAGTAATTCTTTACTTCAGTTTCCTCATGAAGCCATTATGGAGATATGTAAGAAGAGACTTTCTATTGATCCAAGTCTGAGAAGGCTCTGATGTTTTTACCGTCCAACCGCAGCCCTTCCAGAAAGCATTGCAGCATATGAGCACAGCTCCTCAGCTCTTAAAGGAACAAGCTGCAGTTAAAACAGCCCAGGGTCTATGATTAGATTGTGAGAAGTATAAACTTTCATTAGAGACCATAACGAAGTTAACAGAAGCAGTTTTGAGTAAGAATGGAGTGTGTTCGCAGCAAAATGGCAATCAGTGTTACCATTTGGGGTAATTGACCTACGTCAAAATGATTCGCCTCTGACAAGACTCAAAAATGTCATAACACTTATGATGTAGTTTGGATAGGGTTATTAGAGACAAACAAATTAAATGATAATTTAATAACTGTACAGATAGTGTATAACAATGACTAGTCTCCCAGGAATCTCCACCTTGTTATAAGTTATAAATTGTACCAATGTCCCGTAAACTACAGTCAATAGAAGAAGAGTTCATGCTCTCTGCTTCCACAGACTTGCATCAGTAATTATATATTTATGAGTGCAGTCTCTGCAGTCCCACCCTCTGACCATCCAAGTGTTTACCTCCTCGTGTCTGTATAGATGTCTCTGTTGGAGACCTGCTGACATCCTGACCTGCAGTCCTCGTCTCTGTGGTCCACCAACTAACCATGTATCATGTGTCATATATACACGGACGTCTTAGTTCTGCTGCTGACAGATAGTTGTACTAATGTATCTTGTCTTTTGTACCTTTGACGGTGTGTCTGTGTCTCTCCTCTCTCTGTTCTACCTGTATGGTCTTCAGCAGGAGGGTCCCCCTTTGTGATCCAGGTCCTGATCCAGGTTTCTTTCCTCTTAAAAGAAAGATTTTCTCGCCACTGGTTTAAGGTTTTTCTCCCACTAGGGGAGTTTTTACCTGCTGTTGTTTATGTAATAATTGCTCGGGGGTCGTGTTCTGGGTCTCTGGATCCTAGAGACGACTTGTGTTGCAATAGATGCTGTATAAATAAACTTGAATTGAATTGAAATAAAAGGGATCTTCTACTTTTGTCTGTAGGAACACTTGTTTTTACACACTTTCTTAGAAAGATAAAAATAACTAAGGTTGTCTGTAGGGACCCTGTCTGCAATACCACTTAACTGGAAGGACAATTTTGAATCTTGTTTAACTGCAGAATGTTCCTTTAAAGTCTAAAAGAATTATCCATCCATTATCTAGACCCAATTCTTCCTACTCAGCGTCATGGGGTTCTGCTGGATCCATCCCAGCTGTCTTTGGGTGAAAGGCAGGTGTACACCCTGGACAGGCCTGTGTTGTTAACAAAACCAAAACAAACATGATATTGTTAGGTTTGTCTATGTTCACACCATTTACAAAAGCAACTTAATGGAGTTATTAAAGACATCTCTGTTCAAACAGCATCGAAACAAAACTTTAAATACATTTTACACACAAAGAGGATCTTACTGAATGACGGCTTCAATAGTCAGGGTGTCATTTGTGTAAACAGGTAGAATTAACTTTTCGCTGTATTATCTCCCTTGAAAATAAACCTCTTCAGTTATGTAGTTTCATATTTTATTGAAAATCAGACTTGCATTTGTTTGTTCAGTTTGAGTTATCCTGATTCTAACCCAAGATGCCACCAAATACATGACGCTGGATTATACACGTACCAGCACTTGACCTGGTGACTCAGTAATGTCCTTTTTCAACAGGATGTCTTGTGGCTTGTGATTATTTTTTTTTTGCCTGAATCTGTTGAAGAATAATGTCTGGTCCCCAGTCCAGACCAGCTACAACTCTAAGGACCTATTTCTCAATATTAAGTGTCTTCCTGTCTTAACTATAGGAGTTTACAAAAACTCTGACTTAAGAGTAAAAAACACTGGCGTCTAAACCAACTGGAGAGATTGATGTTCCAGGCAGTATAGTTTATTCTAGCACAAGGCAATACACAACCTACAACCTCTAAAATACATCCAAAAACACAAGCAGAGACGCTGCAGAGGGACGAGCGCAGCCTGTTCAGGGTTCATCTGGGGGGGCGCCACTGCAGGAAACGTGTAAATGACCAAATGTGGCTTCAGCAGCTGTTTCCTTGGGAAGTTTGATGTTTACTTTGCAATGGTCACCCAACACCAGCACGAGTCCCTCCACAGTTAATGTGTCTTGTACACGGCACTGCCTTTCCTAAGTGAAGGCACCACATCTCTTCCTCCCTCTCTTTTTCCTCTCAACTAAAATAACTTCACCAACCATCTGTCACTGGGCTCAGAGGTCTTCTGTTGCTTAGGAACAAGTCAGACACTCACGTTCATGCAGCCTCATATGATTATAGAGTTTTTACATATACCAAAATATATCAACAATATCCAGACGTTAGAAACAAATCTCTTCCATTGACGGCTGCATCAAAGAAATGTACAACATCCTCTTCAAATCCGCAAACTGATGCTTTGCAGAGTCTGGTTTTATGAACCAGCCACACGCTTTAAAGTTTAGAGAGATTTTAAAGGATAAAACTTCCTGAGAGGGATTTTCATAAAGGTTCAACAGTTCAAAAGAGTATTATATATTCATTGACATTTCTTGTTCCTTCACTTTGTCACAAGTTTTCTTTCTCTCTTGTCAATTCTTTGAGGTTTTCTAATTTAAATCCCTTGTTAAGATAAACTTGGGCAGCAGAATTACATATTGACAGAGAGATTAGATGCAAGTACAAGCTACTTCCCATAATCAATCTGCAGAAAATAAGAGAGCAAACGGTGCAGTTGATTTACATGATGCCGGTTCATTTGAATTAACTGGCATTGTTTGAATTGACTGAGTAAAAACAGTGCATTGTTTCTCCGTTGGCAACCCTTAATAAATGAACCAAAAGCGCACTGCCTCCGGGCTCATGAAAAGTATTTGTGGATGTAACTAATCATGCTGCACATGCTTGTCTGTCGCAGGCTGAAAGCTGCTGACGCAGACACCAGGAGCATCCCAAATTCAATTTTATGGCCCGTGTTTTTAATCAAACTGCAGATTAATCTGACAGACTCTGCACAACAGTCTTGGAGAGTTGTTTTGAGATGTGTTATTGTTAGAAGTCCTAACCTGTTGAGAATCATCACTGCAACAGTCACACTCATATAAGTGGAAATGAGTTATCAAAAAAAAAAAAAAGAAAAAAGAATAGATGAAAAATAAATGTCTTTGTTCTTACGTTTCAGTGTGTTCTCATAAAATTAAATTATATTTGCCGTTAAAGGGGATTACAACAGCTGTAAGCCTTTGGGATTTAATTATACATATCAAATCAGGAGTGGGTAAGCTGAGATACGATATTAGTTTCTAATTTAGTCACTCTGGCTGGCTTCTGAAAATTTTAAAGGTCGTCCCTGCACAACAGGGATAGTTTCATGAAACTTTTGGGGGCATAAAGCAACTCAAATCACTTCTGAGTTTTCTTTTTCTTGATTGGTGAAGCAGATCACCTGTTTCCATTTCACGCCCTGTCTCCTGCATCTTTTGTCAGGCCAACAAACTGCATATTCTCTTTCTCCACATCCAGAAATCTTCTTGGTCTTGTCCTTTTTCTCCTTCCTGGTTGCTCCATCTCCAGACTCCTCTTCCAATGTATTCACTATCCCTCCTCTTTATGTGTCAAAATCAACTTAATGTGCTCTCTTCCTTTTATCTCCAAGACGTCTAACCCTGAATGTTCCTCTGAGAGGTTGATTCTTCATCCAATCCATCCTTGTCACTCCTGAAAAAAATCTTAACATCTTCAACTCTGCCACCTCCAGCTCTGCTTCCTGACTCTTGGTCAGTGCTGCTGTCTCTAGGCGTTATAGCTGGGCTGGTCTTGCAGTTCCTCCACTGACCACTGGAGGCTCCTGTGTTAGTAAGTACATAACGATGAGCGTCATTACTGCCCCCTAGAGGTAACAAAAGCTGGCTCCAAAAGATAATTGACCTCTATCTACTTTCTATTTTGAGTTGTCAAACTCTGTAGCAGAAATACACATATTCACACCATTGTTGACTAAATTATTTTTATATCTATAGCAAGATGATTTGTGAATTTGTATGGATAATTATGGGGTTGGTCTTTGATTTGACTGCTAACTATGGTTAATGGGGAGATGCCATCATTTTAGTCTTGACTTTACTTCTGAGCTTTGACTAAAAACCTAACAGTCTTTATTTTAAAGATAATATTTTGTTGTGCTGGTTTTGTTCTACTGGAGTGCTACAACTGGCTTTGAGTTGGCTTGAAAGGGACAGAGAATCTTTTATTAACACAGCAGGCATCAATCAACTACTGAAATCTACCTGTCAATGGCAATGAGCTCGTCAACCACCAAAAACCACCAAAACCGTCGTGTTTCTGTAAACTCGGTCCCATAGAAAGAAAAAAGAAAAGACTCTTCAGTCTTCATTAACCTCTCCTGAAATTCCTCCACCCAATCCACCCTGCCTAACCATCAAGAATCATCAACTAGGTACTGTATTTTTGCAGAAAGCTTAACAATAAAGGTTTTTGGGTGGAATTTTCATAAAAAAGAAGGATTTGTTTAGAAGCACCTCCTGACCTTTGTTCTTTTCATGAAAATCTACTTTTATTACTGTTTGATATCAACAAGTCTTCTGTAGGTATTTTGAGACTACTTCAATTAACCTAGATTATAAAGCCAAATATATTCCTGGAAGGATAACAGCTGGTAACAACGCTAAGTTTAAGTCAAATATAAAGGCACACTTTTCATTTCTTTTTCAAATGAATCATTTCATTGTAAAAACCTCCAAAAATGAAATCCCACTTCGTGCAAGAATGAGCATGAATTAATTATTATGGAGAATAACATCGGCACGATTTACACGGAAGCACATTCTTATACACAAGCATGTATTTGCGCAGAAGCTCTTCGAAGTCAATCTTTCTATGCAGATGAGGTTTCAGTGGCGTCACGTCCAACTCAGAGAGCTGCTGTCTGCAATACTTGAGCTCCAAAGTTATCTTTGAAAGACATCTTCACAATAAGTAATCCAATAAATGTCGACTGTTCAGAGTTTAATTTCAGTCACAGCCCTGGAAAGGAAAACAACGATCGCAGAGAGAGCAAAGGGGCCTCTGTTTCCAATATTTGCTGTACCTAAATCCTTTTTTCATAAATGTACGTTCCCATCTTTAAGTCACGGCTCACTGCATCTATATTGGTGTCTCTTGAATTCACAAAGTCACTGTGACTTTTTTCTAATTACTGACATTAAGCTCTCTAAATACTTGTTCAAGTTGTAATTGTTTATCAGTGTTTACCTGCAGCTGATGACAAGTCTTGATTATGAACGCTTTGATGAGCTGCCTTTAGGCTTAACATTATATATGTCAATAACAGGGTCCTCACGTATTGATGGAGCACATCCATGAGTCTAATGGTTTATGTAGGCCAGTGTATTTGAAAATGTCATTTGTTTTCATGTATGTTTGAAAACTAATTTTCAGAAAGTTGTCTGTATAGTAATTGGTTTTACTAACAAACATCTGCCTCCCTAAAACAAGACAATGTACTATGATAGATTAAAATGAAAGAGTCCTGAATCATACTCTAATGCCAAACCTAAGCAAACTTTCTTCTTGTCTTTCTTTCTTTTGCTCAAACGCCTCCTGATCTGAAGCCACCTGACTGCCTCCCCCAGTGAGGGATGGCGGTGTGCTCTGTGGGGAACTCATCATCCCTTTAAAAAACACCAGAGAGGGCGAGCAGGCGAACAGGGAGTGTCTTTTATTGCACTATAGGAAAACGGTGCGTGCTGTCCAGGACACTCGCATTAAAATATAAGAAACACGCACTTTTAGTTTAAGAAACTTACTTCTGTTCGCACCTGACTGCAGCAGTCCGACGATGTGGATGTGGACACTTGCGCGCTGAAGCGACAGAAAAACTCAGCGTTTGGTTGTGAAGCTGGACATCGGAAGCGTGTTATTTTTCCATCCCTCTTTGCATCTTTTGTAGTCTGAACAGTCACATGAAGCAGCGTTTTGCTTGGACTCCAGGTTCTGTGGTGAGACTGCGTGTCTGTCAGTTGGAGTCGTCTGTCCTGTTGCTGACCACCTAAAAGGAAACATGAATGTTTCTCTCTTCAACGTGACCCAGGTCGCGTTGTTTAACGGGAGCCAAACCCTCGCCGGGGCTCTGGCTACATACTCAAGTAACAGCAACGACAGCGTGGTGACCGGCGACGGCGGAGGGTCTCTGGTGCTGCTGCAAGAGGAGCGCAAACTCTTCGTCATGCGTGTGGTGCAGATCGCGGTGCTGTGCGTCTTGTCGCTCACTGTCATGTTTGGTATATTTTTCCTCGGGTGCAACCTGATGATCAAGTCGGAGAGCATGATTAACTTCCTGGTGAAAGAGCGGAGACCCTCCAAAGACGTGGAAACGGTCACGATGGGGCTCAGTTAGAGTCCTGAGATCAGATGTTGTTGTTGGAAGTTGGAGGCAGATCCAACAAGAGGCATTTGAGGCAGCAGGTCGAGATCTGCGTGTGCATATACTCACTTAAGACGCTCTCTGTGTGTCCAAGAGAGAAAAAATATGCAAAAACTTTACACTTCCTTCCGAAATGACTACAGGCAAGTAGTCCAACGACCAATGTTTGTGCGTAAAGTTTGCGTAAAATTCAGACAGTTGTTTACACGTAGCCGATTTATTGAATATTTTAAGAGAATTTAATATTTCCAGCTTGAACAAAGTAACAAAAATGTTTACAAACTGTTACCTCATGTTTTGTTTGACTATTTTTGCTTTTTTTGTGAGTTTGAGCTCTTCAGAAATTGTCCACAAGCATGGTTGTAAATTATAGTTCCACGCCTGCTAGTGTATTCCGCGGACGTGATGAACGTGTGGATATCCTCCTTAGATAAAGTATTTTTATTGTTCTCGTTTGGTAAATGCACTCTAAATCCAGATATTCCGTCAGGGTTTTTGAACAAACTCTGTCACAGCTTTATGGGGTGATTGTGATCCTGTTTGGCATGCTCGCTGATTGATCTGTAAAGTGTTTTTTGACCCGTTTTGCACTTTTTAAATCACTTATGCTGCATGAATTATTTTGTACTAAATCATTGAAACTGCAGCATGCAATTAAACTACAGAAATTTACAGAAATGACTCTGTCATCTGTTAATCAGCTAGATATTAAAGTATGCCGTGTTAGAAATTGTAATATGTCTCAGGAATTCATTGGAGGTGAATTTTCTTCAACAATGTTGCTCTATAAATCTTTCAACTTTTAAATCAGTCATGGTTTAGAGCTAAGCCAAACCTTTAGTCAGACTGTTGAATGGACCCCTGCTTCCCTTCACCTTACATCAGATTTGATCATTACTTATTGACAAAATTATTGCACTAAAATTAATACATTAATGGGCTATAGCTGGAGCACTTTTATAGCTGACATGAGCATTCTCATAAAAGTTACAGAACTTATACACATAAGCTTATTTTAGGCAGCTTAAAATGAAGATGTGAAATATCTAAAGTGCTCATATTATGAGTTAATCATGGTTAATAAATCACCTAGTAAAAGCATATTATTACTTTTTGATGAGCGGCCAGACTGACCTGTCCTGAGGACAACTGAGCTCATCCGGGCTTCAAAGCGTTTAATGTTATTTTTCCTTGTGTGTTAGAATGGTTAGTTGGCGATAAACCAGATACGTGCTTGTTTTGATTCGTGGCACTAAAGCTCCTCATTCTGTAAAGCGTGACACTCAGAGAAGATGATGGTTCTTCCTGTGCTTTTAGTCTCATCACTGACCGGAAGGATTTCACACAGGGACGGAATCAGAGAAGTTTTGCACATACCATCTATAGAGTAGACACACTTCTTCAATTTTTTAAAAGAAAATTAAAGCATTTCTAACTATGTATTTAAGACAGACTAAAGAAAGAAACTTAAAAAATGTTTTAAAAAGTCAGATAGATTGCTATTATATTGTCTCAGAATTTGCTGTTTCAGTTTTCTCTCCCCCATGTCTATCTTCCTCCTTCTCCCCTCTCATGCACCCCACTCAGATGCAACCACTGTTCTCATTATTATTTCAGTACTTGTTAGGGGAGCTCGGGTAGATGAATCCTTACAAACACACCCATGCATTCACACATGTGCCCCATTCACCATGTGCACATGGGACGCTGATGTGCAACGGACCAGCAAAGTCTGGCAGACGTCTCTCAGAAAAAAAGCAACATGAATAAATAAACTCTTTCAATAATTAGAAAAGTGACTAAGAACAACTCCACATTCTATTTTAGATGCATCATATGCATGTGTGTAAAACATACTGTGCATTACTGCATTACTGTGACGGATTTGGAGGACCAACTGACAGAGGACATGGAACCAGGACCTGTTTTCTTTTCTTTTTTTGTTTTTTAAAGCATGTTGTTTATTTGTTTGTAGGAGTCAGTGCAGTAGTCCTACACTCCATTTCTGCCCCAAACCTGTCTTTGATGGCTGATATTGAGACAGTTTCATGATGAGAGCCTTTAGAGTCTTTAGATGATCATGTTAAAGTTCCTTGAGTGAAACAACCCTTCAATGCAAAGCTTCCTCTTTCAGTCCTGGTTGTTACCACTTGGTCCAGACCTTCATGCTTCTGGTCACTTTACATTACAGAAGATGGGCCCAAGTAATTTGTCTGGGCTGAGCCCGACCGGGCCCCTTGAGTGAAGGCCCGACCACCAGGAGCTCTCAAACAAGCTTCTCCCCCAAGCCTGGCTCCAGGGTGGGATCTCAGTAACCCACACCTATGTGAAAAGCGCTGTGCCCGTTGATTTTCCTTCTTCCTTTAAGTCTAATTGAATCGCCCTTGGTCTGGCCACTCCCCCAGGGCCAATTTGCTGGAGGCAGTCGAACCCTGACAACGTAGCTCCCGGGGTCATACAGGCACACAAACCCCTCTACCAAGATAAGGAGATGATCTCTTGTTCTACTGTATATTTAACATTATAAGGTCTGAATGTGAGGCAACAAAAGTAAAAAAAAAAAAAAAAAAAAAAAAATCTGTTCATTAGCATCTACTCTGCATCAAATTAGAAAAAAGTACAGAGCACTGAGGCAAGACTACTCTTACTGCTCCAAGTGAACATTGCAGAACTACTATCTCAATTTGCATTTGAGTCATTGTTATATTATAATGCATCCAGGAAGCTGCAGCTTAAAAAAACACACAATTAATTAGATGATACAAATGTTTAATGCAAAGGCTTAAGGAAGTTAAAAAAACAAGATTTCTCTGAATCTTCTGTGCAAGTTTTTCTCATAAAACCAGCTTTTTCTTGACTGTATGACGGTTATAACGTCTTTCCTTTTGTTCACACCGCACCTTGAAAACTGAGACATATGCCAAAGATTGATCTGCACTAATTATGCAATGTTTTAGAAGGAGGTCTTTTGCCATTATGGGCCTTTGTGTTCTGCATCATGACTAGGAAGAATAATTGTGATGAGTAAGACTCCAGCAGCAAAGGCTGAGATGGAGTTAATGATGATGAGTGCAAAAGGAGGTTGTTAATAGGCCAGTGTTGCAGCAGCACCACGGGAACAACAAATTAACATGTTAACGATTCACCCCAATCAGCATGAGCAAGTTTGTTGCTTTTCAAGGTTCCTCTCCATAACTGTGCTCTTGCTTGTCAAAAAGTGTCACTGCTGACCTTTTCACAGAAAATAACGAACGGTGTACTGGCCATGAAATCATCAGCAAAATAAGGGTGATTAAGCCAGCAGCGACTTTCAACACCATAACAAAGACCGTTCTCTCATGAAACCTGCCTTTGAGTATAAAGAAAATTTTACTTTGATGGTCTTGTCTTGTTCTTTGCTTGATATTTTGGCAGGGGACACTGTGGAGGCTACCATGTTTAATTCCTACAGTATAGTATTTTTGATCAGGGCTCACGACACACAAACGATCTCCTTTCGATGCCGAGGCAGGTCCTAAAGGATAAAGAGGTCTTCCTCAGGCCCATTCAATCTGTTTCTAATCGGATGTGCTGTATTCAAAGGAGGCAGCAATGACAGTACATGCAGCGAAGCAGAGGAATGGAAACAGTATCTCATATCTCATACAGGTGGGTGTAAACACTCTTTTATCACTTCAGTGCACTCCTATACACACAATAGAAAGCAGAATGACTTGGTGACCGCTTCAGCAGATGTCACATAGCATCTCACCTCCTGGGGTGCACTGAAATGAATGAAGGATTTGGGGAAATAGAAGAGAGGAAAAAACAGCTCTACAGAGTGTAAACGCATCCGTCCATCCATATGCACACATATACTGTACATTAAAGCACACATACACACCCTTTTCTACATCGCCCCTTTGCAAATGGGGCCACATCCAATTCCACAAAGGGCTTGCAGTACTCCCATTCATGAAATTTTAAATAAATCTATTATGTGCTTGCAGATGAACAACAAACACCAAAATATCCCCGTTCTCTCCACAAGTCTATGAACTGGAACATTTAACCCAATTAACGCATTTCATCCACAGAATGCTTCATCATTTCACAATCCCAAATGTGTTTGTGTGCCTCAGAGTGTAACTGTCATTGATTTCTCCACAGCGCTGTGCTGACAGCAATAGCCCCCAGGGCTTTTTTCAGTCCTCGGGTGATATGATGTGTCATCGTGCTGTTTTTCTTGCCCAGTCCTGAAGTTCGCCTGTCAGTGTGGTCTCGCTCCGGCAGCTCTGTCCTTTACTCTCCCGGTTGCTTTTGTCTGTCTGCACACTAAGAAAAAAAAAAAGTGTTAAAAAAAAAAGAGAAATGTGTCTATCTCTAACAATACAAACCAGCAATGCCATTAAATTCCTGCTAAGACAGTAATAATGGGTTATAGTGCAGAACAAAAACAAGGTGAATGTGTTTGAGTAAAAAAAAAATAAACCAAGTGTGGTCCTGAGCCATGAAAGGGAGGGAAATGTGCCAGTAAAAATAGAGAATAATTAATACTTTGCAGTTTAGAGAAATGAATTATTCACCCTCTTATTCACTTCTGAGTGGATGTGGTCACTTATGCGTGTGCGCCTTTAAAAGCATCATATTAATAGTAATCTCAAGAAGAAAGTGATTTTACACTATTTTAAGGTGGTTTTTCTTTTTTAAATTAAATCCATGGTCCATTTTGACTGAGTCATTGAAAACAATATGTAAATGATAATTTGATTTCACAGGTTTTGCTCTCACTTTAATCATATTCTGAGGGAACAGATGCCTGCAATGAAACAAAAAAGAAAGAAAGCCTTTGCTGGTGTGATCTTTAGCAGCACAGGTGGCAAAACAATCTGATTCTGCAGCGTTTATGCATTTGGAGAAGAGGAGGCATAGCAGTTACACTTGTGTTCACTCCAGAGAATAACACGGTCTTCACTATGTGCACAGTCCTTTTACTGTGGAGATTATAAACTACTCAGAATAAAATCATGTAATGAGCCTCCAACCTGGAAGAAACTACAAATGGAGCATAACACAGTTATGGCTGTGTGTCTGTGCAGAGAGGATGAATCTAATTCTCACGAGCGTTGGTGAGTCACATAGGTTGCACCCAACAATGAAGATCCGGATCAGATCCAGTCCTGCTTCTGGCTATGACTGCAGATCCAGTCAAAACGAGCAGACAGATCTACAGAGCTCAAATAAGGGGGCAGAGTAAGGGGGCTTGGCACAGGTTGCGTCTGATTAAGTCTGCATTAAGAGAGGAGCAGTGAAGGGATGGGCAAGGAAGATACCAGCTTGGCTGCCTTCGATGGACTAGATAGCTGTGGGACCAATCAAACCCACGATAAACAAAAAGTAGACATCCAACAGAACGGGAGCTCATTCTGTCTAAAGCAAATGGTATTGAAATGCTTTTCTCTAATGGCTGTGGATGTTTCTTCCCATTGATTTCCACTGCAAATCAGACAGTGCACTGTTTTACAGCATCATTACAGAGCTTTCCCTCAAATACTCACATTTAAATGGCAAATGCAGGATAATTGATGTCGGTGGCTGGTGAGTTTATGACATATTAATAAACTTGGAGGGCAGACAGAGATGTGTTAATTGGTGGTAGTCGGTGGTAGGCACTGTACGACACTTGCCCAGAGTCAGGGAGAGGACGTGGTGGTGAGTGTCTTTCAGTCAGCCCTGCTCCTTCGGGAGGCAAGGAAAAAAGAAGACCGTCAGAAGAGATATATTCAAACCCTTATCGCACATCGCCTCTCTGGCTCTCTTTCTACCTTATCCCTGCATGACAGGCAGTGTACCACTAAGGAGAAAGTAACATTCACCCTCTCTGCCTCGGCTTTCAGTCCATTTCACCTCTGTAATGTCACTTTTGCACTCCTGTTGTCTCATCACCTTTCATCTATTTTTTTATTCAGTGCTGCAGTTTGTGAGCAGGCTTCAAACTTCTGCCCTCTAAGGGGATGGAGCTGAAACGAGATGGCTCCCGGTGTGAAAGCACAAAGACTTCCAAACTGTCCACTCGTCATAATCAGAAGGTGCCCGAGGGATCAATCAGAAACAGCAGAGCCGGAAACAAGTGTGTACTGTTTTCAAAAAGACTTAAAATATCTTCGTTTGAGTTGCGTTTCTCTAGAGGCTGTGAACTCCGTCGTTGTCAGCAGCAGAAAGTAGTCGACGTTAAACCTAAGAAATATTTATTGCACTCCCCATCCCAGTGACATTACCTAAATAAGCATCTACAATCAATGCACATGCACACATGTGAGTCTGAACGCACACAGACACATGCATGCACACACTGCTGCCCCCATATAAGGGCTGCAGGGTGGTGTTGCCATAGGAACGGAAAGGTAATGGCCATGTTCTGAAGCTGATGCCACAAGGGGTGAGGGGCAAAAGCGGAGCGTATGTGTGGAAGGGTGCAACTAAATCAAGATTATGAACTTGTGATAGAAGCTTTTAGTCAATATCTGCCATCTTTCTGTCACAATCTGTCAACAGAAAGTGACGACAACTCTATTAAACAGCAGTGGCAAATAGGACAATTAAGAAAGTAAAGAAAAAAGAAAGAAATGCTATAAGTTTGAGGCAACAGTAATGCCACATTATTTGCTGTTAATGAGTTCAGAGGAACAGCCAACTAATGTGGCTGATGCTGTTAACTTTGATGCAGAGAGAACTGCAGGGTGTCTCCATGCTTGCCTGTCTCTTACCACCCCTGGAGCCTGAATAAATGATCCTTAATGCAATGAGCTCACCCTATGACCAACAATTTGTTTGTGCGCGCATCATTGCATATAATTACAAAGTTCAAATAGTTTAAACTATTATAGCTGATTGTTTGAGAGTCCGAATTAAAGTGGACACGTGCATTTAGTACAATATACAATATACAATATACAATTTACAGATATGTTAAAGTATAAAAGTTTAACATATTTCTGTTGATTGTGAGAAATAGATTATTTTCTTCTTCTTCTTGCTATTAAATGATCTTCCAAAGTAGCCAATATGATGTGTGTGGGCTGCAATAGACAATGAAAATTATCTTTAGACTATTGTGCCAATTAACATAGTTTATCAGTTTTCTCATTTCTTGGTGGGTTATCACCTGCTGCTGTGGCCACTCCAAGCTTCCTACCTCTCGCCGCCTCCTTCGTCTCATCGCCTGATGCTTCCATTTGGGCCACTTTGCCCACATGATGACAGGGGGCTTTTAAAAATAGAAGTGATCTACCTAGATTACACAGTTTTAATTACAGAGCTGGAGATGCAGTGGGGGTGTCGAGGCTGACAGGGAGTAGTGATTGGGGGGTGAGCAGAGCTGGAAGGCAGAATTAGCACGCAGGTAACCTGTGTGCTAATTAGTATTGTCTTATATAGTCATGATCTCACGCTGCAACTGTTTATTATGCATTGCTGGCTCTGTTACACACTGTAAATGCACATCTACGATCACATCAAAGCTATTGTTAATATTAATATTTCTAAAGCACCTGCAGGGAGGCAGATCTATGTCTAAGGCAGACAAAACGCCAAACAAATATATATTTGTTCTCATCTCTATAAGGAAAGGGAGTGAGTGGGAAATAGAGAGGTCTCCAAATAATGTTGTTTTATGGAGGGCAGCATCCATGTCAGCTGACCAGAGCTGTGATCTTTGAATAGTGACCTATGGATATATGTACAAACCTAATCTTGTATTAGTAATTTCCGGCTCTAAGCAGTCACAAGTGAGAGCAAACTAGTGGAGAGAAGAAACACGAGTGGGAGAAGAGTTAAAAAAGAACAACAACATTGAAACGCATCTTCATTCATCTTATCAATTAATAAGTCAATAGCGTCTTTCATATTCATTGTGTCATGTGTATTAACTGAAGACATTTAGTGATGAGGGTCTCTGTCGGGAGAGAGAAGGAGAGATCAGGCATACAAAATGAAATGAAGATGCAGGGTGGTTGGACTCTCCCTCACAGAGAGGATGAGGAGTCCAGTCATCTGAGAGGGACTCGGAGTAGAGTCACCGCTCGTCCACATACAGCAGCCAGCTGAGGTGTTTCGGGCATATGGTTAGGCTGCCCTGGGATGCCTTCCAGGAGAGGTTTTCCAGCTATGTCCAGCCACAAGAAGGCCCGGGGGCAGACGTAGAGCATACTGGAGAGATTATATCCCTTGTCAGGGTTGATAACAGCTAAGTTTTTCCCCAGGAGATCTGGAGGAGGTCAAGGAGAGGGAGGTCCTGGCTGGATGGATGGAAATTTAGCAGCTAATCAGTAAATATGTAGATCTTTGTGCTATAAAGTTGAACAACAGCTACTTAAAGTCGGGCGTTTAAATCAAGAGGGCGTGACTGGAAGTGTTGGTTGTAGGCATGCCCGCGTCAGTGAAGGTAGATCAAGTCTCGTACCAAGAACAGAGTCTGCACTTCTCAGGTTTAGCGATTCATGTTTCAAAACAACTCCCACAGGTGCCTTAGAAGCAGCATTTGCACCATATAATGTATCACAGTAAGGCATCCCACAAAGGTTCATCCATCTATCCATTATCAATACCTGCTTCATTCAGGGCGTGCAAAAGCTGTGCTGAGTGACAGGTGGACTAACCAATCAGATTGCTGCCATTGCAGCAGCTGGATATGAGGTTGCCGTTGCTTTTTTTCTCTGGTAATTATTATAAAGTCTTTGGAGTTATTGTGTGCGTGTTTGGCCTATTTCTGCTTAGCATGCTAATTTGTATTTGTGTAAAATCAGGGCAGTTTCTAAAAGCCACATGTTTTAGTACCATCTCATCTCCATTAATGCGGCCTGGAACTACTTACTCCGTAAATGTATTGGTAATAAGTTGATGTGGGTTAATGATAATGATGTTTGGAATGGATAATATATTCTTTTTGCTAATTAAACTTTTATAGTATCTATTTGCATTACAGAAACCACACAACTAAGTTAAATTATACTACGTTTATAACTTCATCAAAGAAGATATTTTTTCACCTGGAGGTGTCCTTCCTCCTCATTCATCATCCACACACGGTTCTGACTGAGCCGTTCCGACTGTGTGCTTTTGAACTGCGGGAAGAAGTGAGAGTAGCAGGAGAAAACTTCATCCACGCAATGACAAGGACAACATGCAAACTTCTCATAGAAAGATTAATTATTATAATAATATAATTTCAAATCAACTAAGGTGACCAATCAAATTAAATGTATGAATAAAGATAGGAAGGCAATAAAAGACGATACAAAAACTCAATAAATAGAATAGATGAACTGTTCCACATATTTGAGGCAGACGCTGCAAAAGTGCAATCATTTTTAAATGTTTAATCTTGGTCTTTAAACATCTACGAGGAACTTTACCACAGTGCTCATACAGTGGTATAGGAAGATAAGATGGTGCCAATCCAGTCAAAGGCTTAAAAAGTAAAATTGTTCAAGTCAAATCTGAATCAGAAGCAAGCCAGTGAAGGGAAGCCAATACTGAGATTATGAGATGAGGCTCAGTTAGAGGATGAGCTGCTGTTTTGAAAATGCCACAGTGATCTAAAGTGATGCAAACTAACGTATGACACATTACAGTCCAGCTGAGATCTGATAGAAAATATGAAAAACTGTCTATAAAGGTAAATAAATACATTCTTTCTCGTCTCTAATTAACTTTTCACTGATAGAGTCGGCTGAACCCCATTCAAGCAATTAAAACCAATGATGCCGATGCTGTTTTTTTAAACTTCAAGATAGTTGAAGAAACTTTTTTTATTGGCTTTTAATACTTGTGAAAAACTAATTTCATCCACTGCGATTCACAGCATTTAAAAAAAGCCCTTCGTGGGTGGATGCTTTTAATAGCCAATGTAGAGTTCTGCGTTCTTTAATCATCAACTGCTCTGCTTTTGGCTTCAAATTGAGCTTAATTACACAAACAGCCTGCCGTGCATACTGCAGGTCACAGTAGTGATCACAGATGGAGCGAGCGCGCATGTTTTGTGTGTGGATTCGCTGAGTGGGTGAGTCCGTGCGCAGACTGTTTCTCGTATTTTTGCCACCTTCACGTCCTGCTACTGTTTGTCTCCATGCGTCGGCAAATAGTTTCCAATTACATGTTTAGTATCTTGGAAATAATTTCAGCTGAACGTCGCACATATGGTTTGGACAGAAGATATTTATGCACACTTTTCAGTTGCATGCTACTAATTTCCTCAGATTGTTCATTGTTTAAATTCAGACAAATCAAAACTCTTGAACCTTGCTCTGACTAACCTGCTGCTCTTTAACAAACATGCCACTGATTCCATGTTTTGTCTAGCACAATCATCTCTATTTTAGACAATTATGTTTTTTGTCATTGTTCGTACTGTAAACGATAATCCATAAGTTTCTTCCTTCAAACATCAAACTGAAGCTTGAGTAGGTGGTTCTTTTACTTTTAGACTCAGCTACTGTGCCTCCTGGTAGAGAGTCTCATTATTATCTGACGTCTTGTCCCCAGGTAACCAGTCACCATCCTGCAACGACTGCAGCGAAGGTTATGATTCTCAGCTCCGCTGTTTCCATCAAGCAAAGGAGAGCAAACTCAGCAACCACAAACTAATGCTCAGGATTTCACTCTCACAGCTGTCTGCCCGTCTGTCACACTGCCAGCATGTTAGCAGGAATTCTGATATATTATTTATGGATAACTTATGACTTAGACACTCATATAAAATGTGTTTGCCTGAGTTTATTTTATGAGTTATAGCTGTGTTTCTGCAGGGTTTGGTCATGATTTGGTTGGATTTTAAAGGTATATTTCAGTAATTATTGCAATATAGTCAGTTACAAAATGTGTAAAATATCTGAAGATTTGGGGAATAGTTTCAGTGTTTCCTCAGCCCAGCATCTGTGGTCTCAGTATGTATCATATAAGATTTGTCACAATCTTACTGTACCTGAAACCTAAATCATATCCTATTATTGACTCAAAGAGATTGATAGCTAAAGAAAAGCTTCAAACGTCAAATCAGTTCAGTTCAATAATAGGACATTGATTGCCTGACTGCAGGTCAGGATATCAGCAGCTATCTAACAGAGACATCTATACAGACAGGTGGAGGTAAACACTGGGATGGTCAGAGGTTGGGACTGCAGGGGAAGCATGCAGCTCCTGAGGATCTGGTCTGGAAACATGTACAGAAGAGAAAAAGGAGGAGACAGACCAGCACAACAAACTAAAAGAACAGTGGAGCACATTTATGCTTATGAGATACTTCTAATTAATAACTGAGGATTGAGCTGAAGAAGAGAAAGAGAAACAGAGGAGAGAAAAAGGGGTGAGGGGCACCACTCAGTTTAATTTTAAATGTTGAGGTGGTGTCAGCCTCCTTAACCCAAACTGGAAGATGGTTCCATAGTGATGGTGCCTGATAGCAGAATCCTCATCGTCCAAATCTACATTTGGATTCTCTACAAACTAAGAGTAAACCTGCACTCTAGGACATCTCTTGTTGATTCCTGTCAACACTCACGCTGCTGCATTTTGGATCAGCTGGAGGATGTTCAGAGAATTACTTGGACATCCTGCTAATAATACATTACAGTAATCTAGTTTAGAAGATACAAATGCTTGAATTGGTTTTTTATCATCACTCTAGGAGAGGATGCTCATAATCTGTGCGATATTACAAAGATGAAAAAATGCTGTCTTACAAACCCGATTAATATCCTGTTTAAATGACAAATCCAAACATTGAAAATAACACCAAGCTTTCGCACAGTTGTACTGGAGGCCATCACAACACCGTCTTATCCCTCCTAAAGTGTTTGGGAACACAAACAATAACCTCTTTTTTATCAGAATTTAAAAGCAAAAATGTAGTGGACATCCAGTCCTTGATGTCCTGAAGACATGCCTGAAGTTTGGCTAATGGTTCTGTTTCATCTGGCCTCATAGACAGATACAGCTGCGTATCATCAGCATAACAATGAAAATTAATGCTGTGGTTCTGGATAATACCTCCCAAGGGCTGCATGTATAAACTGAACAAGATTGGCCCTAGCACTGAACCATATGGGACACCATAGCAGACCCTTGTCTGTACGGAAGAAACCTCATGAACATTAACAAACTGAAGTCTATCAGACAGATATGATTTAAACCAACCTAGAGTTGTCCCTTTAATCCCAACAACATACTTTAGCCTGTGGCAGACATCCTAAGTTTAGAGATAAGTTGATCTGGTCCAGTATTGTCGCACCAATAAGAGAGAAAACATTTTTGAGTAGTCGAGTTGGGATGGGGTCTAAAAGACACGTGGATAATTTAGCTCTATTGACGACTGAGGTCAGCTCAGGGAGGTCAGCTCAGGGCGGTCTACAGGAACGAAACAGTCTAGAGTCAGGTCAGAGCATAAGGGAGTTGCTAAAGCTGAAGAAATGCCCACAGCTGCTGCCGACTGGTTGATTTCCTCTCTAATTCTGACAATTTTACTGCTAAAGAAGCTCATAAAATCTTCACTACTGAGAGCTGCACGATTGCACGGCTCAACAGAGTTGTGATTCTTTGTCAGCCTGGCTACAGTCCTGAACAGAAAATGTGGGTTATTTTTATTATCCTCTACCAACGATGAATAATAAGCTGCTCTAGCTTTTTTTTAAATATACTTTTTAACTATCTTTCCATGCATGATAAGAATCTAAAGATCTACAAGAGTACCACTTCTTTTTTATTTTAGTGATTTATTTTATTTTTCAGCCTACAAATATGCAAATTATACCAGGGATTAAGCTCCTATGGTTAGAGACCCTCTTTCTCAAAGGAGCAACTGCATCTAAAGCTGAATGCACCACATCTGCAGTGTCAGTGACAAGGAAATCAACATCTGCAGAGGTAGAACCGAGGTCATAGCCCTTAACTGCTTCACTATGTTCCACTGTAGTAAGATGAGAAGCGATAGTCACCCTAAATTTAGCGATGGCTTTATCGGATAAACATCTGCTAAAGTAACACATCCTCTTTTGCACTTTAATGTCGACAATGTTAAATTCAAATGTTATTAAATAGTGGTTGGATAAGAGGGAGTTTACAGGCGACACTGACAGATTACCAGGTTCTATACCAAAGGCAAGGACAAGATTGAGAATAAGATTAAAGCAATTTGTTGGTTTGTTTACTTTTTTTGAAATGCCCATCAATTCTAGAAGAGAATTAAAAGCTAACTTAAGACTATCGGAAACTAATTGGAAAAAAACAATTGGAGAAAAAAGATGCCTGCAGATGAGATCTCTCTCCACGGACCTATAAGATAAACGCAGCAACATAAACTGAAAAACTGAAGCTTCCGCAAAGAAGTTCGGTTTGCTCTGTTCCTTTTTGTACACAGTGTCTGTGCTGTGTCTCCACTCCAGTCTGTTTACCAGGTGAACACTGTGGTATGTTTACATCTCCAAAATGTCCAGTTTTTCTCCCATAATAGAAACTGTGTTTAACTTATTCCTGGTCCTTCTCTACTCAGTCTCTTGTCTACTACTGATACATCCCCAAAACTGCTGTCATCTGAGTATTTTTGCAGAAGAAAGGACTCTGACCTGTACTGGAAGTTCGAGGTGTACCGAGTAAATAAGAATGGTGCAAGGACAGCCCCCTGTGGTGCTCCTGTGCTGCTGACCACCTGCTCAGACACAGACTCCTTCAGTCTCACAAATTGCAGATTGTTTGTCAGGTAGTCAGTAATCTAGGTGATTGTGGAGACATCACCTGTGACCACTGGAGTTTCTCACATAGGTAGCCAATAAAAAGACAATAAAAAGACTCCCCAGGACTTTCATGATGTAGGGGTTAGGGCAACAGGTCTACGGGCAAATGGATACGTTTATATAAATGTTTTATATATATATATATATATATATATATATATATATATATATATATATATATAGATATATATATATATATATATATATATATATATATATATATATATATATATATATATATATATATATATATATATATATATATATATATATATATATAAATACTAGTTATAATACTAATACTATATAATACAAGCATTGACATCACCTAAAATCCTTTATGTCTGTTACTGTTGAATAATGCCAGCTTACCCATTCGTATTTTGCATTTAATTCCTGTGAAATATAAACACAGCATTACCAAATACACCAAAAATAAAAAGCTCACGCCTACTGGGTTTCTTTGTTAGAAATTCACTTGCAATTGTGTCTGTTCTACCTCTATCATAAATATTACCAGCACATTAGCTGCCAGGGTGACAGGTGTGAGAATTTGTTTTGCTCATTTTCTTTCATCTGTTGAGTCCAAAACTTGTGTCATTAATATGGAGCTGTCATTCGAACATGTGCTGCATATCCACAGAACAATTATTATTATTTTGTAACAAAGAGACAAAGGAAGACACTTCATTTAGAAATGCTAATTTTTTTCACTGCTCACAGATAATACAATCGTTAAATCATTAATGACAAATATTTTTTAAATTCGTGGTCAAGCTCCTATAGAAAATTAGTTTTTAAATGGCAGTGGAAGCGTAGGAAGCGAATTGAACTGACCTATATCGCGGTCAGAAAGCCTATTTATATTTCTGAGTAAAGGTTGAATTATTTAGTGAGGTGGGACATTGGCGAACAAACTCTGAATGACATGCAGGTGAAAAAATTGATCTTGGCACCTCACAATGTTGACCTGGATTTGACATAATGTGGGTTAATCACCCGTTCGCCCAGAGGGAAGAGGACAGAGTGGCAAACTGATGACACGGATGAGACAATGAAACAACAGTCAGATGGTGATGAATGGGTGTGCATGTACTTGTGCTCCTCACTTTTCGCCTGTAAACTTCATCTGCTCTCCTCCGTTTCTGTTATTAGTGTTGGGGGACACCAAGTTAGTGCGTTTGTCTTTCTGGGTAGCTGTTTTTTTTGTTGTTTTTTTTACTCCTACTATCTGTAAGTCTTTGTTGACATTTCTTTATTATGTGAATGTATTTTCTTAAGATTATCTACTGAGCTTTTTTGCAGTGAATCCACAGAATTATTATTTTTAAATTTCTCTATGATAGCTGGGATGCTTATGAGATGTCAGCAGGTAATTCTGGCTCTTTTTAACATCAGTTCTGGTGAGTAACCAGACCGGCAGGAACGTTGTTTACATGTGGGAGCAGCAGCTTTCCAAACATCATGGAAAGCTTGGAATAAGATCCCAAATCCAGACAAGTTAAAAACAGATCCATTCCACATAGCAGTTACAAGTAAAACTGAGCGAATTTAAACCAGTTTCTGCCTTCAGTATCATAAATGCATGTGAGATCTCTGTCAAATGTAATTGGGGAGTTTGTAAGTTCTGATAAGCACATGACAATAAGGAATATACACTCTAGGCTCCTACACCTTTTTATTCAGATTTTTGAACTATACAGACTTAAAGAAACTGCAGACAGAGTGGTAAGAATAAAAGTGGAGGGGCTGCAGTGTTTGGAGCTCCTGTGTAACTCCGCTTTCTAAAACCATCTTTACAAAACAAAATCATCCAAAACGTAACAGGAAGAGTCTCACTGACACAAAAGAAGTCCTCATCCCCAGCCACAGACAAACAGCAAATCAGTCGAGCAGCTTTAAATACATACCACGTAATCTAACCATGTTCTTAGACAGGAGAAAATAAAACAATTTCCTCATTATTATTAAATTTAAGTCAGTAAGGCCTTTAAGGTAGGGTAAGTGGTTCTACAAAAAAAGACTTTTTGTGACAGTCAGAGAAAATATTCTGTCCAACTTCTGGTTACACTGTAAATAAAAAGATAAATAAATAATTTATTGCAGGGTCTTCATACATTTCTGTGGCTCTGTAAACTGGAAACAGAGTGGAGGCAGCCCCCCAACCACAACAAACCTTTCTCCCGCCTGTCGCTGGTGTGTGAGGAGCACTAGAGGGACAGGAGGAGCGGAGTGGATGTGCCCCCTGGACAGAGAACTGGACATTGTCTGTGATAATGCATACTGACAGTGAGTTTCCATCCATGCTGTCAACTGTGACTGTTTACCTGTGTTACCTGCCGATGCTGCATGTAATGTCATCAGCCCAGCTGTTGCCAGGTTACAAACACAATACACCGTGTTTTGTTTGTTGCCTGGCAGTCTCTGGGGATTTCAACTTCACCTCTCTTCATGCCTCACTGCCCATTTCAACAGTTTGTCAACTCAATTTTATTTTTTATTTTTACAGATATTTTGACCAAAACAATATAGTCCTCATTTGAGGAATGCTAAAATATTATTCAGCTGTCACAGCTGTCACCGGGAGGTGTGGATATTGCTCAGTTCACACATTTGTGATGCAGTCACACTTGGGCGAAAAAAAAAATTCTGTAAAGATTTTCTATCATTCTCCTGGGGATTTTTTTTCTATTTCAAATCAGCATATTTCTGCTGTGCCAGACCTCTTAAGACTGGGAGCTATCAGCCAGTATATGAAGTCTTTCATGGCATCATTTTAGGTTGTGCTCTCTGGTGCTTGTAATCTTGTAGCCCTCTCCAGATGTACTTTAAACATGCTGGCCATTATTTGAGAAATGGATGCAAAAAATTCAAAGACTTTACTGTTGGGATTTTGTTTCAATACCAATGTCTGCTGGTTGAGAAGTTTGTATAATATTAGACAAGATAACCATGAGAGTTCAAATGTTTTCTGTGCAGGTGCTCCCTCTGCGAGACTGTCGAACGTTTCTTCCCTGCAAGTCATTGCTAAAATAGCTCAGATGTTCTTGTGACAGTGATTGTTGCTTTGTGCAGTAATTACATGGTGATATTTGATCATGGCCAGGAACTGTTTCGGTCATAGTGGCATATTTAAAAGAATATGATAGTGATTGTCATTATACTTCCATAAATCATCATCCTTTGTCAGTACAGCTAAACCTGTGATTTAAAAGCTGTTTAATGTTTGAATATTTAGGGGTAATTTGAGGACTGAAGGCCTGAAGACTGTTTTTTACTTTTCTTAAACCGTTTGAGATCTTAAAAAAGTTGCTGGAAAAGCTGAAGTCTCAGAAGTCACATTAACTACAAATAAATCACTTTTCACTCATCCAAATTCATGAGGGAGACTTTCTGGTATTTTTTTTCTGAGATAAAGTTCTCATTAAGAGATCTACTGCGAGACAAGCAAGTAGGAGCAGCAATTATCTGCCAAATCCACTGACCACGTGTGGCACTAATGTCTGTGCCATAATCACAATAATCACAATAATAATCACAATTACACTATCTTTTGCCATTATTCTTTCATACCAGATACACAGAAATAATCCAGGAAGCACTGTCCATGAATACACATTAATGTGTCTATAGGCCTGCTCTCTGGCCTCTTTGAATTAACGAGGTCTACCGGAGGAGCAGATGCCAACGTCGAGCCTACAGTGAATGAAACCAACTACGGAGCAACACCCATCAACAGCTAATTAACACCAACTGCTCGTCATGTCATGAGAGTCTTTGCATCGGCAGGAGGTGACAACGGTAGGCATTGCAGTGTTATGATGAGAAAGATGCTGATTGGGGCTCCTGCTTCTGATTGTGGCCCTGATGATTGTGAATGGCTGCAGAGACGGCGTAATCAAATGCTTTAGATGAGATCAGCAGTGCTGCTGAAATTGAGGCAGAGAACAAGAAAGGAGGATTATTAATGCAATTACCTAGTATATGTGTAATCATTATCTTTTCAATAGATGGAACTGAAAGAAGTTCATTTTGCCAAGTTAATATAGTTTTTTTAGTTGAACTGCAATGCCCAGATCATCCAGTAGGGGACAGCAGCAGATGTACAGTGTAACGCACGGACCAGTCCATGGACATGGACCAGTGCATTTATGAAAAGTGTCCATAGTGACTTTGCATGTCTCATTGCTACAGACAATGTGTGAAACATCGCAAAAGTGTGATGCCACATAAGATCAATGGCTGCGTAACGACCTTGTCTTGAAAAAACGTGTGAATATCCCTTCAAGTGACAACAGCTCATGTACAAGAAAAACGCTGAAAAGTATAACAAAATGGTTTGGCTAAAATTGGGCATTTTGGACATGAATTTAATGGAAATGTCTTACTAGTTCCCAGTCAGGCAAAAGGAAGAGGGGTGATTGACCTACTTCTTATGGCTTCCTTTAACTTGCCTTCAGCTGCAGACGTGTTAAGTTTGCCAGATTCAGCAAGCGCCTTACTGCTGACACAGCTGCAGCAAAGGAAAGAATTTCACTGTCAATATGTCTGTGACAAAAGAGCCCATCTCAATTCCAGCATTCCCTGGCATCCACTAATAATAGTTTCAGGGTTTGGAGCTTCATTTGGTGTTCGAAGGGGATTGAACTGTGGCACCACAAGGGGGGAGGACAGTATGTCAGCAGCAGTGTGGGAGGGTTATTTTAAAAATAGAGAGACAAGGCATCACGCCCAAATCTCTGATAAAACACTAGGATTAAGAGCTCAAATGGGGGGAACGTGCTGATACGACTGTCTCCGGGGCAATGCCACTGTTTACCCAGCTATTAATATCATATCAGACGCCTAACATTGCCTACCGCAGGGAGACAAATGAGAGACACTGAGTTTGAATGGGTTAAAGAGACAAAAATATCCAGAGTAGGAATTAAATTTAATTAGAGGACACTTAATGGCATGCATCATAACTGGTATGTTACTCTGAGTAAAATGTCAATTGAGAGTGAGGATGGGGTGATGAGGTGCATCCATTTCAGCTCCCCATACTAATGCAGGAAACAGCGCTCAGAGTTGAAAACAAATACAGAATATTCAATATGAAAGATAAATGAGGAATGCACAGCTTGGACAAAGCAGGCAGTACTAGGATCATATTCTTTGATTTCTTAACACCATCCAACCTTCATTACTACATAAGAAACCCCAGAAGACATAGGTGGATGTCTCCACAATCACCCGGATTACTTACAACGTGACAAACACAGCATTGTGAGACTGAAGGGTTGTGTGTCTGACTAGGTGGTCAGCAGCACAGGAGCACCACAGGGGACTGTACTCGCAACCTTCCTATTCACACTGTACACCTTAGACTTCCAGTACAAGTCTGAGTCCTGTCATCTGCAGAAATACTCAGATGAGTCCAGTTGTGGACTGTATCAGTGATGGAGAAGAGACTGAGTACAAAGAACTGGTGGAATGTTTTGTGGCATGGTGTGGGAACCATCGTCTATTCTTGAATGTAAACAAGCCCCAAAAGATTATTGTGCATTTTTTTTGGAGAGCCAGGAGTTTTTCCATCATGGGAGAAGAAATGGAGATGGTGGAGATGAATACATACCTCACTGGTCACCTTAACAGCAGACTGGACTGGAAATACCACACACTTATGTGGCACTTAAAGGATTTTAATGTGTTTTGAACAGTTAGATACAGTAGAAATCTTCATTTTTCACCTTCTTTTAAGGGTGCGATAACAGCCTCCAAAATATTAACATTACATGAACAATATTAATAATATATTGATTCATTCATGTATTATCATTACTAATTAATATATAAACCCAGAGCAAACTCAATCCACCACCTTGCCTAATAGATTGAGAGTTTTACATTTAGCTAAGTCTTGCACTTTTTTTTAAATTTTACCCCAAATGTGTTTTATATTGAGTACGGTCAAATGTTGCAGTTTCTTCGCCAGGCTGTTGTGGAGGTTTCAGAGGCTCTCAGTCTCATTAAATGTGATTCTGCTTCATTTTCCAGGCACAGTTAGTTCCCTCACAAAGCATTCTTGGTCTACCAGTCTTCAACTTGTCCTTCGCTGTTCTTTTTAACAGTAAATTGTCAATTACATCAAAACTGAGAAAATCACTGCCTTGGAACACTATGCTATCTTATTACAGCCACCTCCTGCTTTGTGGAAATAAAATGTTTTTTAGTTTTCATGCTTCTGTTTCGTTGCTTAGATTTACCAGTGGCTACCTACCACTGCTGAATGAACCATCTAAATAATTAAAAACAAAACTGATCCTTGTCCACATTAGTGTTTCTATTCTATGTCAGAAAAGATCTCCAACCACATCACACTAGCCTAAACATAAACTGTATCACATGACTACCCATGCTCCTCTGGAAATGATCTCTGATGCTCTTACACATGCTGGCCTCCTGCGTGTGCTGGCAGTTGCAGTATTATTAAATGTAGAAAGCAGCTCTTAACAAGAACAGCTAATCAGCAGCACTTGCTGTTCGTTGTACATGTTGTTGCTTACGTTGTCATCAAGGGTCATCTGCTTCTGATCCGCTTTTTAAAATGTTTGCATGATTCAGTCCTGGCTTGGTGAATCAGACAACGATCGAATCATGAACGGTTACAGTTTCAAACTTTTTGTTAAGATTATGCCTGGCATTCAAACTGCTCTAGCAAATTTGACATTTGCAAATAAAATATATGTGACCTCCTTGAACTGCAGACACTTTTTCAGTTTGCAGATGCATTAGTTGTAGTTTAGTGTGGACTAACAAAACTGACAGCTTTTAAAAATCGATGTAGCTGAACACATTTACCTCGTGATACGCTCTGCTGGGTGAGGATATCTAATTCTCTGTTTGCCTAACATATCTCATGTGACATATTACTCGAGGAGCGGAAACCGAGGCGCCTTAATGAAGGCGTAAAAAATGACAAGGAGACAAACAGCGAGCTCTGATCAAATCTGTCCATCCATCCTTTCTTCTGATGTTCCAACCAAAATGACATTTTCTCCATCAAACAGGAAAACTGGCTGTTACTTCTTGGTTTGAATATCAACTAAAAGCTAAATAAGTTGTAAACTGTCAGTAAAAGTTATAGAAAAACATCAGTACACTAGTTTTACTTTATGCCTTTGTCTTCTTTAATTGCTGTTATTTGTGTAATCTGCCATCTAAAATCCATTGTTTTCATATTGACACTTTATGCTCCATTTGACATCTTCCAGATTGTTCTTTTAAGTTACTTTAACATTATATTGTTTCCAATAATTATATCTTCTACCTGCTACAATAATCGTTCTCTTTGTTAAATTTGAATCCAGTATTTTGCAAAGTATTTTACAGTCATGAGCCTGCAAGTCAGTGGTCGTGTAATGTTCGAAATGACCTGTTTTGGCTCTGGTGTTCATGCACCTGTCCCAAATATCTGCAAAAAAAACAAACATATCAGTTCTGTATGTGCACGTTGCATTTGTGACCCCCCCCCCCCCCCCCCCCCCCCCCCAAAAAAAAAAACAAAAACAAAATGATTAGAGAGAAATAATGAGCTTTTCAGCTTTAATTAATAAAAATAATAGATCTCTAAGAAAAACATCTGCATGATTTCACACATCTCAAAGTCACGTATATGTCTATATTTACACACTCAGCTATGATAGTATCTGTTCTTTTATCAGAAATTGGTATGAGCTGCCACTTAACTAACAAGACAGCTCAGTTAATGCACAGTAAAGAACAGGTTATTGGTTTTTCTAAGTCCTTTTGATTAAAGGTGTCAGTCAGCACACACACACACACACACACACACGCGTAGAGCGACACACTCATGTACAGCTGTGGTGTGTGTGATCGTGCCAGTGCATTCTGTTCTCTCCACACAGATCAAACGTTGGCAGAAGCGTCGGGACCCCAGGACGGTGACCAACTTCATGTCATATTTCCTCACCCCCCTCTGCCCCCTCTGACTCTCCCTCGCTCTTTTCTATCCATTGTTACACTTTCCACCCTGCATTTTATTTTTATTATGTTCATAATATTTTCCACCATTTGCACTTTTCTACACTAAAGTGCACGAGTGCAAACAACTATTGTGCTGAGATATCAGCGGATGTGCTGAGGTCAGCTGGCCAGCACAGGCGAAGACTATCCCTTTGGCACAGCTGTTTCTCTGTTACCATGCAATTACTGTCACATAACTACATCTCACGTCACTGACCATCAAATTCCAACATTGAAAAAGTGTGACATTAAGGGTTCTAAATTTCTAGGAGCTACGTAGAGCTACGTATGTACATCTTGTCTTAATCTTTCCTGACATGCTCTGTTTTTTTACCGTTCTGTCCCTTCTGTCATCCTTCTTGCCTCTCCCTAACATCCCCTTTTCTTCTGTTGTCCTTTCCTTTCACCCTCTCTGGGCCTCCTGGGACATTGAGCGCCCCAGATCTCTGGGTGCTTTGGCAAACTCCATAAGAGTGGGCTTGACAGGAGGGAGGTCCCTGGTGATCTCGTCCACGGTCCTCTTGCTGGGACAGACCCCATGTGGCTCTGGGAAGGGCTGCAAGTCCTGCTCCGTGTGCGGGGCTCCGCGTCCCAGTCTGACTCCCAGCTCTGCAGGGGTGAAGATGGGCAAGGGCAGGGTGTTTCTCTTTGGTAGCAGCTGGTGCTCCCTCACCCCTCTTTCCACGGTGCCCACTCTGAAGACACCAGAGGGGCAGGACTGTATCAGAGAGCGGGCCTGCCACTGCCGGGACAGAGTCTCCCGTCGGGAGTCATCATTCATGTTCATGGTCTGTCTGTGGGCACGAGAGAAAATCTGCTGTTAAAAACTAAAGTATGTGGGCATCCACTCTCGTATAAAGTCATTTTAGGAAGAATTTCAGATCAGGTTCACAAGTACTCTCTTACCTGTCCTGAGGTTGAGTCTTGAGACCAACACTATACCAGTCAGCGCTGTAGCTCTCCTTCTGAACCTTGTTCTCCTCCAAGACGCTGCAGGTCAGCTGAGCACCCACCACCACACCGTTACTCTTCTCCAGCACACTACAGACAGGCATTTTTCTGCTGTGCGGAAATCTATCCGCGACTGGGTCTCGCCGATCAGCTGTATCGGTTGCTCTCATGTCTGAGATGTGGTTGTTTGTCTACAGAAACAGTGATGCTTCAGCTGGCTGTATCTCCTGGCCGCTAAGGTCCCCGTCTCTCTTTGTGATGTGGGTTAGTCCCTGTCTGTGACTTTTATAGTTGTGTTGTTGCTATTTCTGATTCATGTTGTCATTCTACAATCGGCGTGTGCTGATATCTGACACCGAGTCCACCGTGTCTCATTCCCGGACAGCTGGAAGTCCATCTGAGCAGGGGTCGAGAGTAATTGGGCCGAAAATCCCCAGATTCTCACCTTGTATACCTCGCTCATCTCTGTAAGCACTGAGCCCGACACTTTCCACTTCATCTGTTATCACAGAAGGGACCGTTTTAAAGTCTGTTGTTGGAGTTTACATAAGCATCCAGTCAGACACATACAACAGGTCCACTATCAGGATAGGGATCTAAAGAAGATTTGCGTTTAGATCACAGCACAGCACGTGACACATTATTAAACTCCGGGTTTGTGTTTACCATTCCTTATCTAATCCTTATACATCCATTATCTATATTATATTCCACTACATCACAGTGTTAATATCATTTATAAAAATGTTTAAACAGCCTGGCCTCATCAAAAAACATCAAACCCCCCTCATCAGAGGACAGTGAGAGGTCCGTCTCCCCTGATTCATTACCTCGGTGACAGAGGGCCACGCAAGCCGTAATCAACTCAGGTTACAGACTGTGAAACATCCACACACACAGACTCACCTCTGCCAGTTATCTGCTGGTGTGATGTTACTACCAGTCCCCGTCTCTGACTCATTCATCCACATAGGGTACTGATATCATCACAAGACATATATCACTTACCACACACACAGCATAAAACCCGATCGACCCAATGACAAGACACCTGCTTAGTCAATGAACAACAGATAACAATGGGCCTGACTGTTTTACATGGTTTTGCCTAATCAATACATCTTTCCTTCGTTTTGTTCAGTGAGTTCATTACTGCCATTCCTTTCATTGTATTGTTCTTATCTTGCACTTTAAGGCAGCAGTTGAACGCCTTTTTCTCTTCACCTGTCTAACACAACAGTATTTCACCTTTCAGTTTGCAACGTTTCAGCAGGTTGACAATAAAATATTGCCAAGTGTCACACACATAAATGAGAGCAGGGGCACTGTAGGCATCCCTGATGTCATATGTTCAGTCATGTTATGACACTATGGCAACCCTGAATGTCATTTCAGAAGCCCAGTAAGTCACTGGACAAGGTCCTTCCTTGTTGAGATCATTTCTTTTGGCAGAGGATGAAAGTTTTCGAAACACTGAGTATTTTCCGTATCCCTGCGTTCAGTGTAACCAAGAATATCAGCAGATTTTCATAGGAAATCCCCAAAATTAGAAATGTTAACTTATTCACTTAGGGAAATTTTCCGTTGTTGCATATCTCTAAGTAGGAAAGTTATGGGAACTTTTACACTTTTGGTTTTTGGTGTGACCTCGTGGAAGAATAACTGCATCTACACATTTCTAGTAGTTGCTGCCAATGGCAACATGACATGTAGCTGCAGGGTGCATAGGTAAGCTGTCTTTGGTCACTTCCATTTCCCATTCAATGTTTCAGTTATTGTCTGAATTGGTTTATTGTTATTTTTAACTCATCACCAAACCCTTTACTCTTTGTCAAAAACCACCAAACCTCCCTTTGAGTGTAGCAGCTGTTGCAGCAACTCTAGAGGAGACACACCTGACCTCATGACTTTTGCCCCATAACCCCACCCCTACCACCCTCTGATCACTTGATCCCCACTGACCCTTTGGTGCCTCCACTTAAAAATGTCATGTGCAAAAAATAGATCCCTGTGCAATGTTTTAGCATATTCAGAGTTTCATTAAAAATGTATAAACAAATTTCTATGTGTTGCTGAAAAGGGTACTAAACTCTAAAACTTTAAAATTATTTCAAAATCCTTTGTTTCTTTGCTTCTGAAGAAACTATAAATATCGAAATCAAATAAAACTAAAAGCTTAAACTATGTAGGTAGTCCTATAAATAAATATCTTTTTTTTTTACTGATATCTACAAATTGTTTATGTGTCTTGGAATTTAACATCAAATAAGCCTTAAAAAGCAAATTCACAGAAGCTGAAAAGCAAGAAACCTGCCTCTCTTGCATCAGATCTACAGTATACAGTTTCAATGTGGGTTCATACTTCAAAAAGCACATTATACTGTGCACACACATACTTACAAAGGTACAATAATAAATAAAAATGAAAATAGCATTTTTTTTCCATCTGAGTCCCGTTTGTCCCAAACAATCTTCCACTCATACATCTGGTCCTTATTTTCACAGTCCTGTAAGAGGAATTTAAACTGACAACTGGAGACCGTCACAGAAATAAATGGTATTGGTGTTAGTTTTGGTAGAAGATCTAAACCTGCACAGACGTCTGATTGAAGAGGTGAGAACGTCTTGCAGGTCTGTGGTAGAAGGGACCAAGGACTTTGTAATACAGTTTGTTTCTGTGGTTTTGTTTGTTAGATAGGCCCAGGCAGCAGTTCCAGATTTTTAAATAAATATCAGAATTTTAAGCTAAAATATTGATGTTGAGATCACAGTAAAAAATAATTAAAAAAAAGCAAACAATTAAAATAATACACGTAATACACACATAGAATATGTCAGTTCAAAGGAGAATGGAAATAATTTACACTTTAAAACAACCCTAGGTCTCTTATTAGACGGTAAGTAACGTAAACTTTTTCAGGGGTAAAATGAAATGAATCGAAGTAGTTTTGAGTAAGATCAAAATATGTGTTTGCTCCAAAATGGCATTTAATTGGGGTAATTGACCCACATCAAAATAACATACTATATTAGCCCTCTAAAAGGCTGAAGTGATTTTAACTTTCTAAGTGTACAGAAAGTGTATAAAAAGGGTTTTTCAGTGCAGGCATCTCCTCCCAGTGACCATCCAGGCATCGTGTTATAAGTCAAAAGGCACATAAACTGGTGAGGTTTCGTCCTTTTCTTCAATAAAACTTGAATGTGATTGATTGTGTTGATTTCAGTTAACTGTTTGCAAGTTTAATATAAAATGCAGCCTTTTGCTTTTTCTGTTTGTGGACTGTATAAATGTTTATTGATATACCAACTCTGAGTAAAGCATCTGGTGCCACTGCTGAAGTAATCATATTGAACATCATTGCTTAATGAAAAATCAACTGTTACCTGTGACATAATGTATTTTAATATTAAATCCCAATCAGGCAATAAATCTAAAAGCTTAGTGTTTAAAAAAGCCACCAAAACTAAACAATCCGTCCGTCCATCCGTCCGTCCGTCCGTCCGTCCGTCCATGTGGTTCTGCCGGAGTCTACCCAGCTCCCTTCAACTGAGAGGCAGCAGTACAACCTGGGCAGGTGCCTCCGGTAACATGTAAGAAAACTCATTTATTTATCTATTTATTTATTTTGAATCGGAGCCCACAGGTGGAAGCCGGCGTGGAGGTGGGATTGACATTAGAGGAGTAACAGCAAGCTTGTTAGTTGAGAATTTCGAAGGCATCTAGGAACACATCCTTCTGGTTCCTTATAAAGGTCTAAGAACAAATACCTGGAATGAACCATTCAGAGGGGTAAATGTAAACAGACATTGTCTGCCTGAAATAACTCCTGAGGGGTGGTTTCATTTTCTTTAGGAATTTGCTGGTACATTTGGAAAATTCATTGTCCAGGCCCAAACCTAGATACTACCATGTTTATCAGATAGGAGGAATTTCTTATGCTGGAATGCAAGGTTGTTTTTTCTTTCTCTACATATGACACTTCTCCTTTAAACTGCTGATGGCAGCAATGTTCGTCTCGGAGAATTGTTATTCTCAAAAATATCCATTTGTCAAGCCATAATGCACTTATGCACAAAATGGTTTTATTTTAGGCAAAAATCCCTGCCAATGGGGTAAGAAAAATGTTCTTGACTAGTACTCTTAAAACTAACAAAACAGTCTTCAAATTGTCTTAATAATAATAATAATAATAATACATTTTATTTGTAATGCACTTTTCATTAGAAGAAATCTCAAAGTGCCGCAAAAAATAAGACTATATAAAAGAAATAATACACGGTATACACACATAAAAAGGAATCTTAAAGGAAACCTGGGAATTACGGAAGATTAAAGGCCTCTTTAAAAAGAAAAGAAAAACCAGGCTATTTTAAAAACTTTCTTAGAGATTAGTTTTTGCAGTGATAAGTTTTTAACTCATGATGTTTTAGTGACCTAAAATGAATAAAGAAAGGGAAAAAAAATGAAAGTGATGCTTAAACGACACTTTTAATTTGTAGTCTTTGTCATTATTCATGTGCCCACGAGCTAAAACAGCAGGACATCAGGTGGCCTTCACCTCTCAATGTTTTCATGTGAGTCACACTTTACTAACAAAGCCGGGGCTCTGGAGTGTCTGTAAAGGTGAGTAGTGAAGAGGTGAAACCTGTCACAGACGTCAGCGCCCCACCGGCTTCGTCCTTCCACCCGCACACGTCCGAGCTCAGCCAGGAAGAACTTTGTGTTTCATAACAACGCTGCCACAGCTGCTGCAGAGTGACATTTAAATGAGCTGTCAACGGGAAAGGAAAGAAAGTGAGAGGGAGGAGGAGGGCATCGCCGGAGAAAACTCGGGCCAGGAAAGATACTGCGGGAGTACAAGCATGATTTTGTTGTGAGGAATGAGTTTGGGAGGACAGCAAGTAGCCTCCTACACAGGTTATCCTGACACAAAGTGCTGGCTTAACAGAAAAAAGACTTTGAAGAAAGTTTCTCCTTATTTCTGCACACCGTCTCTAACTTGACTCCAGCAGTATGTGTCTGTCGAGATGGTGCCTTGTTCAAACAAGCGAGTGTGTCTCTTACATAACAACAACAACGAGCAGCTGATCACAAAAACACCACTGTCACCATGCATCCAGCACCCCGGCCTGGTCCCTCTGGGATGACCAGGCGCCGGACAGGCTGCACCAGATCAGAGCCAGCCATATGTGCTCATCAAGATGGGTCATGTGAGGGCGCAGCAGGCTGAAGAGGACTCTTGTCATCGGTTTCACAGGAATGCTGCTCCCATGTTGCTCAGAACTGACCTTAAATTGCTTCAGAAGTGCGTAAATTGATGAAAATCCTTTATTTATTGTCAACTCCGTAACTTGACTGGAATCAACTGCACTGGGGGAGTCTTACCAGCATGTGATCTTGTACACAATATGCTTTTGGCAGAACCTTTATTTCACTCTAAACACATACTCAGACTGCCACATTCATTTGGAAATTTTTCACATTTTCCATAATTTGCTGGAAGGGAAACCACCCTCACGTACATTGCCTGAAAGTCATCTCATTCCCACACAGAACCAATCTAAAATGTTCAACATACAATGCCGACTACACAACATTTTCATTTGCAATTCTCCAACCAAATTTAAAGCCAAGTGTAGACTTCTAAAAAGTAAGAATAAAGATTATATGTTTCTGGAAAAAGAAATGACATCAGAGTAGTGGACTATTTATTCGGTGATGGTACTGATCATGTGATTGAATGAAGTAAGTGCTGATAATCACAGGACAAAATATCAAGGCGCTCTGCTGAAAAGAACATCTCTACCCTGAAGGTTCTCCAGAAATCAAACAATGAACAGGCTCAAAACTCTGGTAGACAGAAAGACACACACTCAGTAAACACATCTTCAAGCTCCACGGAAAATCTGAGAAAACAGAAAAGACTCAAGCTGTGCAGTTGGGGGTAGAGGGCAGAAAATGTTGAGCTTAAATTGCAGCATTATGTCTGTGTGTGAGGACACAGACGCCAGAAGGCACTCAGGGTTGACGACTACTGCCCCCTGCCTTCCGTCTGCCAGTACTGCAGCCAGAAGGTCTTAGGATCAGTCACTGACGGTGTCATCATCTCTCTCGCTCCCATCTTCTTCTCCTCCACCTCCGTTCATGGCCTCTACCCTGGCCAGCAGCAGAGGCAGGTTGATGGCCAGGCCGCCTGGCATCTCGTCATCAGAGTCTTCCTTTGGAGGATAGAAGCGCCTTGCCTTTGCCAAAAAATCCTCACCTATATCGAGGTATAGTAGACGATCCTGCCAGGAGGTAAAGAAGAGAGGAGAAGCTGGTTGAAGCAGGGAAGCTATATTTGAATACATTTGGAATAGTGGTGTTAATGGTGTCCTAACTAATGTCTTGTCTTGTCTTGGGTCTTACACTGTATGTTTGAAATCACTTCAATTACACAGATCGGTGCGTCCATTCTTATTTATAAAACTACTGGGTTGAACTACTTTGTCATATAAGCTACACCCTCACCTAAATGAACTACAATTAAATAATTGTGGCTGTAAAGTTCATGTAAATTAAATACTATTTTAAATTAGTGATTGGGTAAGACAGTGTTCTCAATCGTGTCCTTCAGAAACCAAATTTGACATCTAAAATGTTCCTCCAGTGTACTTCACAGACTTCCAGGCTACTGCAGTCTTTCCCCTCACCAGGATGAACAGATATCTCTCTGGTGGTGGCTCTCTGCTACAGAAGATGGAGGTCTCAGTGTGCAACGTGTGGAGCATGGCACGTGCTGCTGGAGCATTACGCATGCGGTCATGTGAGCCACCAGAAGACACCGTCAGCAGGGAGTCTGCCTCAGCCATGAAGCCTAAAAAAGGGAAAATCAATAACTTCCTTTGACAAAAAGCCACCGTGTGCTGTTTACAGTGTGTCTTGTCTATCATCTCTGCATGTTTTACCTAAGTTTTCCAGGATTGTCTTCCATTTCTCTCGGACTTCTCGGCGTACATCTCGCATGGCCTCAATGTCAACACTTAAACGACGATAGCCCTACGCAAGAAAAGGGTTAAACAAAATGACTTTTCTTTTCATTTTTGCCCAGCTAACCTACAGCTTTTCTTGTCTCTCTCTCTTTTAACACTTCACAACTCACAACAACATTTCCGCCCTTTACTTGGCGTCAGATGTCAGTATAATTATATCACAAAGCGTAAAAGTGAACTCTGAGCCGGCCTCTCCCTAATGTACCGTGGATCCCATGCGGGTCTTGTTCCTGGCCTGCAGCAGGGAGTAAAGTGTCCGGTCATCTTCTCTCTCCGAGTGGCTGGGGTCTCCCGGCTCACTCCACAGATTGGTCTCCTCATCTCTTCGCTTCTGGACTTCCCTCGTAAAATAGTCCAGTGGATCTGAACTGTGTGATCAACCAACGCAGTAAATGCAGTGATTACAAACGGGCACACATTTTCTGTGTCTTGAGTGGAGCTTTGCAATTGATTATTCGCCAATATCTACAAAGACTGAAAACATTTCACTCTCAGGACATGATCTTACCTTACTAAAGGCTGCTTTTCATCTTCTTCTTCCTCCTCTTCAGCATAGCAGCAGCAGCACTGAAAGCAGAACTTCCAAAAGGCAGAACCCATCTGTTAAGAACAGAGCCAGCTGCTGGCAGCTGTTCGCGCAATGTCAGGTAATCCAGGTGGAAGTTGTGTTTGACTTCTTGGAAATATTGGAGCACCGTCGTTGCTTCTTCAGGCAACTTGAGTCCAGAGATGATTCAGCGTCCCCTGTGGCTTCTCCAAAGAGTTTCTTTTATAAAGGGGAATGGATTCCGAGCCAAAGTTTCTGGAAATACAAACGGCAAAGTAAGAAAAGTCAACTGTCACAACATTCATGTAATCCACTTGCTTGAATCTGACTAATCTGTGTTAATGTTCAGATAAAGTAAAAAAGTCCAGAATATTAAATTAAATTTAAAAAAAAAAAAAAAACAACCTAATTTTCAGTTTCCCATTTTCCAATATCTTTCCACAGCTCCAAATCCAGTCGAGGTTTGTCCCCGGATCATTGGCCAGACTGGTCCTGTCTGGACAGAGCAGCTGAGGCAGAAGCACTGGTGCTGCTCACCAGCCTTACGTGGAGGACAATAAGAGCACTGAGATGCTCCCACTCTCATCATTAAATAATAAAAAAAGGGGAAAAAAACACACACACAAACAAAAACAGATATTCACACACTCGCAGCCTCAGAAGACAGTCACAGCACTATCATGTGAGCCGCTCCATGTCCCGTCCTGAGCATTGTGTTTTGCCCCGAGGACAACACATCTCCTCCAGAGCGGCAGGTCTAATTACATGTGCTGAATCAAATCTACCACAGCTGTTTTGATTAAAAGATACATGTTGTGGAGTTCCTGTGATAACAGCAGCATGAGCCGGTCTTTGACGCATTCGAAAGGAAATCTCTCGACTGGCTGTTTGTAAAAGACAAGTCTTCGTGTCCTTTTTTAAACAGAGATCACATTGAACTTTGATAAATCATCGTGAACATTGTGTTGCTATGGGACAGCATGCCGCGGAGAGTGAGTGGGCCTCCAGCATTCACTGCAGCTCTACAGGGATGGGATAGGAGCTTTATGCAACAGTAAGCTGCAATGCATGAGGTCCCACATGATACAAACACCCTCATGATGCAGCTCTGGAAAATAAACATGTAGACACCACTTAGACTTTTATTTGTATTAATTAGGACAGAGCAGGATTTGGACCAGTGACTGCTCATAAACTGGGATAACAAATAAATCTCTTAAACTGAATTGAAGAGCTCCCGCAGTCTTTTCAACCTTTTGACTGGGAAGATATGGAAAATACAAGAGAAAGAAAATGCAGATGTTTAAATGCTTTTTTGGGAACGGTGCAAGCCAGACTTGGACCGCCACGATCCCCGATCCCTCAGACAAAGACCATCATTGATAAACAGCTAATATAAACTCACAGATGAAGGATTATTGTGGGAAAACTTTTTCAAGCACTACAAGCTACAGCAACAAATGGCATTTAATCTTGTCCAGAGGACGAGTCGGCATCTCTGTGGCGCCTGAGATAGACCAACAGCATTCCAGATAAATGCAGACCAAAAGAACGACTTTGGATGACATAAAATACCTTCCAGATCATATCTGCTCCTGACGCATCCATGCATTTCCCAACAAGACGATGCAGATGCAAAGCCACATCAGCTTATAAAAGGTTTGCTGGGTTTGCACATAATGACTGGGTGTTTTTTTCAAGGGCCGTCTCTTCCGGACGTGATTATTACAGTATTTTCGACATGAGAAAATGTAATTTATTTACTGGTAATGGTGTGTACAAACAATATAAGGTAGTTAAAAAAAAAAAACTTGGATATAAAAAAAATCTCTTACCCATCCTTTAACATAAACAGCCAACATTGGGAATGTTCAACCCGTAAAAGGGAAAATGTAAAAATTCCATCAAGTTTTAGATAAAACTATCACACAGAATGCAAAAAGGTCGAAAGGAAAATACAATGACAGGTTTTTTTCTTTTTCTGTGCTTCGTAAGTTTACTGATAAAAAATAAAATAAAACAAAAACATCTGTGGACGGACGTCAGAAGAGCAGCCAATTTAAAACGGCTCAAGAATTTTACAGATACAAGTTGTTAGCGGAAGAAAAAATAAAATAAAAATCGCCCCCAACAAAGCTGGTTACGAAAGCTGTTTACAATCACATACTCGCCAAAGGGAGTGGTTATGGAGTACTGACCGTTTCATTGTTCTGACACTGTAGGACAAGAAAATAAACAATGATCTTCCTTGCAATACTGTTGCATGTGCTCTGTAACATCAGATATCAGGGCGTCTTTGACTTGGCCTTGAGGTGCCCAAACATTTGCACGCTGGTGTATTTGTAAGAGTTAAAGAGAAACTGAAACGCAGTCATAAGTTCCTATATTTTATTAGACGTAAGACACTGGTTAAGACTCAGTAAAAAAACGGCTGGTCAGTTGTGATGGATTTAAATGAGTCGATGAGTTTCCACAGTAAGTCAGGCTTCTTCCACGATTAGTACGCCTTTGGAAAGTTACCAAGCAGAGATTAAACACAAAATTAATGCAGAACAAAAAGACAAGGCTGACATGTTACGTTACAGTGATAAAGGCACCATTTTCATATTTTCATCTGATATTCCTTCTTTGCATTAAAGTAGCTTAAAAAAAAAAAAAAAAACTGTGATTACAACATTTGTAAATATGATTCCTCAGGACTGTGTGGATGTCACATTTAAATCCAAATACGGTGCTTTATTTAGAATAACCGAAGCTGTTTTTGAGCCCAAGTTTAGAGCAGAACAACCAACCTCTGTCTCTGGTTGGAGTCATTAAGTGAAACCGAAGCTCAAACCTCAGCTTTCAGCCACAGATCCTGAGGAACAACATCAACACTGAAGCTGGAAACTAAATATTGCTTCATTGTGTAAGAAATTGAAGAAAACTTTCACTCAGTGCCACAGCTTAGGGCTTGGAAGAAGATCAGTAGAAAAGACAACGGTAATCATTGTTTGAACAGTGATGAACTTTTTTTGTTTGTTTTTGTTGTTTTAAATGACAAGGACACTTGATTTTATTGGCACAAACGATGGCTTCAGGGAGTACACAGCATGCTAATTTATCACGATGATCGTTTCAATTTGTCTCCGACCAGAGTCTTGGTTTTACCTCCTGGCTGATCCCAAAGTGCAAAATCACAAAAACATCAGTAATAGTTCCCTAAACGTCACCCGACAGATTTTCCCACAGTGGACGAGGAGATTTTAATCGCAGCCAGGATGTTTTGTTTTTTTTTTAAACTGTTGGATTAGCGGCTTCCCCCCTCTAGAGGTGAGCGTCGCCCTCGTCCATCACAGCGCAGGAATCGAGAACAAACTGTGTGGAAACAGCTGTTACCTCTTTTAAATCTTGCGTTTGTTGAAATTATGGAAGTGTATGCAAGTGGGATTTTTAAAATGAAGAAAGAAAAAAAACAAAAAAAAGCAGCAAATCAGTCATGAACAACATGTGCATTGAAAATAAGGCTCAGCTGTTTTCAGTCGTGCCATTGCAACAGTTCTCGCTTTGATCCTTATTTCAGTAAAGTGTAGCCCAACTGGATAAAGTTCTCATCGCAGATGAGGAAAAACAACAAACAAAACAAAAACAAACAGTCTTTTCCAATCAAGTTACTCTTGTCTCATCTGACTGAAATATGGTAAACGTGTCACATTTCCTATGCTGAGAAACGTCTTTTCAGTTTCAGAGGCATGATCCTTCAGCTCACAGGGTGTTGCTTCACCTGTTTGAAGAAAAAAAACAAAAGAAAAAAGGAGTAGATTCATCTCCCCGGTTCGTCTGCGCTGCTTTAAGTGTGGTGGTGGGAGCAGTGCGAAGGCCGCAGGTCGGCAATGCGTTGGCGTAGATGCGACATGAACTCGAACATGGTGGCGGCGAGGCTCTGGTGGATGAGGTAGCGGGGCAGACGGCCCTAAACACACATAAAAAGTGTTAACAGTTCTCTGTTTTCTACTACACTTTAGGTTGTTTTAACTCCATTTTTCTTGCTGAGGCCAAGTACACGTTAATGCATTTTCACCTAAAAATGGTTCGGTTTGTCCAAACTTATGCAAAGTCAACCCTCAGCAACTGAAAGATTTGCCGCAGTTTGTGAACGACAACTGTTAAGGTCTAACGTGGACAGAAAGAGCTGAAAGCGTTTGTAAACGACGACACAGTTGCAACGATTCACTTCATTTTCTCTTCTTGAGGCTTCATCCCTGCCTTCATCCCTCGACCCCCACCAGACAACCACCAGACAACCACACAGCCCAGTAGGTGGGAAGGCAACACCCTTCAGATAACAGACACACCTTCACAGAGGCGTAAACAAATACAACATTATTGCCCTTCTTATCAGCCGTCTTTAATTTAATAGCACTGCAACTGCCTACATGCATAGGAGGAAAGACATTAAGAGCTTTATGTATGAATCTGCAGCAAGTGTTATTTCCAGTTGTTTTTAGCCCATTTTTTGCCCGTGCCTAGAACTGCTACCAGGAGCAAAAACAATTCTGGTCATCGCTTCAGCCGACTGCTCTGGGCAAGCCGCCTTTCAAAGCTCACACAGCCTTTGAGCATCCCGCTGCTCCTTATCAAAGTTTAGTGGTCCTAAATATAGGCCAAGAAAACCCTATTTTACCAAGTGCGATTGCATGTTCCTACCTTCAAGTCTGTGTTGAGGACCCAGATGAAGGTGCACACAGTCGGATTGCTGCTAGATTTGAGGACCACGAATCCTCCTGGGCCATTTTCTCCCCTGGTAGACACAAAAACAAGACAGTAGGACAAAGAAGTACACCTGGTGCAACTGCACTTCATCAAAATGATGTCGTAATTTACTGAAATGACGACATGGTCTGACCTGACATAGCGCCCACTTGGGGGTTTGGAGTCGTGGTTGGTTGCCATGCCAGCAGACAGGTAACAGTCTCGTTTGCGCTCTACTCGTCGAACATTAACAAAGTCCCTGAAGGGAGGAAAAAAAATCCATCAGTAAATCAATTTACTCTGTTTCAGACTTGAAGTCCTGATAAAGACAAGACCGGGAGAAAAAAAAGATAAGAGCAAGAAAAAAACCACTCGTTGAAGCCAGAGGGGCTGCGTGTATGCACCTCGCAGACACAACTCCCCCAGCTGCACCAGACGAGACATCATATGACACCATTGTGTTGTCGTCGACCCTCTGAAGGATCTGAGGAGAAGGCAGGGAGCAGTATTAGGCTTCAACGGCGCGAAGCTCCGCCGTGACAGATGTTCAATGGGGGGCAGAAAGAGCCATTACCTGGCAGGTGGAAACCGTTCTGTTCCACTGAACCATCTTCTCTGCCTGCAGGATCACCTCCTGGTACACGAGCTCAGCAGAGCACTGCATTAAAGCCTGAACACAACAAAAACACGGCCGTAAACCAATATCGAAAGTCCAAATCAGCCCCGAAGAGAGAAGAGTAGGAAAAAGAGCGGACATATCTTTAATGCATCTTTTATGCCAATCAGTCAGAGCTGACTTTATGAGAACCAAAGTTGTTATTTTTTCTTCCTGTGATACTTACTCATGAATGTGCAATTCAATAACCTAATTTCAACTTCCATGCCTTTTTTCAACAGTAGATCATGTCATGACCATTGTCCTGTTGAAATCCCCGTCTTTATTATTTAGTTCCACCTTCAACAACAGACATGTTGTTCAAAAGACAGAATGGACTCTCGGACAACTGCTAACACGCCACCGTGTAATCAAACTATGTTGAGCGGCTTTAATCGCCGTGGCTTTGGCCTCATTAAGTTTATGTACTTATGTATGTAATCATTTAAATACTTACAAAAATGCCTTGAAAAATGATAAACAGAGAAAATTTGCTTCAATACACACAATACATTTGGTTTGAGTATAAAATATATATGCTTTGTGTGTGTATTTAAAGCTTTTTTCACACAGGAGCGGTGGGATGATGTCGTGTCTCTGCAGCAGTGTGTTTACGCTCAGCTGCTTGACAATGCATGGTAATCCTGCCACCATTGTTTTTTTAGTACCTTTTATACCATCCAAGTTCTTCTTTAGGGTGAGAAGCTGCACAGGAAGCATGAATCTATCTATTTATTTATGTATCCATCGCTCTCAGCAGGTACTTTCATGTCCATGTGCACAAAAAAAAAAAAAAAAAAAAAAAGGTTTCTGTGAACTAAACCGTCTTTGACAGAAACTAGAGGCTCAACCTAAAACACAACCGAGCACATTCAGCAGTTCTTCTATCTGGCACCAAAAAGGTCTGAAAAATGCTTAAAAGTGCAGCAGATAATGCCTGTGGTTAGACGCGCGCAGCATGGATGTTTGAACAACACTGTCAGTCACTTATTTAATGATGCAGTCTGTTGAAATCCTCTGGAAAGCTGATCGTTGCAGTGTGTTAATCATTTAATAAAACTACAGACTTGGCGTGAAAACACATAAACGGGACAATGGCAGCTGCTGTTAGGCTCCTGTTGCATCTTTGCACAGGAAAACATCAAATTTCTTGTAATTAGACACGAAGCCACACCTTTTGTTTTCTTCCTTGATCATACTAATGTGTTAAATTGCCTACAGTTTCAAACTGTGAAGAAATAAATAAAAACGCGTTATGCTTGCAGATCACTTGAATAACCTAATCGTATACAGGCTATTTAAACACAGGAGAACCGTGTCTGGAAGAAACATTGGAGGCCGTTCAAGAGACACAGTTATGAAGTTCCTGGAAAAAGCTTCCAGTCACAGTCCATCCTCTGAACACGTATGGAAACACGCCAAAGGAACTCCAGTATGACATGTCTGGAGTTCTCAGAAGGCTTGATGCGATCCAATTTCATTTATCTGCCGCATTCATCTCAATCTGCTCCCCGCCATCCCCCACTGGGGTTGTTTAAATGCTCACTGGCCCATCAGCTGCACTTGTACTTGATTCAGCAATATTGTTATAAAGAATTGACTCTTTACTCAGACAGCAGTGAAAAACAGAGTTCAGAGGGAAGTCGGTCTAAATCAGAAAGATGGAAGTCAACATTCTAGAAAAAAAAATAAATCCAAACTGAAAAACGAAAACTTCCATCTGTGGCAAGTCTGAACGTGAGTGCGTCATGCTTTAAGTTTCACACGACTGTACCTTAAGAATAAAAGTCTTTCCGTGGTAGGGAATCTCCAGAGTGTAGACAGAGTCTCCCATGTCCTGCCGCAAAGAAACATTATTTAAAAACTGAAAGAGATCGTTCGGGTGTTTCAGCATAAAAAAAAACAAAACAAAGAAATGAGGATTTTCTGTGTATCATTTCATATATCAGCCATTAAAGGGGATTTTGAAGCACTGCTAGAGAAAGCACAACTTATAAACTAGATTTACCAATATGCACAAAAACATTTAAGCTCCAGCGGCTGCGTAGACGACATGTCAAATGTCACCGCAACGCGTCACCCGGGACAATGTTGTCCTGTTAAAGTCATTTTAATGTTGTGATAGAAGGTCTTTAAAACTTGTGATGTGTAGACAGCGCGTGAAACCAGACAATAAGTTGAGGAAACAAAAACAAAGAGGCTGAAAAACAGCGTTGTTCCCCGTGTCCAGTTGCAACATCCAACACCGTCAGTGTCCCCGTGCTTCTGCTTTCATCTCAGTTTCCTTCAGTACATAAGAATACTAATATGCATTGAAAAGTATATACACTTATCAAATATAGGATTATTTCCTTAAAGAAAAAAAAAAGTGGTCAGGTTCTGGATAAGAATCATAAGTGAAACTTTCTCCATTAGGAAAAACGCTGCATCACCAGAACTTTTATCTTATAACAGTTGAATTAAATCGACTGACAAAAAGTCTTTTATAACTTTCAAATGCGTCCGATTGCAACCACCGTGAATGTTAGGAATGAAGAGTTAAACTGGCCTTTTCCCAGTACCGGTACCAGCCTGGTCTACTCACAACCCCTGGGTCCTACCAGGTGCAGCAGCGGACCGCTTCAGATCCGTTCCAGCAGGACCTCACCGCACTGCGCGATGTGTCGAGTCTGCAGCACTTTGGCATTGAGCCACAGCTGAACCGCGTCGATTTACACAATTTTATTGGGATCCCAGCCGCTCTACCAGCTGAAGAGTCCTCGGGCCGCAGGACACCGACGCTCAAGTCCACATGGTTTTTACAGACAATTCCAGATGGAAGAAGACGAGGCGAGATGTTCGTCTTTAACTGTGCAGAACACGGCGCCATTCTGAAACCACGACCTTTTATTCCCTTTGTGTTCATGTTCATAGCTGCTTCTTCTTCTTTTTTTTTTAAATTATTCTTTACGCGTCTTAAACTACACAAAGTGCACTCACTTTGCAACGAACTTGTTATTCACTGATCAGATTTGGGAATGAAAGCAACGATCAAAACAAACCCTTCGCAATATTAAATCACATGGATATTTATTTTTGGACATTTCCTGCACTTTAATGTGAGATTTTCCATCTTAAACTCCTTAATTTGTTGCACTGACCCGTTAAAAATAAAAGCATTGTTGTTTTTAGTTTATTTCAAAGGTTTTCTATAAAATTGTTGCTGCCATCCCAGTTGTTAAGTGTTAGATTTAAATAAATCTTGCACAAAATAGCAGCAACCACAGTAATAAGAATACTAACATTTAGGGAAAAAAAACAACCCGCAGGCAGCCTTAAGAGTAACTCTGTGGGACTTTGGACTTGGTCTGCTTACATTGTTTTTCTCAAACTTCCAGTTGTCCTCCTGGGCGAGGATCTGCTCTACCACAGACATGGCCTCTCGACCCTGTCGAACATACTCCTTCTCCTGCAGGACAAAATGCAAAGGGAAAAAGGGCAGGAAACCATCATGTGGAGAGCAGATCCCAGGGCTGTTGACAACTAACGATCCAGTTACCTGAGCTGTGACGGCCCTGCGACCAAGACCCTCCTCGTCCAGATCCTCGTCCGAGCCTGCAGACACGCGTTCAGGGCCAAAAATCAGTTCCCAGCACAAAAAGGATCTTCAGGAAACATACAGAAGTGGTTGAATGGGCAGAAGAACACATCAGAAGAGACAATCACCTGCAACCGACTCAGGCGGGGAGTAGAACTGTCCGTCTGAAACAGCGCGGGGGTAGATCATGGGGGCTCGTTCGCAGGCGGCGTTCACTGCTGCTAAGTAGGCTGAGGTCAGAGCAGGGAAACTGATGAAAAACAGCAGGAGTTTTGAGGGGCTGTGCTCCAACTGGACACCTTTCTCTCACCTCTTTCATCGTCAGCTTCCTGAGTGAGAACCTTGAAGTCAAGGAACCAAGTCTCCAGCCATGCCACCACAAAGGAGGTGATAGGCAACACGTAGCCAAAGGCATTCTGGGACAGGAGCTGTGCAGCGACAGAAACCACCAGAGAAGGATACTGAAACCACTGCCACAGTAAATCTACCCGCAGTATTTCGTATTGGTCCCCTTTCCTCTGGCAACTAACGTTATTTCACCTAAATATATATAATAAATATAATAACTATATATAATACATAAATGCATCAATGAGAAGGATGATGAGTCGAGATAATGCAAAGAACAAGATACATTTATAATGACTGACTGGCAGAAATGAATAAATGAAACTGAAGTGGCTTCCTTGCACCACTAGAACTCAGTAAACCGTGAAACCCACGGAGCAGCAGCAGAAGAAAGACACTCACGTTAGATACGATCACCTTCACAATGAGGAAGACACTGGTCACTAGAGTGGTAACCTGCAAAGAAGATCCGAGCTCGGATTCACGTCCACAAAAGGAACAAACTCCACTTTTCAGTCGTTAGTTGGGCTGTGAGTGAGCCGACTCACCGCGATGACCCACCAGTGCTTCAAGCAGAAGGCTGCGTAGCCCACTTGTAGACACAGGAAACGAAACAAGGCGAGAAGCTGAGGCGAGGAGACACGAGCAGGACATCTTATTAGGGACTGAGCTTTCGGGAGCTGGCTCTGCCAACATTTTCTTCTCTTGTGTAAATGAATGCAGACGCACGACTCATCCTGGGTGCATATTTTACAAACGTACATACAAACGGGATCGGGACCAGACGCCAACACCGCTTAAAAACAATTATGAAACAGGATGAAGTGACCCACTTACAACTATATCAAAGAAAGAAGACCTGAAGTTGTAATGGACCACCTCTTTTTCTAAGCTTTCCCAAATTGTGCTGGATATCTGCAAGACAAAAAGGTAGAACCAAAGTGATGTCTGCAGCATCAGTACCGAGAGGTGACAGATCATAAACGCCCCAAAACCTTCACTCACATTTAACTCGATAATCCAGAGAAGAGCAATAAAAAGGAGGTCAAACGTCACAAACAGGCAGAAGGTGCGGCGAACGTCGGAGATGGCCTTGCGCTCTGCAGGCGGCACCAGCAGGTAAGGGGAAGGGAGGGACAGTGATGTTGAGTAGGAGGCGTTCAGGGAGGCGATGGCAGGGAGGCTGCCCCCGAGCTCCCCATACTCTCCACCCGGCATTCCTGGTGCGAGACAGGAAACTCCCCCTGCGATATAGTTCAGGTCCACGTTATTAGCCCCCAACTTTTCCATGGAAACAAAAACTGTTTATAGTTTACAGACAAATGTCCATTAAGCAGCACTAAGATGTTTTACTACTGTGTTCAAATGAAAGGAGAAACAGGTCGTCCAGGGACTAAATTCTTAGACAGCCGACGATTAGACGGCGCTCTCTCATGGTACCTCCTCACTCGAGGGGTTTTAACTCATCCTTTTACAGAAACCTGGCCCAGATGTCCAAACACGGACAAGAACCATGATCTACTTCCACGGATTCTCAACGAGACTGAGATCTGGGTGCTGAGAGGGCCACTCCAGATTGATTTTGGTGTCTTTTCCAAAGATTTTGGTTGATTTTAAAACTACATTTTGGTGTCAGTCTCGATGGAAGACGCGGCAACGATCAAAGAGCTAAACTGGTATCTAAATTCTTTACACTATTCCTGAAAATATCAACATAATCTTTATTTTCCTCCATGATCCTGAACAAGGTTCCCTGTGCATGAAGCAGCAAAACACCCCCACAGCATCATGCTCCCACCACCATGCTTCACAGTGGAAGCTGAGTTCTTTTGTTTTTTTTACTTGAAGGCATCTCCCTTCTTTTCACCAACCCAAATCGGGGTCATCAGACCAAAGGGCAGACCTCTACAACTCATCTTTGCGTTTCATTTTGGTGACAGCAGGGATTTAAAGGGGATCTCTCTCAGTCGACTGTTACCTCCAACCCCTCAGTCTTAATTTCAGGGCGAATACTTTGGTTGGGACATTATATTAGAATATTTGTCAGCCGTGTTAAAAAGTTGAAGCTCAAGTCAAATGTTGAGTAAAATGATTTGGATAGTCTTGGTCACTTGTTTTAAAAGACAGAGCTGAAGCTGCCACAGGTGTGACTTCCTGTCCCTAGTCTACTACTTATGACACAGGATTTTAAAGTTTTAAAGAGTTTTGCTTTTTTTTTGTGTGTGTGTGTGTGTTTTTTTTAATAATAATTAACTAAGTAAGATCTGATATAACCAGCATCTGTGACGCGGGATCGAGCAGAGAAACGCGCAGCGGGCTGCGTATCGTCGCTTTGTTGGACCGCTGAGTTTCAATTCTCTCTTTATCTTCTCGGAGTAATATGTTGAGGCAGGGAAATAGTTTCTGGCTTATATACGTACCGGGAAGCCTATTTTATCTACACACAAAACACACACACACACTCAAAAACAAAACTGAGATGACGTTTCTTTGCGATCGCATGACTCACCGCAGTCACTTCTGCTAAAAACAAATCTGGTGGCGAGCTAACTGCCCGGCGATGACGACCTGGCTACCGAACAAGACCCGACAATCAGCTCATCACAGGCCACACTCATATGACTATTTTAGAGAAGGACTTCCCAAATAATGATTAACCAGCAGGGGTTAGCTCACACGGGCCAAGTAATTTTATTTTTCAAACAAGTCCGTTTCACTTGCTAACTGCACGAGACAGTGTAAAAGACACACATCGCACCTCAAGCGGTGACCCGCAGGAGTAAATACTGTGAAAACTAAGGACGAGTTTTACCCAAGTCTCGCTGTAATAAGTCAACAGAGTAAATTCAGAGGAATAAACTCACCTATTTACCGCAACACCATCGCCTAGCCAGTCTTCCGGGCTACTTTTCAAAGAGGAAATATCGAGGCGAGATGCATCACTTCGAACCAAGAGAGCAGTTAGTCACGCGACGGAGCCAAAAAAGGGTTTGGGGCTTTTATTTTGAAACAACGTCTCAGACGTCCATTAGGTTGCGTGACTTTCCGTATGTGTTAGAAATGAAAGTGAAAACTTGGATTTTCTTCATAATAACTTTACTCTTTTGGCTAAACACTTTAGGTGTAGGTGTAAGGCAAGGCTAGGCAATGCAAGGCAAGTTTATTTGTATATCACATTTGATATAAAAGACAATTCAAAGTGCTATTCATAAAAAGATTTTTAAAAATGCATTCAATATGCAACAAAACTAAGCCCTACATCAACAACTGGAAAAAAATGAAAATAAACATACATTATTTAAAAGACAAAGTTCCCGCTCTTTTATTCATTTGTGACTGTGGACTTTGACGTTTGTTGCGTGATTACTGTACTGCATGTTTTACTGGATGAACCCTGGATGCTTTGCCTGAATTTGCCATCTAGAGGACATTATGCATATATCCGGCTCCGAATATACGGTCATAATTTTTAACGTATCCTGGACTCAGAAAATTAAAGAAAAATGTATAAATATGATATACAAACAAACATATTTTAAAAATGATTCACTTTTAATTATTTCACTCACTACTAAGACCCTCCTGCTAAGATAAATCTAAATAATAGGGAGTCCAACATAACGTTTTTTATTTTATTGTTTTGTTTTTTATTTTGATAACCTCCCGCTCTAAGTATGCGAATCTTAAAAATAAAGTTCCAAACTCCAACGCAATTAATGTTAATCATTGTTAAAATAATCTTAACCATACGTGACGTCAAAACGCAAGAGCCAGAAATTTCCAAACGTATCAAATGATATAAGAAAATGCCCAGTAACCTACTCCCAGTTTCCCAGTGTCTCCCAAACGTTCTGTTGATCAATGACAAACGCATTTCAACAATATGTCCAAGCATGAGGCGGTATTAATTATTCAAACAATAAAGAAATACTTTTATACGTTTTGGTTCTGATTTCTTCACTTTGTTAGTTGCTGATTATTTAATTAGTTAATGATTATTTTAGTGGAACCTCACTAACACAGAAGCAGGTCCTTCATCCTCTGATCTCCACCGTTAACGTGAGAAACATACGACACGTAAGCCGGATTAAAGGAGAAAAAGAAAACTGTTTATTTTAGACCATGAAGTTTCTCCTTTTGAAACAACCACGTCGCACTGAGAAACATAAGAACAGAAAATAAAAGAGAGATACAGACAGAATTAGCACACTGGTTTATACAAGTCTGTCCATGGTTTTCTTCTGACCTGGGGGCCGGGGGCAGGTGGTGGACAGAGACCGTAGGAGAGGGGCGTCAACCCACCGTCAGGTCAGAGGTTAAAAAAAGTTTCACAGAGTTTATGTACAAACAGCAGCCCAGAAGGTACAAACGTCATTCATGTTGTGGCACAACTGGAAGCCTTCTCACCTGCCAGAACCAGATTATCAGTAAAACTAGAACTTAAATGAGACAAAAGCTGACTCAAGATTACCCAAATGTCGCAGACTTTACGAAAACACAGTATCGCCAATGATAAAAACAGCACAGGAAGTTTATGCAGAGCTCGTTTTGCCTGAAAGGTTTCAGCCTCTTGGTGCTTCTTATCACAAGTAGGGTTGTGAGTCATTCGTGTGTTTGGAAAGAGGCGGCGGACGGAAGCGGCCGGCCTCCTCAAACGCTGGACTTCAGGTTACAAAAACCGCTCTTACAGCAGATCCATCACATACGAATGATGAGGGAGCGATCAAAAAAGAGGATATTATAAAAGACATACTATACAAAAGGGTTGGGGGGTTTTTTTTGTTTTTTTTTAGAAATGTGTGCAAAATCTCAAATGAGTGGAGAGTAAGATTCGAGATTTAGCTTTTCACGTCAAAGCTGTCAGTTCACGAGGAATCAGCTCAAAACGGTGAAGCCTGGAGGCCGTTTATGGGTAATTTCTTTGAATAAATTAGAGGTAGTTTTGCCCTTTGTCTTAATTTAGATTAAGTTCAGACACGATATAATTAAAGCATTTAAAATAAGGGAAACAAACACTAAAATAATTATGTTTTTATTAAAGACAAACGTGTTGTTGCTAATAGTCATTAAAGTAACAGATGAAGTATTTTTTTAAGTGCATCTTAAGGACAATTTGAACATTGTACAGCAGTATTTATACTTGTATATGCTTTCACAAAAGTTTTATTACGCTTAAGGTTGATGGCTTCTGACGGTTAAAGATATAATTCATACAATTTTAGCTTTGGCAACAGTAACATTAACAAAACAACAAATATATGTTTATCTAAATCTTGGACTGGTCATTAACATTGATAGGGACTTTAAAGAGACGCATTTGAGACTGTGAATGATTTTAAAGGCCAATACTGAAGAATTTAGCCATAAAAGGAACAATTTTAACAGTACGAACTGATGCTCTGACAATATCAGAGTATAACTCAGAGATGCGTGGAAGCGGTTGAATCCACATTCTACCACAAGGTGGCAGTACAGGCAACCACCCGGACTTGAAATCAAATCAGAAGACATGCCACATTTATTTAAAGGCCTTTAAGGCTTTCGCAAAGGGTCGTCAAAGAGATAAGTATTAAGATGCAGCCAAGAATATTTGAACGTTTAATGTTTGAGCCTCTTTAAAGGAACTTTTAGCTCAGAGCTGGAGGAGGACTGCTCTTTACAGGGGTTTGGTCACACTGACCTTGATCCATCTAATCTCACTACAAACAAAGGGGCAGTGGGGCCAACGTGGCGTGAGTCGTCTGCTCTGTCAGTAGATCATTCCTCACCTGTTCGTTAGATCTGTCTAATTCAAGAACTCCTGTGTGTCTCTTCTTTTAAATCCACCTCGACCATTTAGAGGTGAATTGGTACAGTAGGATTTTCTCACTCACGTGTTCACGAAATTATCATTATCAGTTTACCAGAAGTTATCAGTCAGTTGACTTTCAGCTCTCTTGTCACCATCAAGCGTGACTCCACACATTCAAAGACTTCTTCATTTCTCTGAGTTTGTCAGATTTTAACCATTTGACACAACACCATCTCTCTCTCTCTCTCTCTCTCTCTCTCTCCCCTGCGTCTTTTCTCCAATTGTTCTCCCTCACTCTCTCTCAGTTACACTCCCGATTGTTTTCCTCAAGTTTGTCCCCTTCCTCGTCCTCCTCCTCCTCCTCCTCGTCTTCCTCCTGCCCTGCTTCGACTTCCTGTTCTGCTTCTCTCACGCTGGAAATTGGTTCAGCGGCCGCCGTCTCATGATGATCTAAAGAGAGAAACACTGATGTCAAAAGCAGCACTGGAAAAAAAAAGTAAGACCAAGGTTTGATTTTTGGCAACTGTGACACAGATATCGATGCATTGGGTTGTTTCTAGAGGAAAACGGGGGACAGTGACGCATGTTCATTGGTGTTTTCTGTTTGTTTCTGGTCAGAACTGCTTGTTGAGAAGCAGTCAGATTAGTGAAAGGTAAAGTATTAAGGACATCATGTTTACTGTCTGTGTTCCTTTTAAAGCCACCGGATGATAAGCAGGGTATGTTTATTCTTCAACATGACTTACTTGTAAGATAAAATGGTAAGTTTGCCATCATGCATTTGGAGTTCCAACAAATTTCCTGGATGTGGCTGCACAGTAAAACAGTTGACCAAATGTCAAATCAGACAAACAGGCACCAACAAGCCAGCGGTGCGATTTCTAGTTACACTGTGGACACGCGAGGCTTACTGAGGACAACCACTGGTGTCGTGCTCCACCAGTTTGGCCTTTACCGGACGGATTCAAGCCGTTTCCCAATAAAGCTGGATTTGGCCTACGCGGTGGGAGTTTGGGCTGCTGTGGACAGAGAAAAGTACAGTGTTGTCTAATTGAGATGGCAGCTGCTTTAACAACTTTTGACCAAAGATTTCCTGCAACAAAATCCAGGATTGTCAGCCAAGTCTCATTTGGGCCAATAGTCATGATATGAAAATAATTTTATCGGTGCATGTGGATACCAATTGTGAATTGTTTTGTTTTGCTTTTTGTTTTTGCTTGGTGAGGTACATCACAGCCTCCTGGACATTTACCAAAATGTGTCACAGGACCACCAGGTGTAAACCTGCCCGGATCTGTGGAAGCAAAGGCTGAACCACAAGACCCTGTGTGGAGGAACTTCAGCATCACTAAATAATTACTATGGCAACAGTCAAATCCCCTCAAAAATGAAAGAAAACGAAAAGTTTTGATATTTTCAAACTATTATGTCCAGTTACCTCATTCAATCTTTTGATTTTTCTGCTGTCTGCGATATTGTCAGCCAGGGCAGAATAACTTCACAAAAAAAAAAAAAAAAAAAAAAAGGCCCCTGTTTGGTGTGTTTTAGCTTCCTGTTTGGGAGCTTTGTGGTTCACAGGCTTCCACAGAGGGATTTACTGAGAGACTCTGTCATCTGGGCAGACACAGCAATAATTCAGAATGAAAGGCCACTGTTCTCCTGTGACATAATAGGAATTATAAAGGTAGAATTTGGAATTATAAAACAAACAAACAAAAAAGCCACAATAGGCAAGTACAAACAAAAAGGGTTTAAGTCAACTCAAAGGCTACGTACTGTTATTTGGAGATGAAACCTGCATAAACATTCAGTTGCTGTTTATAGCTCAGTTTGAGTAAAATAAGATTTGTGGGACTGAGCAGAGAATCAGAACATGACCTTGCGCTGCACATTAATCCCGTCTGACCTCCTTGACCGGTTCAGGTGCTGGTGCCGGGCCTTAACTCAGCTGCAGTGCAGTCTGACGGATTTGGGGTGAAAGGCAGCGTCATTCATGACGCTGAGGCGGCCGCTCGACACGAAGCCTCACCTGCGCAGCCGCACGGCAAACTGAAGACTGAGAGCTGGACAATTAGAATTAGGATTTCTCGTTCCATTTATCCCTAAGTTCAATTTGTTTTTCTTTTTTTTCAGTCATTTCAGCGACTCAGATTAAACTTTTTGCATATATTTGAAATAGCTCACAATCTACATGGAACAGAAAACGAAATCTGATATTTTCTAAAAAAAAATGTTACCCAATAACCATCATGTCTTTAGTGAAATATAATGATAAGCTTCCTTCCGTCATTAAAATCTGAAATGTGATATATTACCTGCTCCTGCAGGGCCGTTGATGTGGAGGACACTCATAAAGCTGGTACTAAATGGCACGAACAATGAACATATAAGGTCTCCCTCAAAAAAAAAAAGATTTGATTTCAAAGGAATTTCTGGTAAAATGAAGGTTAAATGTTTAAATAAATATTGTCATGATGGTTAGAGGGCTTAATGAAAACAGGAGTCTTAAAGTACACCTACTTGGAAAGTTGTAAATGACTTTAAACATCAGACAGGGAGTAAAAAAACGATGCCCGGCTTCAGCGTAGAACCACGGACTGAACACAACCTTGTATGAAAGGCTGTTTTGGGCATGAGAATGAGCTTACTAAAACTAAGAATTATGTGTTATAGTCAGTGAGGCTCCTCTGAGTGAAGAGTAATTTACCCAACAGATGCGTTTCCTGGGACTCTGACTCAGATTGATGCCGTGCGTGACTCAGGATTTGATGGCTGAACTCCAGGCTCCAAAAAAGTAGTTCGCAAACCAATGAATGATAAAAAAGTGGCCATCGTCGACAAAATCTTGAGAAATTTTACTTCTCTGTATTAAAGATCATAAAGCGCTATAAATATGCAGATACCCTCAGGAAAAATTGCATTGTAAATGGAAACTGGGCAAAAGGAGAAATACACCTTTTTGACACAAATAAGGTCAAATACCTGCACTGACAGCCTCCGATCATCTGAAACACGGTTTAATCACGTCCAGGTTGATAAGACAGCGGATCTCAGCTGCATTTGAATAAACTTCCAAATCTGCATTATTACTTTGAAGCTTAGTTTCAAACCTTGATCATATTTTAACTACTGTTTTTATCTATTGTTCTTTCCTCTTTTTGTTTAAATTTTAAATCATGCTTTTTATATTTTACAATGTGATGATGTTTTAATGTTTCTGTAAAGCACTTTGCATTATCTTGTCGTTGAATTGTGTTATATACTGTCTGTTTGTGGGAAAACATTGTAATTTTCATTTAAAGTGTACAAACCATGTCTTAATCTAAAAAAAATGATAGACCATTACTTTAATAAAAATCCCAGCTTAGATATAAAAATCAAGTCCCCTTGGCAGATTTTATGTGGCTCAGGGTGTAAATTTCCTTGAGGTGGAAAGCAGTGCTGTAACTGCTGCCACAGTAGTTTTGTTGTGTTCCCCGGCGGCCGACAAAGTGCCTCCCTCTCACCAGCAGTTTTGGCGGGAGACGCATCCTCCCCCTCCTCTCCCTGCCAGTGGTCCTCATCCTCCTCCCCTTCCAAAGGATAGACACCTAAGTTCTGCATGTGCGCTTCAGCCATCTTCTGCACAGCTACACACACAGACACACACAGGAAGACACATGGACGCAGACACGGGGATAGAGGGATATGTTGTTGTGGTTTTACCGTGCTTCAACACTGTCAGTTTTCATCAAACCTCACGGTAGATTTCGAATGCAAGCCAGACGGGCAGGAAGCCAGCTAAGCACATGCGTCGACAGAAAGACACGGACAAAACAATCCTGCACACTGTTTTTGTTTTGTTTTTTTTTTTACAGTGGAGCTTCTGCTCTTTTCTATCCCTTCTTCCCATCTGCTTTTTGGACCCTTGTCTTGCTTTGACTGCACGCCCTCCTTTGCTTCCTCTCTGGCAACACTGACATGCGCTCTTTATCTCCATGCACTGTCATCGCTCCTGTGATATTATCCCACCACCTGCTCTCACTTCCTCTGGGTCACCTTGGCTTCTCTCTCTATCATTCTTTTACACCCGCAGACACAGAGTGCAGCAGTGAAGCTTGTTTTTTCTTAAGCTTAAGGTAGGTTATGCAACTGGAAATCATCACGAGCTTGCTCTCTCTGTCCCTCTCTGCATTTGAGCTGATGAAGGGCAGATTTGTGATGCAGGAACAGGAGTTACTGGCATCTCAGACCCAGAAATCCCCTGTAGACGAAACTGTGCTGACAAACTTGCATTAATTTCATTCACCACATCCAGTAAAGATGCAAAAAGAGAAAGTATTTCACTCATTGTGCTCATATTTGTGTTTGTGTCGATGGTGTGTGCCACAGCTGTATACACAACTGACTGTAATCCTGGATGATCCAGACTTTTCCTAGACTCACCCTCAGCGTTCCACAGCTGTCCCGCTCTAATCTCTGTTTTTCCCTTTCTCTGTCACTCACTCTCACACACACACACACACACACACATACGTTATTTTCAGTGCATAATAAAAGCAGAAACATAAAGAGACATGCTGATGCATATCACAAACGCACATGCACAGAGAGAAAGATATAAAGCCTTTATTTCATATGTACATATCTCCCACATGCTCTGTTTACCCTCTTACTGTGGTGATATTAATATTCAGAAAGCAAGGACAATGACAGTCGCGAAGCAAGGTAAAAAGGAGAAAGGACTTAAACACAAGGTTGAATCACAACACACCACCATCACCGGCAGAGAGCCAGCTGTTTCTACCAACCTTTGAGTGATGGAGGCTGGTACACATTGGGATTCACGCGCTTTGGTTTGAGGATGCCGTTCTCTCCAACAACCCACTGAGAAGCAAAGAGAGAGGAGCTTAAATACAGATTTTCTCATTCACGTTCTCCATAAGCATCCCCTTCAAATAAGCTCTGCCATATAAAACAATGAAAATGTAATATGGTTGTTCTTTTTTCAGCATCAAACATGGAAGGATCATCTCCTGAGGGTTCTTACTGCTACTGAGTTCATGTGGTGGAAAGAATATAATATAAATAGTATTAAAATAAACCCCTACACGACACATAGGCAGGTTTTAACAAGACTCTAAGTAATTCCCTCCAAGTTGACATCAGATGGTCAGATTTAAGTTTCTGTGATGGGTGGGGGTGTCCCACAGATCGAACACGGAGCTACACACCAAACTATCCATAATGATCAGCCACACACGTTTTAGAGCCAAATTTGGATCTGAAGTATTAAAGTTGTCAACCAGAGGAACTGCAACAACAGAGATTACACATAGATGTCTCAGTTTTGCCTGTAATTTTTCATCTTTGCAGTCGCTTACTCCAGCTGAAGCTGAAAATGCTTGTTGTGTCTTTATGATCACCTAAAGTTTCTCTCTTGACATTGTGGAAACAAAAAAAAAGCAGAAGCTGATCAATCCTTCCTTGATGCTCTGTATAAAACGATTGCTTTTACGATTATTATGATTATATCCCAACAATAGTCACTATATTTATTTTGCGTAGAAATAACGCAAATAACGACAACGCCTCGTAGATCTCTGTGAATGAGTTTACAAAGAAGTCTGAGGTAAGAAGCTGCCCACTTTAGATAGTCCAAAAACTGGGGTTGGTCAGGTGTCAGTTCCTTTCCAGCGTGGTGCTTAAAGCTGTGCTTAAAGACAAAAAAGATGCTTCAAAAGTGATCTCCAAAAAACCTGCGGGTGACGTCACAGGGGGTTCCCAGTTCTCTTTTTATGTTCAGTGGTCAGCATATGGACTTCATGCTACTTTGAAGTCTTTGTATCCAAATTAATCTTCATCTTTGCAAGAATCTCACAAGAAATTATGATATTGTCAATTTTTTCTCCCCCCACAAGTCAGAAAGTGTTTGGATTTAAGCAACAACTCACAGCACAATATGAGTTTGTGATTATGGGCAGGGTCAGAGGGATTAACGAAGTAAGTTATATCGGTCTACAGAGCTGGGAATTATTGATTAACTTGATAAGGTGGAGAGAAAATGTGGGATGGATGAGAAGCCACACACACTTAGAATAAAAAGAGTTGTTACTTCACCTTTACCTGATGAGTGGACTGATCATCCTCAGGAGACGGCTGGTCAGCCACTCTGAAGAGCGTGGCAGGTGTTGGCCTCCTGCGTCGGATCTATAGACAAAACACAACCATAAAGGGCAACCATGAATAAATGAATAGTCAAAGTGGCTAACGCTGTATTATTAATAATCCTCTGCCCACCGGCATCTCAATCAAACGGAAAACCCGTTGACAGTTCATGCTGGCTAGAAGCACACTGGGACCTTGTTGACTTCATTAGTGCTGCTGACTAGTTAGCTGATGGGTCCACAGCTGACAGCAAGTTCGATACTAGTCTGATCAGAGCAAACACTGTGGTGATCAGTGGAGCACATGAGGATTTACCTAAAACTTTCTGAATGAACAAACAAACTCAGTCTTGCAGATTAAACTGATCTTTCCATCCAGGATTTACCTGAAATGAATTCAGTCTTTACATGCCTGTAAATATGAATCACTATTGAAGTCATTTCAATAATGATTAATTATCCCAAAAGGGAAATCTCACGAGTCAGTCAGTCAGTGTTGGAAAGTGACTGCAAAAATAAAAATCATCGTAGAAGCTTATAGCTGTGGGGAGGAATTATCTCCCGTATCGGCAACGCTCCAGTCTCCCGTGCTAAAGTCAGGTGGCTGTCAGCGGAGAGCATAAACCCAGGCCAGATGGACTGCAGGTCTACAGTATACCTCTTGCTCAAATTACTATATACAGTACACTTTGTGTCCCTTGCAGCAGACTCTTAAAAGCCTTAGGATTGCAGATTCCCTCTAGGATAGCACTCATTTAATAGAGCTAACTGACAACAATTTTCAACTGAACTCTCCCCCGTAGAAATAATCTACGCAGCGGAAAATCCTGCTGGGAAATAGAAGCTGTGTTTGGCCGTTGCCCGGTGGCCAGGTGGCACAAACACATTTGCTTTCACCCTTTGAGTTCAGCCACAGACTGAAAAATAACTGATGAAGCCCCGCACATGGGCATTTATCCACACTAATGCGATTTCCTTTTAAATCCCCATTTATTTAACTGATCTTTTGTCCACGCTAGCATTTAAACTTTGTGTCAGAAAAGAGTGATCTGAACACAAACGGACATAAGTGGCATTAATATTTCTCCGCATGCATCTGCAGCAACATTATTTCCACCTCCGAAGAACAAACGCATTGTTGTTATTTACCCACAACAGGAAGTGATGCACTGAACTGCAACTAGATTGGCAGGAAAAAGGGTGCAGATTTTAGTTCCAGGTGTGAACAGGAGTTGTTGTTTACACAGGGTCACCTGTGTTTTATTGTCCATTAACGCTCATATGATCTACACTGGATGGCCACTTTGTAATGCACATATGGTGTAACTGATAAAGTTTTCATTTCCTAAGGTTGAACTCACTGACGCAGCGTGGACGGCAGGTAACTGTAGATAAAGTTTTATGCTTGCAGATGTCAGCTGCGATGACAGGCAGATGTGGACTTGATCATTTATCATTAAAAACAATCTCTTTCTCTGAATGATCTTGTTGTCTTTGGCTGGATTCACCTCCTCTGATCGGTGCTCTGCTTTGTCTTCAGTTTTTTACGTATAATCTCTCAAAGAAATTGACTTATTTTGGAATCTGTTGTCAAGTTCTGCCGGTTTTTCCAAATATGAACACACTTAGCTCCACAAAGACCAGCATGGCTTTAAAATCATCATGGAGGGCCTTTCACGTGATTTCAGGATGCACAATACATTAATATATATAATATATTTTTACTTTAGACATCACAGTTTCCGTCTGTGGTAAATCTTGTAGTGTCAGGGTTTAGGGTTTTGATTTATCCTTCTGTTTTTCTTGGATGTTTTCATTTTGTACTCATACATACAAAGTTAAGCTTACAGGTATGTTTCTGATTTAAAAATTGAAGCAATGCCTGACTGCAGCGTGTCACCTTGCCACATGGATGCTCTTTAACAACAATTACTTTTACCACATACTGCATTTCTGTGCTGAGGACAAATGTACTTGTCATGGTTTCTGAAGTGTGTCTGGGCTGCAGCCTGAGAGGTCCCTGAAATTAGATAAAGGTTCATTCATGAATATCTGCGAATCTGAATCTATCATGCTCAATTCTTTTATCACAAGTGGTTCTTGTTTAAGTTTCTTTCACAAAGAAAATTAGCAGCAATTGAAAACCGTTGAATCGGAAATTCAATACAACCTCTGATCTCCATAAAGGAGCAAACATGCAAACAGAAAGCAACAGTGTGATATCAAAAGATAATCAGGGTGGAGTTTCAGTTTACTGAAATATTCTGAGCAGAATGTGTGAGGACCTTTATTCAGAAAAGAAATTTTGCACAGAGAGCCCAGTGCTTTGGCACCAATTGCCTCAGTTCTGAATAAAGAATAGCTGCCAACATCAGAAAATAAAAGCAGTGCAGTTCAGTGGACTTGGCAAGCGAAACAAGCGAGGTATTGAAAAGTGTCCTCTGCGGAGCAAGTCAACCTTGGCAATGACATGAACCTGTTCACTGGTGTTTACGGGAGCACACAACATCGTAGGAGAAGACTTAAGTGTGCTGCCTCTATTTTGCATTACATGGCTCCTTACAGAGGGTTGTGTTTGTTTTCCTTCTGTCCTGCTCACTGAGGTATGCTTCATTGCAGGAAGGCGCGTGTTGCCAAAGCAGAGGCTTGCTGAGCAGCGTGCTGCAAACCTGCCTCCATCCAATACCTCAACACAGAGGCATCAACCATGGATTTCACCCGCTTTTATGACACCAGACTCACGCTTTAATCTCATCATGCAACTTCCAGCTTTCCTGTCCCTCCTGGATGTTGCACACGATCTTTCTTTCTTTCATTCTCTGCTCATTTCCATCTCACTCGATCCTCCGCTTCCTCTATCCTGTTTACTTCCATATCCTGTCTTCATTCCTTGACAGTGACATTACCCTCATCTCTTCTTCTCCTTTGGCTCACAAGAATGCGAATTAGCTACAATCATGTTTTTCTTCACTTGCTGACATGTTTATGCCTTCATTTGCTGCCTTGACTGACAGGCCACATCAATACAAGGATTCCTCTGACACCCCTGTTCCTCCCATGTGACGATGTGGAGGTCTGTGTTGTGAGGAGGGGAGGGGGCGTCTGAGCTTGGTGCTGCTAAGAGGCCTGCTGGCTCTGCTTGCCTGACACCTGCTACCAGCCTGAGGGGTTTCATACGCAGTCCCCTGAGCAAGACCAGACACCAGATGTTGCCATGATGAAAAATATAGGCCAAAATCCAGAGGAATTAAACTCATTAAACGGAGAGAAATGCAGGAGTGTTCAGGTCACGGCGACTTTGTGTTGTGCATTTTTACAGTAGCGATGACACCAAACTAAAAAAAGATATTCTTCCACACGTATTTCCTTTTGTCTGTGTACAGACAGAACTTAAGGGATGGCTGTAGACTATGTAAACTGTATAAAAATAACTGGACAACACCGCTGTGACATCACCTACAGGTTTTCTGTCCATGTGAAGCCCTTTTTTTCTTTTTTCTTTTTTACATAGTACCAAACTAACATCACCTCACATTCATTTTCACTGAATCTGTCCATCCATCTTCATTTTTGATGGTGCCACTGAAATGACATTTGAAACGAGTAATGATGAAGTGAAAACGAGGACTGGCTGAGCTCCAATCGAGCACCAGCAACACCCTCAACAAGCCGACACTAAATGACCACAGCCCCTGTAGATTCATCACAACTGGCTGCAGGTGGAGGTCTTCGTTAGTCAATCAGAAAAGGTGCAAGCCAACCTGAAGCAGCTGGTACCCAGCTTTGACGGAGTACTTTAAGGTTCATTTAGCGGAGGACTGGCTGTCTGCTGCTTGGATAAGTCTGCTGGCAGCCAACAGCACAACAAACATATTACATTTAAAATAAGAATAACTGTGCACCGTTAGGTCTTTATTGGCAGCTTGGAAGTCTAAATAATGCCAAATAGCTGAAGTGATGACAGCTAGACCACATCACAAATTATGCATGCATTTGTGGATCTATATAAATGTACCCAACTACCAATGACCTAACTTGGGGCATCAGTGGAAACAGCCCCTAGTGGAAAATCAAGGAACTGCAAAATAAATCAGCCGCAGCCCTTTGGTGGTGGCACACACTACCATCTCTTTGGCACCTTTGTTGTGCATCACACTACTTCAGACATGTGAATAAATGATTTCAATCCAGTTTCCTTTTATCAAAATTAAAAACAGCGGAGGTGAGATCATGGAAGGTACACCGATTGCACGGGATAATTCAGCAACATAATCTGATGATCGCTTCACCTGAATTAGTCCGTCCATGTCATGTGAGCCGACAAATTTAAAAAACTGTCATCATGAAATAAGAAAACTGGAAAGCGACAGCAGACTGTTTATGATTAAAACCCAAATAAAGTTGAGGAAATTAAGTATTTCTTTACTTTAAACTATTTTGACTTGATGAAACATGCACACTTTTACATTTCAAGTCTTGAGTGACGCACTTTGAATCAACATATTCAAGACGCAAAAACCGTTGTATGTTGCTGTAGAATGAAAGGTTTCAGAGAATCATGTTAAGTTGTAGAAAGCTTTTTTTTTTTTAAATAAAAAAGGTTGCATTGGGTTAAGTACGTGTACCCTGACGTGCAGTGGTGGTAGTGACATTATCAGATAAAAACACTCAGTGACTTCAGTAATTTTCCAGCCTTAAAACTGCCCCACTCTGCCCGAGTTGCATAATATCATATGCAACTTCCTCGGTTACGGCAGCACAGGGGCATCATGCGAGATTACTCCAGCTACGCTTCAGCCCCTCATCCACTTCCGCCTCTACATCTCTAAAAACCCCTTGCTCGCTGCCTCTTATCCCCTCTGCACCACTAGCAGTGATTGTTTTTTTATTTGAGGACCAGCTGCAGCTGGCTTGCACAAAGTGAGTTGTTGCAGTGGATTTTTAGCAGCTTCTCAGGTGAATGCCTGCAGGCTTCCCAGAATCTTACTGGGACTCATAAAAAGCTTTGGTCCAGATAAAAAGATTGGCCCATTGGATCATAGCATAACAAGGGGTTGCATGAGTTTATCCAACGCTAGCAAGTGAATTTGACTAATGTGCTGACTGTGCATTTTCTGAGGAGGCTGAGAGACAAAGGCTTGTTTCATTAAAATATCACATGTTTTAATCCACTACTTCAATACGTATATTCTATTATTAAGATACCTACTGTATGGTTACTTTCAGCTGTGTTTATCCATTTTTCAATTTTAATTGTAGGCAAAAGTGTTATGCAGACAGAATGACCCCAATATATTTGGTCTGCGCTGTGCTGGGTCCATGAGTCACTGTTGACTTTGTATGCCTCTGAGTGTGCACAAATACTCCACAGTGTGTGTGTGTGTGTGTGTGTGTGTGTGTGTGTGTGTGTGTGTGTGTGTGTGTGTGTGTGTGTGTGTGTGTGTGTGTGTGGACTGTCTTGGTTAGCAGCCTGGGTACAGGTTGGCTGATATGGGTCTGTTCCCCAGAGGCCGCCCTCTAAGCTGGTGCTCTCGTGCCAGGCCTATAAAAAGCAGCTGCAGTAGGACGCCATAAACTAGATCGGAGGAGTCTCTGGAGGTTCTGTGGGATGAAACAAAAGAGCTCCAAAACTCTGCGCTGACCCTTAACAGCCAGCCTCTCAAGGGAGGTCTGCAAAACAGATCTGACTTTGACATATCCAGCGAAACGATCCTGAGAGCTCTTTTCCCTGTCCAATAACCGTCAATTACATGAGGTCATTTTACAAAGCCTTGTGTGTGTATGTCGGCTCTCTGTGATATGATCATCATTCAAGTCGGCACTGTATGAAACTCAAACACTCATGTGACACAAATCCATATCTTTACAGATGGATAAATATAGATTTGTGTTCTATTGATTTTGAAGTTATGGCATCTGTCCACTGACAGAGCATCATATAAGCGCTTGTGTTTGTGCATGATGCACCAAGTCCTCCAATATACATAATAGCAACACCCTTCCATCCATCCATCCATCCATCCATCCATCCATCCATCCATCCATCCATCCATCCATCCATCCATCCATCCATCCATCCATCCATCCGTCATTCAGGGTCTCTTCAGCTCTCTTAATCTCATCAGACCATTGCAGATCATTATGAAAACAAGCAATAACAGTTACAGTGTTTCCTTCAATGAGGTTTTGTTTTTTTGGTCAATAGTCAGAGAAGAGTTCTTTTTCCTTGCCTCCTCTGTAAGTGATTTGAAGATCAGTGGACACATTTACTTTGGAAAGCCTTGGAAAGCACTAACATGGTGGTTTTTGCTGCTCGGATTGTTGCATATATTTTCATGGAAGCTTCCCTTTCACAAGTGTGAGTGCAAATTTATAATGTTACCAGCTGATTACAAATATATCAAGTTTGAACAGCAAGCTACAATGAAAGCAGTAAGTCTGTTCCCTCCAGCTGAAGGTTGCCTGATCAATCTCTAACCCAGTCATAGGCCATTGTGCAGGAAAACCAGCCACTAAGAGGTCACGAGGCGGTGTTCGTTTTTACATTATACAGTTTTCGACTCGACACACTTCGGTCTCAATCTTTTTCCATTGTCCGATGTTACTCTCTTGCCAATCAGTGGCCTGCAGCCTGGTGAATCTGCATTTTCAGCCCAACTCAGCTCCCCGGCCAAAGAGGTAACAAAGAGGAACAAAGAGGTTCTAACTGGTACCATCACCTAGTAGAAAACCTTTAAAACAGAGCAGAGTCCAGTGTGGGCCGAGCCGAGTAGGTGCTAGTGGAAAAGCCCCATTAGTGCCAGTCAGGAGGGTTGTGTCAGGAAGGACATGCCAAATCAATATGTGGAACATGATGCTCCACTGTGGTTTCCCTCAAAAGAGTCACACTGAGAGGTTTTTAAAAGAGCAGATCTGGTAACACTCTTTTTTGTGGTTTCTGTTCAGACTCAAAGCATGCATCTTATGCATTTTATTCAAATAGGTAATCAATGTCTTGCTGGAATGACCTGTGTTGTCACAAGAAGCAGCCCGTGGTTGCGTTGTTAGTAAATAACAAACTTATCAACAGGTCTGCATTTTTGTGCCTTGACAGTAATTTTCACTTCTCCTCATAGACAGCTTCTGTCATTATTGAAATGATCTGCTATGCCTCTGTTTGTGCATAACTTTAATTTTAAGACCTTGCCCAAAGAACTGGAATCTCCCATGAGTGCAATTTATGATTTGCATCTACCTGCTAATTTGCCTGCCGTTGTAAATCTGCCCCCAAAGGTTTCAGCTCTGCACATTTCTGTATTAAAGCATCTCCGCTGTGATCTTATTCCATCTCTGCTGCTGTGATTTTTGACTTAATTGAACTCCAAAGAGCGACTTAATTTAGAAATGTTGTAATGCCAACCCTTTTCCCGTAACCAAGCCCCCTCACCTCAGCAAACCAATTAAAATGAAGTAGGAGAGCCTCGTGTGGTTTTCTAAATGCAGCTCTTGTTCAATAATAACACAGACAAATGTCATGCTTCTCAGATGAATATGTTTTACATCAAAGGTTTCCAGTATCCAGTTAATGGATAATGAACTCTAAACATTTATTTTGCTAATAAGTTAATATATATGCATACATATACATCTATTTTCACGGTAAGCAGATTGGACCCATTGTTGGCCTACAACACCAGGAAACTGTTGCATCCAGGCAAAGTTGGCAGAGGAATTCGTCCACAGAGTAAACAACCAAAGGGCAGGAATCAGATACATCATGTGACAACCAGATATCACTATCAGACAGTGCTGCAAGGCAGCTTCAGTACAGTTACAACTGCTTACTGAATTTCTGGCTGTTATTTGATTTTTTGTTTCAATCGAGTAAGCCAAGGACATTTCAGCACAAGTTTCGACCACAGTGGGAGTGTTCACAGCGTGCTGATTTCTGTTTAAGCTCATAGCATCGCAGAATTCCCACAAGTCAGAGAGGCTGCTTCATGTTGCTTCCCTACCTCCACCTAACACTTCTGCAGGGACCTTTGGCCCCGCTGCTGGCTAACTGAATAAGCAGATGGACTGCAGACAGCATCTGGAGGGGCTCTCCGATGACCCCCAAATAGGAAATGTAATTATGCAGCACCCAGTGGCAGGATGATATCATGCACACACACACACACACGCACATACACACACACATATACACACACACACACAGACATACAGACACCATTACCACTCCTCTGACCCTCAGTGCCCCCCCCCCCCCCCCCCCCAGCATTTATGTAAAAAGCTGGTGATAGCTGTTTTGTTCTGAAGATTGTTGGAATAAATGTTTACATCCGCAGCTCTGCACATATGAAGTGCCACTGATGATGATGAGTGACAGGAAGCCACCTGCCATGCCACAGTGCACGACAGGGGAGGTGTCAGTCAGAGCTTTCCTGGAGATGATGGTCGAGACTAACAGCTTGCAGTCACTGGCATAATTCTGCTCGTCTGCCCTCAGATTCCCTGCACGTGGCTTTACTGACACACAGCGGTTTCAGAGGTCACTGGGCAGGCAGGAACAGAGGACAGAGAACCTACAGCTACTCATTTGCAATGTCAAATCATCCCACAGGTGACAAATTACAAAAAAAAAAGAAAAAAGGTTTCAGTTGATAACTGCTATGCAGCTTGCCTTTGAGGTCTGGACACAAAAGGCTCCTAACAACTGCCTCTGCATCACTTTATAGCCAAGATTTATTAGCAGCGAGTCTCATTCATTGAATATTTTCATCTAATTGCCTGAATTAGATATTTACTTTGGGCCTGTTCCTTCTGAACACATCACAAGTTGACCTAATGGGTCCCCGTGCAAGCTCATTAAGTTGTGATCAGATGCTATAAAAGTAAAAACCTCAACTGTTGCTCAGAACGTCACAGAATACCACTCATGCAGCAGCAGTAACACAATGCTTTTCTCTTCTCACTGTTGATGACAACAGGGAGTAAGACCAATCCCATCTATCACAAGTCACGCTTCAGTGCTTTACTCAATATGCCCACATGACTGTGACCATCCTGTGGATCTTTAATGAGCAAAGGGAACTCGGGCTGCACCAAGTAATTCTAAAAGCTAAATCAGAGTTCAGAGATACTGTCAAATGGCATCACGTTGAACATGATGGCATCATCTCTTTATTATCTAGCAGTCTTGACAAGCTCTTACTGCCCCACACCCACTTCCGTCCCAGTTGCGAATATCTTATCCTCTTCACCATCTCTCATTGCCCCCAGGCATTGTTTCTTCCAATGGCTGGGGTCAAAAGATGAAGCTGTTCAGATACACTTTGATTGCTCTGCACCACCGCGGATTAAAGCATACAGAGTGGGATGCACTTTGTCTCATCGTCAGCTGAAAACGCCCAGATTAAACATGTTCCTACAGCAAGTGAAGGAATAACACCACCAACAATGGAGCGTTTGTTGACCACAACATTAAAAAAACTGTTGGCTGCAGCTTTGCAAGCCTCCTGTCAGATTTTGTGGCATACCAGTGCACATGTTCAGCTCACTGTGTACAGTGTAATCAAATGACTAGTCACTGGGTATGTTTATGCTTTAAAAAAAAATGTTTAAAAATTACACATCCATGCACCCAAGAGCCAAGATGATTGGTTGCTTGGTAAAATACAAATGACTTAATGTTATAAAAACTTCTTTGCACAGAAGTTCTGCACTGCTGGATTTGGGTGGAGAAATAACATGACAGGAAAAATTATATATAAGCCAAGATCATTTTCTTCCAGCGTCATTGGCAAACCAGAACGCCTGGACTGTCAAAAACAAGGAGAAATCACATGAAATCCACAGAGCACAGAGAGCCATTTGAATATGTCCCAGCTCTAATTGTGACGTGTAGTATAATAAGCCCCACACAAAATAGTTTTTGCTGCCTCAAACTCAAACTGTGGGCAAAGAAAACTTTGCGAAATACGTAAAAACAGAAACAGAAATAACAATTAAGAAGAAAAATCTATACAGTCAACAATTACGTCATTAAGCAAACTGAGTCAAAGCCACTACACCGGCATTCCTAACGGTCCACATGTGCAGAAAAGTCATTGCAACCCGATCATCCAGCTGCAGCATGCTTGGTGTCATCCGACAAGATGTTCCTTCTGGGAGTACATGTTGACAGTCCCCCACACCGCCAATATTTACCCACAAACACTTGCTGTATCAAAGGTCACTCTTTGATGTTTAACCCAGAGGTTAAGGTTGGGGACTGACGCAAAGACCATAAGGGTCGGTGGTGGGGCTGGTAGGTGTGCTGCAGAAGATGAGGGATATGGTGAGAGAGGACGCCCGCCATAAAACCTTTAGGTTTAATTCAGATTAACTTGGGATGGTTTGGTGTTATAAGGCTTTTGTAGGAAAACTCTCTCGTGCCTTCAGTTTCCAACCAGTTTCAAACATAATGAGCTCCTTCTGCAGAAGGTTGTGTCAAAGCAGGAAAATCCTCTGAATGAAGCTCACATTGTGGTAGACTTGAAGAGTAGGGGAAGCTGTGTCTGCACCATGACCCTAATCTCTGTCCATTATGCACATTATTCCACATCTCCTGATCGGCGTGCAGGATTGGTTTGCATGGAGTGGAATTAGTGATGATACACACATCCATGTGTTTCCTCCTCAGTGCTGCACATAATAACAATACTAATCCTGATCTTCAAATCACCTATATATCCAAACAAAATCTATTTATCCGAGAGGATTCTGAAAAAATATTTAGATGGTAGACAGTTTTAAAGAACATTCCAGGTTTGAAACTGGAAACCCAGTAATAATTTATTTTATTTTATTTTAAAATTCAACTCGGTTTCTCACTCTGCATGTTCATCTGGGTTTTAAAAACTATGTGGTTACGGTTAGGAAAACATCTAGGCTTCAATTAGACCAAATCAAAGCTTTTGTTGTACTTTAAAGATCTCCTTTTTCCTGCGTATCAAGTGAAAAGTCCTTTCTGTTTAGCTAAAAGAGAAAAAGAAAGTTGCCTTCACAACAAGAAATGTACAAATCATGTCCATCTGCACAATTAATTTAAAAAAAAAAAAGGCCAGAAGACAAATTGCTTTTAGAGACTAAAAACGGATGAGTCTTGAGAGGGCACTTATGAGGGCACTTATTTTGCAAATGTAAAAGTTCTTCTGAATCAGCAGAAAAAGAAAGTCAAAATAAATTTATATATATTTGCTATCATTTCACTTCTGTTTGTGGCACATCTCACACAAATTTGAGTGATACACGTTTCCTCGGAGTAAACAGTCACAGGGGATGAGAACGTCGTATATTTCTGTGACACGTACAAATAGCTGCCATTTCCGCAGAATTACACTGAGTGGGAGGCTTGGAAGTGTCTCCAACACACCGTCAAAGGGTACTCACACATGCATATCCCCAAACATAGTGTTGCTGTAAACAACCTTTCTGACAGACAGAACTGTGCATTAAAGTTGACCTTTTGTACGGGAACTGTGGGGGAGCCTTTGGTGACATAATTGAGCAGCCTGTCTCCATAGTAACAAGGGCTCAGCAAGTTCAGTCGATAGTAGTTTCGGGATTTTAATGCCATGTGAAAGAAGAGTAAGGATTTGTGAAGCATGTTCCAAAACGAATGTTATAGTCATTGGAGCTCATTAGCAAAGACGGGTTTGAGGGTGAAAGGAGGGGAAGGAAAAGAGCATTGCTTACTGTTAACCCAGCCCACCCACGCGTCCCTAGAGAATCTAATTTGCCTCAAGTAGATGCTATCTTTATTTAAATGCACATAAACACATCCTATCCTGAAAGCTCCTTCTGTTTCCCGTACTCCCCCTTCAGCATATTTGTTGCTGATCATCCATCTACCTGCATGCAGACCATCGTAAACAATCAACCTCAGGCTCTTTCATTGTACGCTCCTGAAACATTTGCAAGGCATGACTGTTTCACTGAGCTGCAACTCCAAACTGGCACAGTTGCCTCAGCTTTCTGAAGGTAAAAGCCAGGACCAAGGCTGTTGGAGAAATGCCAATCAAGGAGCTTTAAAATGGGCAATCACTGTTTGATTATGCAGTGATTGAGCAATAAAGTGCACCCCAGCAGAGACGGAAGGCAGAGAGAGAAAAAAATGGAGCAACGCACATATGGTGGATTGATATCCTGGTGTTTCTTGGAAGAGATGATAGGGATCAGAGTGCAGAAGCAGTCCGAGATGACATCTAATATGAATGGAAGTCTCAAAAAGCACTGCAAAACACTTTCATATTAGAAGGTTCACAAGGGCAGTTTATGACAAGGGGATAGGAAATTCCAGAAAAAGTACAAAGTCAGGTTAATAATGAACAGGAAAAGGACAGAGCATGATCTCAGCTCACTCTTCCTTATTAAAAGCCTCTTTTATAAAAGCTGTGAAACAAGGACAGACGCTGAGGGAGCTGACCCCAGACAGGTAAACCCACAGGTCAGGTATCATTGCTGCTGCCTTCCCTCATGCCGCACATCTCATTTGGTAAGCTCTCAGGAGGAAGGAGCCCAATGGCCTCGATCTTCTTGATACTCAACTACTTTGGCCCACTTATCCCTGATCTAAAATAAGAGCCAGCAGCATTACAGCCAATATGAGAGCTCAGAGTTGCCCTATCAAAAATGAGCATAAAGCTTTCATGCAAAGATATATGCAATGCTGAGTTGGTTGTAAGATACTTAAATGACAAAGCAGGACTGGAGGATTGCACCAATAAAAGCTCAGGTCACTGAGAGTGACAAAGAGAAAACAAGTGATATGGGAGTTAAGTAGCACAAAATGTCAAGGATTTTTTTTTGCCAATGCAGATACAAAAGAGCAAACTGGTTCTGAGCGCAAGATAATGACTGATACACTGTTAAAGAGCTCAAGATGAGATGGCAGAGGAGGCATCTCATGAGGCATCTCATGAGGCAACAGAAGGAACGGGAATGTCATCACGATTTGCCAAACGTGTGACAGACCCGCTTCACTTATCAGTGCTGCATGTATGAAAAACATCTTAAGAGCTTCAGGAAGCTGTTACAAATAGACTCTTGTAAAGTGGAGAAGTAATGGCACAGCACTTTATAAACAATGCAGCATCATCCATATGAGGCTGACAAGGAAAGGAAATTCAGTTTTAAAACACACTAAGTGCTAGAGGCTTAATCTGAGCTGTGATCAGGCCTGATGGGTCAAACGGTAATCTGTGCGCTGTCAGCTCACCATCTCCACTTGCCGAGGGTCCAGGTTAGTGGGTGCAGAGGCAGGCACAGCAAATTGGATCTTCTTCCTCTCCTTGGGCTCTTCTTCGACCTCAGTCGACATGGAGGGCTCCATAGCTGTGGGTCCTGGGTCTGAATGCCAGCGGAGAGGAGAGGAAGCTGCTTGTGATCTCTATCCTACCCTGGAAGAACCTTCCACTGCTGGGTAGTCCCACTCCTGAAGACTTCCCTCTCGTGAGTCACCTCTTCACACCCTCCTTTGCTTCTCTCAAAAAGTAAAAAGTAAAAAAAAAAAAAAAAAAAAAAAAAAAAAGTCCTTGAGTCACCTGCTGCTCAGTTTTTCTGTCCTATGCTATTATTTTCCTCAACTCTGATTTTCTTTTTCTCTTTAGCAGGTTTAAAAACCTATGCAGCAGGAGTCACTGAGGCATGTCCTCAGATCTGGTTGTGTGGAAACGAGGTGGGTGGGTAGAGGGTGAAAGGGAGGGGCCAGGAGCCCAAATGAGGCGGAGACATCGAGGGTATAGGGAGGGGTAAGAGCAAAAGGGGAGGAGAGAAAAAAGGGTTCTGAGGGAGAGCTGCTGTCTTTCTTTCTTTTTTTTTCCAACCTATTTAAGCTGAGGTTGATTTGTAATCAGAAAAAAAAAAACAGAAATTATAATCCCATCACATCAGCTGAGCCTCTTTTGGCCTCTATTTGTGAATGAGAGATTTATGTTGAGGGGGGAGGAGCAATGAGGGATAAACAGGAGGACAGCATTGCAGAACTGATGGAGAGGAAATATACATCATCCAGCAGCTGATCCTACTGATATCAGTAGATTTATGGACGACTTTTATACACATTTTCCGGTCAACAAAAGTGTCAATCGTTGTCATTAAGACATGCTTGTCAACAACTTCACTAAACCTGATAGCAATGGAAAGAAGAAAACCAATAAACTGATCCCAGATTTGTTTGTTTGTTTGTTTGTTTGTTTAATGCCAGAACATAGTTTTGCCAGGAAAAATGTGAAAATAAGGAGCAATCCTCTTTACCCTTCTGCTCTGGGGTTCAGCACTACTTTCATGGCCTTGCTGTTTTTTCACTCGCATTGCACAGGGATTTGGACTGTGCAGAGCAGTGGATTTGGCCTGGGGGAAGAGCTGAGCTTTGGCATGGGCTGGAACGTGGGGAGGTAGCTGCAGTGACAGCAAGGGAGGAGGAAAACTATAGGTTGCTAGAGGGACTTTGTGTCCAGAATATGGAAGGTTAAAGCAGATACGTCACTCCGGGAGTCTAGAACAAAGAATAATCTGTGTGTTTATCCTGCCGGTAGAGCAGGGAGACTATACTATGATGTCCTGGGCCCTATATGCCGTAGTAGATCAATAATGGAGCCGTTTTTTTCTGTTTTTATTTTATTTTTCCACGATTATTTAACTCGACAAAGCCAGTCTGTTCAAAAGCACCTAAAGAAACTCTTGTTTCTGCTATTTCTTGAGAATGAATTGTTGGCATATACTGTACATAAGACAAAACACAGACCAAGTTGTTGCTGAACATTTCAAAAGAAACGAAATGTTTTTCAGTTACTCGCTGCTATTTGATTTAACTCCACAGCTGTTGCTTAACTAAAATTGGGCAACTTTTCAAAGGAATGTGTGTTGAGCTCTGGGTAAGAAGCCAGCTCACTACAAGCTGCAACACTGCAGCGTTTAATGAAAGCCAGAGATTGAGTAATATTTCAAACAACAAGGAAATGGTTATTGAAAAGGCCGGCCTTTCAGCAAGTGAGAAGAAGCAGTTTATATTTATTAATCAAGTGAAGTCTCAGAGTCTTTAGGCCCTGACAGTCTGAAAGGAAACCAGCTTTGGTGGTCAGAACATTTTACAGACATGCTTGTATTTTGCTTTTTCATTATAATACAGGTAATTATTTTTATTTGATCAATTATTTCAATAGCAGGAGTGATAGCTCAATATATAGTGAAGGTGAATCCAACAAGGAACAAAGGACAGAAACATGGATGGAAAATTAAAATAATGACCAAAACCCAATTAGATAAAAACTACATTTATTCAAATAGGCCTTGTAGTGGTTGAGGCTTACTCATTCTAACTTGGATATGTCATTTTCAAGTAGGATTTTAATAATAAGCTCTTGACAGGAACGGCTTAATGGTGTATTTTTGTTATTTACGCTGTTGGCTTTGGGTATGGGGTAGTGCACTTGTAGTTTAATATCAGCTGTGATCTAAAACTGTAATATAAGATAAGGAATCCAGTCTTGGAAAAAAGAGGATCATTTATGTTGTCAAGATGTTAAGAGACCTCATAAATCATGTGAACTAACAGCGGATTTTGAGATGTTTGGGATTGTGTCAGGTAAGAAATTTAACTAACAAAATAATTTACAGAAAAGATCACTAACATGGGGAATATTTTCACAGCAGGTTGCTAAAAAACAAAAAAAAGTCAACCTTTTTCATTTAAGGTTGATTGAAAACAGAGACATCATGCTGCACACCAGCTGGATTAAAGCTCCAGCAAATCAGATTTAGGCTGCCAGTAAATCATTTATTTTTTTATTTATTTCAGACAACACATTTTGCTTTTGGGTAAATCCAAATATATTTACTCCTGAGAGCTGTCTGGCCTGTCAGCTTGCCGTCATCTTCTCTCAGAAATACTGACAAACAACTCAATATCAAAGCAAGAAACAGCGAAAGTGCATCAAATCTCACAAACGAGATCACCCTCCCTCTTTGGCTGCGTGGATTACAAGAGAGACAAATTGTCAAGTAAGCTTTCAAATGCATTACACAGACGTGTCAGAGCAGCCAGGCATTGTAAAATCCCCAGGCTGTCTGTCATATTAACAAAATAACTCCACATAGCTGACACACTGACAAGTACAAATATCTCTAATTAGAAATCAAATGGATGTTCCTGTGTATATGACATTGTTTGAGCATTAAGAGATTAACAAATAATAGCTGATCGTGGCATTTTAAATGCCCCAATTCTGAGCTTGTGGGTTGATTTGCTAATATTTGATCTGTATTTTTAGGCTATGCTGTTACATAATATCTGCGAATCCACCTGCAATGTATTTGTGGGGCTGAATACCCCCTGGGGCAATGTTTATTTGTCTCTATCTCTAATTAACTCAGATATCTCACTTGCTCTCATGGTGCTTGCTGTTCACAAATAGTGGCTAAATTTTATGCACCCCCACCTGTGTCAGCTTTTTTTTTTTTTTTTTTTAATTTTTAAACAGCACTTCACTGTGTTTATCCACTTTGTTTCAGATGTGTCATGAAATCCGTATTTTGGCAGAAACAGAGGAAAAACCTGCTCAAGATAGATCACAGTAGAGTCCGGAGAACAGCAGGGTTGATGATCACTCCAGAAGCAAAGCAAGCAGGGACAAGCTGTACAAAAAACGTGACATGGGTACTGTACAGCCTCTCTCGCTCACACACACACTGGAGAAAATCCAAGCCAGCTCCAAACACAGATTGGAAAAAAGCATGTAATTCTATCTTGTCCTAAACAGGGCATCTTATACCATGTGATGGTGAGTGGAGCGAGAGCTGAAAAAAACCTCTCTGTTATGAAAGTAATTCACAGGGACCTTAGACCCCTCTATAGATGATACCCTACTGCTACAAAGACCAGATGTATTCTATGCATGAACTCTAAATAAAAGAAAGAAACAAACATTCAAACAGCAATCATAAATATTACAGTCCACCCTTAAGCGCAGTATAATTCCCTCTACCTGCTGAATCCTCTTGCTGCTACATTTGCAGAGCATTTCAGGGACAAACAAATCTCTGTAAAAGGCGGAATATTTCACAAATCGTGTTCATGGAGAGGCTTTGTGCCAGCCTAACAGGTGGTAATTCTACACAGAGAGACTCAGCCTGTCAGTCATTGCATGACTTGACTCTTCACTCATCCTCCATCATCCAATTACACAACATACCCCTGCACAATACACAACAGGTTGTGTTCGCATGAAAAACCACAGTCAGGTTCACCTGGGGAAGCTGCACCTCCTGGTACACACTGCACCACCTGCAGTGTGCTCCAGACGAAGCAACACCATCAGCACCATCTGCTGGTCGCAAGATGTAAATACAAATTATACCCACTTCAGACCTTTATAGTATAACTGAATGTCAAATACGTGCCCTGATAGGCACATATTTCTGTGCCCATATTTAATGTTTCTAAAACATATGGTTTAGAAACATTTACAAAAAAGTTAAAATGAGCTTGATCAAGTATCTGTCAAACAAAACCATCCATGTTTTGGCATGTTTTTGTTTCTGTATTTTGTTGACATTTCATTTTAGGAAGTGATTGCGATGCCAGAAGAAAAGAAAGGCAAAGAAATCAGCCAGTGGCCAGTGGCAAACCTCTTTATTCTGTAACAAACTAATTTAACTATCTACATGGCCATGATTCAATTTCACCTCCTCCACAGATGTCCACACATCAAAACATGTAATAGGTGTGGAGGTGGAACAAATCCAGTGTAAAAAACAGTATTTTGGGGTATTTGGTGGCATTTTTATTTTTAAAAAAAATTATATGGATTATTTTGTTAATACAGCTACTGAGCATGGCACAATGCAGTGGTAATGTATAACATTATCTTTCTTTAAAATAGACATATGATGCCTTTGTTTCAAAGCTGAAAATTCCTGAGGTCTAACTGAAATGTCTGACATGCTTTGCTGAAAATAACAACAGTAATAATTCACAAAAGGCCTCTTTGAACTCAAGCCTTCAAAAGTGTGCTCAGCTGGCTTTAGGGGGTGGAGTTCACCTAGTTACTCAACTCCACCCCCTCTTCTCATTTACAGCTTTGCCCCACCCACCTCTAAAGTTCAGGAAAGTACAGGACGACAAAGATGGGGAAACTGGAAATTTCCACTCTGCTGTGGACCTGTGACATCACCGTCACCTGTTTTCAGACAGACAAAGTGACAGGCACTGAAACGTTTTAATTTTTTCTTTTCATAATATGCGCCCTTTAGATAAATATTACATTCATGAACATGGTATTAAAGTTGATCAAATGAGCCCGAGAAAATTAAATTTAAATGACTACTATCGCTCCCAAGTCTCATATCTGTTGAATGAGATAAATAGAAACTACTGTAGACACAACGTTGTGAAAACTGTAAACGCTGATAGTCACTGATGCGTACCAGCAGATGGCAGCCTTTTTCTACATTTGGCTTTTTAAACGGCTCATCCCATGTGGAAGATAGGAAGAGCTTCCCTATTTTGGGATTGAAACAGAAAGTGAGGTGCTTGTCTTAGATGAAGCCAAATTTACCACTCGTCATTATTGAGGGACACTTGAATAGATGGACAAATCACTCTCAGACAGATCCAGCAGCCAACGAGGCAGAAACAGAAAGATTTTGTTGGTCTGGAAAAAGTGATGGAGAGATTGAAAGAAACATGGAAAGGGCAGGAGGCTCCTGAAACGGTAAGTACAGTCTTTTTTAAACTTTTATGTAAAGACTTCAGCAAGCTTTAGATAAGATGTAAGAATAACACATGTTTATATGGGGTACTGAGAAGTAAAGTGATGGAGTGCTGGAGATGTAGCAGGTGGAAAACATGGTGAAGGCAGAGACGGAGGAGGACAAGGCAGTAGGGCAGTGATTTAATTAGCACCCTCTACCCCCTCCAGCCCTTCACTCATAGCATCAATAATGCATGTCCCCTTGTTTCCACTGCCATAATTAATCCTCTCTTACTATAATTAAAAGCCAAAAATCCCACAAGATGGTTCAGCTTGGCCAAGCAAGGGGTAAGGTTGGCACGGGAACTGATGAAAAACTCCAGAGCTTCACGCTCACCCGTGGACAGACAGACCAACAGATAGACATGCAGACAGAGAGATCAACTGTGGAGCAAACTATCACAGACCCGAAGCTGCAACGCGAGAAAATGTGACATACAGCAGATGAAGTGAATGAATCTGAGATGCCGATCCGCTCCTTGAAATCTTAGAGCTTGTGAATGAGAGCGAAAGTGAGGAAAGAGCCAGCCAAGCACACATCCACCAGCCCCAGAAAGGAGGACGGATGCACAAGCGTAGACACACACGAGAGCACACACACATACTTACAGAAGCATCCGGTTCCCAGATGAGGTTTGTCTCTGTTGCAGCCAAGCCAGACAAGAGGGAGAGGTGGAGCTTTCTGATGCTGCAATTAGGACCACACTGTCTGGGCAAGCAAATGAGAATGAATATTTTAGTCCAGAGATCTCCATGGGTGCCTACATGTATGGTGGAGGCCTGGCACACCTACAGGCACACACACGCAGGAAGACACACAGTTTACCGAGGCTGCCAGAATTATTCACCTCCCAATCGCAGATGCCACAATTATCACATCAGTATTGCTGCGCAAATGGTGCCAACTGTTGTGCTCGTTCAGCTATTGTACAAGGTTTACAGTATGAGTGTAAATATGCATCAGTAGATGCAGTCTGAGTGTCTAGCTGGTGCTTTCTTCTTTGTGGCAATAGGTACAATGAGATCCGAGCCTGGCCACCTGCCAGGAAACAGCACAGTTGGAGGAGCAGAGGTCACCTCTCAGCCTTAATTTCTTTCCCTGTGTCTCCTCCTCCGCTCACTCAGTCACCTCCTCAGAAGCTCTGCAGGTCCTTCTCGCAGCACACATATGTAGGACTTGTACAGTGGGAGCTCTCCCTCTGGTGTGGGTTCATTGTGGATGCCCCGCACAGCCCTCCTCCTGCCCCACCATACTCGGCCCCATCTCCACTTGATTTATCGCTCTAAAATACCACTGCACTAATTAGTCAAGTAATTAATTAATAGGCATTTGCATTTGTGCATACGCAATTAGGGGACTGGAGAGAGGAGAGTGCAGATGGGGTCCGGGAGTCTGGTGCTGGCGGTGGGAGCAGGGGTGGGGGTGGGGGTGGGCCTCAGTGTGTGTGTGTGTGTGTGTGTGTGTGTGTGTGTGTGTGTGTGTGTGTGTGTGTGTGTGTGTGTGTGTGAATCTCCAGTAGAAGTTTGTACTTTTTCCAGGAAGACAAGTGAAGTGCAGGTCATCCCCTCATATCTGACAATAAAAAGAGAAAAAAAAAAGGTGTGGCTTGATGACTTTGAAATGCTATTAAGTGCCATCTTAGAGCAGCGGAAGAAAAGTGATGGAGCATTTCATAACTTCAACGGAAAGAGCTTCAATATTACATTTTGATTACATGCACTTATCCTGTGAAAAAGAGCATAGCAGGTGGCCGTTACTTAGACTAATCCCAATACAAACCAGATGTAAAGTCATTCTAAAATGCCATAATTCCAAACAAGCTCTCCTCTGGCGTTTTAATATCAGATCAAAGCCTCCCTGATTGCAGTCGCCTTGAGCCCAGTGCTGGCGAAGACTGCGCTGTTGACATTTACCATTTATTTTGGCAAGGTGACCTGAAGGTTGTTTGGGACTTGTTGAGAAGTAAGCCCCCCCTTTCCCCACATTTGACTGACCGCAGCTCTTCCACCACCCACCCCTTTCACAGCACAGCTGAGGTAGGATAGGGCACCAACTTGGCTGGTGATAAAGCTTGATGCCCCTCTGCACACACACATGCTGACACAATCACACCACCGTGGTTTGGGGAAGCGCCAGGTTATCATCCCCTAATCCCATTAGGGATGAGACACATTAGTGAATGTGCAGCACCACGGCTTCCTTGCCACAGCTGCCACACTACTGCTGACCCGAGGGATGACCCCCTGCGACCTCCAGAACAGCTCCTGAGTTGTGTCTGTGGAGGAGATGTAGGGGTGATCCAGACCCAAGGACATGATGAGCCTCCATCAGCTATTTCTCATCCTCCAGGTCCCTGTCCTGTCAGCCTAGTTGGGCCTCTTTGTGCCAACTTGGACTTGGTGGTCATCAAGCTCATTTCACCCACATTAACTTCACTAATGTCCACTAAATAGAGAGATCTCTGAGCAGGGCTGGACACAAAGCAACAAATCTGACATACAGGAGGGACCGGGATGCTGGTGAAGAGGAATTCTTGCATCTCCTCCACTCATGTGCCAACATGCCTCCCCTCCTAAATCCTGGGCACCTCTGCCAGCTCCAACCAGCATCAATTCCCTGTCATCCACTGCTACACCCCCTCTTCCTACTCATTTTTCATACATCCCTTGTGGGTCTGCACACCTGGGTCTCACACTGATGCTCTCCCCTGCAGGCGCCCCTCACTCAGCTTTGCATGCAGAAAACACAAGCTGCAGCTCTCAGACACAGCTATCAGTAAACATTTCATCTTCACATACACACAAGCTGTGTGAAGAAACCACCAATCCTATATAATATTATATGTTATAATCGGTTTCATTTGAGGATGTGGCAAGTGGGTCATCTGCACCCAGGGCTGAGCCCAGAAAAGTCAGAACAAATCACAATTGGTTTTGGTTGCCGTTCCTCTGAATACATGGAAGCATAATTTGATCCAATTAGGTAAATAAATAAACAATATGCCTTCTGTTCAGTGGCCTTAATGCACTTATAATGCATCCCCATCCCCCTGCCCCCACTCAGGCATGAACCAGAGATGTGGTGAAGGGTAAACCACGTTTGCCCACTGTTCATTTGGAGAAGAGTTAATTGCTTGTAATTTCATAAGAGGCTTAATACAGTATTGTTGGCTCTTTCCACACTGATAACTTGAACATGAGGATGATTGATTGTTTAGATGATGTTATCACAGCGCTTTGGCTGTGGATCATAGCTTATTTACAGTATTGTTACTTAAACATATTTTAGACACCTCACGGAAGACCCTGAGGTCAGTCAGCACAGCTTCTATTCGAATTTCATTTGTGAGAGAGTATACATTGACCTCGCCGTGCTTATTTGTCTATATTTACTCTATATCGTCTTGGGTGAGGGCTGGGATATTTGCCCAACTCCCCTCTCGGTTGTTGGCTCTAAACTCTCGAGTTTGGCAGGTAAAAAAGAAAATTTGATTTGAAAATTGGACTACATGTCTTGAAGCAGCAGCATAGGTCAACAATGATGAGTTTTGTTGTTCCTCCATTTTATTTTCTCCCTCTCTCTTCTGTTTTTCCTCCTTTTTCTGGATGTGTGAGCGCTAACGCGGTGACAGATGGCTGAGCCCTCCTCCTCCTCCTCCTCCTACCTCCTCCTCCACCACCACCACCACCTCATCCTCCTCCTCTCTCTCCTTCTCCCTTTCTCTCTGTGCGTCTCTCTTCCCCCGGGAGGGCAAATCTCTACGAATGCGGGCGCATGTCAATCACCGGGCTCTCATGTGATGGCTCTTGCCGGTGACGTGCCAGCCATATGGGCGCTGGCATCACAGCCTTAGCTGGTATGTAACCCCGGTTGCTCACGGTTTCTATACACACAAACACACACCCTCACGCACACATACACTAATGCTCACTTACTCTCTCACACATATACGCGCGGACAAGACGCTTAAGCTCTGGTTATTGGAGTGCGCGTGCCGGCAGAGGAGGACCACTGACCTACCCATCAGCATCAGCACCGCCGCGCGCCTCCTGCACCTGTGCGCTGAAACGGAGCGCTCGTGAGTCCCCGAAGATGGTCTGAACTAAAGAGACTTTTTTTTTTTTCGCCTTCCATCCGCTGTGAAGAGCGTGAGCCGAGGTAAGTTGGACCAGCTTTTTAAAAAATCGGATGCTGAAGTACCCTCCAAAATGGAGGAAAGAAATAATGCAATTAACAGATTGAAATGCGTATTTTTAAAACCCGAATGTATCTTTGACCTAGATGGACGCTTTGAGATTTTAAAGCAAATGCAACCCCTTTTCTAATAATTTGTAGAATAAAAAGGGATTTTTTTTTTTGTGGTGGGGGGGTTCGACCCATAACGCAGGCAATAGTCGTCTTCTACCGTTTGACTTTGCTCTAATAGACTCGCCATCCACGACGCACGAGCTCTGGTGGTACACTTTGAAGCCT